>CM076446.1:2319954-3024249 GCA_038419695.1 Scomberomorus guttatus
GCTCAAGCAGTATATACATATACTAATGTAAATGTACTTGTACTTTGTACTTCTACTTACGATTAGTAGTACATTTCATGTACATTATAAGTGCGATGTAGTGCAATATATTTAAGCACATTGGTAGTACACTTTAAAGTCACTTATAATACATTTGTAGGAGTTTTCAGGTACACTTAAAGTGTATTGGAAATGCTCAAGCAATACGCAAAAATACACTAGTAGACTAATGTAGAAGTATTTGTAATCTATTAATGTTAGATTTTATGTACACTCAAAGTACAATTTACATTACATTATAAATGTATTTCAGTTGTGCTGTAAGAATAGAATGAGCGAACATAAAATGATTAGTACATTTGCAGTATATTAAGTATACTTAAAATAGTTCCATTTTAGCACATTCAAATTAAATAAACAGTTAAGCCTGCAGTGCGGACCTTTTACATATAAATGAACTTCTGTGCCATTCAAGCCCTTGCCAAAACGAGTTCACACAGTGCTGATTAAGCCTATCACCGCCGGATAAATCTCTCTGTATATTATAGTATACAGAGTTTTTAAATCTCATGTCGTGAGGGACATTCCCATGTGGCGGTTTGGCTGTTAATTGTGTGGCTCCTGTAGACTTTCCAAATGTTATTGGACTGGATGGATCAAATTCTGATAGTGAAACCAGTCATTTCGCGGGGGTTGTGTGATGCTTAGCCAGGTAGGTTACAGCCAGTACTGGCCATCGGGCATACTGGGACAAATCCTGGTGGGCCAGTGGACTGTCAAAAAATACGCTTTTGGGCCGGTGGACTGTCAAAACATATCACTTTTTACCGGCTCTCTCTGTGTGCCTGTCATTCTGGGTGCACATGAGAGCGTGCTGCATGCCTGTGTCAGGCAATCACAGTTGAGTGCCCCCCTTTACTCTCACTGCTAGAAGGGGGGGACCAAAGTCCCACACTCCAGTTTTGAAGTTGGGCTTTTGTACAACTTAACAACTAACAACTAAGTGTAATAAGTACAAAACTAGTTGTTCCACACACTTTAAGTACACTATTTAGTAGTCTGGATGCAAGTACAGTTGTGTGCTGTAGCATAACATTTAGTATACTTTAGTGTATTTTTTTTTCACTAGGGTATTCTCTGATTCAGTAGTGATTAAGTGTACAATTTGTAAATACTGAAATATATATTTAATATAAATATATATTAATAGTGTTTTAATACACTTACTGAGGGGCGGCTGTGGCTCAGGAGGTAGAGCGGGTCATCCACTAATCGGAAAGATCGGCGGTTCAATCCCCGGCTCCTCCAGTCCGCATGTCGAAGTGACCTCGGGCAAGATACTGAATCCCAAATTGCTCCTAAAGGCTGTGCAATCAGCGTTTGAATGTGTCCTCCTGATGAGCAGGAACCTTGTATGGCAGCCTCGGCCATCAGTGTATGAATGTGTGTGTGAATGAGTGAATGTTGGCATGTAGTGTAAAGGGCTTTGAGGGGTTTGGAAGACTAGAAAGGTGCTATATAAATGCAGTCCATTTACCATTTATTCATCCATCCATCCATCCATTTTCCAACACTTATCTGGGACCGGGTCACTGATCCGGGACCCAGACATCCTTCTCCCTGGCAACGCCCTCCAGCTCCTCCTGGGGGATCCCAAGGCATTCCCAGGTCAGAAGAGATATACAGTATAATCCCTCCAGTGTGTTCTGGGTCTGCCCCAGGGTCTCCTATCAGTTGGATGTGCCCAGAACACCTCTAGAGGGAGGTCCAGGAGGCATCCTAACCAGGTGCCCAAACCACCTCAGCTGGCTCCTTTCAATGCGAAGAAGCAGTGGCTCTACTCCATGCTCTGCCCAGATGTCCGGGCTCCTCACCATATTAATTGTCTTAATGTGGCTGTTGAAATTCAGGTCTGAGTTCATGACTACACCAAGCCTGGTTTGTGGTTTTTAACATTATCAATTGAAGCACACTGGCTTTTAATCATTCTTCTTTGGCTCCAAAAACAATTACTTCAGTTTTGTGTTTGTTTAATTGAAGAAAATTCTGGCACATCCAGTCATTGATTTGTTCAGTGCACTTACTCAGCACTTGTACTGGACCATAGTCCCCTGGTGATAAGGTTATGTAAATTTGTGTGTCATTTGCGTAATTATGGTAACATATTTTCTGGACTGGAGCCTTGGGGGAACTCCACGTCATTTTTGTCTGCTCAGATGTGTAATTACCTATAGACACAAAGTAGTCCCTGTTCTTTAAGTAGAATTCAAACCAATTTAGCACAGAGTCCCACCCAGTTTTCCAGTGGATGTAGTACTATGTTGTGGTCAACCATGTTGAATGCAGCACTGAAATCCAGTAATACCAAGACTGAAATTCTGCCACTGTCTGTGTGGACAGTCAATGGATGTCATTGAAGACCTGAACTGAGGCCATGCAATTTAAAAAAAAAATGAAAAAAGCAGAATAATAAGGCAGCAGGAGGAGGATTTCAGATGTTGTATAATGTCCTCAAAGTTTTTGTGGTTGATAGGATAAAATTGTGTCATAGTACTTGAATGGATTTTAAGTGGACACAGAGGCAATCCATATCCTGTACCTGATATGGAAGCACTGACTGCTTGTCTAATTTTCTGAATTTTGTCAGTGAAGGAGGCAAATTCTTTGCAGGCCCTGGTGGATAGAAGTTCAGAGGCTATTGGCACAGGAGGGTTTGTTAGCCTGTCAACAGTAACAAACAAGGCACGTGCATTATTATTGTTATTGGCGATGATGTCAGAGAAGAAGGACTGCCTTGCATTTCTCAGTTCCAAATTATAAATGCAAAGTCTGTCTTTATAGATGTCATAATGAACCTGGAGATTTGTTTTTTTGTCACCTGCGTTCAGCTTTGCAACACTCTTTTTTTTCTATTCTGACCAGCGTGGCATTTCTCCAGCGAGATCTTTTCTTGCTAGATACCACCTTCACCTTAGTGGGTGCAATGGCATCAATTTTATAATTGAAATTATCTACAAGCTCATTGACTGAGACCAAAGAGAGGGCGTGGAAGAGAAAGCCCAAATAAATATTTCATTGGTGTTTTCAGTGATATACCGTTTTGTGATTACCTCTGTTTGAACATTTGTGTGCACAGAGATAGCACTCCCAAAGAAAACATAGGAATAATCAGAGAGAACAATATCAGTCACCACAACCTTAGAAATGTTCAGACCCTTGGAGATGATTAAGTTCAGAGTGTGCCCCTTACTGTGTGTGGGCTCTGTCACATGCTGAGTCAGTCCATAGTTATCAAGAACACAACACAGTTCTTTAGTGCCACTGTCCTGGTGGTTGTCAACATGGATGTTAAAATCACCAACAATAACTTCACAATCAAAGTCAATACAGATTATAGACAGTAGTTCAGCAAAGTCATCAAAAAGGGTTGCACAGTATTTAGGTATTAACACAGAATGAGCAGTCCACGTTTTTCCGGCAAAGCACCATGGCCTCAGATTTGGAGGTGCTGACTCTCATACCGGCTGACATTTGGCTGCAAACTGTCCCAGTGCCTGCTGGAGGTCATGGTGTGTTGAAGCCAACAAAACCACAAAATCTGCAAAAAGCAGAGAAGCAATTGAGCGCCTTGAGATTCTGTCCATGAAAATCACAAACAGAATCGGCGACAAGGGACAACCCTGGGAGAGGCCAACACCCACTGAGAACAGGTCTGACTTACTGCCGAGAATGCAGACACAGTTCTCACTGCAGTTACATAAGGGCCGAATGGCTCGCAGCAATATCAGGTTTAGGAGATCCTCAAAGTTTTCCTTTTACCACCCGACAATGTCCCCAGTCAAGGTCAGCAGTTCTCCATCCCTGTTGAAAACAGCCTGGGCTAAGCCCTGCATCCCCTTCCTGAGTCACCTGATGGTTTGCCAGATCTTCTTTGAGGCCAACCAAAAGTCCTCCTCCATGGCCTCCCCAAACTCCTCCCACACCTGGGTTTTTCCTTCTGGCCCTTCAGTACCCATCTGCTGCTTCAGGAGACCCCTGGGGCAGCCAGAACCAAAAGGCCTCCTTCTTCAGCTCCTTCACCGCTGGTGTCCACCAGCGGGTTCTTGGCTTGCCGCCCCAACAACTCTGAGCTGCCACCTCCACAACTGTGGTCCTGAACATGGCCCACTCAGATTCCATGTCCCCAACCTCCCCCGAGATGCAGGAGAAATTCCTCTGGAGGTGGGAGTTGAAGATCTCACGGACAGGGGCTTCCGCCAGACAATTCCCAGTCCACCCTCACTACTCACTTGGGTCTCCCAGGTCTTTCTGGCAGCCTCCCCCACCACCTGATTCAACTCACCACCAGGTGGTGATCATTTGACAGCTCTGCTCCTCTCTTTACCGAAGTGTCCAAGACATGTGACCGCAGATATGATGATACAACTACAAAGTTGATCATCAATCTTTGGCCTAAGGTGTTCTGGTACTAGGTACACTTATGAACAATCTTATGCTCGAACATGGTGTTTGTTATGGCCAGTCCGTGGCTAGCACAGAAGTCCAGTAACAATGCACCACTCGGTTTCAGATCAGGCAGACTGTTCCTCCCAATCACCCCCCTCCAGGTTTCTCCATCATTGCCCACGAGAGGGTCAGAGTCGGTGTTGCTCCAGCCGAACTATGGACTGCACCCCCTCCAGGGCCCCACCCAGAAACTCCAAGAAGGCTGACTACTCCGAATTGCTGTTCACAACAGTGAGAGTCTTCCTTCCAGCAACATGTAGTCGCAAGGAGGTGACCCTCTCGTTCCGTGGGGAGAAAGAAAAGAAGAATGTCTAGCCCCTCTCCAGGAGTTTGGTTCCAGAGCTGGTGCTGTGCATAGAAGCGAGCCGAACTCTATCCAGTTGGTACCGCTCCACCTCCCACACTAACTCCAGCTCCTTTCCCACCAGGGAGGTGATTTCCATGTCCCTACAACTAGTTTACGATGCCTGGGTTTAGCATATCCAGGTCCCCGCCCCTGCCTGCTGCCCATTTGGCAACACACCCGACCCCAGTCTCTATTCCTGCAGGTGGTGGGCCCACAGGGCAGCAACTCTGTGTTATTTCTTTGGGCTGTCAAGGCCAAGCCACCAGATGCTTGCCAGTGAGCTCCCCTCCCAGGCCTGGCTCCAGGAGGGTGCTCTGGTCTCCCACCTCCAGGCAAGGTTCCCACACGCCTGAAATGCCGTGTCATTGAAGTCCATGAATTGTTCTTGGTCTGGACCCTCACCTGAGACTAATTTGCCTTGGGAGACCCTACCACAGTTCCCAGGGCTCAACTCCTCCACCACAATAACCTCCCCCATTCAGCATAATATTAATATACTTTCTATTTCCATTAAGTAAATGGTAATAGTAAATGGACTGTACTTGTATAGCACATTTCTAGTCATCTAACCACTCAAAGCACTTTTAACACTCAATTCACCCATTCACATACATTCATACACTGAATGGGTACATTCAGCGTACAAGGTCCATACAAGGTCCCTACCTGCCCATCAAAGGAAATCTAATCATTCACACACATTCACACACTGACGGCAAAGCCATCAAGAGCAATTTGGGGTTCAGTATCTTGCCCAAGGACACTTCAACACGCGGACTGGAGGAGCTGGGAATCAAACCGCCAATCTTCTGATTAGTGGACGACCTGCTCTACCTCCTGAGCCGCAGCCGCCCCATTTATATGAAGTACACATTTATATGAATGTACTTGAAACATACTTTGCAATATTTCAATGCATTTTAAAAATACATTTAAGTACATTAGTTTTTTCACTCGGGCGAGTGCCAAATGCAGGTGGATTTTCCATTTGGTGAGTAAATGTACCAGAATAGTCATGTGTTGCAGCCAGAGACTGCCGACGCTAGCTTTGTGCTAACCACTGTAACTGGAGTAGTAGTTAGTAGTTCTTCTTCTACTACTTCTGCTTTAAAACTCTCACCTTACTCAAAGGCAACCTGGTGGCAAAGCCGTACAACACATCCACAAACATTAATACTGCATAAAATACTAAATTATGAACACTGGATCCTGGAAAACATGTTAGATCAGATTACTTATTTATTTATTTTTATGTGAAAATAAATCTCTTTCTCAATCAGCCACCTTTTACAATAAATAAGCACAATAATTACAAGAGACTTCTCTTTAAAGATATAACAGTGTTTATTAAACAATAGCAAAGTTAACAAGTTAGCAAATGCTTTGATGAATAAGACACTCCTAAAATCTAATACTACCTAAGCAATAACAGCTATGTACAATGGAAACACATGCAAGCTGGAGCGTGCATGTGTGTGTGAGTGTAGATGGGTGTGTGTGTCTGTGTCTCTGTGGGTGTGAACAAAATGGCGAACGTGATCGGTGAGATGACATCACGCAACCTTAAGGACAGCGATCTCGCAAGATGGAGTCACTTGATAGCCGAATGGCGGCTATGACCGTAGCGTCTTTGCATTCACCCAATTCAATGTATCAAACACGTGTCTGATGGTAGATAACGAGGGCAGAGCGGCGCTGTGTCCCACGTTATCTGACCATCAGATGTGTAAGAAAAGATGTGTGTATGTGTATGTGCGTGTGTGTGGGGGTTAGTAGCAAGAGGAGAAGAAATGCCGGCTCACGGCAAAATCCTGCAATCGTGAGGGGAGAGCAGCGGTTTTGTCCACAGAGAGCGTGCGTGCAGACGGCAGCCTGTGACGCACGTTGTCTGATTTTTGATCGACAAACAACTTACTTTCTCACTCACGATGGCACAAACACAGCAGCAGTCCCAAGTGGGACAAAACACAGAAACAGTCTAGCGTGGTTAACACAACTAAACAGGCAGCAAACTTTAAATACTCAGAGTATAGCAGGAAAAAGGGACTCGGCGGTCCGTTAAATCAAACAACACATAGGCTTAAAGCTAAAAGCTAACAAACACATTTAATTCTGCCTCTGTCCAGACATAGCCTCTTATGTGGTCGCTTCATAAAGCGATACGGTGTGTGATTCTTCCGTCCTGGTCCGGTGCGGTGCGGACGGGGCCGTCTGCGTTTTGACGGCAGCTGATCCTCGGTTGCGTGGCGAGGGAAACAGCGGAGTCGACTTAATTGAAGAAAAGCGGGACAGAGAAGTAATCCACGTCTTCGTGAAGAAATCCTTTTCTTCCTTCTGCAGGCAGTGAGAGTGCTGGGTTGCAACAACAGCGGTCTCTCTCTCTTGGATCCGGTGAATGTGTTCGGTTGAACACAGGGAGAAGTTCAGCTCGTCCAGCAAGGGTTGAATCTTCCGTCAATGGGGGAAAAAGTCCACGTGCACGGGGTTACCTCCTTTAGTAAGCTGGCTCACGGAGAAAGCAACGCTTCCTCCAGCGCTGTTACTGTGGAAAGGCGATGTTGAATTGGCGCAGCCGCTTCTTAAAGGGGCGGTGACATCACAGCTGTGTTGCCATGACTCCCGGTGGTGTTTGTGGGTCTCTGCCAATCAGAGACCAGGGTTTGAGCTCCCTGCCAAGTTCCAACCTAGGTGCGAACTCGAGCATTATGGGAAGTGGAGTCCGTGAGCAGCATCCGACGTCTCATGGTCAGGCTTCTGGTTTTACATGTAGGCCTGCCTTTGTCTGACCCCATGGTTGAGGCCCAACATGGTTAAGACTTGAGACTTGCTTATGACTTGCACGTGTGACTTGCTCCCACCTCTGATATTTATGGACATGAACTACCTTCTCCCAAAGCCACAAACCAGAGAAGTAAGACTCAAACTTGTGATGTCATCAGGTGTATATAGTCTGTAGCTGCTTCATAGACAATGAATGTGAAACTAATTTTGTAGATTTTTTTAATACCCAAGTGAGCTTTATTCTATAGCAGTCATTCATTTCTAAAACAGAAAATGTACCCATATACTCAAAACATCCTCTTGGATGTTCTCAGTGTCATCTATAACATCTTTTTCAATTCATTATTTTTGGAAAAGCTCCAGACATTATAACAGATGACATCACAAATTAGAATTTTAGCAAAATAGTTTTTGGATTTGGAAGAGATTTGTTCATGTTCACTAACATTTTTGAACCATCTTAGACCATAGGAATAACATGTATGAATTCCTAAATTGGCCGTAGTTCCCCTTTTGCTATAATGCAACATGCAAGACATTGCACTGAGCTGAGAACAGCTCTTATTGGGTGGATCAGCTTCAGACCCACATTATAATTTGATATGGTTGTTTATTGGTTTATTAATTCTGTAAACTTTAAGGATTAAGGTAATTTTATGATAACATTCTGGTTATTATACATCTTAAAATATTATACATTTCAAATGGGGATCTGCATTGAAAGGATTGGACAATACTGTAAAATGTCAGCAGAAAAATGTATATATTTCAAAGTTGATACAAAGGTACTTTTACATAGACCTTCTGGTTTTTGTACATTCAAAATGTACAAAATGTGAAATGTCTGTAGATATATTGGAGAGTTGCTTCCAATTATTGTCAAACAATTTTATACAAAGTAAACCATTTACATTAATGGGAAAAGTATGTAGATATATTATATAGTTACTTTTAATTACTATCAAACAATGTTTATATGAAGTGAACCCAATACATTAATAGGAAAAGCCTGTAAGTATATTGAAGAGTTGCTTGTAATTTCTGTAAAATGATGTTTATATAAAGTTAACCTCATACATTAATGGGAAATGTGTGTAGATATATGGATACTTGTTTGTAATTACTGTCAAATAATGTTTATATAGTAAATCTCATACATTATTGGGAAATGTATGTAGATATATTGGATAGTTGTTTGTAATTACTGTCAAATAATGTTTACATAAAATAAACCCACACATTAATGGGAAAAGTATTCAGACATATTGGATAGTTGTTTGTAATTAATGTCAAATAATGTTTATATAAAGTAAACCCTATACATTAATGGGAAAAGTATGTAGATATATCAGGGAGTTGCTTGTACTTACTGTCAAATAATGTTTATATAAAGTAATGATTATTAAATTCTGTTTTTGTAAGCTATTATCACATGATCTTATTTTTTGCACGGTATAAAAACAATATTTACCAGGAATTCACTGCAATAGATTGGATAATCACATAAAAATAAAAACCTAAAGCTCTCAAGATACTGTTAATGGGTGTTAAAGGAGGGTAATTTAAATGTAATTTTACTTTTTGTGTGTGTGTTTTACATCCAGAAATCTGTACTTTGATGGGGAGTTCTTGTAGAGATTGAATAATCCTATGTATTTACCAAAGATTACTATATGAAAACAACAGTCTTCATTTAATTTAGGTAATTTAAAGATATTTCTGCAATATTTTTCATTTTATGTGCATATTTATACATTTGTTTAATATTCTAGAGATGTTTTATAATGACTTTTTTTGTTCTACAACAGTTAGACTGTAAAAACAGTCCAACTGTTCACCAAAGATTGTACATACACATTAGCCTTAGCTTAGCCCTTAGCCCTCCTCTCTTCCCCCATATGTTTACACTCTCACCCAGCCGGTGGAGCCAGGTTGATAGATGCTGGTGTCATTGTATCAGCTGTTACTGGTAAATGGGGCCATTTTCTGAGTTATTTCAAACCCAGCTGAAGCGTCCGTTGACATGTAGAGTCGGTGTTGCTCCAGTCCACCCAGAGGATATTATCCATGTCCCGCTGCTACTGCAGCACTGCTGTGATAGCTGCCCTGTGTGGCTGCCCTCTCTGCCTCTCTGTCCAATCTCACCCTTGCTGCCTCGGGCTGTGTTTGCAGACGCTACTCCAGTGCCTTCGCTGTCACTACAGATGTACTCCTGCGGCTACTACATCCATGTGTCATGGAGAGCCAACAGTCAGGAGTAGCAAGTTTGACCAGAAATGTATTAATCCTGTTCTGAGGATAAACCTTTTTTTTAAATTTTGTAACCTTTCTACTAGTGTAGCCTAAAGGCTCCATAGCTTCACTGTCAATATGGTGTTTGTTGCAATTTTGTATAACAGGTGTAATGAACATTGCAACCTGTAGGGGTTACACAGAGGACTCTAGTCTTTAGACTAGATGTTACACCAGTTATAAACTGTTATGCTGGTTATAAGCTGTTAGAACAATGTCCAGAGTCTGTGGGCTCACAGAGCGGTGGCTCCATGTCATTTATTTGGGCTGTGCCCAAACAATGCGGATTTCCGTCCTGGTCGTGGAACAATGGACCAGCTCCTAAATCCTGTGGGGATAATGAAGGGATCATGGGAATTTGCACATCTTGCCTACATGTGCTTTGTGTACTTGGAGAAGGTTTATGACCATATTCTTCTGGGAACCTTGTGGGGGTGGTCATAGACTGTAAAAAAATATGGACGTAGCCACCATGACGTCACCCATTGGTTTCTGAAGAGCAGTTTTGAAGCTCAAAGTGGGTGGTGCCGGCTGTCGCCATCTTGGCAGTGCCTGACTCCACCTAACTCCCGGCTAATCCAAAATGGGCAAAGAGGTGGAGCTGAGGCAGGATGAATGAAGCCTGGTTGCTGAAACAAGCCACCTAGCAGCTAGCAACCTGTCACTCAAAGTGGCCACTTCCTTCCACTGGCTTTTGGAGCCAGCCTCAAGTGGCCTGCAGTTTTTGGCACTTCCTCATTGGTTTCACATCCAACTGGTAGGAGACCCTGGGGCAGACCCAGAACATGCTGGAGGCATTACATATCTGGATCACCAAGGAAGAACTGGAGGACGTTGCTGGGGAGAGGGATGTTTAGGTTGCCTTATTCAGTCTGCTGCTGCATAATAATCCGTGTCTTATGTTTTTTGTGAAAAAAAAAGTTAAAATGACATCTATTCCTCCTCCCTTGTTAAAAATCCAGAATTTTGAATATGTAAATATTTTTCATTTCAAAAGTTGAACTGCTGGACATAAAAATTCTCAATTTTTTTATACTTACCTTTATACCTCAAGCACCACAGAGAGACATAAATCTTCATCTGGTTAAAACTTTTTTTAGTCAAATAAATTTCAGTCAAATAAAAACAAAATAATATATATTTTTTCCTTGCAGCTTTTGAAACCTCACACTGAGTGCACAGTTTGATTTAATTAAAATTCACAATCCACAGAGCACAACAAATTACTTGGGAGTCCTGAAACAAACATAGAATCCCCCCTGAGTGCATGCTGATGCATATCCGTCTGAGGAGGGTGAGGGTCGGGGGGATGGGGCACGATTATTTGGCATGTTACCATGACCAATTTAATTATACCTAATGACTGTGAGAGGATCCCCCTCTTTTTGAAGTGTGTGTGACTTACTGTAATGGGGTTAAATGACGCCTAAGCGATTACACGGCTCCCTCTTGGTGGGCTGTGTGGTCTGACAGAGGCAGAGCATGAGAGACAGAGGAGGAGGACGGAGGCTGAAGTCTGGAGATAATCACACCGCTGAGCACACTCCCTCCTTCCTCCCATCTCTCTCTTTCTCTCTCCATTCTTTTACCTGAACTGCTCCACCACCACAGACAGAGAGAGAGTGAGAGAGAGGCATGGGTGAATTTGGATTTGGTCCCAGAAGACTCATCCACACTATCTCTCACCAGCTGTTTCTCCTGAATTAGCATTCCAAATGCACTCTGACAATTCCACAATTAAGAACTAGAATGCTGCAATTAGTTCCCTGCATGCAGAGATGACCCAATTAGTGTTTACTTTACACAGATTTTTATCACCTTTAATTTGTAAATGCCAACAGCCTTTTCAGCTACAAAAGCACAGCTGATTTCTTTGTTTTATAGAGAACGTTCATACCACAGGCTGCCACTACCACTGAGGACACATAGGTCATGTCATGTTTGTTTCCTGGGGATTTGTGCATTTTAGTGCTCTGAAGTGCAGTTCACAGCTTGTTGGGAAATTAAATGTGGAGTCTGGCAGGGTAATTAAGAGTAATTAAATCAAATGTTATTTTGAAATATAGACCTACAGGATTGTTATTTCCTGTGAGGTTTGGCCGAAGGAAGTGTGGCCATACACCATAAAATTGAAAATAGAAAATCTAATTTTAGACATTTTACAGGAACATACCATTGGTTTTACATGTTTTAGCCCATTAACTACAAATCACATGACACCAGAGCTAACTGTTATGCAAACCATTGTGTAACAGATTCTCAATGCATTTGTTCTACTGTTCTAGAAAGTCACTGGTTTCCATTCATTTCTGACTTTGAAGCCTACTTGAGTTGTGTATTCCATCATCAAGTTTGCATTAATATTTACCATTCACTGCATTACCATGCATTAATGATTTCCACACAGATTGAGTTGAAAAGTATGCACTACATTACCACACAACAATAACACTAACCACTTAGCAATTGCCTTCACGGTGGTCAAGTTAGCCTGCCTGCCGCATTATGGTCAACATTTCTTGACATTACCACTGTCATGATGAATTAAATCTTTTTTAAAAAATTAAAAAGGAACATAGTTTAAAAAGTTTTTTTTTTTTTTTTTTTTTTAAAGGCCATCGGATGATTAAAAGCCAGTGCCTGGATGTTATGGTCCTCTAAATGTTTTTTTTTTTCTTAATGGTGAGTATTTCTAGTTTTTCAAGTATTTGGTGTTGCTAAAGGCCACTAGAGTACAGGGCCACACTAACATGATACGAGAGTATCAAGAGGTAGTAAACCAATTTATGTTTCATTATCCTAAAATAGCCTATGCAGCTGTATGCTACATAATGCTGATACAATGAAGAAGTGTTTTACTTTTGTGATAACTGTGTTGATCCTACATGTGTATTATTTTTAGTTAATAAACAAAAATCTACTTACCTGCATGCCGTATCATTACCGTAGCAGAAATAAGAAATTAACTGGAGATGTTAACAATATTTAAATCTATATGCAAAAACAATTATTGACACTAACAGGTACTAACATTTGTCTTACTCAATCAAAATGCAGCAGTGAGTCTCAGCAAAACTGTTACAAATCACTGTTGAAAAATAAATATTTTATGATGTGACAACGCTGTGGTTAAGGTCTGGTTAGGTTTAGACACAAAAACCTCTTGGTTAGGTTTAGGGAAAGATCATGGTTTGGGTTGAAAAAAGTATTTCCTTAAAGAGCAACCTGCAGGTTGAATTTTTTACTGGATTTACAGTTTTTGTATCATGAAAATTATCCTGCGAATGATTAATGTATGATTTTATTAGTTTAACGAGACATAAAGGGAGAAATTAAGACGGAAAAGTTAGCATTTTGAGCAGCACCCTTAAAACAAGCTTTTTTTTCAACGTGTCATATTAAGTCACAGAAGGGAGTCGCTCTCCCGTCCCAGCTGCAGTATACTGAGCGGTTGGTACTAATGAGTCTGAGCGGCCGTCATTTAGTGAATTTGTTTGTTTGTTTGTTTTTTTGTTTGTTTCATTGTCATTTTTCATCATCGTTAATGATTGTGTTTGTGCAGGCTGCACGAATTCCAGCCTGTCAGGACCCGAAGTCAACTAGCATCATCAACCACCTGCAGCTTCCAATCCTAAAGGAGATTCAGATGTGATGGAGGCTGAGTAGCAAAGCAAGGTCAACTATGTTCAGGACATCCATGAACTCGACACGCCTGCATTTCCCTACTGCGCACATCCACCTCTAGAGGGAGAAGCACCGAATAAAGGAGCAGCCGAAACCAGGTGAAGGGATGCTGTGTACAATATGAGGCTATCTGTACTGATTCCAATCTGTTCCAGCCAGACAATAATCTGCTGAAGAATGTTCTTAACTATCAATATACAACTCAGAAAGTGCAATTAATAACTTTTGTTATTTTGTAAAGACAACACACCAAAGTTGGTATTGAAGTACATCACACTCTGCAGCTCCATCATGTATGAATAAATAATATTTGTAAATAAATCCTATAAAATATTTGTTTATGCAGGTTCTATGAGAGCCTTTAAACTGGAGAGCGTAGCTGCCAGAACAAAACTGGTGAAGGATGTTCGGTTGTTGTCCCCACAGCACCAGAGCTTCTCAGTGGAGGAGTTTCACTCCCTCATCCTCCAGTTTGTATCTAAGCACGCTGGCTTCTCCTTCCTTGCGATGTACAGCAGGTGACTATTGTGTGATCTTTTAAGAATTAGTTCCACTAAAACTAATCTAGTCTAACAAAGCAACCCTGTCCTCATTGATATACATGGGGTGGACAAAATATTAGAAACACCTCTCAGTATAAAGCATTACTATTCAGCACCACAAACTACAGCCAGTGTTGGATGACACTGTATTAGCTTTGTCTAGGTGTAACTAATAAACTGGCAACTGAGTGTATTTATATATTCCTTTTTGACAATGTCCAAAATGCACCTTTTAGTGACAGTGTGACATTACACATCACATGAAAAATTAGGTTTTATCATCTGCTTCTTCTACAGACTTCTCCTGGCAGCGCTGCATAAGAACCATGGTAGCTGAGAGTTAACTAGTACCAGTGAAGGTGAGGTATGTTCTGCAGTTTGCTACACAAGGTTCTGCAAAGGTTCCCAGGTAGTCTGCCCCATAAAGGAGAAGCCATCGTACAGTTAGCAATTTCATTCATTTAATATTATTTATTGAGTTAGTGCATGTATTGATTATTATATCACTGAATGTGATTTAAATAATTTTATCTCCCCCAGCATATGCATTAGCCCTGGTGGAGACTCTGAGGGAGGACTACTCCACCTCACTAAAGACTCTGCGAGGCAGCAGCGCTGCACTGTCCTCCACTGCACCTAGGTCCCTTTCCAGATCCTGCCAGCAGCTCACCAAACACAAGGCAGTCGGCCTGTAACCTGCACAGCCTCGACGGTTTAACAGTGAAAACCCAGCAGATCTTTGCAGTTTGACATTATTGCAAGTCAGATTAGTTCTACAATGTATACCCATATTTACCAAGATGTTACATTTTCAGTTTCAGAATGATTCAATTGTTTTGTTGTTAATTTATATTTGAAAGCTGGTAAGAGATTTATATGAAATTTGGGAAAAAATTTAGATCATGAATGATTAAGTGATGGGGTATTTACTCAAGGTTATTAAATAAAAAAAAACATGTCAAATAAGTAATTAAGCATTGTGCAGCTTTGGCGGTATCCACTCGTACGTGTTAAAACACTTATTGATCACTCTGATGCATCGCTGGCGGCACGGGGGGAGGCAGGGCGGGGGGTGGGGGCACTGGGGGGCGATGCCTGTCCAATTGGGTTTTTGTGCCCCTCCCCCAAACATTCAGACTGACAGCTTGTCCATCCTATCAGATTCATGAAAACATCCTCTTACGTGACTGAGGTTTCATGAATCTGATAGGGTGGGCAAGCTGCCAGTCTGTTACTCAGTAGATTGACAGCTTGCCCACCCTATCAGATTCATGAAAACACACATCTAGGAGGATGACACATGTTTGGACCAGGCTGTGCCTAAAGATAAGTTGCAGCAGGATGGTCCTGAGATGTTTGTTGGCTCTAAAGGACTCATTGCAAGAACAATACTTTCCACTCATATCTTGATTTGAAAGAGAACTTATTTTAATTCTAATTATAACTATTCTAATTAACTCCCCCTGCTCTTTCATCTGTTTATTCCGCAGATGTATCTCCTTTTTCACTGCATTGAATGTTTTGTCAGAGTGATGGTTATTTAGGGTGCTTTAACTGTGTGCTCTCCCTCATGCCTCTATTTTTTCTGTGTCTGTCCTGGTTGATAATCATGGAGGCTGGAAATTGTAAATGATAGTTTTCACAGCATTTTGGGTGCGAATTCAGGAGGCTTATCTAAGCCCAGTTACCGCAGTTACCGTCAAATCAAGCGCACCTGCAGAGCAGCCACCCCACACACTGATATAACAGCTACATGAGTCTCATGTTTTACTTGCAAGACTCAGGTTTTAATGCTGTTGTTCATCGTTTGTGATCGTTTGCTGGCTGCTGACAGCACTGTCAGCCGGAGAGTCGATCACACTGGACAGTAGAGGAGGAGACGACAGAGACGTTGGTATACGTCTGTTTAAACAGGAGTTTAACTGACTTTACTGCATTTAACACCAGAGCTGAGAGCGTCAGAGCTTGGAGCAGGTAACACAGTCACACTGCGTCACAGCTGTCCTCCTCTTCCATCGTCTCGTGCCAATTAATTTTGGCATTGCTTGCAAATTGAAGGCACACTGAACCAGCATCGCTACCACAGCATCCTGCAGCGACATGCCATCCCATCCGGTTTGCGTTTAGTTGGACGACCATTTATTTTTCAACAGGACAATGACCCCAAACACACCTCCAGGCTGTGTAAGGGCTATTTGACCAAGAAGGAGAGTGATGGAGTGCTGTGGCAGATGACCTGGCCTCCACAGTCACCGGACCTGAACCCAATCGAGATGGTTTGGGGTGACCCAGACCGCAAAGTGAAGGCAAAGGGGCCAACAAGTGCTAAACACCTCTGGGAACTCCTTCAAGACTGTTGGAAAACCATTTCAGGTGACTACCTCTTGAAGGTCATTGAGAGAATGCCAAGAGTGTGCAAAGCAGTAATCAGAGCAAAGGGTGGCTATTTTGAAGAAACTAGAATATAAAACATGTTTTCAGTTATTTCACCTTTTTTTGTTAAGTACATAACTCCACATGTGTTCATTCATAGTTTTGATGCCTTCAGTGAGAATCTACAATGTAAATAGTCATGAAAATAAAGAAAACACATTGAATGAGAAGGTGTGTCCAAACTTTTGGCCTGTACTGTAAGTTATAATCAAAACACATTTAATTATTATGTGGAACTGTTAGCTCTGCATACATGGCCAAGCTGTGTTGTTTGTTGTTGGGTTGCTACACAGCTAACTTAGCACAACTAGCTGGCTGCATAGCTACATAACTAATCAAAGAAATGCTACAGTGTCATCCTGACTGAGTACCTTCATTACACCTTGGGCACACAGAAGTCAAAGCAACGCACACTGAGCAGTTTAACCGGAGGATAAAGAGATTTTTATTGTGTGTATTCATTGTATTAAGCTACTGGAAACCATCTACTTACCTGTATACTTTTGACATAAACCCCCTTGTGATGTAGACTGCATTAAGAGCATTGTTCATATTTTGCATACCACATAAATGATTCAAAATTAGTCCAATTCTGAATCTCTTTATTTGTGTAATAATAATGATTAGTGCAATGCTGAAGTAAATATGTATAAAGTCCACAGTACCAATGCAGTGCGAATACAACAATACAGGTAAGTAAAGTGGCAGTGTAACCTTCAAGTACTCGCATTTCAAGTACAACTGAGATAAAAAAAGAGTAATAATAATAATAATAATAATAATAATAACAATAATAATAAACACTGTTTTTCAGATGCCTGATGAGAAAAATACTGGACCTCAAATTCGAGAGGATTGCTGTGACACAGATTAGTTTAATCACTATTATCTATTCATTATTTATCAATATATCCTTCAGATGCTGCAGGGATTTAATAACCTGAAGAAGCTTTTCATACAGTATAAAGCAGCTGTGGACAGTAAATAAATATTGTATTGATGATTTATTTGAATGTTAGACTAATGTTTATTAAATTGTTTGAAAATCTGATACTGGGGCTTAAATTTCATCATTTTGCACCAGCCCAGCCCAAACCAAAATAAAGGAAAGGCCAAGCAGGCATCAGTAGCCATTAATTATAGAATTTAGGTTGGAGTAAGCATTCCACATCTGTTTCAGACAGCCTGTTTCTAGCCATCATGCACATTATGATACAAAGATGAGACAAAGATTAAAGCAACTACTGTTCACAACTTAAGAACGTTCTGTAATCAATCCAAACCCTAATCTTTAGGAGCTGAATGAAAAGTAATACCAATAGAAGTTTTTGAGATGATTTAAAGATAGGTTTGAGCATCACTGTTGCTCTGCCATGAAACTCTTGAGTTGTGTTGCCCAAATCCACAAACTGGAAGAATGACAGAATCTCAGACAGACTGATCTGATATATCACAACAGATAACAGATTAAACTCAAGTATATCACTCCAAAATTTTTAAACTGCCAGGGGCCCAACGGCCATTTTAGAACAAAGTTTCTTTGATGGTCATGAAATTCGGTGGGTTCATTGCTCTTATCATTCACGACATAATACATATCATAATACATATTTTTTCAAATTTTTTCAACCAGCAGGAAGTCAGCCATTCTGGATTTTGTGCATTAATTTGAATTTTATGAACACATGTTTGAGACGTTTAGGATGCATGAAAACTCACAAAATGCACCTATGTTTGAACCATTAAATATTTCAATTAGTATCACAATCGGGCTTTATAGCGCCCCTAATTACTTTTAGTATTTTTGAGGTGCTACGGGTGTTTGAAAACTCACGAAACTTTGCGCATGCATCAGAACTGGCGTAACTTGATATTTGATATGTGTCTTGCGTTTGGGTGTGGCAAAATGGCTCGAGGGCACCCCCTAGAAAATTCCAAAGTCAAAACCCCCACCTTTAAATTTGATGTAGATGTATGAAATTTGGTAGGCAGATGTACCACCTCCAGACTTAAAAAAACACCTCTTGGAGCCATACCCTAAGTCCAACAGGAAATCAGCCATTTTTTTGCAAAGTGAAGCCATTTACAGGCTTTGTACTTTAATGAACTCTTCCTAGAAATTTAAATTTGGTAGGTGAAATTTAAACACCTTTGTGATGCTAAATTGTGAAGCTTTTTAATTTTCATGGAACACCCTTGACGTGGCGTGCTGGTCAATTTTTCCCAAAACATGTTTGGCGCATTAAACAGAAAGTTGTTATAACTCCACTTTACATTGTCCAATCTGCCCAAAATGTTTCATGCTTGATAAGAGTCCAGGCCTGAACACATCTACATGTCAATATTGAATCATAGTCATGGCACCACCTGCTGACAACAGGAAGTCAGCCTTATGTGACAAACGTCATCTGATGTAAATGAAATTTACGTGGCGTGGTCTACACATGATATACAGCAAAATGACATGTAATTAGTGGGTGTTCTTTAGCACCACATAGTGGGCAGAGGAAGCGATAGTTATCTCCTACATGCAATGTCCAATATCCATGAAAATGTATATCCATGTCTGTTGCCCCTTCGGTGTGCTGGAGGAGAAAATGACAGCACCTTCATCATATTCACACAGTGGTCATTTTCCTCTGATGTCATGCTCAGGGTGGGAAGCTGTCATATAAAGCCTGTGTGAGAATGACAACATGTTCGCTTGAACTTCATTTTTTACATGTAAAATTGAAGTGATAGGCGTTACATGGACCCACTGTTGTAGTTTTCTCAGGCTGGTTAGCAGCTCCTCTGTCTGGACTGCTGCTAGTGCAACACCATTGACACACTGTTAGCTTAGCCTGTTAGCACCTGCTACCACTGATGTTACTGTGGAAAATATGCAAAACAGCTCGCAAGTCAATTAAATCTGTATCTACGAAGCTGTGTGAAAGTTAATTAGGGACCCTCTCTAAGAAATTGAACAAAACCAGCTGATGCATTATCGCAGACAGGCTGGAAATTAAACTAACATTAATTAGTCCGATTCATTCAACACTCAACAGCTCATAAAAATGTAATAAAAACTTTGAATACTGCTGCTTTCACATTCAGACCGATATGAAAAGTTGTCTGTCAGTCAAACTGTCAGGTTTTAGCATGTTTTATGTGAACAGCCTGCTTTCAGAAAAGGACAGCAATATTAAATCTCAAGTTCTGCACACAACAAGCTGCTCTGCTGTGATATTACTGTATCATTGATGCAGGTTGATCATGAAACATATAACATAAGTTACTCTTCAACGTCTGCACAAGCCAGTGGATTGATTTTTCACGTGACAGCATGACATTGACGTTAATGTTAATTGCAAACTTCACGTTTGCTATCCTAACAGGGTTTAAAAAAGGATACAGCTACTGGACTGAAGCTTACACCCACAATGATGAAAGTAAGACCCAGTCAGCGCCTGCCTGGCCTGCAATGTTAGCATAGCAAACAGCGTAAACAGTGATAGCATAAACAATAACAAGAAGGTGCTGACCGGTGGTCAGCGTCTGTGCACTTACTTACCCAATTCAACTTATCAAACACACGTCTGATGGCAGATGATGAGGGTCATAGCAGATCCCATGCTATCTGGCCGTCAGACTTGTAAGAGAGGTGCGTGTTTGTTTGCGTGTGTGTGGGGTGGTAGCAAGAGAGGGAAGAAAGAGGAGGAAAAGCCAACTCTCGAAGGAGTCCCGCGGCCGTGAGGGGAGAGCAGCAGTTGCTTTATCCACAGAGAGCGTGCATATGGATGGTAGTCTGTACGCACGTTGTCTGGTTTGTTAACCCGACAAAGCAACTTACTTTTTAATCGTGGTGGCACAAACACAGCAGTGGGACAACACAAACAGTCTAGCGTGGTGAACACAAACTAAATAGGAGGCAACTCCTGCTATACTCTTCAGAGTATAGCAGGCAAAAGGACTGGTCCATCAGTGAAGCCCAGCACGGGTCCTCCGGTGCGTGGTCCTGGCAGTGCCATCCTCAGTTCCTTGAGGCTGACGGCAGCTGGTTCCTCAGTGGGACGGCAGAAACTCGGGGTAACCCAGTGGGGCGTAGAAGTTATCCGCGTCTCTGTGAAGAAATCCTTTCTTCCTTCTACAGGCACAGTGAGAGTGCTGGGTTGCAAACAGCGGTCTCTCGCAGATCTCACAGAATTCACTTTGTAGAGACATGTTTATGCAATTAAGCTGCTTTTTGATATTTTTAATTAAATTTAATTTTCACTGCAACATCATTCGCAGTCTGACCACATTCACAGGTAAGATGTAATTGTGTAACAGTGATGAAAATGTGAAGCACAATGTAGAACAAAATTACAGCAGTAACAATGTGGAAACATAAAATGAGACTTATGTCCTTGAATCTATTGGCCCAGTGCATGCTGGGACGGTTCTCAACCTAGCTACCTCATGTAACAGCAATCACATGATTAGCACTCAGCCAATCATATGAATGCTGATTCAGGATAATTTCATCCAGGATTAACAAATCAATCCACAAACTGTAGTCAAAGAACCAAATTAGCTGGATGAGAGTTAACAGGATTATTTTAGTCTTATTATGGTAAATTGAATTAGTTAGGCTGCATTTGAAGAGCAGGACACTGGATACTAAGTGCATCCCACCAACAACACCCACCATGCAGCATGCACAACCACACACACACACAGTCAGTGAAGCACCACCCCCCACCCCTCTGACAAGTGCCTGGCATTAGCCTGTGCACCCCGTCTCCTCCAGCTGAGCCTTCCTACCCGGACGATTCAGTGCACATTCCTGCCTCTGAGCATCTGACATTTTCACTGACATCAAACAAGACCTTGCAACTGCTCTCCACACCAAAGATGACATTTGCAATGTACTACTTTTTTTCTCAGCCATCAATGGTGGTCCACTGGGGGTAGATTTTTTGCTTCTGAACTGTGGGTCAGCAGTTTCACCATCCCTCAAGCGGAGGAGATGGTCCAATCAAACACCTATTCCATCAAAACTGGAAACTTGCTATAACCAATTTTGCTCTAGGCTAGCTCCTATACCATTACACTTATTTTAACAGTATAATGCACTGTGACGATATTCATTCACTCTCTATGGTACTTCTTAAACAGCAGTAGCTGGTCAATACTGTGCCTTTGGTTTTTGACTTGACCCCTACTAAGCCTGAGTTCAACTCAATCACCAGCCCACACTGTTAAACACCTTGGACCAGTAAATGGCTATTGATTATCACACAGGGGCTTTACTCAGATTGGAGCCAGGTGCTCAGAGCGCTGACTGTAATAAGCCAGTGTAAAAATGAAGCAACTTTCACCTTTAAAAAGAGACTCTTTTTAAAGAGTTTCTCTTACGTCATCTGGGTGTTTGGCAGAGGAAGGAAAAGTTTTGATTCTGATCAAATACGTGCTGTCACACAGATCTTATTATCATATTATTACTGGTTCCTAAAAGTCTTTTTTTTACTGAAGCATATTTTAACCCATTTCCGATATAGACTTAGAACTTAAAATGTAACGTAACAAACGTGAATGTCACAGGCTGTGCTTTTGTTTTCACTGTTCTCTGCCTGCTGTGTGGACGAGTTTTGAAACTAAACTTTGGCACAGGTCAGGTGGTCTAAATCCAGGTGTCAGGTAGCTTCAGGGGTTGCAGACAGTGCTGATGATTGTGAATGGTAAAGAAGATGAGACGTCACATCACAATGAAGACAACTCGGACAAACAAAATGATAGTAATGACAGTACTACTGCATCTGTATCGACCATGACAACAAATACACCTGCTGGACTAGTAAAGACATCCAAGTCAACGGAGTGCAAACTCAATTCAGCCTTCTCATAATTAACAAAAATAAAAAGATGAAATTGACTTACTTTACTTTCTAAGCATTTCTTTAGCACTCTTTGCCTCCCTAATGTAACACCACCTGTTTCTGTTGTCATACATCTGCCTGAGTATGAAACCATAATTGTGAATGTATCCTGCTTAGCAAGGCTGAGAGTAATCCCGGGCTACTGCACTGACAACTTCCGTTGAATCACTATTTTTTACAGGTGCATTCATCTGACATTTAACATGAATAACCACAACAGTGTTGGCTAATCAGCTGTATTAACAAATAAAATGAGCAATCGGTTGGGCCTCACCCATGGGGTCAGACAAAGGCAGGCCTACATGTAAAACCTGAAGCCTGACCATGAGGCTTCCTTTGTTCCTTTGTCCTTTTTCCCCTGAAACAAAGGAGCAGCACCAAAATGCTGCTCACAGACTCCACCTCCCATGATGCTTTGCCAGTTCGCACCTAGGTGAGAACTCTCAACAGACCCTCATCTCTGATTGGCAGAGACCCACAAACACCACCGGGAGTCATGGCAACACAGCCGTGACGTCACCGCCCCTTTAAGAAGCGGCTGCATTTATTCAACATTGCCTTTCCACCATAACAGTGCTGTAGGAAGCGTTGCTTTCTCCGTGAGCCAGCTTACTAAAGGAGGTAACCCTGTGCACGTGGACTTTTCCCCCACCGACTGGAAGATTCAACCCTCGCTGGATGAGCTGAACTTCTCCCTGTGTTCAACCGAACACAAACACCGGATCCGAGAGAGAGACCGCTGCTGTTGCAACCCAGCACTCTCAATTTGTCTACAGAAGGAAGAAAAGGATTTCTTCACGGAGACGCGGATAACTTCTCTACCCCGCCGTCTACCGACTGAGTCGACTCGCTGTTTCCTCTGCCACGTCGCCGAGCGTCAGCTGCTGTCAAAACTCCTCGACAGAGCGTGAGGACGGCCCCGTCAGTATCCAAACCAGACCAAGACGGACGAAACTTTGAGAGATCCCATAAGAGGATATGTCTCGGCAAAGACAGTGTTAATTGTGTGTTGTTAGCTTTTAGCTTTAAGCTTAATTGCTATTTGATGTTTGATTTAACAGATCGCTGAGTCCTTTTTGCCTGCCATACTCTGAGGAATATTTAAAGTTTGCTGCCAGTTTAGTTTGTGTTCACCATGCTAGACTATTTTGTGTTTGTCCCACTCAGGACTGCTGCTGTGTTTGTGCCACCGTGAGTGAGAAAGTAAGTTGTTTGTCGATCGAAAATCAGATAACATGCATTACTGCCGTCTGCACGCACACTCTCTGTGGACAAACAACCACTGCTCTCCCCACACAATCTCAGGATTTTGCCGTGAGCCGGCATTTCTTCTCCTCCTTTCCCTCTCTTGCTACTAACACCCACACACACATACACACACCTTTTCTTACACATTTGACGGTCAGATAACGTGGGACACAGCGCCACTCTGCCCCTCGTTATCTACCATCAGACACGTGTCTGATACATTAAATTGGGTGAATGCAGAGACGCCGACCCCTAGGCGGCTCTATCTTGCTATTGTTCTAATTGACACTGTGGTCACATCTGCTATTCTCGCGTGACGTATTCTCACAAGATCATGCCAGTCACCCCAATTCTCAGGCGACGTCATCTTCCAGATCATGGTTGCCATCTTGCTCACACACACACATGCACGTTCCTGCTTGCATGTGTTTTCATTGTACATAGCTGTATTATTGCTTAGGTAGATTTTAGGAGGGATTTATTGATCAAAGCATTTGCTAACTTGTTAACTTTGCTATTGTTTAATAAACACTGTTATATCTTTAAAGAGAAGTTTTTTGTAATTATTGTGCTTATTTATTCTGAAAAGTGGCTGATTGAGAAAGAGGGTCAGAGCTCGAATTCAAACCTTCATGGTTCACTTGTGGATGCTGGTATCCCTCAGATATTAGCATCCCAAGTGAACCTTGTTTATGAGACTACCTTATTGTTTGGTTATTGGTCCGGGTGGTGCCCTGTATTATTCATTCATATTAATAATTTATTTTTTATTAATAAATAATTATTTCTGATAATTATTAATTATCGCTAATAACCAACCAGCTTACAATCAACGACCCAACAAATCCCAGAATGAGTAGGAGGATACTGTTTCTGACTGTTGGCCCTAAACAGGGCTATCTGTCCACTGTACACTATGATACTTCAGATGTGTCCAATCGGAAACACTCTTGAAGAACTTTTTCAAAATCTGCTTTTGGTGCTGGAAATCGCTGAGAGCTAAAAGCAAGGTTAAAAGTGAGATATATTATCAAATTTATTTCATTTGGTATGAACAGGAAATTTAAGGCTGTGCTACTCAATATTTCTATACAAACAATGGATCAAATGACAATGAAGCCCAAAGTACCTGCTCAGCATCAAACAGCAGTAAGACACAATTAGACTAGCTGGTGAACAGAGTGGAGCATTTAGCAGCTAAAGAGCCAGATATTTCCCTCAGTTGGCAGAGAACAAACCAGAGCTAAAAGAGAGTAGATGTTGTACTGACATTCACCAGGTGGACACAAACACAACTCTGTGTGTTATGTTTCATCTAGTTCTACTGACCCCAAGTGACCAAAAACACCTATGATTGCAACTTTATGACAAAAAGAAGAAAACGCATTAAAGTATTCATATGTTTAGCAGTAACAATAATGATATAACAGTTTCATGTGATGCCACTCTGTTGTGTTGTATCTTGATTTTCTGTGTTGGGACAGCCTACTGCTGCTGTATGCACTGCCGTTTTCAGGTACCACAGCCACAGTTTGAATGAAGATTGTGAGAGCATGTGCAGCTCAGCTGCTTTGACTTGACACATTGTAAGCCTGAGGGCAACCGCAATTACATGTGTGACTGGTGTAAATGGCAGCCACCCACAGCTCTAATCTCAAATTGCTTTTCACAGCACAGATTCCCTCAATATGCAAGTTTAACTTCACATCCTCTCTTTATAAATACACAAACATACTGTATAAAGAGTTGGGAACATACACACAAACCATATAGGCCTTTCTCTCTTCAGCAGAAACATCAGAATAGCGACAAAGACAAGGGGGCTAATAATGTAATGTAATGTATGTCTGATTTTCTCAGTATAACAAACTCTCTTCAGCTGTTATGAAATTTATACTGCAGGTGTTGTTAGCAGATGTGTGACTGAAAATGATGCGTTATGTGCTTTAAATAGTGAAAATTTACATTGTATTTCAGAGGAGAACATAGCTAAAAGTCGTGATTTTTGCAAGTCATTTTATTTATTATTGAGCCTTAGAAATCTTGTCATATAGAAGTGAAAACAAGTTGGGTGTAATTATTTTATGTGCCCTGCTTCCAATGCAACAATAATTATGTCAAGAATTTCTAGAATCGTAATTTCCTTGATTCCAGTGCAGTGATCTGCCTTATGGTTTTGTGCCTGCCTGTCTTGCTTCAAGATACTGATCATTATCAGTATTACTTTGAACTGCACTGAAGATTGCTTGAAAAAATCCACCAGTAATTATTATTTTTAAGGAAAATAAAATATTTGTCAGAGTCACATTGTCAAATATGGCAATATTATGTTCTGTGAAATCATACTATCATATTATCTGAATATTGCATAAGTCGTCCTTATCAACACATCAAAAAATCCTTACAAGTCCTCCAAATTAAATGACAAGATACATTGTTTGACCATGTGACTCCAGAACAACACATAGAAGCGTTTTCTAATCTGGCACCCCTATTGGCAGTAATCAGCAGGACATCATTTGTCTGTGCTTTCCAAAACCATTAAAAATCACTGTTAAAAAATAATGATGTTTTATGGTGTGACAAAGCTGGTTAGGTTTTGGGCAAATTTGGTTCACCTCACTATTGTTTTAAGACAAACTTGAAAAATTGTGAACCTGTTTTTATGCATTAATTTTATTTTCCTCTGACTTTTTGCACATAACTATATCAATTGTGTATTGGGCTGTTGAAACTCTTCTGAGCCCCCCCTCAACCATGGGGTCAGACAGAGGCAGGCCTACATGTAAAACCAGAAGCCTGACCATGAGGCTTCCTTTGTCCTTCGTCCCCTGAAACAAAAGGGGGGCAGCACCAAAATGCTGCTTGCAGACTCCACTTCCCATAATGCTCGAGTTCGCACCTAGGTGAGAACTTGGCAGGGAGCTCAAACCCTGGTCTCTGATTGGCAGAGACCCACAAACACTACCGGGAGTCATGGCAACACAGCCGTGATGTCACCGCCCCTTTAAGAAGCGGCTGCGCGAATTCAACATTGCAACAGGGCTGGAGGAAGCGTTGCTTTCTCCGTGAGCCAGCTTACTAAAGGAGGTAACCCCGTGCACGTGGACTTTTTCCCCATTGACGGAAGATTCAACCCTCGCTGGACGAGCTGAACTTCTCCCTGTGTTCGACCAAACACATTCACCGGATCCGAGAGAGAAACCGTTGCTGTTGCAGCACTCTCACTGCCTGCAGAAGGAAGAAAGGATTTTCTTCACAAAGACGTGGATAACTTCTCTGCCCCGCATTTGCTAACTTGTTAACTTTGCTATTGTTTAATAAACACTGTTATATCTTTAAAGAGAAGTCTTTTGTAATTATTGTGCTTATTTATTGTAAAAGGTGGCTGATTGAGAAAGAGGGTCAGAGCTCGAATTCGAAAACTTCATTGTTCACTTGTGGATGCTGATATCCCTCAGGTATTAGCATCCCAAGTGAACCTTATTTATGAGACTACCTTATTGTTTGGTTATTGGTCCCGGTTTCCAGGTGGTGCCCCAAATTATAAATTCATATTAATAATTTTATTTTTATTAATTAATAATGATCTGATAATTATTAATTACTGCTAATAACCAACCATCTTACAATCAGCACCCTAACAAGTGGTGCTCCTGTATGAGGCTCTCTCACTCTATATCCCCAACAATACTGATGGACTAAAGCCTCTGCTGTGCTGCTGATGTGCTGCCTTTGCTGCACGGCTGGCGTGGATGAGGTGTAATAAGTGTTGTACAAAATGAATGAATGGGGTTAATCCTCTGAGGAGAATGAATGCACTTCATGTGAATCTGTATATTAGGTTCTTGTTTATAAGTCTGATGGTACTGCTAGAGGAAAGCACATGGGATTATTAAAATTAAGGATTAATTTTCTGAGGACCACAAATGTTCTCAGTGAATCTCAGATACGTATCTACCCATTTGGAATGTTTCGTCATGAGATGTCATTTCACCCTGGATCAATGGGAAATGACCACTATTTCAAAGATCTTGCTCAGGACCAAAATCTCGACCAGACTGGCAACCACATGGGTGACATCGGCATTAGATGGCCTTGCTTCTATAGAATGCCAATAATACCAAAATCCCTTGTTCAGGAGGTCTAATCCTCAAAGGACAGAAACTCATGAACTTGAATTATGAATGACTGCAACATCCAGACACTGCTAAAGGAGAACAGTCACAGCAGGTCTCAAAGTAGCAGCCAGTTTTTTTGTTCTACTTGATAAAACATTAAACAATCCATTGCAATCCATTAAGGGCTTGTTAAACCATGGCCTCAGCCTGCTTACAGAAGGAGATCACAGTTATTAACTGAGGTCAATGTAAAATCAATTAACAAAGAGCAAATAAACCACATCATTTCACCTGTCAGCCATGCCAGGTGGCCGAGTGCCTGGTTAGGTAATAAGAGCTTGGCTATTGAAACGAGATTTAATCCCATCTTCACTCCTTCATAACAAATTTGATTTTGTCGAGCAGAAGGACACCCCTCCTATCAGCAATTTCTTCTTTTCTCTGGAAGGGGAATAACTGATGAAGCAGTCTGGTAGCAGGGTAGTCACAGAGATAGAGAGTAGCGTAACACTGTTTTTTAATTAAAGGACTACATCTACGACAACACCTTCAGTGTGCAACTCGCCCATGTGTATCATACGCAACACAAATGGGACTCTCGGGGTGAAAAGAAAATCTTATTTAGATTCAATTTTCTGATGGGAGGTGGCTGAACAGTATATCTGTCTGAGACACTTATCAAGTCTTTAGCCCAGAATGAATATTACATGCAAAGAAAGGGATAAGCAGATAGCTTGGGACTAATAAAAGGAGTGAAGGATAATGTGACCAAACATGTGCAGTGACTACTGAAACTCTGGCATCAGGAGGACAGCATGGGCTGGCAGAAGCAGATGTATGGAGCTAATTTCCTGCCAAAACAAAACATGTTTTACAAATGCCCTACAATTCACTAACAAACACAGTGTGGTTTGCAAAAAAAAACAAAAAAAAACACCATTAACAAACGTGTTAACGCATTTTGTTTTGCAAATACAAAATGTACCTATCAAGCAGATACACAACATATTTCTAATACATCATACTTCAGGAACAAATACAGCATGTCAATATGTCTTACAAGTACAAAAAAATATATCCTACAAAGAAAAAAAGATCACATGACTTTTGACATCTTTCCGCTGTGGTTGTGCTTAGGATTTTCTCACAAATGTCCTGAGTAATTCGCCCTCCAAAACAGCAGGAGGTGCTATGAGTCAATTTAAATGCACTGAAAGGTTGAGCAGAGCAGAGCAGATTGAACAGCCACTTCATGAATGGAGTGTGGTTCTCATTACATTGACTTGTGTTCAATAAATTGGGAGGTATAGTGTTTTTGTTAAAATGTGATTTTGAAATATCTAACTTGCCTATTAAACTTGCTGCCTTCCACCAATAAGTCCTGTCACACTGGAAAATTATTTATAAACATAATTTCTGCCTTCACAATGTCCCACTGTTGAATAATAAAGTCATATTAAGTAAAAGAAAATCTATATTTATGGAAGACTGGATAAAGAAACAATTATGGTCAATTGTGCATCTGATGGATGAAAATGGTAATATACTTTAATTGGATGAGTTTAATAATAAATATAACTTGGATTGCTCTATTAAAAACTATATTATAGTGACCCAAAACATTCCAATGGTACCTTTAGTATTCATTACTTTACAGCTTCTGTATCATTATGCTATTAACAGAATGTTCCTTCAAATTTTTTAATGTGTGCTATGCAACTTCCACCAACTCTGATCAGAATGTCTGTTCATTGAAATATCAGATAATAATGAGGACGCAGCTCAATTAGTTATAATTAGAAACTCGGAAGCTCAGTTGTTGGAGCCTAGTTGTAATGAACAACACAATAACATTTAGTCTTGTTGATCTTTATCAGTCATTGTGAGTCAATATTACAGAAGTATGTGCCAGGTCAGTCTCAAGCACACCAGTTCTAATTGGAAAGAAATTTTCATCAGGGGAAACTGCCAAAAAGGTGCAGTAGCCATTAGCTAACACTACCCACCATAAGTTACGGTAGGGTGACCATATTTTCAAAACCCCCACACCGGGACCATTAAATGAATTGCACGTTCATGCACGTGCACATGTATGTGCTTATGTACGCACCATATGCGTTTTCAGGTTGGGAGACAATTAACTTAGCGCTTAGCACACCTACCGAGTGTACCTTTCAACACCATGGACAGGGCCTCAGCAGATGAAAAATTATGTTTTGTCTCCCAAAATCCACCAAGGTATTTGTCAATGTGCACAAGCACATGCTGCCGGCTAAATGGCCAACTGTGACACATCCTTTGCAGTTTTTTTTTTTTTTAAATAAAACAAGGTACAAATCTCTCTGTGGCCTATAAATAACTTTATAAGCTATAACATAAAAATAACTTTAACTTACATCTTCACAATGGCATGCCACAAGCTGGTCGTGAGTCTACAAAGATTAATCGTCAAAACATGAAATCACAATTGCACCTCGTTAATAACAAAAACTGAGAAAGAGCCTTTAAAGAAAGTTACCTTTAAGAAGATTGCCGGCTACTGTACACTTTGCAGTCTTTCTTCTTAGTTAGAGTTTCTTTTCTGGAGCTCGGAGCTCTCAGCTCTCAGGGAAACCATCATCATTTGGCCATCTTAATATGATCTATCGGCATTTCCACCATGCGTGACCTTTTGTATTAAACTTTTCATTTGTAAGAGTATTTTATTTCATTTTCAAAAGTCATACAGTTTTACTTTAAGTCATAAATGTCTTGGGACAAAATGTATACATATTTGTGTTTGTTTTTATCACAGTATCTCACCTCAACATAAAATTACAATTAATTTATTTTGCAACTTAAATTTCCTGCTTTGCTAATGTTAGGTGGTTGGTTTTAAGGTGTGGTAATATTCTGGTGTTGTCAGAGGATAACAGTGAAATGGAACTGGAAAAGAAGGATATCATACAAACACAGATAAGTTGACACCACAGAGGTGCCAAAGACAAGACAAGAATGCCATAACCACACTGTACTGTCAATGCAAAAACATCTGCTTTAAATTAGATTTTACATCTCTAACAATGAAGAAAGGTAAGACTCCTGGGCTCTGTAGAGGAATTACATCGCCTCTATTTCTTCTCTGATTAGTGACGGCACTTCAAGCTCAGAAACAATGCCCCAAAGATGAGAGAACAGGTTGGAGACCATCCACCATTTTGCCACCAATTTGGACACAGACTGGGAAGGCTGACTAAAAACATCTTCACACATACTATGCTTGGATAGACTTAAAACAGCATGAACATAGCATATTTAGCATAAATATTGGATACTAAATTCTATGAAAGTCTGGCATTTTAAGGGCGGCACAGATATCAGAGGGGGCATGTCTCAATAAAGATAATCAAGTTCCTCATGATTTTTTTGGAAGGAGCAGGCTGACGTTTTGTGAATCTTTGATCTTAAATAGCCCTCAGACAGATATAAATCTGTAGAGAGAACAAAACCAGGCAAACGAGAGTTTTGATGTTGAGTTGAAGATTTTTTAACAGAATCGGCATTGATTATGTTACAGAATTTGTTACAAAATACTGATGGTGTATAAACACCATCAGTATCCTGATAGCAGACGCATTGATAAGAAAAGTTAAAACATCAGCTTGTGTTGAAAAGGTTAGTGTCATTTGTTTTATGCTTGGATTTTAACTGCTGAGAGGGTGCACATCAGGTTATGTCAGTGTGGCATGTAGAGTGTTTATGTGTATTTGCCAACTCATAGCTATGTGTTATATTATATACAGTATATGCACTTTATTTTGTATCTTTACAGATACCCCCCCCCCCCCATTCAATTTAATGCATTTTTTTGGAATTCTGATAGTTTATTGATTTTAAATGGAATTATTCGGAGAATGTATCATTATTTTGGGATACTGTGATTTTGATACAATACTATAATTGTTTCCATATATTGTAGATTGTTCTAAGCCAGATCAGTTGGCAGTTACACCCAGAAAATATCAGTAAAGTCACTGAAGACCAATGTTGGTTGTCATTTACTCTTCCAGAATAAAGCCATACTCCCTTTTCTTAAAATATGTTCATCCTGAGTCCAGTGTAATTCATGAGTGCAACATCAGCTTCCTCTGCTACATGAAGAACAACATGACACAGCTCATGAAACCATCAGTGAAAATTCATTTTTATTGAATCATTTTAGGGGGCACCAGACAATTGAAATCTAAATTGGATTTTGCCTCACTAAAGAAAAGACAAAGTGATGTGAACGATAAAGCCAGAGAGGAAGACAATAACTAATATGGTGCATATTATCTACTGGATGTACTTCATAGATTATTCATGGTATAGATGAAAAGCCTGCTTTGCCTTAATTACATCCGTTACTGTATATAAAAAAAGTTAAGTGAATGAGTGAACACTGCACCCTCACACACTGCTGCTCCAGTGGAGCTCATCATTAGTTGACAGAGGCAGACTATGGTTGTTCTGAATGTGTGGACTTGTAACAATAGGACTTGTTTTGCCATGACAGTTTAGACAGAACACAGTTGTAGAAGTGGAATTAGACTTAAAGGAAAATTCTACTCAGAATTTGTCAATCTGTCTGATTCTGTCAATCAGAGCTGTCCATCAATGCCCACACAGCATACATCAATGCTACTATAAGTCTTCAAATCTTATCAAGAGAGTGATAAGAGAGTAATTTCCAAAATGACCACCAGCACACTTATTAGAGGGCCTGAAGTTAGTGATCGAGATTATAATGACTCGTTGAAAAAAATGACTGACTTAGTATTTCTTGAGAGAAGTTAATGCTTTTTGAATGGGAGTCATCAGTCGGAGCATCTAGCGGCCATCGGTGGCACTTTAAGATACTTACACATGGCTTCTGCCTCAAGCTGTGGTAGTTGCTGCTTGGTAGTAAATCAAGTTTGATATTTCTTACATCAACCCAACTGCTAATGAAGTCAGGGATTGAAAGAAGAAACTGTGACAAACTGGAACAGAATTCTTTTGACAAACAGGGAAATGTCAAATGAAGACTATGAGTCCTTGATTCTGGGACACCTGTTGTAAAGGCAAACACTGATGCTGTTTCTTGATAGTGATGGGAGTACTCACTATGAGCTGAGCTGTTAGCAACCATGATCACCCAAGTCATGCTCACTAAGAACCTGTCATCTGCAGCTCTTCATCTAACAGCTCACTGTGGCTGCTTCTGTTTATACTACTCTTGCCAGCAATATTTAAAATTACTCACCAAATAGCGCAAAACATATATGTTGTAGGACAAAAAAAAGGTAATTTGACACTGTGTTGAGAAGATGTTATACTGCCCCCTACTGACGTTTTTTTTTTTGTAAGTTTTGTGTTACTCTGAACAATGAAAAAAACAAGTGAGACAACAATAGGTTATGGGCCCAGAGTGTCACTGAAAAGCTGTGTTGTGATATAAACAGTGTTGTGGGATTCATAATGGAAGATAAGCTGTTTATTGAGAAGCTGAGCAGACCAGAGATTTGGGCAACATGGACATTTCAGATGGAGCACTTGCTGAAGGCAAAAGGACTGTGGGGCATGGTAATGGAAACGGATGTGCTAGCAGCAGGAGCTAATACTGCTGCACAAGCTGAGTTTCAACAACGGAAAGAAAAGGCATTTTCCGTCTTGGTGCTGAATGTAAGTACACCCCAGCTGTACCTGATAACAAGCTGTCAGACCCCAAAAGAAGTGTGGGATACACTCAGAGGACATTTTGAGAGGGACACTCTTGCAAATAAACTGTTCCTAAATAAAAAATACTTCAGATGTGAAATGAAGGAAGGAGAAAGTTTAACTGAACATTTAAAACGAATGAAGGAACTGACTGACAAGCTTGGAGCAATAGGTGCTATAATTGAAGAGGAAGATCAGATTGTAACTCTACTGGGTAGTTTGCCATCAAGCTATGCTACAATTGTCACTGCATTAGAAACAAAGATGGACAATTTGACATTGCAGTTTGTTCAGCAAGCATTAATAAATGAAGAACAAAAGAGAGTGCAAGCAGATGATAATGGAGCTGCATCAGGTGGTGCATCAGCCATGTCAATGCAAGTTTGTGGAGATATGCAGCCTAATTCTAAGGCAGTCGGAGCTGACAGATCCAGCTCATGGAGATGTTACAAATGTGGACAAGAAGGTCATATAAAGCGTGACTGTCCAAGAGGAAAAAAGAAGAATAAAATCCACAAGGCCAAAAGCATGATGTGTGAAGATACTGAAGAGTCATCGGAGAGTGCTTTTGTAGTTGAAGAGACTAATCAGAATGAGATGTCACAACAGGCTCAGTGGTTGATTGACTCTGGAGCATCAAAGCACATGACTTGCTATAAAGAATGTCTTCAAGATTACCAACAGTTTTCAGAACCACAGTCTGTAAAACTTGGTGACGGCAGGGTAGTGGATGCACTAGGACTTGGCAACATCAACCTCAGAATGACATTCAAAGTCAGTGATGTAAAAAATGTCACAATATATGATGTGCTGTATGTTCCCAAGTTATCCAGAAATCTTTTCTCAGTGGGAGCTGCTACAAGAAAAGGAAATACAGTGCAGTTCAAGAAGTCTTGCTGCTACATACGTGGGAAAGATTCATGGAATGGGAACACAAAGATCTGATGGGCTATATCACCTGGATGTCGAGGGAAGTTTGCCTGTGTGTCACGGTGCATCAAGTGCATCAGTAACAGCCAGCCTGTGGCATCAGCGCCTGGGTCACACCAGCAAATTAAAGGAACTCAAAAATCTGGTAAATGGAGTGAATTTTATTGCAGAGAAAGAAGCTACCTTCTGTGAAGCCTGTGTGGAGGGTAAGCTGTCTAGAAAACCACACGCCAGTGGGAGAGATTCGTTCCAAACGTAAGTTGCAGTTGATCCATAGTGATGTCTGTGGTCCCATGCAGACTGAGTCAATAGGTGGAGCAAAGTACTTTGTGACTTTTATTGATGATTATTCCAGATGCTGCAAGGTCTACTTCCTGAAACAAAAAAGCGAGGTTCTTAGCAAATTCAAGGAATTTGAAAAAAACATTCTCCAATGAGTGTGGACAAAAAGTCACAAGGCTGAGAACAGATAATGGTGATGAATACACATCCAGTGAATTTCAAGAATACTTGAAAGCTCAAGGTATCCACCATGTGATGACTGTACTTCACACACCTCAGCAAAATGGTGTTGCTGAAAGGAAAAACAGAACACTGATTGAAGCAGCCAGAAGTATGCTGTCTCATGCTAAGTTGCCAAAAATGTATTAGGCAGAGGCTGTAGCAACTGCAGCATATATACAGAACAGGTTGCCCACATCTGTTCTGAAGAAAGCGACACCCTACCAGAGATGGAGTGGCAAAAAGCCGGACATGAGTCACATGAGAGTATTTGGCTGTGTTGCTTATGCACATGTCTCAGACACAGAAAGAAGAAAACTGGACAAGAAAGCTGTGAAGCTTCACTTCATGGGATATGCAAACAATGCAAAGGGCTACCATCTCTTAGATGAAGGAAAAAGGAGGATTCTTCGTCGAGATGTCATCTTCAATGAATCTGACTTCGGCTGGAAACAGGAAGCGGAAGTATCTTGTTCAGAGAAGGAAATATCCATCAATACTGATGAACGGGAAACGCCATCTGACGAGGCTGCTGTCAGCGAATCTCCTAAGGAAAGTAGCAGAATCAGCAAGCCTCCGAAGAGATATGGATATGATGAGTTTGCTGACAAAGTAATTGTTGATCATATTGCCAATGTGTGTTGTGTTACAGAGCCAAGCACACTCAAATAGGCATTAATGAGTCGTAATGCAAAGGAATGGCAGGAAGCGGCTGACTTGGAATATGAGTCCCTGCTAGAAAATGAGACGTGGGACTTAGTGGATTTACCAAAGGATCGCAGATCACAGATGTATGGTGCAGACTATGATGAAACTTTTTCACCTGTTGTACGATTCAGCTCGATTCGTACATTACTGTCTTTTGCTGTCCAGAATTATCTACATGTACAGCAGATGGATGTAGTAACTGCATTCCTAAATGGATACCTGGAGGAAGAAATCTACATGGAGCAACCAGAGGGATACATCAAACCAGGACAGGAACATCTTGTGTGCAAACTGAAGAAGTCAATATATGGGCTGAAACAGTCTCCTCGCTGTTGGAGCAAGGCTTTCACAGAGTTCATGAAGAACATTGGCTTTAAACAGAGCACATCAGACCCATGTGTGTTTGTGAGATCTCGACAGGAGCTAGAGATTTTAGCTGTGTATGTTGATGATCTGATTTTGATCACAGAATCAACAGAAAGCATGGATGAGCTGAAACAAGCTCTCAAAAGGCACTACAAGATGAAGGACATAGGGGAACTGTCCTATATCCTGGGCATCTATGTTGTTCAAGACAGAGCAAAGAAGTGTGTCTTTTTGCATCAGAAGCACTACATTGAAACCATTCTCCAGAAGTATGGAATGAACAATGCTAATCCCATTGCAACCCCTTCTGATGCAAATGTAAAGTTAGAAGATGATGATGTCAGTAAACCTGTGAACCCAAGTACTTATCAGTCCATGGTAGGTAGTTTGTTGTATGCAGCAATGGCCACACGACCAGACATAGCACAAGCAGTGAGTGTTGTGTCAAAGTTCAATGCAAATCCAAACACTGCACATCTGACTGCTGTGAAAATAATTTTTCGATACTTGAAGGGAACAGTGAATCTTGCCCTCAAGTATGAGCAGTCAGAGTCAGGAACTTTGATTGGTTTCTCAGATGCTGATTGGGCCGGAGATCAGGATGACCGTCGCTCAACAACTGGAAATATGTTTTTCCTGAGTGGAGGAGCAGTGAGTTCGTTCAGCAAGAAACAGGCAACAGTTGCACTGTCAACAGCAGAAGCCGAGTATATTGCACTCAGCCAAGGAGCTCAAGAAGGTACCTGGCTGAAGCAATTACTGACTGAACTTGGAATGAGTGATTCGCCTATAGTGATCCTGGAGGACAATCAAGGAGCCATCGCAATCGCAAAGAATCCAGTCAATCATTCAAGAACTAAACACAGACATTCGCGAATGTGTGCAGAATGGGCAAATACAAGTACAGTATTGTCCAACAGTTGATATGAAGGCAGATATCTTGACCAAGCTACTGACAAGACAAAGGTTTGAGTACCTTAGGAGAGAGATCGGGCTTTACCCTGTTTAAATCTGTGTAATATGCTTACTGTACTGTCTATTGTTCAATATGTTATGAAAACAGTACGCAAGGTGACAGGGAATAAGAGAAAAAATAATAATTAAAAAAAAAACTTATGTAAGTTTGGAAGGAATTATTATTCTGACATTATTTGTGAGGTTGAGCACTGATCTTAGTTATGCAAATTTCTTATGTGCTTAAATGCCAGTGTAAAATTAAGTGGGAGTGTTGTAGGACAAAAAAAGGTAATTTGACAGTGTTGAGAAGATGTTATACTGTCCCCTACAGACGGTTTTTTGTAAGTTTTGTGTTGCTCTGAACAATAAAAAAAAAACAAGTGAGACAACAATTATATATATATATAAATAACATTATTGTGTAGACCAATAGCACCACTAAATCTTTCAGTGAAATTCAGCTAAGTTGGTGGCAAATTAGTCCCCTTAGAGGACCACAATGGAAATAGGGAAATAGGCTTTTAGCTAGTCTGTTTTTATTCTCAGTAATGTAATTGTATGTCAGGACTGGGTGACTACAGTCTGGTATGTATTTTTATTGGTGTCAAATAAATCTATCTAAATACATTGCATATTATATGGCTGCTTCATAATAAAAGCCTCCCACAGGTTTGCTGGTGGAAACTTTTAATGCAAATTAAATTAAATTGTAAAGCCATCAGTAAACAGCAATGTAAGTGAAACTGAACTCCAAACCACAGGGATTCAGTGAGAAACTACAAAAGTACTGAGAGCTGAACAGAGTTACCAGCACAGCCAATCAGTTCAGCTGCTGAAAAGTTCTGAGGATGACTTTTGAGATGCTGTTCAATGATCCGAGAAGCAGTTTGTTTGAAGCAGACTAACACCTTTACTGTAAACTGCACTACAATATATGACCTCACATTACCAGTGCATTGAAGATGAAATCTAAAAGAGACACTTTGATTCTAAATTGAAAGCAGACAGAGTGACAGAAGCTCATTCTATCAGACTAGGATTGTGACTAACATGCTTTCAGTGAAAATCAGAATAAGAAATCTGCCATCCATGCTGTACATTTACTTATAAAAACACATCTAATTCTCTCATTACTGCTCCATTAGCCAAAAATGTCCTTAAAATGATGGTATTACACTGGTAATCATAAATGCTGAAACTGTATAAAAAGTTGGTTTCAGTAATGGAAGGCATTAAGATGCATTCCTGCAAAAATACAGAGAAATGCATTTCTGTGGCTTTCCATAATGTTGTAACACAGTAAATTGTCTAACTAATAATGCTGCTGCAATTATTCCTCCATTCCTCTTGCCTTTGCAAGTTAATGGAATTTAAGTTCCCTTTTCTCCCTTTAATTATTGACCAAAAGCTCTCTTAATCAATTACTGGAAGAATTTAGGTCTCATCTTACATTTTGTTTCATATTGTTAAGAAAAAAACAAAGCCAAAGCTGATGCAGCCCGACACGAGAGAAACAAACTAAGAGGTTTTGATGTTTTATGCATCTGCTGTCCCTGTCTGCTGTCTGCTGTCCCTTTGACATGGGGATTTTAGAATCAAACATGCACACAGTGAACATAAAAACACATATCAAAACTGAATTATTCTGTGCTCATCAAACAGCATGGTGTTCTGGGTGGATAGCCAGTCACAGGAGTACAGGCATGCTGACATTGATCTGTCTGCTATAACCTATGTATTACACTCCACATCAAACAGAATGAAATTAACTGTTGAATCACAGGGTCAGTGTTGAAGGGGGACTATGAAGTCTCCCCATACTCTGACATGTCCAAAGAGTAACAGCTAGCTGTAAACAACTCACATCCTGCATTAAACCCATTATCACCAGGGAAGCTTACTAGCAAATCTTATCAGGAGAGCCCTCCCTCCCCAAGTCAGGGATGTTTGAGAGATCCCATTTGGTTGTGTACATGAATCATTATCACAATGTGCCTTGTCAGCACACCATCTCCAGGAAACAGGCATTTAGCAGCAGAAATGAGATTAGAGTGGGCAAAAAGCATCAGAGACAAAAAGGAGTCACTGACGAGCTGGGAGATTAGGGAAACCCGACCAGAGGCTGCTTACACAAATGTAGACTCTGACTTGGCTTACATCTGACAAATAGACTCCAGATCCTTGTCTCAGTTCACCCATTGCACAAAGCTGTCTACTTCTTAACAAACTTCAGCAGGACTATTTCTCTATGTAATCTGAGTAAATCAAAACTCGTTTCAGACTAAAATACATGCCCAACTGAACTGCTCATACAAGGACATTTTACTGGGACAAAAAAAAAGCAGTGCAGCAACAAGAAAAATAACTAACAAACAAAACAAAAAGAAAATAGTGTAGGGGAAAGTCCCCTCATGGCTTTGAATGCAGACAGTACAACTCTCAAGCTACATGACCAGCTCTTTCTTCAACTCTCCAGGAATGCTGGCTAACAAAGACATCAGTAATATGTACAACATCCTGCAAACAGCAATGCTCAAGATAAGAAGACCCCTTTTCTCCTACATGGCCACTAAACCAGACCACTGACCCAAACCACCTTTGATTCTTCAAGATCTCCAAGAGCCAGCAAAATGGAAAGACCAATTCACACACCAGTGTGAACTGATAGTACCACTTGGATAAACATTCCCCACCACTGGCTATTATAACTCACCTCTAAGAGCCAGTCACCCACAGAGACTAACTGGCACCAACTTTAATCCTACTGTGAACTCTGATTTTCAGGACTTGAATAACCAACTGAAGAACTGATCACTGGGAAAACCAGCATAAGAGCATGAACCCTAAAATGTAGTTTGGATTTTGTCTAAGGACAATTAATATAGTGTATTAGTATGTGTGTGTATATAACAATATGTGTGTGCCTTAGTTAGACTTTTGTTCCACTGCCTTTAAGCTAGGAAGTGTACCATTGACATAATTCCATCTTCTTTGATAACATTAACGTCATGTATAGTACCACTCTGCATGTTTCACTCTCAAAATGCTAAAGCTCCTATCAAAAATGCAAAATTAGAAATCATGCAATTGTTATAAGACCAACAATTTTGATATAAAAATAACAGCATTCAGGAGTCAGACCCACATGCACATGGACAGGAGGGGACTGACTCTGCCCCCCAGATCTCTGCAATCCCTGTGATTGGCCACGATGCATCTTTTGGGAGGGCAGACCGAAACTTTAAAATAGTCTCTTATCTGAAACTTGAGGCTGGTTTTATCTTGCTCTTGCTTCTTGGCCTTGCTTTTTGCCATGTCAGGGGAATGTTTGCTTTTTGCTCATCATGTGAATCGGAACAATAGGAGGTGAAATCTAGAGTCATGTGTTAAGAATCAAAACTAGTAGAGCTGAAACCAGGAGCTCTCTTCTAATGGGAACTTCTCAAATCTGGGCTGGCCAACTCACTCACCATTACAAGATTCAGACTACAACTTCTCACCCTAGCACATCAAACTCCATTGTCCGCAAGAAGCCACCCCAGGGAGCAAGCAAGTATTTCTACAAAACCTACATCAACTTGCTCAAACCCTGGTGCTTTCATTAGTAACTTCAACTGGCAATTCAGAACTAAGCTGTACTGTTGATTTGACTCGCTGCTTCTCAGGTATCAGTCATCTCATCTGTTTATCAGGTCTCTCATACCATCTACACAATAGATAACTCTGCATCATTCACTTCAATCATTCTCTAGCCATAGCCTTGTGTCTCCCCTTTCCCTTCTGTCTTGTTTGTAAAATGTTGTAGATGTAGTGTTTAGTACTTGTAGCTGTAGTATTAGTAATAAATGTGTATGTAATTTGTTGGTGCTTTCTTGTGCTTGCATCTCAGTCACTTAACCTTAAAAGACATATACCCTTGCAAAATCATAATTAAGATTAATAACAATCATAATTCTAATATGAGTTATGTCGCTAGATGAATAATTTATACTTGAGCCGTGCACAATAATAATTAAGAATTTCCCCATTAAAATCATAAAGGTATTTGAGCGCACACATTCCTACAATAGTGAGACAGCAGTGTTACATGTGTAACTAAAAACACTATATGTCAGTGGTTCCCTGTCACAAGATGATTTTTGAGGAAATTATATCTCTTACATTAAGTTATTGTATGTATTTTTTATTCTCAAATTCATACTTTTTTCTTGGAAAAGAATGAAACCTTTCACCTCTTCAGGCCAACTCATGCCCACACTAAGGCCATACATTGTGATGAGGGGTCATAACTAAACATTGCTTTATTTTAAAGGGTCATAAGCCACATGCTCTACATTGACAAGTATAACATAAAACTGGAATACTGAATTGGTTTTTCTGACATACCATATTTTGTTGAGTTATAACTCTATTGATCCATGTATTCCTATAGCTCTCAGTAACAACTTCATGAGCTTCTTTAAAGATAAAATTCTAACTATTAGAGACAAAATTCATCACCTCCTGCCCTCATCAGGCACTGATTTATCCCCAAACACAGGAATCTTAGAAACAGCTGTAAAACGTCATATATATATTTAAACTTAAACAATTTCTTCATCTAAACCATCAACCTGTCTCTTAGACTCCATCCCAACTAGGCTGCCTAAAGTTAGTGCTTCTTTACTGGATATGATCAATCTGTCTTTAGTAACAGAATATGTACCACAGTCCTTTAAAATAGCTGTAATTAATCCTTCTTAAAAGCCTACTCTTGATCCAGGTGTTTTAGCCAACTATAGACTTATATGTAACGTTCCCTTTCTCTCTAAAATCCTTGAGAAAGCAGTCGCCAACCAATAGTTTTTTTGAAGATTTTCAGGATTTAGAGCGCATCATAGCACAGAGACAGCACTGGTGAAAGTTACAAATGACCTCCTAATTACATCAAAGGACTTCTCTCTGTACTTGTCTTGTTAGATCTTAGTGCTGCATTTGACACCACTGACATCACATCACATCCTATTACAGAAACTGGAAGATTTAATTGGCATTAAAGGAACAGCATTAAGCTGGTTTATATATATATATATATATATATATATATATATATATATATATATATATATATGATTGAAAATAAGGAAAAGCATAATTGTTATGGTTATGTCCCAGTCAGTCACCAGATGCCCTCAGGCTTTTCTGCCTGTTTATGACTGGACTGAGTGGGACAGATAAGAGGTTGCAAATTATATTTAAGGACCACTTGAGATACTGTTGCTTGCTACATTGACTCTCATAGAAACTAAGGGCTCTCATTTCTCTATTTCGTGCCTCCTCGTCTCTTCTCTCCTCCGTCCTCCTCCCATCTTTAAGGATGGCACCCATGATGTTTAAAAGAGGCATGACACACATATACAAACCATAAAATATATAAGGGATACATATATATATATATATATATATATATATATATATATATATATATATATATATAAAGAGAGAGAGAGAGAGAGAGAGAGAGAGAGAGAGAGAGAGAGAGAGAGAGAGAGAGAGAGAGAGAGAGAGAGAGAGAGAGATAAATAAAAAAATAACAATATATGACATCCGTACATTCTTGTCACATTATGCCACGTTGTAATTTGAATTAAAACTAAATATATAAGTTGTCATGAACACTGTTATGCTCATCTGATAGAGATCATAAAATACAGCGGCAGGCTATAGCAAAACAATGGACAGATGATGCAGCTGTGCCACACATCATATTTAATTGATATTGTTTTAAAATGACTGCTCGGAAGCAAGGATGTCTCATTTTGTTAAATGCTTGTTGCCTCAACTCCTCTCTCCTCCGCTCGCATTTCAGGTGGGAGGGACTAAGACAAAAGGAGAGGAGGTGAGGATTTACAAACTGAGAAATGACAAGAGGGGTAAGTGTAAAAGTGAACTGAAACTCTGAGCAATAGTTGTCTCTCTTTATGTTGTTACATGCAACCTTAATCTGCAGGCCACTCCGCTTAACATATTTATTGGTTCTTGTTTCTCAACAGCAATGTTTCTAGTCTTTGGTAAAGGTTCCTGGGTCGTGATGTAGTGCTGAAGTTATGTTTGCTGTGTTTGCTCTGTGTGACTTGTCCACTTATTTAAGTTATATTTATGTAATTTCAAGACAGTTTAATGAATGATGGTTTAGATATTTAGAGCATTGTAGATGGTTATATTGTGGACTTTGGCTTATGGATAAAGTTCTGTTTCTGATGTGTTCTCAGCCCAGAGCAGCTATTGCCCTCAGTGTTTTTTTTCTTGTTTTTCCCAGCCTGCGCTTCCCTCCACACCCGCCTTGCATTCAGTCTCATTAGCCCTCCCCTGCTCCCTGTGTCGTCCCTCAGCCTATCAGCTCCTTGCCTGTTGTTGGGCCTCAACCATGGGGTCAGACAAAGGCAGGCCTACATGTAAAACCTGAAGCCTGACCACAAGGCTTTGTCCTTTGTCCCCTGAAACAAAGGAGCAGCACCAAAATGCTGCTCACAGACTCTGCCTTACATGATGCTTTGCCAGTTCGCACCTAGGTGAGAACTCTCAGCAGGGAGCCCAAACCCTCGTTTCTGATTGGCGGAGACACACCAACACAACCGGGAGTCATGGCAACACACATACGGACTATCATCCGTATGCGTGCTCTCTGTAGATAAAGTACAGTTCTCCAGTTCTCCCCTCACGACTGTGAGTCGTGAGGGGAGAACAGTACTCTTCCTACTCTCACACACACACACACACACACACCTACATAACCACGCATCTCTTTTACACATCTGGCGGTCAGATAGTGTGGGACACAGTGCAGCTCTGCCCCCCGTTATCCGTGTTTAGCAAACACTGCGGCACTTCCGCCAGTTATTTCTCGCGTGACATGACTTCCTCCCAAGGTCACGCCCACCATCTCAAATATCGTGCAACGTCATCTCACCAGATCACGTCCTCTATCATAAGGTTGCGTGATGTCAGCTGGCTAGATCAGTCCCGCCTCTCTCACACACACACACATACACACACATACGGGGGGTATGCCTTGCTTGCATGTGTTGTACCCTACACAGCTGTTATCTATGTATTGTTTGAGTGTATTAGTTAGTAGTATAGTGTTAGTTAATTGAAACATTTGTTGACTTTGTTGATTTTTGTGGAGATTAATAAACACTGTTATAGCTTTAAAGAGAAGTCCTTTTGTCATTATTGTGCATGTTTATTGTGATAAGTGGCTGATTGAGAGTCAGAGCTCGAACTCAACCTTCTTTGTTCACCTGTGAATGCGAATATCTCTCAGATGTTCACATTCTAGGTGAACTCTTTTATGAGACTACCTCACTGTCTGGTTATTGGTCCTGGTTTCTGGGTGGTGCCCTGTCATTATTAATTAATTAATAATTATTAATTATTACTGATAACCAGCCGTGCTTCTTAAACTCCAACACTGTTCTCATTTTGGTCACCTCTTCCCCATTCCCTCATTAGTTCAGTTTATATTTAAGTCCTGCTTTTCAGTTTAGTTTTGTTGGATCAATTTTAGGATGAAGAAGTTATTCTTCAGCCTTGCTTTGCTTAAAGTCCTCTATATCAGTTGGTGCTGACACTAACCGCCCCCTCTCAGACACACTCTGACTAGTCTCACACCAACACTGCTTTCCAAACACCAATCAGAGTAAACCAAATTATAACACAATGTAAAGAAACCTATTTGGAACATTGGAAATTAGAAACTAAAAGCCAAAGTAGATTAAAATGTTATCTGGCCCTAAAAAGAGATGATGAATTGGCAGAATAATTCTCTACTCTCAGATAGAGATAGACAGTAGAGACAAATCCTAACCTAAGTACAGGCTCAGTGACCACAAACTGGCAATCAAAAAAGAACACAAAAATCATGGCAACCAAAAGAAAACAGAATATGTTCAACAGGTGAAGTTGAAAGAGAGATGCACTTCCTCCTACAATGTAAAACATGAAATAAGGAACATTTACTTTAACAAGTTCAACTCTGTAATTTCAGATTTCAAAGAGCTTAATGACCTCTCAAAATGAAAAAAAATACTCCTAGGAGAAGGAGACAGGGCATTATCTTGCTGCCCAATATGTATCAACATGCCACAACCTGTGGGACAGTGAGTGACCTAGACATACAGGTGTGCATGCATGCATAGGATGTACTGTATAAATAATTAATATTTATCAATCTTATGTTGTGTTAATGTTCATATTATTATTTTGTACCATCCATATATAGGTCAAATTGTATTTTGATTATTATTATTATTATTATTATACTACATCTCTGTGTGGAACTTGCATTGTGCTTTGCTCTGCAATAGCCTCTAGGTTATTTTGGCATGGATCAAATCTTATTGTTTGTTCCATCAGAATATGGACACATAATGTTTTGCTTTGGTTTTGGTACAGATGCACCCTGTGAAACTGAAAAATCCTACTTCACTGTACAGCAGAGGGAATACTTTTTGTTGCAGCAGCTTTGAGGATTATGAATGTATCTTCAGATACGTTGAAATTGTGGTAAGCTTTATACTTTACTTTTGAGTGAAACAGTTGCTCGTTTCTGTGACTGGAATGTAACGCAAAAGCCTCAAATGTTAAACCGATGATTACATGGGAGCCACAGACTGATAAAAGAAACATGATGGTTTGTAGATTTTGGAGCACGTCTGCCAAAAAACTCCTGCCAGTATTACCAGTGTAAATCAAATAAGGAGGGTTTAACATTGGATTGTGCCTTCTGTTCTATTGAACACAAGGGAGGGAGCATAAAAGTATCCACCTGTATCTGTACACATGCTGATTGAAGGGTGGGAGCTGTGAAAGCTGAGGATTTAATGGGGATTTTACTCCCACAGTTTATATGAGTCCACTAGTAAGAACAAGTGAACAATTCATAACAGCCCTTTTAAGGTCTGTTCTGGTACAAACCAGAATCAAAAGCTGCTATCAATTTTTTTGTGTCAAAACATCAGATGGACATACCATGAGCTCCATGAACCTAAAGAAAAATCACCTGGAGAATAATTCACAATGCAATACTGGTAATGCCAGTTGAAGTATATTTTCATTACAAGCATGAAAAGTAGATCTACTAATAATGCTAATGAAATTAATATCAAAACCAGTGAGACAAGTTGTCAGATTTGACAGCTCCAGTGCTGAAAAGCAGGAGCATTTGCTTTGAAGAATGCTTCACTTCTTCAATCCATAATCCTTCCACATCATGTACAATTAGTTTGCATTTATCACTTTCATTAAAGGAGATAATGATAAACAAAAAAAACATTTTGTTTTCAATGGATCAGATGATTAATTTTCAGTTGAATGATCCGATATTGACTCTTAAAACCCCCAGATCAATCTTTGCATCTGCACCTGTTCTCTTTGAATATACTGTACATATGTACATTTGTGCAAAATGCTATGTGCTAGCTGGTTACTTGTTATGTGTTATGGACTGAACAGCAAGGCACATGTTTGACCTCAACGGAGATAAAACTGACCTAAATAATGACACATTATACCTGATTATATAAAGAACTGCAGTTCCAGTACGTTTAATACCAAATTAAAAAGTCTGCTAAAAGCTATTCAGTTCTGTAATCACTGACTCTAAATTTCATCTCATGGTCTACTCATACATGCAAATAGTCTTGATTTTAATTTGACAAGCATACATTAGTCATTTCTAGTTGACATTGTGGGTATTTGTGATGTGCTATTGTGTGTAGCTTTGTATTTTGTATTGTGTCGTGTGTTTTTTGCTTTGTACTGTTATGTTTTAATTGTGACCTGTCGAAAGGACTGCAGATGAAAATTAGCTATAAGCTAACTCTGGTACAGTACATCAAATGGTATCATTTATGTTTAACACTGTACATGGTCCCAATAAATACATACATAACAATACTGTATATACACTGGCTGAGCAAACCATTTTACAAACACGAGGGGTGGACAAAACACAATAACTAAATCAACTACAAATAAACACTGCATAGACAGTAGACTGATTCAATATTAACTGAGCAAACTCTAAACACAATAACTCTAAATTAGATTTACAAAATTAACTACAAAATACACAAACAAAGGTTCTCTCCCCAAACCCCCCTTGCTTTTGCAGGAAGTTGGTATAGTCCAAGGCCCAGATGCAGGTATTTAATGTATCAGCCAGTCTTTTACATGATGGAGGCCAGATGTCCTGGATTAACCACGGTAACTCAAGATAGAAAATATTAATTTAAGGTAGCAGAAGTTAAGTGTTATACAAAATTAAATAAATGTACACACTTCTTCTAGAAATGTTGTATGTCAAAAATATGAATAACTGTAAAAAAAAATTGCATTGGTTGCTCATGAAAATTGTAACTGAATGTAAACCTAAATAAGACCTAATGTATTCAAAATGAGAATGAGTGTGGAAACATAAAATATTTTAATTTGCTGGTGTGGCCAGGGGTGCGGCCATCATACTATGCATGCTTCAGTTAGGGCTACACAATGTGTAAAATGTCTACATCGTGTACATCGAGTCATTACAACATGCACAAAAAGATTCTTATTAGTCAGACAGTGTTGTAAATGATAGCTGACATTAGCTGTCTTGAGTCACAACAGGTTTGTGAAGTGTGACATGAAAAGTTAGTCTATCTGTACCAGCCACAGCTCACAGGGCTGTCATGACTCAAGATGTCCAGCTGGATCTTAATATCTCGTAGTAAATTTAGCTATTGCATCTACAAGAGGGGTAGACTGATTTGGGGACCATTTCACTAAATTTGTAACATTGCAAGCTGTGACTTCCAACATGAGATAATTTCACCTTGCCTTAATTTTGATATTTAAAAAAAAACAAAAAAAAACCCATGACCCACCCTATGACCCATGCGCAACTGTGAGACACTCAAATTGATCAAGCAATTTGCTAGCAACACTAATTGTGAAATGGGGCACAGGCACTATTTGCCATCTGTGTGTAAGCAGTGTTCAAAAATTACTTTTGTGAAATGGGTTCCTGAGCTCTTGTTGTCTGTATCTTTAAAGTTATATGTATCATAATAATGATGAGCATACTGATTTTTTGCTTATTTTATTTTATCTATTGGCTATATCCTCAGCTTTGGACAGTTTTATTTTCCTTGGTTTTCCATTTAGGTACATAACTATAGTATAGAACAGGGAAATCTAACCTATGAGTTGTACTTTAAGTGATTTAAATTTAATTCAAAAGAAAACAGAAGTCTTACATCTGTGTAAAATAAAAATTAATTTAAGTTCCCTGAATAAATTATGAAAATAGATTTATACAATATTGGTATCTGATGTAACTATTTATTTATTTAATTGAATCAAAATGGATCTTAACAGGACTTTCAGAATATTTCAGAAAGACAGAATGGTCACAAGCTAGGACATCTGTATAAATGTTTGGTATCAACATGTTGGAGTTGAGCATTCCTGCAATATCTTGAAACTTAAGAAAGGATAAGGTATGAGTAAAGATGCACTCATTATTTAAAAGCATTCAAGAGTACCACTACATTTTGAATTTTAAACTACACCAACTAAAGCTCAACCTGCATAAGAGTGAGTTTGTGTTCCTTCAGAGAAGGGATGCCTGCACCAAGACCTGTCCATTACCATGACAATACCCGGACAGTGGGGAACCTTGGTTTGACCCTGGACAATAAAGTGTTCTTATGTAACACTGAATATTGTAGGGAAGTGGTCTAGGTGCTTTCATCTCCTGTCTGGACTACTACAACTCCACCCTCACTGGAGTTCTGCTGCCTGCCTGGTGTTCAGCCTTTTCCCACACCACTCCTCTTTTCTGTTCACTACACAGGCTCCCTGCTGCAGCTTTAATCAGTTCAACACTCTGGTGCTATGTAGCCTGCAGGGCAGTGAGAGAAACTGCTCCTTTCTACCTCCAAGTCATGGTCAAACCCTACACTCCAGTGCAATCATTAACAAAGGCATATGCAAAATGACTGTCTAATGTAACTTCAAACACTGAGTTGGGAGGAATTCTTGGGATATGGGGCCCATTGGGCATGTCAGGGTATTGCAGTGTCTAAGATTATGACTTGATTGGTCATTGGTGACAAACACTGGCAGGTATCTGCTGCTAAGTTTTTATGCAGTGTGTAAAACAAGCAAAACATAACTGTAGAAGGAATTGGATTTTTTGAAGTTCTGACTTTACTTTTCAGACTTGGCATTCTGAAACATGATCACACATGTGATGATGATTGTCCACAATAAAAGGAATAGGATGTATTGCTAAAGTAAGTGTAGAAAAATATATTTTGCAAAATGGCATATCGCTATTTAGGTGCTTTTTAATGGAAGCTGATGTAACTGAAATGCAAGCCAAAAATTAGGGCATAAAAAAAGCGTGGAAAGTGCACAGCTCACAGTTTCTAACAGGCATGGGCTCCCAGGGCTCCCTGGTGGACTATAGACTGGTGCTCATGAGGATGATGGGGTTAGTGATGGGCATGTGGGAAGACTATGGATCCAGCTGTGCTCTCTGTAAGCTAAAGCCTCACTTCAAAGTCCATCTCCCCATCCAGCAGCCATGGACTGCCCTTGTTGAAATGCACAGATCTTAGCGAAAAAACCAAGGGAATCCACTACAGATCAATCTGGCTAAGCTGTGCCATGGACGAATAACGATGATGTTCATTAAGACAGCAAATGCTCTCCAAGGTCACTTGAATCTCATCTAAGAAAGTGAACAGTGAGCCTTTAGATACTATCTGAGAAATGTGAAAAATGAACAAAAGGCCTCTAATGCATTCTCACAGTGATCCTGGGAGAAGGCGAATGTTCAAAGTCCCACCAAACCTCCAAACCAGCCCTCTGAGAGTGATCAAACTGCATGCCATCTGGACACCAAGGTCCCATTATGGAGCTGACGATTAGAGGAGAAAGGAAATGAAATGACTGTGAGCTGTTTCACAGGATACAAGACAAACAATACACTGCCAGCCTGGGACTAAGCTTGTAATATGTCCCTGTTTGGTTCTGACATTCACCTTAAATGGTTTTTAAATTTTTTTTATAGCTGCTGGGATGGCAATATAAAGCTGACAATCACTAACAGCCTCTATAAATAGTTTATAGCACAACATCAGCATAAATTAGGCTTGTTATCACCCAATGCACCGCGTTGTTTGCTTATATTTACTATCCTTTAGTCCTGACATGAAAAATAGGGCCTGTTCAATTCCTACCAAACTTCTGCCATATATTTATGGCTCAAATTAAAGCTCCCAAGTATTGCAGACCAAAGGAGGGACCCTTTTGAATATGGTTTGCTGTTGTATCTCATTAAATCTGCATCAACAAGCCTTGTGAATATCAATACCCATGTCAGGATTCAAGGGCACAGTAGCGTGTATTAGGAGGGTAACACAAGGTCTGTCAGGCCTCATTGTAGAGGCCTCACTGAGGAATGTGGAGTTTGATGAAAGATGACAGGCAATTCAATCCTCGCTGAGTTGTGCTTTTTTTGGAATTTAAAATATTCTTAAAAAGATAAAGAGAGTTGTTTTTTTTTTTTAATGACAGCCACATAATAAAATTAAACATGATTTAAAGAAAATTACCAAATGTCTGTTTGCTTCTGTATCATATAAGATCATGTGTATATTTAGATACATTTAGTTATATTTTGCTATGATACTGATCGTGTTGAGACAATGAAATATGTTTGGATGTACTGCACAGGTTTTGCTGTGTGGAGATGTACCCTGTGTCACAATTGCACACTATCCAAGAATTCTAGGAATTGTTTTTAGAATGTTGATGCTGGAAGACATAACTACATACAGCATACTTAAAGCCCATACATGTAAATAGTATGTGACTACAGTATCTTTCAAAGGATTCTGGTGGCCTAAGTGTGTGCAGTCCCTGAGTCCCTGGGTCAGATCTGCGGAGGGGGGAGGGGTGTATCGACATCCCTGGCTGCCTGCTACAATGTCTTTTTTGATACTCCCTCTGGGGGGCACTAAACTCAGAAATTTTCAAATTCTACATATAGTGGCTTTAAAATTGCCAGTACTAAGACTAAAATCACTACACTTTAAGTAAGACAGAATGACCCCAAAGGAGGATTTATTCACAGCTTGAAAAGAGAGGAACAAATGTGAATGATGGTGCCTGAGACAACCCTTGAGACAACTCAAAACAGTAAGGATTTTTTTTTCCAGCACAAAGTGCTAGTAACACTACAGCAAGTTGGTATTTTGCTGACTGTGAGGGGTGTTTTATGCATCGGTTTTGGTATAGTAGATTTGTGCCCAAAAGCATCTGACTGTGACTCACAATGTGCAGCATGTTAGCATACTACTACGACTACTACAGCTGATCTTGACAGGAATGTGGTCTCTAATTTTAGAGGTATCACAGCATGAAAGGTCAGGGTGTCAACAAATAGTCAACTAGCACTTTTCAATATATGAACATTTGGACGTGTTGGTGGTTCTTGGGATTTTGTACCAAATTTTATGAAAATCCATCCAATACATAATTCACTGTAGAAGAAATTGTTAGACCACCAAACCGACTGAATGACAAACATTGTCAGAATCACTAAAGCCACACTGCATACATAATATAGTGTGCAGCTTTAATGTTAGACATAAGACTTGATGGTCAAAAGACAGTGTTGTATGTAACTGCTTTAATTTCAGCAGTATGTGGATGTTCACTAACATTTCAAAAGCAACAGTCATGTCCTTACAAAGTTTGAAAAAACAGAGGTTTGATGTTGAAGCAGGACTCCAAAGCAAACTGATATTTAGGACAACAAACCAAGCAGGTCAAGGCAGAGGACAGGCTGTCTTTACATGGTGCGGGCCAACTGTCACACTCTCTGTCCAATGTTTATGTAATGGTCCAGCCAGTCTCTTGCCTCTCAAGTCTTTCCATAGGCAGTGTTTGTACTATTAAACTGCTCCGCACAGAATGAGCCACAAACCCTGCCTGTAGCAGGCAAAATGGATAACACGCCTCCCTTTTCAGTGCACTGTGTACAAAGTGATGCGGTTTAAAATGATTTAAAAAAAAACCTGCAGTGTTGGCCATCCATCTTCAGCAGTTCATCTCTCAGCCCCCCCCCCCCCCTTTCGGCATGGTCCTGAATGTTGGAGCCATCTCCTCCCCAGGCCTTTAGACAATGGCCCTGCGAGCATCCCAGTGAATAACTGCCATGGCAAGCTGAATGCCAGACAGAAATAATCTCCTCCTGGTGATAACTGAGCAATCTCACAGCCCTGGGTAGCCAGAAACACTATTCAGAAGACAATTGAACAAAACCAGGGCTGGCATGTAATGGGGCGGTGACACAGAGACTCAGGGGTTAGACAAATACATACCCAATACCAACAGTAAGGACATTGACTGAAGACGAACAGACACCACTGAAAGTCTGCAAAGCATTTTAGCTATATTAACTGACCAATAAGGATGTGTTTACATAAGATGTATAATATATGGTGTATAACATATAGACTTACAGCTATCTAAATGTGGACATTCATTAATTTATTTGCAAACTGTGTTGCTTTAAAGAGCTATGCCAGATATTTCCCATTATTTTATCCAATTTATAACAAATCATTTACAATTTACACTGATGTAACCAAGTGTCAAATGTCACTGACTATTGTTTTCAAATGTGGATTTCAAAGATAACTTGCTACTTGCTTGTTGTTTGGACTGATTCTGCTGTTTTCATGATCTGGTTCAGGGGGACATTCAAGAACTCACCATTCTGAGGTGTTCAGATCATTACAAAACATAACTGCTTTTCACTGAACAGAGCTGGGATTTAAGCTGCCTGTACACATCAAACAAGCATACAGCTTACAGAGGCTATGCCAATCAGTGTGACTACCTAATCACAATTTTGTTGAATGAAAATGTTACCCTTTTTTCCAAATATTTTACTTTTTTAAAGCATATTCTAAGCTATTTTGTCATTTTCCCAAGATTTCTCAATGATAGCTACATTCAATTCAGAGGTTTTGCCAGATTTTTCAAGAACCGCAGTAATCAAAGCTAACATGCACTGTACAGTAATTGCACATACATTATAGTCTACACTGCATTACCATCCAGCAGTAATGTAAATTAAAATAAATTTGATTAAAAAAAAATCTGACTGAAATAAAAAAAAAAGAATAAATAAATGACATATTTAGCCAGTTTCAAAAATATGTAAATCAATGGCTACTTGCAGGGCCCTTTCTGGACATTTTGGTGGTCTAGGCCAGACATCTATTGGCACCTCTGAGGGGATCCATCTTTTCAAAGTTAATTATCTTTTAGTTTTAATTATCTTCACTCAACTTCTGGTCTGTGTTTCTGATCCTCTGTGAATGAGGGTCTTTGAATCAACATCCAAAATAACATCTATTAGAAAAAGTTGTTACTGGAGTCTTTCAAGTTTGGGAGACTTTTTATTTTTCCTCTACATGTTAGCATACTTTTTACTCTACATTTATGTGATGGCTGTAGCTGTTTTATTTACTTTGCTGATTAAAATGTAAGATTCAACTTTTTGGCCACTTGGACACAGCTGAACAACACAAGAATTGTATGATATAAAGTTGTCATGGCAATTGTTCTCAAACAATTGCTTATTTACAGATCTAGCAGACAGAGCAACAAAAGCCTTGATTAGGGTTCAAACCCCAAAGGGGTAAAACCTGACTGAGTTTGTGCTGGTTTTTATTATTATTATTATTATTATTATTATTATTATTATTATTATTATTAGTCTTCTTCCACAGCTCAAATTGCAGTGAGTTAGAATGAGCTACAGACATGAAACTTGGCCCAATAACTGGAAATAACTGCAAGTGCTTCACAAGAAACGTGTCACAAGGAGAGTGGAGCAGGTGGACCCAAATGCAAAAGACAGCAGGCAGACGAGATCAAAGGCAGAATTTTTGTTGAAGAAAATCAAGAAACTGTGACACAGGAACAAGGTTAACTGATCAGACGACTCAACAAAGACTGAACTGAAAACTGGACTTAAATACACAAGGAATAATTACAAACTGAGCACAGGTGAGTGAAATAAGACACAGGTTAAACACTAGTTAATCAACAAAGGCGGGAAAACACAGGAAGTAAAGGTAACAAAACACAAGGAGAAAACATTTCAAAATAAAACAGGAACTAAAAATCCAAACACAAACAGAAAGTCCTGGCAGGATCTGACAACATGACTGCAATCGTCCAGATGGTGGTGATATAATTAAGGCCCAAAAACTCAATTTTGGAAAGGTCATTCGACATCACACCGATTGACTTGAAATTTCAACCTCCGGGGCTGAAACATGAATGGTCACATGAGGCTGGCTCCAAAAGCGAGTCAATCCCCATAGACCCCCATGTTAAAATACCCAACTTTGCAGCAGAAATAAACATGTTAACAGCCTGGTACAAAAAAAAAAACGGTTTTGGTCTCTATAGCTAATTTCCCTGTTCATGACAACTGTGCGGGGGGCAAATTTTTATATAACTCACCCATTTAAATTTTACTAAGCTGTAAAGTTATGCATAATTAAGGACAGGCTTCATTCGGCCCGCCTCATCTCCACCTCTTTGACCATTTTGGATTAGCTGGGAGTTAGGCAGAGGCACTGTCAAAACTCTCTCTGTAGCTCTTCAGAAACCAATGGCTGATGTCACAGTGGCTACGTCCATATTTTTTACAGTCTATGCTCAAAACTCAAGATGCCATTGAGCAATCCTGATTAAACTCACTGGAGACATCCTGCGCTATCTGCTAACATACACACTGAATTTCATTCAATTCCGATGAAGGGGCGACAGATGGCGGAACTTTGACTGCACAATTATTTAAATGCTGCAGGCTTTGTAATGATGAAACGTGTGTGAATGGTCTCACTCCTTCTTTAAGCATAATTAAACTAGCTGAAGTGACTTTGCTCACCTTTTATGAAGCCTGAAACCCACCCATTGCTGCTTGTGGCTTTAATTGTGGCCAATCCAATATCTTTTTAGATCTATTTTGGTCTCCCCCAATACTTGATATCTGGCTATCAAAAGCGTCACCATGTTCACCAGTCTCAAACTTCATCTATCTGCTGATAGGTGCTGAGCAGTGTACTGTGGGTTTATCAAAAGTCAGAAAATCAAAAACAATGAACTAATCGGTACTAAAAAGCTCTGTAGAGCTGAGGAGGAGCTGCTAATTCTCTGTGGGTTCAACACTTTTTCACATTACACCCAGTCATTTGACCCAATATTAATATAAAACTTTTTGATTAGTGCAGCTTTAACCGAAGAACTTAAGAGAGAAAGATGCTGAACTTTCTTAACTTGTAAAGAGGGAGCCTGTAATCCTTCAACTGATGTAGCATGGAAATCTTCAAAACCTAACAGTGATAAGATACTTACATCGCAATTGAAGCCCATTTTCCTGCTAACACCTGACAGTACTAAATACTTAATAATAATAATAATACATGCAGGACTGTCACTTGAGATGGATATCATATGCAGACAATATAACTTTTGCTGAACAGCAGCCACTGTGGCCACAAGTGACAATTATAGAATAATGGCACATAGAATTCCCCTTCATTTCCCAACATTTTCTTCAGTTGGTTGATTTATATATTGCATACACACCATCATATTTGATCTGGGTTTCCTCCCTTATATAAGAAAATCATGCAATATGGCCTGATGCAATTCTGACTTACATTTTTCCACTAACTTCCCATTTTATTTCCACTATTGACTAATAATAATAATATATTTTGTTGTCAACAAAACTTATTGATATTATTGATTATTATTTATACATATGTTTGAGGGGTAAATCAAACCCACTTCCGGTGGGTACAGACACAAATACAGACATTTCTGTCAGAAAACCAGATGCAAATACAGATAGTAGCTTTGTGTTACACCCCTGCTATATGTACTGTACATAAAGTTTGCTAACATTAACCACCATAAGCTACAGCCTGTATATGAAGATGGATGTAGCGAGGTGTGATGTCACTTGTTGGTTTGCATTGGAGCTGGTTTGAAACCCAGAGTTTCAGCTTATGGCCGGTGCCATCTTTTCTGTTTGGAGCCAGGACCTTCCAAATAAGGAGTGCAGGGTGTTGCCTTTCACGCTCTGGAAACACGCCCCACTACCTCGGACCCATACTAACACTAGCTTACTGGGAAAACTGAGCTCTGCACTTGAGCTAACGTTAGCTACTTTAGCTAAATTGTGCTAGGAGGGCAGGTATCATAATCAAGTAACATTAAACTTAGTGAAATATTGCAACAATAGTCCAACTCAGTACCAGTCCCAGAGCCGGGGACAGCAGCAGGTGAGCCAACTGCACAGCTGTCAATCTACGCCCACGCAGCAGACATCAAACCTACTATAAGTCTTCAAATCTTATTAACAGAGCAATAATTCCCAAAATGACCACCAGCACACTTATTGGAGGGCATGAATTTAGAGATTGAGTCACTGAATATTTCTAGAGAGAAGTTGACGCTTTTTGAATGGGAGTCAATTGGAGCCAGCATCTAGTAGCCAGTCGGTGGCACTGCACTTTAAAGTACTTACTCATGGCTTCAGCCTCAAGCTGTGGTAGTTGCTGCATGTGTCAGACCAAGAAAGGCTGTGCTTATTTGTTTATTCTTGTCATAGAAACACTGGCTATAAAAATAAGAAATAATGTTCACATTAAAGGTTTAGTGATTAATGGTTTGGAATCAGAAGCTTCATTTTATGCAGACGATGCTTTCTTCGATGTAAAAGCCAATGTCCTGTCCTTAGAGACACTTATTCTAGCTGAATTATGAAAAGTGTTGTATTCTTAGAATTGTATCGATGAAAAATTTAGAATTTCAGATACCCTTCCAGTTCCCTATTAAATGTTCAAATAACCCTGTGAATCTTTCGGGAATACATATACCAGTTAATAAAAATCTTTTAGTGAAAACTATTTTTGATTTGAAACTTAGCAAAGTAGACAAAATTCTCCAGGTCTGGGGGGGGGGAAAAACATTTGTCTATTTATGGTAAAGTTACAATAATTAATTCCTCGATAGTTTCAGAACTTACTTATTGTCTTTGCCTTTTTTCTGATGTTACCTTTTTTACAGTGTATGAAAAGGAAATCTTTAGATTCATTTGGATTGATGAACCTGAAAAAATTAAGCGCATTTATTTGTATAATACGTGTGAAAATGGTGGTTTAGGTTTAATATGTCTTTCAGCACTTGATCATAGTTTGAAAGCTTCATGGATACAAAGATTGTATAATAATCCTAAGTGATTCATTTGTGGGAAAATGTTATCCTTTTTTTCAATTATCCCAATCTTCAATGAAAAATGTATTAACCTTTTTTTCTTATTGTCCCCATTTTTTTATAAATTCAATTTCCTTATGTTTTTGATTTCAATCTCTTCCACCAAAAGATTCAGTAGAGGTGAGGCAACAGTTGCTATGGCTAAATGAAAATATTTATATAGGTAATTAACCTGTATACTGGCCTCTATTTTTATTTAATCACGTTTTTTGTGAATGATATATTGGATGTCAAGGGAGATTTTCTTACCTATGACTGTTTAATTTCAGAATATGGGGATATACTGTATGTACAAGGCATTGCTATATGCAGCTATTGTTTGCAATCCCTTCATTATGGAGAACTATGATCAAAAAGTCTCAGGATAATTTAGGTGTTTGTCACCCTTGCATTAGAAATTATAAATGGTTGGTGAAATGCAAAATCAACTCTGATCTGTATAATTTGAGAATATAACTTCTCATCCATATCATTTTCAGACATATTGAAAAAATGTTTTTGATACTCCTCTTCGTTGGTTAAAATTTTTTAGGTGTATTTACTGGTCATCTCCCTCTACTTATTTATGGGCTTTCCAGTTAAAGATTTTCTAGAAGATATTACCAACAAGAAAAATACTTAAGATATGGAGAATAACTGAGGACAATATCTGTAGATTTTGTGGTGATGAGGAGGAGGATATTATGCATTTATTATGGTATTGTCCAGTTTTTCACATCCTTTTGGCAGCAGGTGGCAAATTGATAATGCATTTTGATCATCTTGACACCCCCAAATAATATTGAGAGGGGATAAAGGTAAAAGTATTGCTTGTTCAGATAACCAAACACTGTTATGTTGCTTGGCAAAATTTATATATTTGATAATCCAAAAAAGCTGGTTTTGAGCTCCTTCAATTATTTCTCAAACATTACTATTTGCAGGAAAAGATAATTATTAAAGGTAGAGCAAAAAGCTCAAGCATAAATAAATGGGAGATCCTGACAATATCAAAAACTTGGGATACAGAGCTATGATTATTCTATGATATCATAACTTAATATTATCTAACTTTTCATTTAGTTCCTGCTATAAATTGAAATATTTAATTTAAATTGCTGTAGAAGTGATTTGTTTTTGTACTACAATTACATAGTACTTGCCATGTATGTATGTTTGTATAGTTAGTTATGTATAGTGTGTGTGTATGTGTGTATATATATATATATATATATATACACACACACACACACACACACACACACACATATATACATATACATATATATGTACATATATATGGTATGTCTGTTGTAGATAGTATAGTTATTTTGTATTTGTGATGTAAGTTAGCCTCTATATGTTATTTCTTTTGTCTAAGTACTGTATATGTACTTTGTGTAAAATACATTTTTAAAAAAAGGCTGTGGCAGCGAAACTGCTAAGTGTATTTAATTAGGCAAAGATATGTTTATTTCTCATGAATTCAACATTTCATTTTTTAGAGGAACATTGTGACATTTTCTCTTTCAAAAATTACAGTGTCACTTTAATTAAGGGATTAGCGTACTTGTTTTCACCACAGCAGCACGCATGAAGCATTACAGAATCTGTTTCCACTGTGCTTCTGTAGTAATAAACAAGCTCAGCTCTCAGGCAAAATGTTACCCCAGGATGGAAATACAATCCAGGCTGACAGACATCACTGCTTCTTTGTTGAATCCAGACAAGTAGTATCAAATGAATTCAACACCCTCTGTCTGGGACTCGTTTGGCAGCATTTATGAACACTTCAACAATTCACTTGCACCACAGTACAAATCACTACAGCATCAACAATTTAGAGAAGAGTCCGTCACACTTTTACCAACTTCATCTGCATCTCTACTCTGAAAAATACACTTTTTACTGTCAGTTCATTTTATCCCAAAGGATTTTAACTTCATCAGAAAATGAGGTCTGTGGTTCACATGAGCCCACATAAAGTTTCTGTGACATAAAATATCATAAGTCTTTGGAATCGGAACTTATTTTCTTTATTCTTCCAAAACCCAATGCAGAATTCCCATTGAAAATGTGGAATGCCTGTTGGAGCCAACTTCAGATTGATCTTAAGATCAGTTATATTTCATACAGGACATACATTTCCCATGGGGTTTATGATGATTCACTCAATTATTTCCAGATGAAATCTAAATTGAGTCTACCTTCACTCATATTTAAGCTGAAAAATGCAGTGAATCACATTTGTAATTCATTATTTTTTGCTGTTCTAAAACAAGAATGAATACATTTTGCAGAAATGCAGAAAAAATGAAAACATTCTTTTTCTCTTTATTTTGACCTTTAATCCATAGCAAGCTAGCATTTCCATGCCCAGCAAGGTCTGGAGTGGATAAAAGTGAAAATACTGGTTCCATGTAGACAAAGAAAAATTAAATTCTAAAAACTGCTGACACATGATTACCAAATTTAACTTAATTGGGGGATTAATGAAGCTTTTAGCCAAGTTCAAGCAGGAAGGCAATTATTCTACTTTGTCATCACTCCGAGGCTCCACCTCAGTTATCATATGATGGTTTTACTGGGATTTGTCCGCAGGCTTGCCTATCATCCATAGGCAGTTAAACCACTTTGCCTGTTTAGTCTCTCTGTCATTGCAGTCTATGCCATGCCCTAATACGACCACCACCACCACCTGTGTCAATACCCTGTATATTGCTCCCTGCATATGGCTTTATCACTATAAATCAATCTATTTGACAGGGTCAATGCACCCAGTGGTGACTACATGCTGTTTTCACACTATGTGCACTATAGGGCAACACCACATCACTGCTGGGAGTGGTCACAAAAGGTACAACACACCACAGCTAGCTGTGATCATTAGTGCGGTCAGAGGTTTGAAACTTTAACCCACATAAGTCAGTGTAGTCATGCTTTTTTCCAACATAAAAGAGCTAGAGTGGAGTTACTCTTTCAGCAGCCAATTTGATTTTCTGCCTCTTCCAACTCTTCTTGTCTGTATTTGTCAATATAACCCAACTCTGTCTCCTAGAAATTCCAGTTATATAACACTAAATAGTTTTCTCAATTAGGTTGTGCTAACAAACATAATTGCTACCTGCATGTTCACAGGCAATGTTTTTGTGCTACATTTATTCAATTCAATTCAATTCAATTTTATTTATATAGCGCCAAATCACAACAAAAGTTATCTCAGGGCACTTTACACATCGAGCAGGTCGAGACCGTACTCATTTACAGAGACCCAACAATTCCCCCCATGAGCAAGCACTTGGCGACAGCGGCAAGGAAAAACTCCCCTTTAACGGGAAGAAACCTCAAGCAGAACCGGGCTCTAGGTGGGCGGCCATCTGCCTTGACCGGTTGGGTTTACAGAGAAAGAAGGAGGGAGGGGGACGGGGGAAGGGGAGAGGGGGGTGGGGAGGGGAGAGACACAGAGAAGTATAATAACAACAAAAACAATAACCATAACAGCAGTAATGTAAGTAGAGCTATGAATTTATAATAGCAGCAATAATATCAGTAGCAGAAATAGAAATAGAAGCAGGACATCCACGGGACCACGCCACAGTCCCCACAGCCGTGGCCCACCATTCAGGCGCTGGATCTTCCTGTGAGATGAGAGAGCACAGAGACTCCGGGGAAGAAGTCAAGTGAGTAACATGCATTAATGGTACATGAAGCATTGAAATGGAGAGGAGGAGGAGGAGGAGAGAGGAGAGAGGAGCTCAGTGCATCATGGGAAGTCCCCCGGCAGTCTAGTCCTATAGCAGCATAACTGGGGGCCGGTCCAAGGCGAGCCTGGCCGGCCCTAACTATAAGCTTTTTCAAAAAGGAAAGTTTTAAGCCTACTCTTAAACGTAGAGAGGGTGTCTGCCCCCCGGACTGAATCTGGAAGATGGTTCCACAGGAGAGGAGCCTGATAGCTGAAGGCTCTGCCTCCCATTCTACTTTTAGTTATTCTAGGAACCACAAGTAAGTCTGCATTTTGGGAGCGCAGTGCTCTAGTGGGGTAATAAGGTACTATGAGCTCTTTAAGATATAAAGGCGCCTGACCATTAAGAGCTTTATAAGTAAGGAGAAGTATTTTAAATTCTATTCTGGATTTTACCGGAAGCCAATGTAGCGAAGCTAAAATAGGAGAAATATGATCTCTTTTCCTAGTTTTTGTTAGTACACATGCTGCTGCATTCTGGACCAGCTGGAGAGTCTTTAGAGACTTGTTAGGGCAGCCTGACAATAAAGAATTACAATAATCCAACCTAGAAGTAACAAATGCATGGACTAGTTTTTCTGCATCTTTTTGAGGCAGGATGTGCCTGATTTTTGCTATATTACGTAGGTGAAAAAAGGCAGTCCTTGAAATTTGTTTTATATGATGGCTGAAGGACATATCCTGGTCAAAGATAACTCCCAGATTCCTTACAGTGGAGCTGGAGGCCAAGGTAATGCCATCCAGAGTAGCTATGTCATTAGATAATGTGTTTCTAAGGTGTTGAGGGCCAAACACAATAACTTCAGTTTTGTCTGAGTTCAGTAGCAGAAAATTGTCAGTCATCCAGGTCTTTATGTCCTTAAGGCACACTTGAAGTTTAGTTAACTGATTTAATTCATCTGGCTTCATTGATAAATATAATTGGGTATCATCAGCGTAACAATGAAAATTTATGGAGTGTTTCCGAATAATATTACCTAAAGGAATCATATATAAGGTGAACAGTATTGGTCCAAGCACAGAACCTTGTGGAACTCCGTGTCTAACTTTTGCGTGGATGGAGGATTCATTGTTAACATGTACAAACTGAAGTCGATCTGAAAAATAGGATTTAAACCAGCTTAATGCAGTTCCTTTAATACCAATTAAATGTTCCAGTCTCTGTAACAGGATGTGATGGTCAATGGTGTCGAATGCAGCACTAAGATCTAACAAGACAAGTACAGAAAGAAGTCCTTTGTCCGATGCAGTTAGGAGGTCATTCGTAACTTTCACCAATGCTGTCTCTGTGCTATGGTGCGCTCTAAAACCTGACTGAAAATCCTCAAATAAACTATTGTTATGTAGGAAGTCACATAACTGATTGGCAACTGCTTTCTCGAGGATCTTAGAGAGAAAGGGAAGGTTAGATATAGGTCTATAGTTGGCTAAAACGGCTGAATCCAGTGTAGGCTTCTTAAGAAGAGGTTTAATTACAGCTACTTTAAAGGACTGTGGTACATAGCCTGTTACTAGAGACAGATTGATCATATCTAGTAAAGAAGTGCTCACTAAGGGTAAGACTTCCTTAAGCAACCTAGTTGGGATGGGGTCTAAGAGACAGGATGAAGGTTTAGAGGACGAAATCATTGAAATTAATTCACAAAGGTCGATTGGAGAGAAACAGTCGAAATATATATCGGGTTTAGCAGCTATTTCTAAGGTTCCTGAATTGGAGGGTGAATCAGTGCCTATTGAGGGCAGGAGGTGATGAATTTTGTCTCTAATAGTTAGAATTTTGTCATTAAAGAAGCTCAAAAAGTGATTACTACTGAGAGCTATAGGAATACATGGATCAATAGAGTTATGACTCTTTGTCAGCCTGGCCAAAGTGCTGAAAAGGAACCGAGGGCTGTTTTTATTCTCCTCTATTAATGATGAGTAATAGGCAGCTCTGGCATTACAGAGGGCCTTCCTATATGTTTTAAGACTATCTTGCCAGACTAAACGAGATTCTTCCAGTTTGGTGGAACGCCAAATCCTTTCAAAATTTCGCGATGTTTGCTTTAATTTACGGGTTTGCGAGTTATACCATGGAGCTAGCTTCTTATGTTTTATTATCTTCCTTTTTAAAGGAGCGATAGAGTCGAGTGTTGTTCGCATGGAGCTTGCGGTACTGTCAACAAGATTATCAGTTTCAGAGGAACTAAAGTTAGCATAAGACTCCTTTGTAGTATTGAGACATGGCACTGAATTTAGTACTAGTGGGATCGCTTCTTTAAATTTAGCTACAGCACTATCAGAAAGACATCTAGTAAAGATGTTTTTGTCTAATGGCGTGTAGTCTATTAATAGGAATTCAAAAGTTATTAAGTAATGGTCAGATAAAATAGGATTTTGTGGAAAAACTATTAGATGATCAATTTCAATGCCATAAGTCAGAACAAGGTCGAGGGTGTGGTTAAGACAGTGCGTAGGTTTATTTACACTCTGAGAGAAGCCAATTGAGTCTAATAATGAGATAAACGCAGTGCTAAGACTATCAATATCGACGTCCACATGGATATTAAAGTCACCTACTACAATTACTTTATCTGTACTAAGGACTAAGTTTGATAAAAACTCTGAGAATTCAGAGTACGGGCCAGGAGGGCGGTACACTATAACAAATAGAATTGGCTGTAAAGTTTTCCAGGTTGGGTGTGAAAGACTAAGAACGAGGCTTTCGAATGAGTTATAATTAAGTTTAGGTCGAGGGTTGATTATTAGGCTTGAGTTAAAAATGGCTGCAACTCCACCTCCTCGGCCGGTGTCTCGAGGAATGTGAGTATTAATATGACTTGGAGGAGTGGATTCGTTTAGGCTAACATATTCTTCATGACACAGCCAGGTTTCAGTAAGACAAAATAGATCAATATGATAATCCGAGATTAGGTCGTTTACTAGTACAGCTTTGGAAGACAGAGATCTAATGTTTAAGAGTCCACATTTAATTCTCCTATTTTGTTGCACTGTGACATTGGTGGTGTTAATTTCTATTAGATTTTTATGAAAGATTCCTCTTCTGTTTACTTTAGAGTTAATTGATTTAAATGATTTGAGAGGTCGGGGGACAGACACCGTTTCTATGTGGTATTGGATGGGTAACTGCTCTAATGGAAGCGCAGAGAAGTGTGTAGGACTGCAGCTCTGCTTCCTGGTCTCAACTCTGGATTGTCATGGTTTTGGTCTAATAAACTCAGCCATATTTCTAGATATGAGAGCTGCTCCATCCAAAGTGGGATGTATGCCGTCTCTCCTAATCAGACCAGGTCTTCCCCAAAAAGTCCGCCAATTGTCCATGAAGCCCACACCGTTTTCTGGACACCACCTTGACAACCAGCGGTTGAATGATGACATGCGGCTATACATGTCATCACTGGTCAGATTTGGCAGGGGCCCAGAGAAAACTACGGAGTCCGACATAGTCTTTGCATATGTACACACCGACTCAACATTAATTTTGGTGACCTCCGATTGGCGTAATCGACAGTCATTAACGCCGACATGGATAACAATCTTACCATATTTACGATTATCTTTAGCCAGCAGTTTTAAATTAGATTCTATGTCGCCCGCTCTGGCCCCAGGAATGCATTTGACTATGGTTGCTGGTGTCGCTAACTTCACGTTTCTCACTATGGAGCTGCCAATAACCAGAGTTGGTTTCTCAGCGGGTGTGTCACTGAGTGGGGAGAACCTGTTGGAAACGTGAACTGGTTGGAGGTGAACCGCGGGCTTCTGCTTAGGACTATGCTTCCTTCGGACAGTCACCCAGCCGCCCTGGTTTCCCGGCTGCTCGGGAACCACCGGGGGAGTAGGAGCTATGCTAGGAGCTATGCTAGGTCGGCCCGCACCGGCTACTGGGGGCTGGCTAACAATAGTTACTGATTTGTTTTCCATGGTGTGGAGCCGCGCTTCCAATTCACTAAGCCTCGCCTCCACCACTGCAAATAAACTACATTTATTACATTTACTATTGTCACTAAAGGAGGCGGAGGAATAGCTAAACATATGACACACCGAGCAAGAGAGAGCGGGAGAGTGGGAGGGAGAGAGAGAAGCCATCGTTAACTGTTTAGCTATGTTAGCTGCTAAGCTAAAACAGCAGAGCAAAAACAACTACCTGCTACGGGATTAGCAAGAGAAGTCGCTAAACGAAGGAGAGAGCAAGGAGTGCTTGTGCAGAACTAGCGTGCGTTTAAATATACTGGAGGTATTTTATCCACAGTGATGAAGAATAAAGCAAAGTTTAGCTAAGCTGAGGGCAGCAAAACATTATCGGTAAACACAGTCAACAACCGGAAGTGACACAATACGCTTACCGTAGCACGTCAGCACGTCGTCCTCCACATTTATGTACTGCACAGAAGTCATAGGGAGGTATTTGGGGTGGATGACGGCTGAACAACACATCAAAGACTCCTGAGTCCTGTGTGTGGTTAGATTTAGGCAACTCACTTTGTGAAAAATGGTGTTTCCACTTAAATGTTAATAAACATGATGTGTCTCATGCTTCAAGTCACTGCAATACTTTTTTGTATTATATCCAGACAAAGATCTTTTCCTCACCTTAACCAAGTGCTGCTAGCAGATACTGCACTGTAAGATCAGATATTTTGGCAGGAAAAACAAACTAAATATGTTGTCACTGATAATGCAATATTGCATAAATGTAATTTCAAAGAGACAGGGTTGTATAGCCATAGTGCTATGATCACAGAAGAAGTTGGAGGGGACAGAATGGAAATTAACTATGCAGATAGCATCCTACCATGTCTCTCAAGATTTAAACCATTCAGCCACCCATTTTGTTTTTAGCCAACAGAGAGAGGCAAACGAGGAAGATATTTAAATCTTTGTCTACAGTTTCTTTGGTGTTTCAGTGACTGTGGTCTTAATACAGTGGTGTGAACAGAGGCCATTTGATGTGAGAGCAGCATATTTAAACTTATAGATTTCCTTTTTGTAGTGCTCCTGATGAGAAGACAGAGGATGTGGTGAGTACCACAAAATGGCCTTTAGCCCACATCAGGCCTGAAGGGTTCTCCAAACCCCAAACTATACAGCTAAGTAGAATCCTCTTCAGAAAGGTCATGATTACAGCTCTCTCACAGAACTCTTCTATCATTCAGCCTGCCCTGGGCAACTTCACACACTGGTAGCTCCAAAAAATACAGACAAAAAAACAACAACAAAAAAAGAATGAATCTATGTAACCATGTTTGCGAGCTTAGCTGGTCTTCCAAGCTTTTTACCAAAGCAGTGCTCATTAGCTGCCCTTTATTTTATTTCAAGATCACTTGCACTTCTTGAAATTAGGTTTGGACTTTCCTTACCTTTTTTATTACCTTTATACACTATATGCAGTTCTATATAGAGTACTTTTAAAAACACATTTAAATAGTTGTTGTTTATTTAGTTGAGGGTTCATAAACCTGAACTGCTTAACAGCTTATTTCTAACACTTTTTTAAATGTTTTTGTTTGTCTTGTTATTTGAATGCAGTTTTTGTTTGTACTTGTGGTTTAATTAAATTGCTTGATAAATAAAAGATGAGTCTGTATATCGGTAACTCTTTGTGCCTTCTTATGCTACTGATGCTGAATTACTGCCTCTCAATAGAGCATGGAAGACAAATGTTGCCTTTCTTCAGTGTTTCTAAAAGTTTTCATTAAGGATAGTCTTCAGCATCTAAGATGCAAAAACAACTAGACTACAGTCTACAGTGGGAATGTTTGCCACGTTCACCATCTCAGTGTAGTCTGTTAGTGTGCTGACATTGGCTAATTAGTGTTAAACCCAAAGAATGATGGAAATATCATTAGTCTGCCAAAGTACTGGACAAACTGAAAACCTGACCTGATGATGAAGCCAGATGAAAAGTCAAGGGATCTCGAAAGTGATTACAATTCATCCTGGTTATCTGGTTATCAAAAATCTCAACCTACTGGTGGCACTACATGAAAAGTCAGGGTATCACCAAAGTGTTTAGGATACATCTTCTGGGGTGCATGAATGTCTGTGTAACAGTTTGTGCCAATCTATCCTGTAAATATTTAGATACGTATTTAACAGGATAAGAGAGAACTCTGAACTTCTGGTAGCAGAAGATGAAAAGTTAGGAGATGAACAAAGTTATTAGGGTTCATCCTCTGACAAATATAAATATCTGTACTAAATGTTCAGGCAAGCAATCCAGTATTCATCAAGTGATTCCAAAAGTGCTGGACCAACTGACCAACTAGCCATCCCTAGAGATTTTATGAAGTATAAACTGATTAATGTTGACAATGCATCCATTTCTAAATTATACAAAGCATAAAGTAACTGTTGTTAATTAGGTTGTTTTTATGGAACTCTATACAATATAGTAAAATATTTTTCCAAGTATTTATTACTGTTTTGTTTTTGTTTTTTTGCTGGATTTGTTGTTATCACCATCCACATTTTTTTCCATCTTCCAGAAGTGCCTTCATTTCCCTCATACAGCACATCATCTGAAAACAGTTTCAATCAACACCAAACAAAAAAAAAAAAATCCAGTGATTGTAGTGTGCATGCTGGAGTGTTCATTTTTTCATTTTTTTCAGCAAATGCACAGCATCCTCAAAACACATAATTAGTGTGCAACTGAAACACAGGGCTAACCACAGTAGTCTCACAACAGATTTGCTAAACATCATTTATAACTTGTACTCACTCACTACCAAAGTAACCAAAATAAACTCTTCATCTGCTACTCTCACTGACAATATGAATTGGAGTAACAGTCTTTTTGACTTTACCAGCCACAGCTCATCAGGGGGGAATGGAAAGGATTTCACAGAGTAGAATTCACTGAAAACATTAGGTTTGCCTCAGGATACTGAGACTCACATAGGAAAAAAAAATGTTCTAGTGATGTAGAATTGGTATGCCAGTCACTTATATCTTTATTTAACTTTAGAAATTCTAGCAACATCAAAACATGGAGTTGGCAACCAGATGTTAATTAGAGCAACACAGAGAAGCAAGCAGGAGAAACAAACAGTTCTCCCTCTGGTTTGTTGAAAACAGCAGAATTTTATCTTGCCAGTGTTAAATATGAAGGTATTTTGTTGCTGTTGGCATAAATAGTATACCCTAAAATACCAAACTGTTGGTCAAAACAAAACATCATACTGGCTACAGACTTATGTCATTTGCTTGACAGCAGGACTAAATAACATCAAGTTTCTTCTGAGGGTGATGAGGAAAGTTTTTTGGGGAGTTCATCTTCTGGTGGGGAGCGGGAATATGCTTATCAAATTCAAATATCAAATCTACCCATTAGATTATGAGATATCTAACATGTAAAGCTGATATTTTGTCCTAAAGGGTAGCACATGGAAACAAGCCAATAGTTTTCAAACTGGAAAGGGTTTATCATCTGGAGAGCATGACTTTGCACATTACATTTCATGTGGATCTGCTAATTATTAATAACAACTTTGTTTTATGGAAATTTAAAGTGGAAATTTATATACGACAATGGTGATTCTAGCAGAGGTCAGAGGTTAACATACTAACATATTCATAGCAAACTGGCTAGTAAGTTATGTGTCTCTAGTCTGAAGTGTTGGACAGATTGATGAACAGACTAATCAACTGACCCATCAATATCGCTCTTCTTCTAGTGGGGGGAAATATCAACTCTGTGCAAGATATTCAGCAGATATACTGTTTGTAATATCAAATATGTAAAGAACATGTTTAATACCTCAGTAAATGTCTTATTCTGAAGCCACTTATGAATGAGTGATACTCAAAATCAACAATTGTTCCACATGTTTCCAAAACCAAAAATAAATACACTTTTAGGACCTTAAAGAAATACAGCAGAAAACTACAGAACTACAGGAAAATAATTGCTGCCTGGATTATGTCCACAGTCAAATGATGTCGTCCTGGAAAATTGCTGATAGTGGTGTCACATCAGAAAACGCATCTCTGTGATGCTCTGGAGTACATGGACCAATAATTTTATCACTTAATTTGGAGGACTTGTTGCACACAAGTCATTCGGAGGTGATCATGGTAGATGGTGGGTGTACAAAGCTCAGGACTGACACTGCAGATCAGAGTTTGCGTCCTGCATCCCAGGTGTGGTTAAATTAAGCCAACATGAAACATTGTTCTGTCTCTTACTTTAAATTAGCACTGACTTAAATTTAACCAAGGTTAAGGTTAATCTTTCCCTAACCTTAACCAAGTGTTTGGAGTGTGTAAACATAACCATGCATAATTATACATTAGTTGCTACAACATTTTGAACATTTTACAGATATGTTTAGTGTAAACATTTGCAACATCATTAGAAACATTCATTACCAATGTTTCCTCATTAAGTTGATAGAAACATTATCTAGATGACTTTATGCTTCTTTCAAAATGTATTTGTTATTGTAAATATGTAGTATAGCAGTCAATCAGAGATCCTCCCTGGGGAGCCTTATACGAGGTCTTGACGGGTGGAGGTGGGGTGGTGGAGTGGTGAGAAGCAGTATAGACTGCAGTGATGGCAGACACAGACAGAACGGGTAAGGTGGTTTAAATATTCTTGACTGTAGATGATCATTGGATGATAGGAAAGCCTGCGAAGAGATCCCAGTGAAATAATTGGTGGAACCTCAGTGTGCTGATGAAATGGACCGACAGTTGCCTTCTTGCTTGAAGAGCTTCAAACATAATATCTACAAAAGATATGTTGTTGTAAATGAGGAATATCAGATAGGGCAGCAGTAGCATCCATTTTCCCATAGGGCTACTGTATATATTTGGTTTGTAATTTCAATATTAAGGAGCTAGTTGTCACATAAAATCCTGCTTTGGCGAAAATCTTTTAAATTGTAATTGATTTATCAGTAGCTCCAAAAGTTGGGTTTTGCAGCTCTAACTATTAAGACAGGCCTTTCATCTTGTACTAAATGTTCCCTTTAATTACATTAAGTATAAAAATTTAACTGGGATATTGGCATGAAATTTACTGATCAATCTTTTGATCCCCAAATGATGAACCCTTTGCATTTAGGATACTTCCTCTAGCCTTCCTCTCGCACCACCTGTAGGACAAAATATGAATTTTGCACACAAGACACAAGAACCCATTTGATTTTAATGACTGTGTGTCCTTTTCTGCTGTACCACTATTTCATCCCCGTTACCTGTAAGGCTCTGAAAATAGCAAAACTGTTTTGTGTTAAATCTAGGTTTCTATTGTAGTGTAATGAAGACTGAAGCCTCTAAGGGACATTAATGGGGCATTACACTTTTAGTCTTGTTTAATTAGAGGCCAAAAATGCCATTGATCGTATTTAACCCATGCCATTTCATTTTTGATAGAGATAATCCATATGCAGCCTGCATACAAACAGTTTTGAGTCTGCATCAGTGGACAGGGATATTATTAAATCATGTAATCATATGATTTAATTCTGGTCATTATTTTTGTATCATTAATTAACTGCATATGTGTATGTTAATCCGTAGGTGGAAACACCTCTGAAACATTATTTCAGTGCTGTGTGTTGGCACCATGCAAACAGTAAACAATCACTCCTATTGGATTTTTGGCAGGGATTGTGTTGCTTTAGTGTTAATTATGTGTGACAGAATGTTAACACATAATAATATAATCCAAATTATTATGCATTGTTTGCGCATCTGCAACAAAAACAACACCAAGGGCAGATAGGGAGGTGAGAACTCACCATGGCTTCTCTTCCCACATCTAGAAATATACACAGTCAACATCCATAACACAGTATCATCTCCTCATTGTGTAGCATGATACCATAAGATTAAAGCTACGCAGAAAAAACAGTGCCAATATATGGATGTTAAATTTCTTATTCAATTGGATGCAGTGCATGAAGTGTAAGAGAAATGGAGATTTATAGAGTAAGGAAATTACTCTTAGCCTGGTGCAGCCGCCCTTATTTAGCTGAATGGTAAACTCGCCTTGCTTGGAGGAGCACTAATTACTGGAGCTTATAGGAGGCTTACACTAATCTTGATTGAATTTCTGAGTGTGATGTGAGATCTCACCATCAAACTTTTTCCCACTGACAAAAGAGCAACTTTTAAAGCTGATGTTTTCAAACAGGTTTAACCTACTGAGTGTGCAAACAAATCCAACTGCATAATTTACATACACTTACTTGCTATATTTCAAGAAAAATCAGACTCACTGACAGGTGTATAACATCACAACAAATAATAGACTGAGAATATGTGTAGTCCTAAATACTGACAGTGTCACTGACTGATTGCTGTTAGTACTCTGTGTGGAGTGCTTATATAGACAGGGTGATGGTTTGAAGGAAAAAATATAGCTCATTCCTGATACATGTGAAACATAAAAACACAACTGGGATCTGAACATCAATAATTTATTTTATATTATATTTTGAGGTGGTGATATGGATAAAAATCTTTTATCAAGATATATTTAAACTTACTGTAGATCCTGATTGGTCTTCCTCAATTTGCCTGAGGAAGACCTGTAGTTGGTCGAAATGTAGAAAATAACATTAAAGGGAGCTTTGATTTATTGGGTGGGTATTCCTTGAATTGCAATTTAGTAGATTTTTGTATCCAGCACCTATCCCACTGAGGTTTATCTAAAATACATTTTCTTGAAATTCAATTAAAAAAGATTTAAAAAATAAAAAAAAACATTTATAAAAGAAATAACCAGACAAGAGTGGCTACTCTAGCCCAATATAGCAATAAAGCTCATTCATTTGTAGCATGGCCCAGAATGGCCCAAAACAACTAGAAAACTTAAGTATAAGGCTGGTGTTATTTTATATTTTTATTATAAAAAAAAAAAAAACACCATTAAAAGACCAAAACCAACAATGTCTTAGTCCATCTCTCAATACTTTCTGACTTCCCTAGTGGCTCTCAGACTCAAGCCCATTGGTTCCCCATGAAGATGTTCATGTAAAGCTTTACATCAGCTATAATCCATATGTTTTATAGTAACAATATATCAAATGACAGTGTGTAATGTATTCGTTGTGGCTCATAGTAATGAACCTACAGAGAATTATCAGCGACTCTGCAGCTTCCCTTGACTTTACGGGGCTTTATAGTGACTTTCAGCTCATTGTTTAACTGCTTGTCTAGCTAACTTTACTGTTTTGATTCACTCTCAGCACTCTCATAGTGTCATTTTTGGCTGCAGCAGGCAGTTTTCAGAGAAAAAGCTCTAAAAAGCCACCGTACACTACCTGCTCAGCACCAAACAGCAAACAGACACAGTTAGCTGTAGACTAGCTGGTGAACATAGTGGAACATTTAGCAGCTAAAGAGCCAGATATTTCCCTCAGGAGTTGGTAGATAGTGTTAATGAAGGAACATGTCACCCCATGGCTCACTGATGTTGTTTTGACCAACAATGGAGTTCCATGGCTAAGAGGAATAAGATATATCAAGCTTTGGATACACACACAATACTTATATTGTCAAATGACCCATCCCTAATTTGATTTATTATTGTGTTGATTTAAAAAGAACAGAGAGAAAACATAATCATTTCTATATAATACATTTGAAGCTCAATTGTCAATTAATGAATGTAATTACAAAGTGTAAATCTGACATTAACATAGTTGCTCTTCAGGGCTCACCTGTTTTACATTACTTGTGCCGAGTGGGTTGGGTAGTGTAAGTGAAAGGGATCGTGGTAGGAACTTGTCAGTTAATGTAAATACTTTGGCTGCTGAATGGGACCTAAAAAATGCAGTGGTCACTGTGACAGTGACCTTTGCTGATTTACTCACCTCAGGTGGCATTTGCTTCCTGTCGGGTGGTAATTTCAGAACCTGCCAACATGAAAAATACATTCAAACAGCAGTCAGTTAGCTGTGTATAGTCAAGTCCTGCACAGTTGGCCTTAATGTAGAGTGACAGTCTAAAGGTACAGTCAGCCTTTCCTAATAGAGATTGAGCTAAGATCTTTTCACTGTGACGTGACATGGCTAACTACAGTCTCTGTTAACCAAATGGTCTAAATTTCAAGTAAATTATACCTCTGTAAAATAGCACATGCATTTAATATGCAACTCAGGTCAACTCACACTCCCATTTTCAATCAACACCTATGTCTGTGTCTGTGTGTGCACTGTAATGGACCCTCCATCTATCCATCCCTGCTTTCCTCCTTAATGCATGCTGGGACTGTGGGAAATGAGAGGACTTTGTATTTTCTAAGTAGCTAAGGTGTAACACTCTCTCACTCTCAGGAAAAGATTGCAACAAACACTTGGAAACTGCGTGATCTCAGTGTTTGGAGACAAAAAAAAAATCTCATCGATAACAGAAACACAGGAGCTGGAGACCTCACACACTGCTGTTGTGAGCTGCTCTCTATTAAAGTCTGTTCAGCTGGACTGATTCAATTAATGGCTGCATGCCATTCTTCTTTTAATATCTTGAGAGAAAATACAATGTAACAAACAGAAACCAGGGCAACCCATATACAGCTTTGGTGGGTTCAAACCTGTAAAGATTTTTTATATTTTGCTTCAGAAGTCAGAGTGACATGCAACTGAGTGTCATTTCTTTGAGCTTTCCCCCCCAACTAAAGTCTAACCTAAGGGGGACAGAGCATTTGCAGCACTGGCCCTGAAGATCTGGAATAATCCACCTCACTGTGTCAGAATGTCTGAATCTGGGCATGACATCTCACTTAATACACTTTCATGATTTCAACCTGTTTTACTGTTGTGTATTGTTGTTTTACCTTTCCATTGTGTTTAGGCTTTTCATACCTGCTTTATTTACCATATATTAATACATTTAAAATAATCTTTCAAATGATTCTGGTGACACAAGGTTTTGTTTGTAGAAAAATGTGACAATTGCAGTGCAGATGATGAGTTGCTTTTAGCCTTTTAATGTTCCAGGTTGAAACTAGGTGTGGCAGTCTTTCTGATTCCAAAACTAGGGGTCTCTACATTTCCTGTAGGGGCTTTAACCAGTTACAAAGTGATTTACAGATGATAAAATAAAACAGTAGTGGCTAAGAACTGCTTTCCAAGTCATTATCTTCCTTTAAATTTTATAGGACTTTTTTTCATGTCTTTTATGTTTGACACCATATTTTGTTTTGTATGATTTTTCTGAAATGTATCTGTTGTACTGGCTTCTACTGTGTTGATTTTATTCCTGTATCTTTGTTTTTATTGTTTTGTAAGGTCTGCATGACATAAATGTTGTCATCCGTCATGCCTGTAATGTTCTGCGCGTCTTTGTGGACATCTGCAGGGTGCATGGATTACACATGTATGAACTTGATGATGTACACAGCAGTGGCTTTTGCATTGTTAATCAATCAGGTGCCATCAGGAAAAGCCGAACATATTACACACATATTACACACATACCACTATCGGGTGGAGAAAAGTACGCCCTTCGGCACACAGACAAAGACTGTAGGCAGCACTTTTTCATCAGTCTTCGCACATTTCTGTAATTATGTATATTTATGTGAGAGTAACAACTGAAATTTATACACACACACATACACAACAATAACAGAAATGATTTTTCGTTCAAATATGTATTTCACAATTGGAATTGCATGGACCACACACCCCTGGTATGCAGTGGAATAAACAGAACCACATGTGCACTCACTGTATATCAACAGGGGTGCCTTAACATTACTTTAGGCCCTGGGCTATGGACGTGACCTAAAATTTCACTATATACTTTATTCTGTTTATTTATTTATTTATTTTTCGTTTCATGAGCACTGCTAGGATGTGAACATGTGAACAGCTAGTCAACGTTCCTGAAAGCCTGTGCATGGTGGTACCACTAGCCATATATATATATATAGGCTGGTTGTACCACCATATATTGTATATTTTATATATTTTGATGGGCCTCTCGTACTACCCGGTGTTATTTCTTTGTTTCCCTTGTCCAGAGGGACCAATCACACTGAAAATATCGAGTATGTTTGAAAAAGCTCTGGTCATCCCAGACAGGGTCAGGGGAATGGGACGGCAATTAAACAGAAGGAGGCAGGGCATCCCAGCTGCATAATGCAGATTCTGAAAACTTGTCTGGACAGCTGTCCAGCCGTCTAGTTGGTGTTTGGCCTTAATAAGCATTCAAATGAACTCAACTGCTGCTGTACCCATTTACATCTTCAGTCTTGTTAAATACCACACTAAAGATGTGCCAATGCTACATTTTGCAGCCCTTACGCTAATTTGCAGTAGGCTTAGCAGCTCTGCCCCTAAGTCACTGGGCTTGATGGAATGGCTAAAAGTGGATGAGTAGTACAGAGTGTGTGTGCTTTAACTGTTTTCACGCTAACAGGACAAACCACAGAGAAATACAAAGGAAATACAAAACCCAAGCACACACATACATACTGTATTTCACTATCTGGTCATATATGCATACAAAATTGCAAATTAATTTAGATTTCTTTCTGTAAATACTTTTTTCCCCTTTTCTTTTTCTTTTTTTTTACACCACCACTGTTGAACATAAACTTATTAAACTGCAGTGCATCAAATGAATAAGTGAAAGGCTTTGATTTTATATGCCTTGGGGGCTTCATAAATGCATGTCACTGATGCAATGAAATTAAGATTCTTTATAGGTGTGTGTGTGTGTGTGTGTGTGTGTGTGTGATGTCTGAGAACTGGGTTCTCAGGAGTTTTGAATGGGTAAAATGAAATGAGTACACCCACAGGGCAACACGACTGAACAAATACAATAATTCAATTTACTCAATTACATTCGCATTCAGGCTTTCCCCTCCTTTAATTAAACTGTTGTACATGTTGGTGCCTAGCAGACGCAAATATAATCAAATAAAATCCATCACAAGGCCCAATATTCCACCTGATAAACCACATGAGGGATTTAATATTGAGCATCGGGCTTTTATTTGATTTTTTTTTGTTGTTGTTGTTGTCTAAAGCAAATCAGTAAATTGCTAGTGTGAAATGACGTTCAAAGCAATATGCAGTTAACAAACTGAAACTAATTAACACATTTCAAAGGAGTTCAGAGGATGCGAATGAACACGACATGCATACTTTGCTTTGATATTGATATCAGTCATACATATTTCAGTTGCAGACATCAAACGCATTGATTACCCAGAATTCCTAAATGTTGTTGGAGTGGGGAAGTCACTGCAGGTTGCTGCATGCCATCAATAGGTACAACACAAAACAACCCAAGGCTGCTGATTGCTTATTCATGGATCTGTCATTAAACATGTTATGAACCGGAATGAATGTGCTCTCCCTGTACACAGGGAGGGTGACACACACACACACACACACACACACACAATTTTGAACTCTTCAGGCTAGATATTACCTTCCTACCGGCACAGGGAGGTCATGGCAGATATTGATGAGGACACTCAAGGACACAGACGGAACAAGTAAGGACAAGCTGTCAGAGGCATACATGAGAGCATAAAGATGGCTGTCAAATCAAAGGAAAAAACAACACAAAGTGTCTCAATAAGGTAATGTTAACCCACAAGCTTCCAGAACCGCTTCAGTGCTCCTTGTCATAGATTCTCCAAGTGTGTGAAACTTTACTAGAGATGAACAGCATTCTTACATTTTAATACTCATCAAATCACTCTGAGCTCTTGTGCCCTGTATGGAAGCAACTGCATACATGACTTTTTCTAATGAGTTATTCTGGTTTTCCTTTTCACTTGTCAGCCACCTGTACATAGGTTTCATGACAGTGACCTCTGTTGAGCACCTCTGTCTATCAGTTGTGATAGCCAACCACAATGTAAGCTTGTTTTTAACGTCTTTGTAATGTTCCATCTTTGGAATTAGCTTGTCATTGAAGATCTGGTAGCAGGGTAGTTTGTGTCTTGACTCCAGGTTTTGCATCATTAATATTATCATTATCATTATTCTTATTTTTACTCCAGCATTTTGAATGACACTGCAAGGCTGTATAACCATACAAATAAATCTAGCAACAGATGTGGTGATGGGCTTACCTTGTGAGGTGTCACCGAATGTCTGGTCAAACACAATAACAACACTAATGCTGCAGGCACTGTAAATCTGAACATGTACAGTTTACTTCAAAAATGTTGGGGAAAACGAGTTGCATCACTTTCACCAAATTTACAAATGGAGTCGTCAGCACTCACAGATAAGTGTGTATCACTTCTTTAATGATGCACAGCGGCAAAAAAATGGAGGCCCAAGGCTTTCCTCAGCGTTACTGAAACAATTGTAGGTTGAACATTATTAAACAGCAGCCAGGAACCTGCTGGTGATTAAAACCAGCTGATACAAATAATCCAAACAGGCATCATCAGAAAACTAGTACCAACAAGAAAAACAACAAGAAAAGTAACAAGAAAATCCAAAACAATTCAAGCCCCCCAATGAGATGTACCACATTATGTGATTATAACAACCAAACAATGACCAATTGATTTACATAACAATAAAAATAGCATGTACGTGGGTCTACAAATATGACCTCATCATGTGCAGCATCTTTATAAAAAAATTGCCTACAAATGCATGTACAGAAATACAAACAACGATCCTCAAGAGACAAATATTAGTCATAAAAATTAGTAAGAAAAATAGTAACCAAATAGGAGGAAATATATCACATGCTGTGATTACAACAGCCAGATAGATCTACTCAATATATCGCACGTGATTGTACCAGAAAAAATAAGTGATCGACAGATTTATAATATATTTCAAAAGTAATAGTCAGTGTGAATGATAGATTTACATGCTAACAATGAAAATGCATGTCTGTATATATGTAGAAAAATTATGTGCAAAACTTCCATAGAAAGTGCAAATACATATACATATGGAAATTAGTAACAAGAAAAAACTATATGAGTAATAAATATCAAGTAATAGTAGGACAAATATTGCATACTGCGATGCAATGAATGTGTGCAAATATGAAGAACAATTGTGTGCAAAGCCTCCATAGACCATACAAATGCAGCCCAATAATACATATATTCATAAAAAACAAGACAGCAGCAATTCTTCGTTTAACCGCCTAGGATATTTGGTTTGTAAGTGGTAGTAGTCACTTCTACCAAGCAAACTTGAAAGCCAAATTTAAACTTAATTACTAATCCTTTAAAATTAATCTAACACATTGTTTTAGAGTAAATTAAATGATAAATTACTGAACAAATGTAAGTGAATACTCTTAAACTTCTAGTTATCTTGAACTTAAATAACTTAAATATATTAAGTAATGTGGATTTCTTCTTTTTCATCTCAACATCTATTTAATCTGAAAAGATAAGGTATGGCCAGGAGAGATATATAATCTCTTTTTTGGGGGATATATATATATATATATATATATATACAGTTGTAGTCAAAGTTTCCAATGATTTCTACAACTCCTTTTTTCTGTGATGGGATGATTGGAGCACATAGTATGTCTTTGTCACAAAACATGCATGCATTTTGCTTCCTTTATGTAGAAGAATATGGAAATATGACAAAATCTTCTGGGTCAAAAATATACATACAGCAACTGGAATTATCAATTTTGGTGATGTAGAAAGTTGTGTCAATCAAATTTGGTTTGTGGCATGGCCTTTTAATTTCTTGCAAGTGATTATGATTGACCACAGATGGTGATTTCTCTGAGCCCATTTAAACTGGGCTCATTTCATACAGTCATTAGACTCAGCTACAAACACTAAAATGGGAAAGTCTAAGGAGCTCAGCACAAATCTGAAAAAGCGGATCACTGACTTGAACAAGTCAGGAAAGTCATTTGGAGCCATTTCAAAGCAGCTACAGGTCCCAAGATCAACTGTGCAAACAATTGTTTGTAAGTATAAAGTGCATGGCACAGTTGTGTCACCTCCACAATCAGGAAGAAAACACAAGTTATCTCTTGCTGCTAAGAGAAAATTTGTCTGGATAGTCAAGAATCAACCAAGAACCACCAAAAAGCAGGTCTGCGATGAAGTAGAAGCTGCTGGAACACAGGTGTTAGTGTCCACAGTCAAGCATGTTTTACATTGCCGTGGGTTGAGAGGCTGAAGGGTAAGGAAGCCCTTACTCCAGAAATGGCACCTTCTCCAGAAGCCCTTACTCCAGAAGTTTGCTGCTGATCACATGGAGAAAGAAAAGGCCTTCAACCCCAAGAACACCATACCTACCAGCAAGCATGGTGGTAGTATTTTGGTCTGGGGCTGGGGTTGTGCTGCCAGTGGAACACATCAAAAGTGATACAGGACTGGCTAAATCAGGCTAGAACGAAGGTTTTAGAATGGCCTTCCTTAAGTCCTGACTTAAACCCCATTGAGAACATGTGGACTGTGCTGAAGAAACAAGTCCTTGTCAGGAAGCCAATGACTTTAGTTGAACTGCACCAATTCTGTCAAGAGGAGTGGTCAAAGATTCAACCAGAAGCTTGCCAGAAGCTTGTGGATAGCTACCAACATCACCTAATTGAGGTCAAAATGGCCAAGGGACATTTAACCAATTAGCATTGCTGTATGTTTATTTTTGACCCAGCAGATTTGGTCATATTTTCAGAAGATCCATAATAAATTCATAAAAGAACCAAAATTCATGCATGTTTTTTGTGACAAAGAAGTGTGTGTCCCAATCATTAAATCACAGAAAAATAAGAGTTGTTGAAATAATTGGAAACTCAAGACTGCAATGACATACATGTTCTTTATAAGTGTATGTAAACTTTTTACTACAACTGTACACATGAATAATAACATCCGTTTTCCATCCAACAGCATGGCACAGTAAAAGGAGTTGTTTACCGCAGTAAAGCCAATAAAGTCATCTGCAGCTCTTCACCTAACCAGTCCACTAGCGCTGCCCTTTCTTTGAATATTCTTGCCTCTCATATTTAAGTGATCTACTGAAAAAACTGCTAGTGACAAATACAATGTATGGTTTTTCATGTTCATTCTGCATGTTGCTTCATAATAAAAGCCTTTTTTAAGGTTTTTGTTTTGGCATTTTTTACTTGTATTTGATAGATGAAAGTGCAGAGAGACAGGAAACATGGGTGGAGAGAGGAATGACATGCAATAAAGTTCAGCTAGAACTAAACTGTGTATGTTGAGGTCATGTGGTATGTGTCTTAACCAGTAGGCCAACTCAGAGCCCCCTATGCAAATGTGAAACAAGAGCAGCAGGGAGTGATCACTTTAAATTAGCAGAAGACTCATTTACATACTCTTTAACTTCAGTCATTCAAGCTATTCAAGCTGTGCTGGTCGTGCATGAATGGTTTTCCAGCCCTGGTCAGCCTGCTACCAAGCATGACAGCATATCTCAGGGTGTTATCTCCTGCTGTGTGACACCCGAGTCAAAGCACGTGTTCACGCCTCGATTAAAGCAGGCAATGATGGGCCTGTGGACAACCAGCCATAGTCTGACTAAACATTTGGCAGGGCCTCATCTCAACACCACCCAGCTGCTCCCAAGTGACACAACTATGTCTGGAGCCAGTCCACACCATAATCAACATGCAGGATTTTTGTGATGCATGACGGATTATGCCATTTTGGAACCTGCAAACAAACTGCATTTTGTTGTTAATCATATTCAGTGTGTGTGCATCTGGTGAGAAGACAACTGACAAATGGATTATGGTTTCTGATGAATCATTATGGACGTTCAGTCTTAGTTTGGAATATGGACAGAAAAGCCCACTATCAGGTCCCAGCTTTTCAGAGAGATAACCTTGTGAGAAAATAGATAGTGTAGCAAAGGCTGGCAGAACAAAAGGCAGCCCAGATGTAAGATGGGAATAGACACTATGTCTATATTTAAAAAAATGTATACATGCTATCAAAAACTTTTCTATTTTATTGCTGGCTAAAAACATTTACAAAGATATGAGTGTACTGCTTGAATCCTCCCTCCCATACTGAACATGTCTGTGTTTCAGACAGATGGTCCTGAAGAGAAGAAGGGCAGCACAAGGTGGCCATTGCATCTACAAAAACAAATGCATCATTTCTATGCAAAACGGTCGTATACCTCAATCTATCACCAGCAAAGGGCTTGACACCTGTTGTGAATATGTATGAGTTTATGGCAATTAAAAGCAGGAGAGTGGTGGGAGGAGGAGACAAACTGAAAGATGTTACCCAAAATGGACAGTTTGGGAATAATTTTACCATTCACCTTGTTTTTTGGCTAACCTGGGGGTTAACCTGTCTGATCATCTGACTGCATGTGTTTCTTGACCCGCTGGTGTCCTTTTAGTGATGTCTTCATGTTTCCAAAACTCAGCTCTACTGAGAACAAAATGACCGTATACCTCAATCTATCACCAGCAAAGGGCTTGTGTGGACCTGTTGTGAATATGCATGAGTTTATGGCAATTAAAAGCAGGAGAGTGGTGGGAGGAAGAGACAATGATAGCACGGCAGGAAGAGCGGCGGGCCATTCAATGCGACGGAGATGTAATTCCTCTCCTCCACAACACTTCACACTGCTACTTTATTGGTTTTGTAATTGAACCCCCCCCCCCCCCCCCCTCAGTTCTTCCAACTCCCACTCTGCTGCTTTATTCCACTTGTGGTGTGGGCGTGTGCTGCATCTCTGTATACACATTAATCTCCTCCACTCCACCCCTACTCTTCAACCAAACAACTATGATCACATACCCAAAATAAAATGGCTCTCCCTTGCACACAATGACTATATGCAAATCAAAGTATTGTTATGACAGTAAACTTTTGAGATTTCTCACAAAAGTGTCAGAAAAACTGATAGATGCTGACTGAGTAGGGGACGGAATTCAATGAAAATATAAAACTTGGCTCTTGATTTTTATAGTACTGTCCATTAGCCTACTTCTATCAGTTATAATATTGTACTCATCAATATAATTGCTGAGAAGAGTCTTGACTATTACATTATCTATATAAACTTACAGTATATCAGTATAATTAAATATGCAGTACACACTGCAGTAGAAAAATGCCAAATGTTTGTGGTAATATGTCATTACATAGTTTTAGCCATGCTAGCTGCATCATTCTCAGAATGGAAACATTAGTCTCTCTCTGTCTATCGGACAACTACGAGATGGATTGCCACGAAATTTGGTACATATTCATTTTTGCCTCAGGATGAGTTGTAATCATTTTGGTAATTGATTAACTTTTCATGTAGTACAATCATCAGGTCAAAATGTTAATGTGTCCCAAAATATCTGCTAAAAGACATTCCCATCATCTTCAGATGCACTTTGTTTACTGCTAATTAGCAAATTTTAGCATGCTAATACACTAAACTAAGATGGTGAACATGGTAAACATTATATCTGCTTAGCATCAGTATGGCAGCATTGTCATTGTGAGCATGTTAGCATGCTGACGTTAGCATTTAGCTCATAGAGCTCTGTTGCTAAGTTGCGAGCACGATGACATCACTAAAGGGACAAGAAACAGTAGTCAGACAATCAGACAGGTTGTAACAAACAGTTTATCCAGATTATCGAAAACACTTCAAACTGAAAGTGAACACATCTAAAATGTTGCTAATAATCATTCATTGTACAGTAAAACTGTGCACATAACCAAGGTAAGTACACTGTGTTAATGTTGAATCAGAAAGTTGGTCTATAAACTGAAAGATGTTACCCAGGGAATAATTTTACCATTTGCCTTGTTTTTTTGGCTAACCTGGGGGTTAGCCTGTCTGATCATCTGACTGCTTGTGTTTCTTGACCCGCCAGGGTTCTTTTCAGTGATGTCCCCGTGTTTCCAGATCTCAGCTCTGGTGAGAACAATGTTATCACTGATGGAGATGATGGCAAACTACAAAAATAAATCAGTTGCAAGATAGAAACAATCACACACTTAGTGAGAGTGTCCACAATGAGGAGGTGGGAATCCTCCATGTACATACTTTAGAAAAGGTACATTGCTTGATGATGCACAAACACAGCAAATCATATCACTCATACAGAAAAAAAAAATGGACAGCTCACTTTCTAAATTAAATAGATAAATAAATGCACATCATGTCTGGTTGAGTTAGCTAAACACACCATATGCTTTTGCTTGTCACAAGTCGGTGAGAAGATGGTAAAGATGGGCACTCTTTAAGAGGAAACAGAAAGCAACAGCTTAACAGTCACAACAACAGAAATCATGTTGTGAATCAATAAAAGATATCGATGGCAATACTTTGCTTCTGAAAGTCCACCACGGACAGATTAGGGATTTTAGGGATCTTTGCTGAGCTGATCCCAAAGATCAGTATCGGGGTATTTTTTTAAGCATCAGTATCGGCTAATAAGCCGATCAAATACAGCTGCCTTCTGTACTGTGTTTTGTCCACCTCAGCCTCCTAGTGTTGCAGTGCTGTGAAGATGTCCTGTCCAAAATACACAGAGTTGGTAAAAGCTGAACGACTCTCTCATTAGCAGAGTAGCAGTGTAGAAAACACTGAGCTAGCAGTTTTGGCCAGCTGTTGCTAATTAACATTCATTCTATGAGTTACTTGATAGCAGGCCAAAATCAAATTTATTGGTTGTCGGATTAAAGCCAAAGATCATTTATGAGGGAGGAACTTCCACTCTGTAACACCACTGTTCAATCAGAATGATTGATTCTGGTTCCAACATCTGGTTCCAACAGAGACAACTCCTCTATTCTCCAGTTAAACTTTGATTCATATCAGATCAATAATTTGGTCAATTTAATAGTTTTGGACTAGGACCTTGAGTATTTGGATTAAGAAGCTTGTAAAGAATGTGCGCCAAAGTCAAAGGCTACAGCTGTTATTTCAATGTGTCAGTTACATATTAAATAAACATTGCATTTCTTCTGTGTAAATATAATATGGACTCGGTATCAGCAGATACCCAATGTTAAAGGTCTATTGTAAACTGCCAAAAATATGTACAATATACAAGGTGAGTAATACTACAAACATAGTTTATCATCTGACACATTTCAATTTATTACAGCATGCACAATGCAAGTACTTACATTCTCAAACACTATCAATTAAATGCAGCACTCAGAGAAACACTTGTAATGTTTCTATTTGCTTTTTCCGGTGTTGCAAACTTCAACAAAAGTGGAAAAGACAGTCAGGTATCACAAGCTGTTGGTTTTTCATTGTAAAAGACAACGATTAAAGCTGCAGGATTTATAAAGATTTATACTGACAAGACTGAATATTTTTGTTTGTATAATTATTTATTTAAATAGATTTCCTGTTTGTAGCTCAGACAATTCTTTTTCATGTTCTGAATTTACTTCTTAGGGATATGCATCTAAAGGGAATAATTAAATAGAAAATAGAAATATTGATTTAATTTATATTATGGCATCAATATCAACTGAAATGAAAAGAGATTATTGTGATAATTTTGTCTCTATATTACCCAGCCCAACCCAAGTTATAATAAACGTGATTATCCATGAATGCAGTATAGCATAATGCTGCGGTACATATAGGATGAGAACATGGAACAAGATGGTATGCGTGTAAGATGGTCACAGCACATTTGACCATCGGGACATATTTCAGCAATCTGTGGTGCAAAATACAAATAAAATACATACAGATAGGTGCAATTTCTAAAAAGACCATTTATTTCTAAATTCAACAACATAACATGAGTGGGTTTGTTGTGGAAAGCGAGGTATGGAGCGGGAGAAGGATGATGCAGGACGAGGGCCAAATCACAGTTCAAGAGGTTTAAACTTGCATAAAAGAGAGCATCTTCTCCTGTGCAGTGGTTATGTATGTGTATTTTGTGTGTGTGTGTGTGTCTATGTGTGTGTATGTGCATGCTCATCATCAGCCGTGGTGTGATGAGAGTGTAAATCTCAGTTAACTCAGCCTCTAATCTAATGATATTCATTGATACACTGGAGTGTGGCCCCAGCTTCCCGAGCAGAAAGTAATTAGTTACACTTTTAAACCTGAGCTAATCCTCACTGACGATATGCTGCTTGTTTCCCCAAAAACGTATGGGCAAGTCTGTGTGTGTGACAGAGAGGGGAAAAGGAGAGCTGGCACCTGTAGAGTTAAATGGTGAAAGGCTTTTGTGTTAAAAATTGCAGGTTCAAAAGCCATTTCAAAAAACATGTCACACAGTTATTTACAGGCACTTATAAAAGAGGATTATGTGATGATCTGACTTGCAACTGATAGAACCTTCAAATTTAGTTTACTTTAATTCATTTCTCCACACAAGGAAAAAGGCACAATGCTACAATTTAAGAGTGAAAAGCCTCAGGATTTCCTAAAATTGCTTTTTTGTCAGTAAAGTGATAAAGGCTGATGGAAACACAGTTTTAAATAATTGTTGTTAAACCTGTTTTTGCTTTTTCATGTTTTGTTGTTGGCAGTGTAGATGCAGCATCAGCATACTGCTGCCACTGATCAACCCTCAATCCACTAAAAGGGTCAGTTTCCTGTAAAAACTGAAAAGGAATCTTTGCTATAACATGTGTTACCATATCATATATACAGTACAGGCCAAAAGTTTGGACACACCTTCTCATTCAATGCGTTTTCTTTATTTTCATGACTATTTACATTGTAGATTCTCACTGAAGGCATCAAAACTATGAATGAACACATGTGGAGTTATGTACTTAACAAAAAAAGGTGAAATAACTGAAAACATGTTTTATATTCTAGTTTCTTCAAAATAGCCACCCTTTGATCTGATTACTGCTTTGCACACTCTTGGCATTCTCTCGATGAGCTTCAAGAGGTAGTCACCTGAAATGGTTTTCACTTCATAGGTGTGCCTTATCAGGGTTAATTAGTGGAATTTCTTGCTTTATCAATGGGGTTGGGACAATCAGTTGTGTTGTGCAGAAGTCAGGTTACTACACAGCCGACAGCCCTATTGGACAACTGTTAAAATTCATATTATGGCAAGAACCAATCAGCTAACTAAAGAAAAACGAGTGGCATTCATTACTTTAAGAAATGAAGGTCAGTCAGTCCGGAAAATTGCAAAAACTTTAAATGTGTCCCCAAGTGGAGTCGCAAAAACCATCAAGCGCTACAACGAAACTGGCACACATGAGGACCGACCCAGGAAAGGAAGACCAAGAGTCACCTCTGCTTCTGAGGACAAGTTCATCCAAGTCAGAGACCAGATGAATGCCACACAGAGTTCTAGCAGCAGACCCATCTCTAGAACAACTGTTAAGAGGAGACTGTGCGAATCAGGCCTTCATGGTCAAATAGCTGCTAGGAAACCACTGCTAAGGAGAGGCAACAAGCAGAAGAGATTTGTTTGGGCCAAGAAACACAAGGAATGGACATTAGACCAGTGGAAATCTGTGCTTTGGTCTGATGAGTCCAAATTTGAGATCTTTGGTTCCAACCGCCGTGTCTTTGTGAGACGCAGAAAAGGTGAACGGATGAATTCCACATGCCTTGTTCCCACTGTGAAGCATGGAGGAGGAGGTGTGATGGTGTGGGGGTGTTTTGCTGGTGACACTGTTGGGGATTTATTCAAAATTGAAGGCACACTGAACCAGCATGGCTACCACAGCATCCTGCAGTGACATGCCATCCCATCCAGTTTGCGTTTAGTTGGACGATTATTTATTTTTCAACAGGACAATGACCCCAAACACACCTCCAGGCTGTGTAAGGGCTATTTGACCAAGAAGGAGAGTGATGGAGTGCTGCGGCAGATGACCTGGCCTCCACAGTCACCGGACCTGAACCCAATCGAGATGGTTTGGGGTGAGCTGGACCGCAGAGTGAAGGCAAAGGGGCCAACAAGTGCTAAACACCTCTGGGAACTCCTTCAAGACTGTTGGAAAACCATTTCAGGTGACTACCTCTTGAAGCTCATCGAGAGAATGCCAAGAGTGTGCAAAGCAGTAATCAGAGCAAAGGGTGGCTATTTTGAAGAAACTAGAATATAAAACATGTTTTTAGTTATTTCACCTTTTTTTGTTAAGTATATAACTCCACATGTGTTCATTCATAGTTTTGATGCCTTCAGTGAGAATCTACAATGTAAATAGTCATGAAAATAAAGAAAACGCATTGAATGAGAAAGTGTGTCCAAACTTTTGGCCTGTACTGTATATATATACACATATACATATACACACACACACACACACATATATATATATATACATATTTATATATATGATTTTTTTTTAAATCAGAAAACAGTATGCCAACATGTTTACCATTTAATTCCGTTTTCAGTATGAGCAGAGAGAAACTACATGTTTATTTCAGCAGACAAATTTGGCATAAATATTCTCTTGAAATGCTCAGGTATTGTGTCCTGCACATTCAGTAATGTCTCTTTAGGCTTTTCCACGCAGCACAAGTAAACATCTCAAGGATACAGCCAGATGGAATGAAAGATATATGAGACTGGCAAAGCCTTTGTCCAAGAACGTCTCTGACTTCTTTCCAAATAGACTTGTTTACAAAACTCTCTGAGTAACTGCTGGCAGTGCTGGTGATGTTGCTGTATAGCAAACAGTCATTAGTCATGCCAAGAGAGAGTGCTGCATGTTGCCTGTACACTGAGTGAGAAGCAGAGACTGTGCATGTGTGCGTGGATGTGTGCATGCGTGTGTGTGAGTGTGTGTGAGAGGAGGCCAACACAAGGATACAAGGTACATCCTGAGCTGAGCTCCTCCTCCTACTGGTGTGTTCTGGTATGAGTCAGAAAGACAAAAACAATGGCTTTGTCCCAAAAAGTTAAATGTGGTCACAGGATGCTTTGTGTTTCAAGTTAAACAACCTGACATCAGTTCTAAACTTAAAGGGAAATTCCAGTTTATTTTATAGCCACATTTATGTACAGTACTGTGCAAATGTTTTAGGCACTTTAGATGTGAGGATCCTTAGCCATAATGCAATACTATCAGGGAAGCATCTGATTAGTCCCAAATTTATTCTGCAGCATGACAATGACCCCAAACATACAGCCAGAGTCATAAAGAACTATCCTCAGCAACAAGAAGAACAAGGAGTCCTGCAACAGATAATTTGGCCCCCACAGAGCCCTGACCTCAACATCATGGAGTCAGTCTAGAACTGTGGCAACTTTTTCAAGATGCTTGGAACAACCAACCTGCCAAGTACCTTGAAAAACTGTGTGCACCGAGGAGAACCGCTGCTGTTTTAAAGGCAAAGTGTGCAAACTTTTGCACAATACTGCATGTCCCATAAATGCGGCCATTGTGACTCTATGAGTCACACTAACTTTGAGCTCTGTTATATTTGGGGAAACAAGGACTCACACAAAATGACGTATATCAGGGCAAGCTGCTGAGCCTCCTACGGCTTTCCAAATGAACATGATTTCTACATGAATCATTTCAAATGTGTCCCAGAATCTGAACAAAAGTAAATGCATTATTGTGAGTCATTTCACTTTGTTGGCCAACTATACTTATTAAAACTGCAGCACACAGAGAGGAGCTAAAAAAAATGAAAGAAGAATGATGAAGAATGGAGGCAGAAAGGCAACCGAACCATCAAGAAAGTCAACATACAGTAACAGTTACCTTTGAGAAACTGCTGGTGTTCCTCTGAGGAAGAGGAAGAGGAAAACTTTTTCTGCAGAGTGGGACCTGTTGCTGCCAGACTCTGAAAATCTAGATTGGGATTACTCTCACGGATGAGAGTAATCACAGCTGTGTAACTACTACAAATGGATTTGCTTATCAACATCGTCCTGGAGACTGTTTCACCTCCACAGAATCAGCTGGATGAAAAGAGCAAGACCAGCTGGACCAAACACTCAGCTCCACACGGTAAGAAAAATGCGATTATGACATTATGTGAGGGATTACAGTATGTAAGTCTCTGTTGTCCAGCAGTAGTCCATGAAAACTGCATAGTGTGTATGATGTCATTTTATCCTTGCAATTTGGAAACATACAGGGACAAACCATTTTACAGTACCAACCACTCAGAATTGCTGCCCCCAGCTGGATCCTGGCTAGCTGCTAGCCAGTTTCCAGCCACTGGAGGTCCTGGGAGTCCTGTGAGTATAGGTTTGGATGCTCTATTCACAATTTTTCACATCTTTTTGGGCTAAGAGTTATGGGGGCTGGCAGACGTGTTAGGATGGCGCAACGATGGCCCATTAAGTGTGAACAAAAAGGTACACTCAAACACTAATGATGTGTTTGGGAATGTGATTGTTTTTTTTATCTTACTTTCCTGTTTGTAATGCTTTGTATGACGAAATTACAAAAACAAGTGAAAGAGGATGTTTTATTCAGCCAAGTTACATAACAGAAGGGAACCAGTGACAAGGGGAATCCTAGACACGTTATAGTGTTGTCACATTGTGATGGAAATAACTTTCACACTCGAAGAAAACCCCCACAGAAGTGTCTTATTCTTAATCAAACCACCATAACTTGTTTGATCCTTTGTCTCACGTGGAGAAAGTCACCAGACAGTTTTGTGAGTTGTTGAGTTAGGGTCTTGTAAATTTGGCAAAAGTAGCCTACTTTATGTTTATAGTAGATGCCTTGTGAACAACAGATAAAATCACCATCATGCACACAGTTACTGCTTACTGTATATCAGCCTGGAACCAGTGGAAGCTCTGTCCCTCTCTCTCAAACTAAAAAAAACTAAATAGGCCTACTGTATGTTTTTATGGTTACATCATTCCATCAAATGGAAATATTATTGAACTTGGATTCCAAATAAACTTGTGGATTTTTCTTCAGTGGGTTTGTGTTTGCATATGTTTGGGCCAGTCATTAAGGTGGCTGAACAGCCAAATGAAATACACACTGTCACCCCTCTACCTCCTATTCAAATATCCAGTTAACCCTCCTATTGTTTTCACACAACAGCAAATGATCCCATGCACACACACACACACACACACTCTCTTCATGGCTCTTGCACCATTCGAGCCATATCAGAAATGGGTGAAGAGGGTGAACTGGAGCGGGACAAATGGGAAAATGGAGTTGCCACTGAACATAAAAGAGAAGGTCCAATTCTATGTGACCCAGAGATCTCCAGAACTGTCGGGGGAACAGTGGCACAGGATCAGAAATTGAATAAATGAGAGACTGAGTAAGTTCGACCCTGAGAGGCAAAATATTGGTTATTGTAGCTGTTGATTTTGAAAGATTTTTAATGATTCATAATGTCAATAAAAATGCACAGTAGTAACAATGCCTTTTTACTGTCTTTCTTATTTTGTGTAATGAACGAGATACTGTATATCAAGATATATTAGATATAGATCAAGATAAAGTTAAAAAATAAAGAAAAAAACAGAAATTATGAGCTGTGTTTGGGCTCTACAGTAACACCTAATTTGTAATGTTACAAAGGCCCTTACACTCAGTATGACAGTCTGTGTGACAATGTGAGGCTGGGAGACCTGTTGACACACTTGCCCATTAAGTGTGAACAAAAATGATTATGACATTATAATGCTAATGATGTGTTTGGGATCTCTTACCTGCCAAGATAAGCGGGAGATGTTTGTGAACACACTGTCTGTTTAAACTGATTGCACCCTTTAAACTGTAAGGTTAGGGTTGAATAGAGAGCCCACCTGGACAAACACAAGATGAGTGTCTTTTTGTGAAAAAAAAAACAAAAAACAAAACAAAACAAAAAAACACACGCACACACACAGAGGGATGGTTTTTAAAAAGTAATGTGTTTATTTTTCAAGTGCCTGACTCTTGCAGCCAAGTGCGCTTTTTTTACTCTCTCTCTCTTTCTCCTTCTCTTTAGCCCCTTTCACACAGCGTACTTTTTGCATCATGTCCTGCCTCCTGCACACCCTACCCAGGCACCAGTCCTCACCTAAACCAAACAGAGCATTTCTAGTTGGTGAGAATGCATCTGACACAGACAGATGCACAGACATGCATGTGAAATGCATGTGAAAGGACAACTCCGGATAATGTCTGGACCTGATTCTCCAGACATTGTCTGGAGTTCATATGTGAAAATGACTTCTCTCTCCTGGAATGGTTTTTAAAAAGTATTGTGTTTATTTTGCAAGCACAAAATATGTTTCACACTGTCTGTTTCAACTTATTTCACCATTTACACTACATTTATGAAAGAAGACAATTTCATTGAGGATAAGTAAGTATAAAAACATTGTGTCAGTTTGTCCCGGTGTGTTGCAGTACCAGCATGTAGGCTACTCTGTGACTAGATAAATTATATGCTTTGTTAACAGCAGATCAGCTGCACAGATGAGTGCAATACACACCATCATACACAGTTATTTGTTACTGTTTATCATTAATTTCCCACCCGCATTGCTTTAATTTTTCACACAGTTCTATTGAACTTTCAGCCTTCTCGCTTGCTCGCTCGCTCAAATTTAACAACCTCTATTTTATGTTAGCTAAAAACAAATATCTGTATCAATGTTTTACAAAAAGTTTTAGCAATATTTTCATGATCTTATGATAATAACAAACGCTTCAGTAAAAGTATGCTCTGTGTGGGAAGCACCCTCCCTCATACACATCAAATATGGTAAGAACAGCTGATTTCAGGCTCACTGGGTCAATGAAAATGTCCAGCGGCACTATAGGCATAATCACTGCTCCTCCTCATGGATATATAAAGCATTGCAACTGGTTTCCACACATGGTGCTTGGGGATGTTATGAGTCAGGGCTGTGTTCACTACGTCATTGAGGAGGGATCTCATTACAGCCAAGGACCCAGTGGGGATCTACCATGGATCTGTATGGGCAATGTCACGGACCAGCCAGCAATTCTAGGCGGCTGCATCTGTATCTTGTCTATTAAGTTACTATATTATATTAGCATGACACTTACAGCCACAATGGCCACATTTATGGGAAATACATCAGGTTTAAATAAACCGGAATTTCCCTTTAATGGAGAGAATAAAGCAGGAACGTGGTTGATACAAGAATACTGGATCTTCAGGCTGATTAGGGCCGGATTATTTACCCCAGATTACAGATCACTGCATCCACCCAACACTGAGACCAGTCTGGTGAATTGGTCAGACCCCGCAAACTCTTGCCAGGTAAACTTTTCCACATTAATCTATCCACATCCATGGATGTGGATAGATCCACATCCATGGATGTGGACAGATTAATGTGCATCAGACTCCCACTGTGACAGCATCATAAACCTTATTTAAAAAAATAAATAAATAGAAAAATATGACGCATATCAAGAAGCCCACATGTATTGTGTTTCTATGTCTATAAACTCACATTTGCAGCTTGACACACATCTTCCTCTTTCCTCTTCCTCTCACGTTTTCAGACCGGCAGGTCCCAGCTACTGTACCTTGACTGCTCCAACAAAGACTACAAGGTTTCAGCAGCCTCAGAGCTGGGGCCACAGTGACAGTGACAGTAGAAATAAGTATTTATTTAGTTTGCTCTGGTATACAGTATTACGTAAACCGGACCATTTTGTTATATTTACTGTACTACTGGTAATTTCTAATTCTACTAGTAATCTGATATTTGGTCGCTATGTAAAATTATTGTCCCATTAACATATTATGGTTTAAATACAGTACACCATCTTAAATTCATTATTCATTTTTAATTATTAACAGAGAAACAAATTGTATCAATTAAATACTGATATTTATTCTCTTAATCAAGGAGAGATTCAAAGAAAGTTAGTACTTACATGGGTAAGATCTTGCTATTTTTAAAAAGACAAACAGAAGCTTGATCCCCCTCCCTACCACAGTAATTTTTGCACAGTCCCTTGTATAGCAGCACTCACCCTGTATCTCTATTCTGGGTGCCTTCTTCATTCCTTACGAACAAACCTTAGCCAGTCATGGCCTTTGGTTGCTATAGTCACAACCCCCACCACTGCTAAAACTACAGAATACAAAACCCTGTGTGACAAAGTTCTGTCAGCCAACACCTGGTCAACCGCCACTTTTCCACTGAAATATAAATTAGCCTAATAATGCAAGCTTCACCAAAGGGCACATCATGGGGTCGCAGCAGCACCCTTGCAGAATACAGAAATAGAAATGGGACACCCTGAGCTCTTGTAGACCCTCACATGAATCTGTACAAGGGCCACAAGACTGTGAGGGTGGAAAGTGGGACAGGACCCGTCAGCCTCAGAGGAAAAAGAGATTTTCCTTATTCCTTCTACCTTCTGTTTGATTCCTTCTCTTTGCATCCTGTGCATCGTGTTTTTGTTCTGCCATATAGTCTATGTGTCTGTAACAAGAAGCAGCCATCATCGTCAGCCCTGCATCAACCACAATGCCATCCATTTCAAACTCCTCCTCTGGACTTTTTCTTTTTTTTCTGTCATTACACATTGGACTGAATGACACATTTGGAAGGGACTCTCAAATGTACATTAGGGTTGAGAGAGGAAGAAAATGACCCAGTAGGTGAGTATTTATGCATTACAGGTCATTATGCGAGTGGCCTGAGAGCCACTCAGCCACCATTAACCAAGATGAGGGACCAACGGGACCACTTCCTGCCAGGAAGTAATGGGAGAAATGTGGAGTGCATGTTTAGGGCTGATGGTTTCAGATGTTCCATGTCTGGAAATTACTCCAAGGCCACACACTGGACTGTAGCGCTGAATCCATTTATAATATACTGCCCAGAAGTAATTTATAGCAAAATGTGCTTCTGTGCTACCTTAAGTGGAACTTGACTTACATAATGTGCTATATTGTAATATCAGGGTTACTGCATATGCAACACACTCAGCATCGACCGTAAAATAGAACATAGGCGTCTGGAAAAACACTGTCAAAATATTTAAATATTTGAGTGAATCCTAAAGGAAAGGATGATTGCAGACATTAATGAAGCTGAGAAATCAAACACATCAGCCTGAGTATTCAGCAGAGGACTAGTCAGACACATCTATTAATATAAATAAATCTTGCTGCTTTTTTTTTTAGGATGAGAATAATTCAAGTATGAGAGCTACTACCCATCAACAACATCTTGACTCACAGATGTGGATTGTTCTTTTTTCAATGTTAGATGCTTGTTGGTTTCAAAGTAACTCAGTGCTTTTAGCTTGAATACCTATATTGCAGAAGGGAAGGATTTTGTGCTTTTATTTAGTCTAGTGTGACGGTCCACTTTCACCAGCCTTTCTAACAGGCGTTTCCTCATTAACACTCCTTACATATATCCAATTTGGGATTTTTTGTTGCCTCAGCAGAGGAGGTGTCAAAGAATGCCAACGTGGGCCTGGTTGTCCATCCAATCAACTCCTAACCAGATTTCAATAAAATGAAGTATGGCTATTCCCCATACCCCCAAGGTTCACTGTGTAGCAATTGCTTTGTGGTCATTCCATTATAATTTTGTTTGGGAATATGGGAATATGCACCACTAAAGCACAATATCAAAAGACATGATAAAGGCCTTAAAGGGATATTTTGTATTTTTTTTAAGTGGGGTTGTATGAGGTAGTTATCCATAGTCAGTGTATTACCTGCAGTAGATTTGGGCCGGCACCCTCCCACTTTGGGGAAGCAGGGTATACCAACACGGAAACTAAGCAATGTACTGCTATGGACGGAGCCAACAGCAAAATGTGTTTTAACCACCTAAAAAAATCAACATCAGTTTAAGTGTACGCTACATTTAGAACCACTTTACCACTTTATCTTGTCGTCAGACACACTTTCCTTTGGCACATTTTCTAAACCGTAGAACTTATGTATTCCTACGCATGCTGTGGACTGTATTACACCGCAACAGCACTTTCTGACCCAAACAGCTGATCTGTGGCTAATTTGCATATTGAGATCCGATCACAACAACGTGAACACATTTTAATACCAGGTGTAAATCCAAAAACCCATTGATCGGGTGTCATTATCCAGATACAGATCACATGTTAATAAAAACATGTGTAAATGGGGCCTAATGGTGCAGACACACCGAATCTGTTGAAAGATGTCAAGTTGATGGATCCCATTCATTTTCTATAGAGAGCAGGGGATCCAGCAGTGTGGTGCATGATGGATACAGCACAGCGAGTTGACAGACCAACCATTGTATCTGAATTTGCATAATCATGATTCGACCACAACGTTATGCAAATGAGGTCCTTCCAGTGCAATGCCTCAAATGTTTTCAGAAACATAATTTAGTGTACTGTTTAGCTGTAAAATGAGATTGATTGTAACGCAGCCACCATGTTGGAAACAGCAGAACAACTCGGAGTACATCACCTACCATGTCACTCACTGGCTGGAGCATTCAGTGGTCTGGTGTGTTCAGATCCGTTGTCACTGGAATCTGTGACAAACTTGAAGTTCACCTGTTAAATGAACAAGTAACTTAGCTTGAAACCCTTTGAAAAACAATTTCGGCTCTTGGGGTCCTGAAGCAGCATGCACTGTGCACAGCTGGTACTAATGACAATGATGCCATCAATGGGTGCCAATTTATCATTAATTCAATGCCAAGGTTGGCCATATGGGGCACATATACCAACCACGCAATCTAACAGAATACTTCTTTATAATAAGGAATTTAACTTGTCTTTTTCAATATTTGGCTCCTGAAGCCCTTAGAGAAAGAGATAGAGAGGAACAGATCAATAAGAGACTCAGGCAAAAGCATAACTTTTGCTACATTTCAGTGTTTGAAACCTAAAATGGAACCTAAAACCTCCATTTTAGGTTTCAAACATCTAAAACAGAGACTTCTGAAAACACTGCTGACCCCATTTTAGTTTGAAAACTCTGGGATTGCATTTTAAGGCCCAGACACTCCAAACCGTCATCAAAGAACTAGCAGCGACAAAGGCCGACTGTTGTGTCGCCTCACATCACTTGTGTCTGGGCCAAAAAGTTGCACTTGAACACACTGCAAAGACTGCAGCCAACAGCCAACAGCCAGTTGGCTGCAGCTGCATGAGCGGAAATAACTCTCCATACCAGCAGGTGATGGTAGTCTGTATTTGTCATTCAAAAAGGGAAACCAGAAGACCTAGGAATGAGGACATACAAACCGTAAACAAAGCAGCGTTTGCTTACCATTTTGACACCACTCTCACTCACCACAGACGGTTTCGTAATATAGCTACTTCTAATTGAGAATATGTCTGATAAGAAGTTGCAAATGGCACTGGCATTGTCAGCCCTTGGTCTTTTGGTTGTTGAAGAAGAAAGGAAAGTTGTTTGCTTGCTTTCGTCACTTCTGTTTATCTTCTCATATTCGCTAAGCTAAACAATCAGAGTGATCTCCTCACCGACGGGCTCCGCCGCTGATTCAGCATGCTCAATTGGCCGAAAAGGGGGACACACATCACATCTACTTTGCTGTTTTTGTTTTGTTTTTTTTTTTCATCTGGTGACAGAGATAGAAAAAACAAAAGTCAAAGCGAATGGAATTAATTTGTGACTGAAAACAGTATGTCTGTTTCATAGCAATATTTTGATGCATGTGTCATGTTCATTATCCTGCATTTATCAAACGGTAGGTTGAGTTTCCATTACAGAAGACAGAGGCAACAGGAGCAATTTCAGAAAATGTTTTATGAATATGATCAAATATAATTATTTTTATTACTCTGGCCACTACTTAAGAAGTTACAATATCTAGTTTGATACCCAAAGCCATATTAGAGTCCCATGTGTTCTAGTTTTTCAGGACAAATGGGAACCCTGTGTACAATGTGCGTGTGTGCGTGTGTGTGAGCAACAAGAGGGACAGTGAAAGACTGAAAAAGAAGAGCAAGCTTTTCTATGTGCTCAGAGTGTCTTGTTAAAGCAGATGTTGGTGATGAAGAGTGATCAAGACTGGTTAACTAGTCCAGAGCCTCGGGCGTTGAACCTCCATCTCTGTCTTCTGTCAGCTCACCAGCACAGAACCATAATGTACACTATGGAAAGGTACGGTCCCATAGCATGTAGATGGCAGTGATATAAATCTATATATCTGTTTGAAGACACTCTGCTTTTGGAATGCTTCATGATGGAGACATGATGGAGCTGTGAAACAACCGGAATGTTATGCAGCGGCATCATACTTGATACATGATACATGATACATGTAAATAAGTGTATGTGTTAGTGACACCTTTGCTTTTCCTACTATGAAAAGTCAAAAGATGGGTTTCCCATATTTATTCACTTTTTAAATTTTGTTCATAAAAACCTGAGTGAAAATGCAGAAAAATCTAAAAAAATCCCCAAAAAGTTTTTATGTTTGGTTGGGTGGGTGTATCAATAAAAGCAAAATGTGACAAAATGCAATTGAAACAGACTTGTCGTACATGAAGCATTCAACTTAAACGTCCATTGAAACTTCTGCTCCACTGAAGAGACAAAACACAGTGGCAGACGAAAACATCAGTTATTTGTGGAGTGATTACGAGACTGTAGGGTTTCTCAAATTAATACCATATTTCCTCAAATAGTGCAGAGGGTACCAGGCCTTTATTGGATGCAGGCTTATATTAGAGAGAGGCCTTTATTTCTGATTTCCTCTGTTTGATAAGTATACTTGCTAATATTTTAGTATGAAGCTTCCTTGTTTTTTGATCTGTTTCCGTTTGCTCTGTTAAATTTTTGGAAAATTCAGTCACTTGAATTTAATACATCAGTATTCAATTCAATGCCATGTGTCAATACTACAGAGGACTCTTATGCTAATGTTAGTCCCTCCAAAATTGATAATCTTGTTGATAGTGCTGCAGGCTCATTGCGAAAAACACTCCATGCTAGCTCCATGGTATAACTCCCAAACCCACAAATTAAGGCAAACATCACGGAAATTTGAAAGGATATGGCACTCCACCAAACTGGAAGAATCTCGTTTAGTCTGGCAAGATAGATAGATATAGGAAGGCCCTCTGTAATGCCAGAACAACCTATTACTCATTATTAATAGAGGAAAATAAAAACAGCCCTAGGTTCCTTTTCAGAACTTTGGCCAGTCTGACAAAGAGTCATAACTCTATTGATCCATGTATTTCTATAGCTCTCAGTAGTAATGACTTTATGAGCTTCTTTAATGATTAAATTCTAACTATTAGAGACTAAATTAATCACCTTTAGCCCTCAACAGGCACAGATTTACCCTCTAAAACCTGATATATATTTAGACTGTTTTTCTCCAATCAACCTTCTTGAAATAACTTAAATGATTTCTTCATTTAAACCATCAGCCTGTCTCTTAGACGACATCCCAACTAGGCTGCTTAAGGAAGTCTTACCCTTAGTTAGCACTTCTTTACTGGATATGATCAATCTGTCTTTAGTAACAGGTTATGTACCACAGTCCTTTAAAGTAGCTGTAATTAAACATCTTCTTAAGAAGCCACTCAGTTGTGTGACTTTCTACATAACAAAAGTTTATTTGAGGATTTTCAGTCAGGATTTAGAGCACATCATAGCACAGAGACAGCACTGGTAAAAGTTACTGCATCGGACAAAGGACTTCTCTCTGTACTTGTCTTGTTAGATCTTAGTGCTGCATTTGACACCATTGACCATCACATCCTGTTACAGAGACTGGAACATTTAATTGGCATTAAATGAACTGCATTAAGCTGGTTTAAATCCCATTTTTCAGATCAACTTCAGTTTGTACATGGTAACGATCCTCCATCCACACAAAGGTTGTTTGGACTAATACTATTCACCTTATATATGCTTCCTTTAGGTAATATTATTCGGAAACACAAATTTTCATTGTTATGCACATGATACCCAATTATTTTTAACAATGAAGCCAGATGAATTAAATCGGTTAACTAAACTCCAAGCGTGCCTAAAGGACATAAAGACCTGGATGACTGGCAATTTTCATCTTAGAAACACATTATCTAATGATATAGCTACTCTGGATGGCATTACCCTGGCCTCCAGCACCACCGTAAGGAATCTGGGAGTCATCTTTGATCAGGATATGTTCTTTAACTCCCACATAAAACAAATTTCAAGGACTGCCTTTTTTTACTTATGTAATATTGCAAAAATCAGGCACATCCTGTCTCAAAAAGATGCAGAAAAACTAGTCCATGCATTTGTTACTTCTAGGCTGGATTATTGTAATTCCTTATTATCAGGCTGCCCTAACAAGTCTCTAAACACTCTCCAGCTGGTCCAGAATGCAGCTGCATGTTTAAAACTAGAAAGAGAGATCATATTTCTCCCATATTTGCTTCGCTACATTGGCTTCCTGTAAAATCCAGAATAGATTTTAAAATACTTCTCCTCACTTAATAATCTCTTAATGGTCAGGCACCATCATATCTTAAAGAGCTCAGAGTATCCTATTATCCCACTAGAACACTGCACTCCCAGAATGCAGCTTACTTGTGGTTCCTAGAGTCTCCAAAAGTAGAATGGGAGGCAGAGCCTTCAGCTATCAGGCTCCTCTCCTGTGGAACCATCTTCCAGATTGGGTCCTGGGGGGCAGACACCCTCTCTACATTTAAGAGTAGGCTTAAAACTTTCCTTTTTGATAAAGCTTATAGTTAGGGCCGGCTAGGCTCACCTTGGACCAGCCCTTAGTTATGCTGCAATAGGCCTAGATTGCCGGGGGACTTCCCATGATGCACTGAGCTCTTCTCTTCTCCTCCTCCTCTCCATCTGTATCTATTCATGTACCATTAACACATGTTACTAACTTGACTTCTTTCCCGGAGTTTTTGTGCTTTCTCATCTCACAGGAAGGTCCAGTGCCTGAATGGTGGGCCATGGGGGACTGTGGCATGGTCCTGTTTATGTCCTGCCTCCATTATCGCTATTATTGCTATTATTATTACAAGTTATATCTCTATTACTATTATTGTTGTTATTGTTGTTGTTATTTTGCCTCTCTGTGTCTCTCTCCACACCACCCCCCCTCTCCCCCTCCCTCCTTCTTTCTCTCTAAACCCAACCAGTCAAGGCAGATGGCCGCCCACCTAGAGCCTGGTTCTGCTTGAGGTTTCTTCCCATTAAAGGGGAGTTTTTTCTGTACTGCTGTCTCCAAGTGCTTGCTCATGGGGGAATTGTTGGGTCTCTGTAAATTAATGAGTACGGTCTCGACCTGCTCTATGTGAAAAGTGCCCTGAGATAACTTTTGTTGTGATTTGGCGCTATATAAATAAAATTGAATTGAACTGAATTGAATTGAGTAGAAAGTATTATATAAAAATTATATAATACTATATAAAGTATATTTCCCTCTGAAATGTAGTGGAGTGGAAGTATAAAGTAGCATCAAATGGAAATACTCACGTAAAGTAGAAGTACCTCAAAATTGTACAGTACTTGAATAACTGTACTTAGTTTCTTTCCACCACTGCTTAATAGTTGCAGTAGTGGATGGAAACAGGTCCTGCCAGAGTGAAAAAGATCAATTGTGCGAGCACTCTGCTTCATCATTTTTCAGTACTGCTACTCAGTGTGGGCAAGGTGTAAATGTAAGACAGATTATCCTTTGTCGAGAGACACCTGTCGATAGTGTCGAAGGAACAAGTAGAAAAATGATCTTTCGTCTGCCTGAGTGATGAGAGGGTTGTCCTTCTTGAAGATGCTACTTGATTTGCATACTTTAGTGGCTGATCATTTCTGCACACCTGCTGTCAACATGTATGAGATGGCTATTTTTAAACCATGGATGTTTACATTTAATAACAAATGTCTTAATTTTAGCATTAGGACTGGACAATGCGTGTATTTGTACAGTTTACTATGAGTTTTTGTGTAAGCACAGGATAAATTATTTATACTAAATGCAGCAGTAGAGTCTCATTAGACAGCCGAGATATTACAGCTGCTGTATGAGGGGAAACAGCTTCCTTATGGAGCCCTACAGTGCCAATAGGCATACCTTCCTGGTACTCATACTCCACTAATCAGAAGATTAGTGGACCTCCAGTCCGCATGTCGAAGTGTCCTTGGGCAAGATACTGAACCCAAAATTGCTCCTGTTGGCTGTGCCATCAGTGTGTGAATGTGTGTGAATGATTAGATTCCCTCTGATGGGCAGGTTAGGACCTTGCATTGTAGCCCCTGTACCCATTCAGCATATGAATATGGGTGAATGTGACTCGTAGTTTAAAAAGCGTTTTTAGTGGTCGGAAGACTAGAAAGGTGATTATTAATTAATCAAATTAAATTATTAATATGAATTAATAATATGGGGCACCATCCAGAAACTGGGACCAATAGCCAAACAATAAGGTAGTCTCATAAACAAAGTATGCTAATATCTGGGATACCAGCATCCACAAATGAACAATGAAGGTTTGAATTTGAGCTCTGACTCTCTCAATCAGCCTCTTTTCACAATAAATGAGCACAATAATCACAGAAAACATCTCTTTGAATATATATAACAAAGCAGATATAGCAAAGTTAACAAAGTTAGCAGATGCTTTGATCAATAAATCACTCCTAAAATCTAATTCTACCTAAGCAATATTAACAGCTATGTACAGTGAAAACACATCCAAGCGGGGGCATGCGTGTGTGTGTCTCTGTGTGTGCGTGAGCAAGATGGTGACTGTGATCTCGTGAGATGACGTCACGCGTTCTTAAGGACGGCGGACGTGATCTTAGGAGATTATGACATGTGAGAACCAAATAGCGGATGTGACCGCGGTGTATTGGTTAGGACAATAGCAAGATGGCGCCACCTGGGGGTCGGCGTCTCTGCACTCACCCAATTCAGTGTATCAAATACACATGTCTGAGGGTGTTAGTAGCAAGAGAGAGAAAGGAGGAGAAGAAACACCAGCTCACGGCAAAGTCCTGCGATCGTGAGGGGAGAACAGCGGTTGTTTTGTCTGTAATGCAGGTTGTCTAATTTTCGATCGACAAACAACTTACTTTCTTATTCACGGTGGCACAAACATAGCAGCAGTCCCGAGTGGGACAGCAAACTTTATACTCCTCAGAGTATAACAGGCAAAAAGGACTTGGCGGTCCGTTAAATCAAACAACAAACAGCAATAAAGCTTAAAAAACTAAAGCTAACAAACACAATTAATACTGTCTCTGCCCGGACATCAGCCTCTTACATGATCGCTTCACAAAGCGACTAGATGTGTGTTTCGGTCCATCTTGGTCCAGTTCGGATACTGACGGGGCCGTCCTCACACTCTGTTGGCGGGTTTTAACAGCAGCTGATCCTCGGTGGAGTCGACTTAGTTGAAAAAGAGCGGGGCAGAGAAGTTATCGTTATCGTTTAGAAATCCTTTTCTTCCTTCTGCAGGTACAGTGAGAGTGCTGGGTTGCAGCAGCAGCAGTGGTCTCTCTTGGATCCTGTAATTGTTTTCGAGCGAACACAGAGAGTCTCAACTCGTCCAGTGAGGGCAGAATCTTCCAGTCAATGGGGGAAAAGTCCATGTGCACAGGGTTACCTCCTTTAGTAAACTGGCTCACGGAGAAAGCTAAGCTTCTCCCAGCACTGTTACAGTGGAAAGGCGATGTTGAATGTTGAATTTGTTCTTAAAGCTGCTCTGACGCTCTAGCATTATGGGAGATGCAGTCTGTGAGCAGCATTTGGCGCTGTTCTTTTGTTTCAGGGAACAACGGAAAAAGGCAGTCTTGTGGCCAGGCTTCAGAGCTTACATGTAGGCCTGCCTTCGTCTGATCCCATGGTTGAGGCCCAACATCCGTTTGTTTGTCTGTTTGTTCTTACAAAAAAAAAAAAAAATCCACCTATAAAAAGGAGGATTGCTGCTTTGCACTGACTGGAAGCATATCAAGTACTCTGTGTATGAATAAATGTGTGCTTCTGTTTATGACTGGTCAGTAAAGTAGGTGATAAATGTCTTTATACTTAAACAAAATGAAAACTTGCCCGCCAGACTCCAACTAAAAATATCCATAAATATCTACAAAGGTTAATACACATCACTAAAATGTCACTGTACTCGTACATTTGTTACTGTTACATTTAAACTTTATGACTATTACTACTGCTAATACTATTTACTAATCCAACAGATTAACTTTTATTATTATTATTATTATTATTATTATTATTATTATTATTATTTGGATTTTTTTTCCTCATTTTTCCTCAAAATTATGTTCACTGATTTCAACCACATCTCACAGCAGACACATTACCAAAGACTGAGGATCAGTTTTCAGCCATTTCATCAAGCCATTTATTATCAATATATTATGATTATTATTATAATGTTGCATATATACACATGTTGTGGGCTGGAATTATTAAACATGACAATAAATTATACCATAGTCTGGGTGAATATTCTTTTCTAAAACTGTTTAATGCACACGTAGTTCGGCTCAAGTTTAATCACCGTTCGAAATTCATCCGCTACCCAACCAGTAACCATAGCAACATTAAAGAGCACAGCTTTCAAAGCTTACTCGTTATGAAGTTTTGCAGAATGGGACGCAGCAGAGGAAAAAGAGATGGAGAAGAAAAGAAAGAAACCAAATGAAAAATGGCACAAGGAACTGAGGAACCTGAAGAGCTTAAAATGATAGAGGAAGAGAAGGATGAGATTAATACAAAAAAGGCAAGAAAATGGGCAGTTAATATACTGAGACTTTGTCTACCAAAAATAAAAGAACACTGATTTGGAGACATACTCTGCTTAATGACACCTTACGTAAATTTTTTGCCTCAGTTCAGGCTGGCAGCAAGTACAGTGTGGCAAGTTGTCATGACAATAGTAACCTCTTGCTTCATAACCTTTCGATTTTTGATTGCAAAACTTTCACCAAAAATTTGCAAATGCTTTTATTTTATATTGTTGGCAAATGACCATGGTGTAAGTGGGATAATGAACTTGTAGGTGTGTTAAACAGTTTTAAGGCACTTCTCTCCACTTTGCGCCTCCACGTCATGCTTTAAAATCGTTTAACGCACACCTACTTGTTGATTATCGCTTACTTAACTGACATAAAATAGTGATGCAGTGATTGTTATTAGGTCAGTTCAACCTCACCGTGTCCTTTACAAGAAGTAAGAGGTGCATAAAAACACTGTCAGCTGGTAAAGAAGCATGAGGATGAAAACACAGAGCATCTGAGCAGAGGAACAAAACTAAAAAGAGCAAGGCAGAGTGAACCGTGTGTTTTCCTGAGTGCATACAGACTGTCACATGCATGGCATGTTGGCATTTGGGTGACCTTGAAACCTGCTTTCCCTATTTGTCTGGTATTTTTGTGTCAAGAAAGGAAAGGTAATGCATTATAGGAGTGGAAAGTAACTAATAACCTAAAAATAACCTGATGGCTGAGACCATGGCTTCATTGCTGCTTCTGACATGTCTACATTTTTGGTTAGTGTGGAACATTACAGAGTCAATCCTTGTTCTCACTGACAAACACACACCACACACACACACACACACACACACACACACACACACACACACACACAGACACACACACACAAAGACAAATTAGCAGGCATTCACTATTTACTGAAAGAACAGCAGTGTGACAGTATGCATGTCCTTCTCAGTGTCCTGAGTATGAAATGAGTGAGTGACTGAGTGACTACAGCTCTTGCTGTACAGTATACTGTATGATGAAGGTTATTAAATGATTTCCTGTCTCTCTGCACTTTCAACTGTCACATAAAAGCAAAAACGGTTTTATTTTGAGAACAAATCTTGAATCATGTGTAAACTTAAAAATCTCTAACTTATCTCACTGTTCACACACATTAGAAAACCATACTGATCTGAGGGACCTGCTGTTACTCAACACTGAAATGTACCACCTTCTTCACATCTTATATTCTCCTCTCTTGGCTTAATTGCTGTAGCAGTTTGACTATCAGATCAAGGGTATAAAGGTTGATGTGTGAGAAGTCTAACAGAGGTTTGTGGCTGGGGAGGGCAGGACTCAGAGAGGAAGACTGTAAGCTACTTTTTTCAGTCAGAATTACAGAGTAACTAGCCACATTTGTAGAATATTCATATTCTACATATAACCTTTGACAGTAATTTAAATTTTGAAGCACACATTTAAAATCACACTAAAGTGACCTTTGTCTTAAAACCAAATCACAACGCTGCTGAGAGCTTTTAGTAAAAAACTGTTGACCCTATTGCTATGATGACATCATGTTTTGTCAATGATCTTATCTGATCATATCTCCACAGTGATTGGTTGAGAGGTGACTGGGCTGTGTCAGCCAGTGTTAAGGAAAATATTTATCAACACACAGCAGTGTGATTAGATAGATAGAATAGGATGGATAGATGGATAAACAGTATAGACAGATTTCATAAATGAGACAAGGTAAAACATTAACTTGTACTGTACACTCAAAAAACTGCTGGGTTAAAAAATAACCCAAACTGAACCTCACTGCTGGGTAACTATGGGACAGAACACACGCTGGGTTGGTTTGACTCAAGTGCTGGGTTGTACCATTTAACCCAGAATGTTGGGTTGTTCATTTGACCCAACCTAGTGAGTGAAATTAACTCTATCGCTGGGTTAAATATTACCCATACACTGGGTTATTTCATGTCTCATTGCCTTGCTACTTTTATATTAAGTAATAATAATAATAATAATAATAATAACAATAATAATATATGTATATTAATTATTATCAGTGTGTAATTCATAATAATTCCCCATAATCATACAAACACACACTATACAAAAAGAGGCCACTGTAAATCATTTAATGACATTTTACAAATTTTTGGCAAAAAAGTTACACTTCAAGTTTTCTGTAAAAAAAAAAAAAATTTACATCCCAAAAGCATATTATGCATGAAGTTTCTGTGGTGTTAATTAGAGGGGCTGTAGATAAAAACACTGGTTTATAGAACAGCTTCTTAAAGCCAATGCTGTTATGGATTATAGCATAACAGCAGCATAACAGCACATCATTATATATATATATATATATATATATATATATATAAACTTGCCCTCAAAAACTTAACAGATGAGGACTTATGTCCATCAATATAATAACATAATAATACATGCCGGAGAAACTCCCAGGTGGGGAGACACTGCTTGGTGTAATCGATGTCAAACACAAAGAAAGCCTTAAAACAAACATCTACAGTCCGCAGCAAAGAGTCTGTTTTGATGGTGTGGCCTGAAACAATGGTGAAGGCATTGCATGTCATCATCTCATAACCAAGGCATAAAATGTGCGAGGATGGTTGATTGGTTTCTGCATTTTGTAAATACTCAACCATGTCCCCCCTGTTAATTACACATCAGTCACTTAGTGTTGCACTGTAAAAAAAAAAAAAGTAAAAAAACGGTAAAAAGTCTGGCAGCAAAAGTTGCCAAACACTTACCATCAAATGACAGTAAAAAACCATTAGTTATTCTACAGAGATTTTTTTTAAAAATACGGATATTTACTTTGGACATTGTCTGCATTTTTACAGTCCAACTGTTGTAAAATAAAATAAAAATCTCATTATAAAACATCACTGGAATGTTAAATAAATGTATAAATCTGCACAAAAAATGAAAAACATTGTAGAAATACTTGAATTGCCTAAATTAAATGAGGACTGTTGTTTTCATACAGTAATCGTTGCTAAATTCATAGGATTATCCAATCCATCCACAAGAACGCCCCATCAAAGTACATATTTCTGGATGTAAAACACAGAAAAATTATGTAAAATTACATTCAAGTAACCCTCCTTTAACACCCATTAATGTATCTTGAGAGCTTAAGGCTTTTATTTTATGTGATTATCCAACCTATTTACAGTAAATTCCTGGTGAATGTTGGTTTTATACTGTACAAATAAAAGATCATGTGATAATAGCTTACAAAAACATCATTTTAATAATCATTAATTTATATAAACATTATTTGACAGTAATTACAAGCAACTCGCCAACATATGTACAGACTTTTCTTATAAATGTATGGGGTATACTTTAAATAAACATTATTTGACAGTAATTAAAATCAACTTTCCAATATATTTACAGGCTTTTCCCATTAATTTATGTGGTTTACTTTATATAAACATTATTTCATAGAAATTACAAGCAACTATCCAATATATCTACAGACATTTCCCATTAATGTATGAGGTTAACTTTATATAAATATTATTTGACAGTAATTACAAGCAACTATCCAATATATCTACAGACATTTCCCATTAATGTATGGGGTTGACTTTATATAAACATTATTTGATAGAAATTACAAGCAACTATCCGATATATCTACAGACATTTCACATTAATGTATGGGGTTTACTTTATATAAACATTATTTGACAGTAATTACAAGCCATTATCCAATATATCTAAATATTTTTCCCATTAATATATAGGGTTTACTTTATATAAACATTACTTGACAGTAATTGCAAGCAAATCCCCAATATATCTACAGACATTTCACATTAATGTATGGGGTTTGAATCCAAAAAAGTACCTATATCAACTTCTTTTACACTGAATAAATATATATATATATAACATTTTTCTACCAACATTTTACAATTCTGTCTAATCCATTCAATACAGATCCCAATTTGACTTTATAAGATTTCAAGATGTATAATAACCAGAATGTATCATAAAATTACCTTTTACTGCTTGCTTTACAGAGTAATTCACTATTTTTAGTGTTATCCTTAAAGTTTCAGAATTAATAAACTGATAAACAGCCATATCAAATTATAATGTGGGTCTGAAGCTGATCAACCCAATAAGAGCTCAAACAGAATACTTTACTAGAATGTCTTTATTTTTTTCTCATTCAGATTACTTCAACAGACCTCAATGGAAGCGAAAACAGTTTCATACATTGCATCAGTACAATGTCTTGCATGTTGCATTATAGCAAAAGAGGAACTACGGCCAATTTAGAAATTCATACATGTTATTCTTAGTGTCTAAGATGGTGCAAAAATGTTAGTGAACTTGAACAAATCTCTCCCAAATCCAAAAATTATTTTGCTAAAATTCAAATTTGTGATGTCATCTGATATAATGTCTGGAGCTTTTCCAAAAACAATGAATTGAGAAAAATGTTATAGATGACACTGAGAAAACCCAGGGGGATGTTCTGAGTATACAGGTACATTTTCTGATTGAGAGATGAAAGGCTACTATAGAATAAAGCTCAGTATAGAATAGAATAAAGCTGGGTATTAAAAAAATATCGACAAAATTGGTTTCACATTCATTGTCTATGAAGCAGCTCCACAAATTTGAGTCCTACTTCTCTGGTTTGTAGTTTTGGGAGAGTAGTTAATGTTCACAAATATCAGAGGTGGGAGTAAGTTACACATGTGCAAGTCACAAGCAAGTCTCAAGTCTTAACCTCAAGCAAGTTCTAAGTCACTGTGTTTAGACTCAAGCAAGTTAAGTCAAGTCACTGCTAAACGTCAAGCAAGACAAGTCAAGTCACCATGAAAGAAGCACTTTAAACATGAGAGAAAGGGGTACAATGGCAAGCCATGCCATGAGAAAACTGCACCTGTTTCGTAGTTAGTTAATCTCTACAACTAGGGATGGTTATGGTTAGGATTTATAAATACCACTATTGATTAGGGGTATAACGATTCTCCAAATCCATGGTGCAGTTCATACCTTGTTTTATTTTGTTGGTTTTTTTTGGAGGGGGCGTTATTAAATGAACTAAAATTTGGAATATAAACATAACACTAAAGAATATTATAAATGTAGATTAACTTTATAGATTAACTTCACATTAATTAAGTAAACAAAAATAAATAATCTGATCTAACGTAGTAGAAGAGGAAGTAGTTAGCACAAAGCTAGTGGGTTTTAGCAGCAGCAAAAATATACTGGTGGACTGTAAACTACATATACTGCTTCGTTGTGGTTGTAAAGTGTGTAAATAAAGAAACTGCAAGTTATACTACAGCCCAGTGTAGCCTGAGCCTCTGGCTGCAACACATGACTATTTTGGTATTTACTCGCCAACCAGAAAATCTAGTCGCATTTGGCACTTGCACAACAAAACATAATATTCTATCTGATGATTACCTTTTTCTGCTGTGGATTGTGTAGACTAATACATCCATTAATTTACAACGCTGAAATTGTAATCCTCATCAAGGAAAAATACCATCTTGTTTGCCTGATCTTGAAGGATTGCATTTGTCACACAGTTAATTAGAGAGAGGTAGAGACCATTCTGCTGTGGTTGAGTTATATTGACTTTGAACTAGTGAGGGACCGCCAACAGAATGATGAAGCTCTGTCATGAAAAGCTGTCAATTCATAAGCTGTCTTGTCTGAATCAGAAAAAGGACTGGTAATATTAAACTTGAGAGAAAATCAGTGCAGGTATGGGAGAATCCTTCCAACAAGCTTTCAGCTCGATCCTGTCCTGCATTGCTTTCTAGGTCCTGCTAGACACTGTCTTTAAAGCCTGAGTGCACTGCACTAGAAGTCACCCTATCATGTCTCAAAACGGTAACTGTTCATGCTCAATATCTACAATAATGCAAATAGGTGATTCAGATGATGATTCGATCACATCATTATAGTTCGAACTTTAATATTTAACCAAGTTCAATTGAAAAGTGACAGCCCTAATATGCACCTGGTGGATTGCAGTATTAAATAAAATTAGACTGTCTCTGTCCCAGCACACGCATGCAGGGCTCGAGACTGCGAGTAAAAAGGTTGCATATGTGACCTTTTTTTTGGGAACTGCGAGTTCATATTTGACTTGTTGGCACTAGTGCAAGTGGCAGGGAAATCAAATGATTCATTAGAACAAAGATGCAGTCATGTAATATATTTTATTGTAAGATTATATTTTGACATATTGCACTGGTATTACTTATCTTTCTATTATTTGTAGTATTTCTATTAGCATACCAGGAATGTCTAACTGCAACCTATAATAACATTCCGCGCCTCCCTAGTAGGCTACTGATACCTTTACATAGTCTAAATAAAAAAAGTTATCCTCAGTCGAGAAAACAGAACGCATGGATCAGAGCTGAAACAACTCTTTTGTTGCGAACTGCATCTGATTATTTTAAAAAGCAAAATAAGGAGAGAAGAGAATGATGAGGTAGAGATGCAGAGCTGAAGGGTGCAGATGATGTAAAGAGAGCAGGCTGGTCTAGCACACGTGAGTTTTTACTCCTGTCTCGTCCCCTCTCGACCTGTTGAGTCATTCTCCTGTCTTGTTCCCATCATGTGACTGACTCCAGAACTTGCCTTGTCCCGATCCCAGTTAAAATGAAATAAATGACTCCTATCCCGTCGATATGTCTAAATGAACATGTATGCAACGCAAACCATGGCCCCAAACCATAGGACTTGATGTGACAGTACATTGTAGGCAACTCCCAAAAATTTGAAGCAGCATGACAGTCACAAATACAAAACCTATAGTGACAGATGCGTGACCCAAAACACTGAGACAAATCTTGGGGTGGGGCCACCTACTGAGAAAGTTGGTTGTGCAACTAGTAGAAAGGTTAGTCTAGAACCCTGCACACGCATCTCATTCGCATTATCAAAAAAACATAAAAAATGCTTCCTGTGTAGATTCCCGGTAATACTTACCGGTATTACTGGGTCCAGTATTCTCTGGACCTGAAAATTGTTAAAATTACTTTCCATGCTTGTGTAAGTGCAACAGAGAAGTCAAGGCTACAGCACAGTGCACACACCTGGTAAACAGATAGTAGGTCTGGGTCATGCAGTGTAGCACCCAGCAGCAGTTCCTTGAACTCCACTTGGCTTTCACCTGGCTGAGAACGCCCTCCTGCAGGGTGGTGAGGCTGAGTATGACCGTGGGGATGTTGAGGCCCAGAACCTTGCCATAACCATACACGCCGTATGTGAAGGCTGTGCCTGGGAAAACTACGCCAGTGATGCAAAACAACTCAGGAAGAGGCTGGGGGATGCAAAGTTCAAATCATTATCATGATTAAACTAAATACATTTGTGACACATTGATATACTAACATTACATTAAAAACATATTTTGAGTTTTTCTATTATTTTCCAAGTGTATTACAACTGTATTTCTAACCCTAACCCCAACCACGGATTGTTTCATCTGCTGCTGTCTGGTAAACGGTACCGCAGCCTCAAAGCCCGGACCAGCAGGCTCCGACATAGTTTTTCCACCAGACAACCAGGCTTATGAACAATGAACACCAATTGCCTGTCTGCACATTACACACACACACACACACACACATATACACTCACAGTCGCAAATGAGCACACGCAAATATCTACATGCACATCTATTAGGGCAAAGCCCACGTACACAGCACTTTACACACACTACTCTACACATATCACTACCACACTGTAAAACTTACTCCATTGTGTTTCTTTTTGAAATGCTATATTACTGTTACTGTGCTGCTATATTGCTATTTTATTGTTATTATTGCTACTTATTGCAAAGTCGAGGAACACAGACACCAGGAATTTTACTCTCTTATTTGTATGCAATCCTATAATGAGATGTAATAAAAATAAATCTTGAATAACTGCAGTTTTGTATCCTTTTGAAACCTTTTTGGATTTAATGTGTCTGTCTACTTGTCTAGTGGTTGGATTTCTACTAATAACTTCATATGCTCAATACAATAAGTTGTGTCCTACGTGTGATTTTCAGTGCTGCCCTGAGTACGTATTCTATTGTTTTACTGTCATGTTGTACACTATAAATTAAGCAGGGGTAAATTTGTTTTTTACACCTTGCCCAGTCTGGTTCACTCTCCATAGAGGAAAACAGACTTTGCCAGCTCAGATAGCTAACATGGAGGCATAGATAGGTGTCTAACTCAGTTGGTAGGCGGCAGGTTACCGGTAACGTATTTAACTTCTAGCAGTAAGTAGGAGAAGCTGGGCGTTCTAATGTTTCTTTAATTAATAGTATCAGTGTCAAACTAACTGACTAAACCTATTAACACTAGCATACTTGTTGCCATTTAAAGTCTTTGTCAGGTCACAGCGTACCACAGTCTTTCATTTAATTTACAGTTTGCAGGACGGAATAGATGCTTAAACATGTACCCCTCAACTGTATGTGTAAATGTAACTTATTTAACGTTATGATGACTGGTGCTAATGCCACACACTTATTTAACATATACAAAAGGCAAATGCTAACGTTAGCCCTGCTGACTCGACATACATTTTAAAATTCTGACTCTTTTGCAACGTCAATGCTTTAGTCAAGTTATAGCTGGTGTTGGATGCTGCTATCTTACTTTCCCTTTCTGCTGCCCTTAGTGTTAGCTCAACTCATGACAAGTTCCGTTGATATCTCTTTTTATACGAAACTTCATATAAAGAAAAACAAATTTGTTACCTTACCTTTAGTGAAAGCTGAATATCAATCATCATCCTCGAATCAACAGGCTTGGGAAATTACTTGCGTTACGTTATCCAGAGAAATTGTCTCTCTATAGTCTCTGTGCTCCAAACAGAGATCGACAAAGTGCGCGTAGATTCAAACAACTAAATGCTACACAGTCATTGGATGAATCACGCCGGGTGGACCCACCCCCAGAACTCAAAAACAATTTCATTGGTCGAGATCGTCTCCCCACAGCTTGATTCATCCAATGATTGTACAACACTCATTTGTTTGAATCTGCACGCGCTTTATTGACCTCTGTCTGAAGCACAGAGACTATAGAGAGACATTTTCTGTTTACATAAAAAATGTAAACATAGAAATATTACCCATATTACCAAAGCTCAAGTCTTGGCTGAACTGTTGAGTCCTCGCATCAAACCCCAGTCTTTCACAAATCGCTCATCTATTGCATAAAAATAAAAAAATAAAAAAATAGAGGACACCATTGTAAAGTTTTTTTTTCTGCCCTTTGCTCTTTGTTCCCTTCGACCTGTAGAAATGGTGGAGTGACCTAATGATTTAAGGGAGCAGTAGAACTGCAGTGAGGGCCTTGAATTTTGTTGAACATAGACTGACTGTGACTCACTTTGGGTCTTAATATTTAGAGAAGAAAAATGATAAATGATGTACTGCACCTTCATAAGGAAAAAAAAACATGGATGCTACATTTGCTATGTTTTACTGGAACAATTGAAGGTGTGATCTCAATTAAACAGCAACCAGGAACCTGCTGGTGATTACAACCCACTGCTACAAATCATCCAAACAGGCATCATCAAAAAAAACAGTACTAATTAGAAAAATAATAAGAAAATTTAAGACAATTTAAGCCATCCAAGGAGATAAATAACATTATGTGATTGCAACAACCAGATATTTACCGATTTACAAACAAACAATAAAAATAGCATGTACCCTCATCATGTTCACAATCTCCATAAAAAATTGTCTACAAGTCTATGTACATTAATACAAACAACCATCCTCAAGAGACAAATATTAATCACAAGAATATTATTATTCTTAATAGTACGGTCTCGACCGTACACACCCAGTTAAACACCTGTTCCCTTTTCTGTTGTTTTTAGACGCTTTTTGCACTTGATTCCGGTATGTTGTGTATGCTTCTATTTTTATTGCTGGTGTCGTGTTAAAACGGAAGTTCGTTCCTCCCGCCGCCCTGTCCCTGAAGAAGCTTGGACCAAGGCTCTGTGTGGTTTCTCGGGTGCTGCTGAAAGTGGTGAGAAATTGATATTAACCAATGTTAGCGTATCATATTTTGTGCTCGGATAACGTTACCAAGAGCTAATTACAATTATGTGTAACAAAACACCGTATCTAAACGAAACACCGTGTCTAAAATAGCTACATTGTTTGCTCCTTTAGTTTAAGTTAGGTAAAGTTAGCTAGTTAGCTAGTAACTTTATTGTGGCCTTTCATAAAGTGGCAACCGTTCGGTTTCTTTCACCTTGTTGATTTATGCAGGTTATTGTGAAACAAAGTCGGTAATTTAATATGTGTCTGGTGTGAGAAAGCTGCTGATAACCGTGAAAGAAGTCCGGTTGTTAATGGCTAACGTTAGCCGTTAGCTGCGGCAGCGGACTAGCTGCCACTACTGGTGGTGGTGGTGCATGTAATGTAATTGGTGTATGCCCTACACCGTGTAACACCGGTAACCGCGGCAACCCTATTGATAGGTAAAGTTAACATTAACTACGTATAAGTTTCTGAGAGACTGCAACTACTACCAGCTGCGCCAGAACAGAAAATTACAGACAGAGGGATTTATTAACTTCAAGTTACATTATTGCATATCAACTAACATGAAATTTGGATATTGAGAAAAACTTGATCTAGCTCATGCCTACTGAACATGTGTTATTGCGATGCTTTCACATTCTTTTTCTTTCTCTCAACAGTTCTGTGGATTGTGATTTAGCTTCACTGTTTGCCACATGTACCTGCTGATTTAGGACAGGTTTGTTGAAATACACTAGCAAAACCAATAGCTTATATTGGTTTCATATACACGCGGTTATCTGTACCTAGAGGATAACACATTAATGTGTTGGACACTTAATTCTAATGCAGTGCTTGATGGAAAACATTTGACAGTGTTTCAACTGAGAGCTTGGGCTTACTGCTGTACATAATATTTAGGCTGTATCTATTCCCCTTATACGCACTTCCCACTTCTGCTGTTTTTTTCTTTATTTCCTATTGGAATAAGTGAATTAGATACTATGAACAGATCATTTTTCCACCACCACTAGCTAATATATTACAGACATAGGGTGAATACTTCAGAGATGTCACATTGAAAATTATTCTTTGGCAAAATGCCCGGTCCTTTTACATGTCGATTCTGTGGCCTGTCTTTGAAAAGACACTGAAATGAGAGGCCTGTATCTAAAAAATCTATGCATGTTTTACATGCAACTGCAGGCTAAATACCTTGTTCCATCATCAACTATACAGATGATTCTTGAAGAAATGAACACTTTGAATGACATTTGTCATCAGCACACTAAGAAGGAATTCAAGGAGGTACTGAAAGCTAAAACAAACCTGTCTGAGACTGACATTGATGCTGTTTTGAGTTGTTTAGGAGGAGCAGATTTGCATTCTTCTTGCAGCTCTCATCTTTCCACTGAGTACAAAAGAAAGCAGTTCTTCAAAGAGAACTTTTCATATGTGCACCCACAGGCTATTTATCTTGGCATAGATGAGAATAGAAGGGAGCGCTACGCACAGTATATCCCCCTTCAAGATACTTTAAAAGCCATGTTAGAAGACCCTGTTGTGTGGCAAGAGTGTGTGAAGTCACAAAATAATGCTGCTTCTACTAATGTGTTCACTGATGTTTGTGATGGATCTGTTTTCAAGTCCAATGACTTATTTATTGAACCAGGTATAAGCTTAAAGATCATCTTGTACCAGGACGCATTTGAGGTAGTGAACCCTCTTGGATCATCAAAGAGAAAGCACAAAATACTAGGTGTTTACTTTACACTTGCCAACTTTGAGTCATTCCATCGTTCCAGTGTTGACAACTTGCAGCTTCTGCTTCTGTGCCCTGAGAGAGACTTTAAATACTTTGCACATGACAAGTTGTTTGCAAGGATGCTTTCAGATATAAGAGAACTTGAGAGAAATGGATTGGTCACTTCATCTGGCCAGGTGGTGCGGGCGACAGTCCTATGTATTGTTGGTGACAATTTGGGCTCCCACTGCATTGGTGGCTTTACTGAAAATTTCAGTACTGCTAGTCACTGCTGCAGGTATTGCTTTGTGCCTACAAATGAAATGGACAATGTGACAGACCGGTTTCCTGTAAGAACAGTTGAGACCTACAAGGAGGCAGTGCAACAACTACAGGACTCTGAGGCGACAAATGTAAATGGACTCAAGTTTGACTCTGTTTTCAACTCTCTTGAGTATTTCCATGTATGCCAGCCTGGGCTCCCACCATGCATAGGCCATGACCTATTTGAAGGCATAGTTGCCTATGACCTTGCCCTTTACATGAGATACTTTGTAAAGGTAAAGAAATGGTTCACATACACACAGCTAAATAGACGAATCACACAGTTCAGGTATGAGGGTTCTGATGCTGGTTCTGCTCCTTCTGAAGTAAGTGGAAGTGGTACTAAGATTGGTGGGCAGGCTGCTCAGAACTGGTGTCTTTTGAGACTTCTACCAGTGGTTGTTGGTGATAAAATCTCAGATACTAAGGACCCAGTGTGGCAGCTACTGATCTTGCTGAAGGAGCTTGTTGAGTTAGTCTGTGCCCCTAAGATATCTGTCCCCCAAGTTAGTTTCCTCAATGTTCAGATTCAAGATTATCTTGAAACCAGGAAAGAACTCTTTCCCATGGAGAAACTCAAACCAAAACATCACTACCTCCTCCACTATCCCTCATTGATCCTGAAACTTGGTCCACTCATACGGTTGTGGACAATGAGGTTTGAGAGCAAACACGCGTACTTCAAAAGATGCATAAGGAGGACACAAAACTTCAAAAATGTTTGCCAGACACTTGCAAACAACCATCAGCTGCTTCAGTCATATCTGAACTCCAGCTCTTTCTTTGCTGCAACTTTGCAAGTCAAAAACTCGTCTCCTTACCACACTGAGTTGTACAGTGACAAAGTGTGCGATGCAGTTGCGGCAAGCTCACTCCCTCATCCTGAGTTGGTGTCCACAGAAGTGCAGTGGAGAGGTACCCTGTATAGGAAGGGCTCCTTTCTATGCATTAAGAATGATGACTCGGTGGAATTTGGACAAATTGAGCTCATTCTGATGAAGGAAAACAAGTATGTGTACTTCCTGGTGACACCGCACTCCTCATCCTATCTGGCAGAGTATGGCCTCTACAATGTGGGAGAAGCAGCTCGGCAAATGGTTTGCATCAATGCTGAACAGTGTTTGGACTTTTATCCATTAGCTGCATATAGTCTGTGTGGAATGACAGTCCTGTTCCTTAAACACAGTGTACTGGATCAGTAGCTTAATGACTTAAGAGTGTGTGTGTAAGATTTAGTGACATCTAGCCATGACGTTGCAGATTGCAACCAACTGAATACCCCTCCCCTTCCAAGCGTGTAGGAGAACCTACGGTGGCCATGAAACTCGTGAAAGGCCCTCTCTAGAGCCAGTGTTTGGTTTGTGCGTTCTGGGCTACTGTAGAAACATGGCAGTGCAACATGTAGATATAAAGGGCTCATTCTAAGGTAACGAAAACATGATTCTTATTTTCATGGGATTATACACTAATTAAAACATATTTATGAATATTATATTACATTTCTGCCAAGTCCGTTCCGCTAGATGCCACTACATTCTACACACTGGACATTTAAGCAACTTAGACTTACTGGGATTACTTATTAGTTAGCGGTGGGAATCTTTAGGAATCTCACAATTCGATTCAATCTCGATTCTTAGGGTCACGATTCGATTCAATACACAGATTAGATTCTAGATTGCCGCATACCAAAGTCAAATTGCAAGACAGTTTAATACGTCTCAAAGAAAAAAATGTAATCATCCTTTGATAAATAGCAAGTTGGATGTGGAAACAACTGTATTTATAAACATATTCTAAAAAAACGACGTTCAGAGTTGGCTGGAAGTTGAGAAAAGTTGGTGCAGGGTGCGTTGGTTGACTGGAATGTTAGCTAATGGTTACACTTATTCGTCTGTGGGTGAAAGCATACAATTTCAGTCTTCATGTTGTATTCCCAAAATACTTCATTGTTTTCAAGCTCCTTTCTCCCTGGGAGATTATAAAATCCAAAGTGTGTCCTTCATTGAACGCTTGCCTTGTCATTGCAATCATTTTTTGAGACACTCGGGCATATGTGACACAGTTTGCACAGTAAATTCACTGCATTTACAGTAGGCATATATAGCTCTTTAATCCAAAGCATTTCACAACTTATACCTCACATTCACCCATTCACTAAAACAAGCAACCGTGCAAGGCACCAACCTCTTTGTCAGGAGCAGATAAGAGTTCATTGTCTTGCTCAAGAACACTTCCACACACTGTCATGAGGAGATGGGACCAAACCAACAACCTTCAGGGTACCAGAGGACAGCTCTACCTCCTGAGCCACTGCGACTGCAGGTTACCCAATAAAATATTTTTCACGTTGAACTACCTTCCTCTTATGGGTGGGCCATCTGGCCAGAAAATACCAAAATTTATTATGAAGATCCATGCTCTAAATTGGGATCTTTTCTCTAAATTTTGAAATGTCCTGTAGACTATAGTCAGACTTGAAATAGCCTATGACTTTGTCCTTTTGCACCATTAAAATACAATATTGCATTAAAGATACTACACAGGTTTCAAAATGGTGATTAAAGTCTGAGTTTAATTTGAAGTTGTAAACAGAAGCCAAAAGATAACATAATCATAAAATAACACTTTTACTAATAACACAAGTACTCACAACTCAAATATAAAACTGATGAGTTATTTTTTGGCACAAGCTCCTCATCCACCATGCTGTTAGCTATAACTCATGTTGCATTGTTTACAATACATCACCCAAGAAAGAGCCACATGAAGTTATTTCTCCAATCAGCATAGCCATCTAGTTGGCTACATCACTCCATTGGTTTGTTCATGACACATAGCGTGGATCTACTAGTCAGTAAGGTTATTTGAAGTTTGGAAAAGAGGACATTAAATACCGCAATCTCTATGATTCACCTGAAAAGTAGATTGTGGACGCCTTCAAGATCGATCACAATCTAAAATCGTCGGATTACCCACCCCTGGCTCTCATATTTACTGTCAAATGTTATGCTATCTTTTTAGTCACTCTACTGATAAGCGAGTTCACTTGATAGCAAAATCTGGGCTCAAGCTGTGTAGTCTTGTATACAGGACTACAAATACCTGAAATTGTTGAAATTTTATTCATTACCCATATGATTCGACACTCTTTTTGGTGACAAAATATGCCTAAATCGTAAAACACAGAATTCAGTAAAATTAAAACGGAAAACACAGAATTTGGAAAAAATTAAAATGGATTTCATGGGGCCCTATTGAAGGCTGTGTATGGAAGTTTGATGGATTTTTATCTTTCTTTTTAGTCATGGGTGACCTGGCCAGTTTCATAACAGCAGTGCTTCCAGGCTTTAGACAGCAGCCTTTACTGGATAAACTCAAAAGCCTTGGTGTGAATACTGTGGAAGATTTAAACTTTGTGGAACCAGATGACCTCGAAGGTATCCTGAAGAAAGTAGAATTGAGAAAGCTTCTTGCTTGTGTCAAAAGTAAGTAAAACAATGACTGCCACTCCATTTGTGCATGTCTTAAATTATATTGATGTCAAAGTGATGTGTTATACTGTTATTTAGGTTACTCAGCCCAGAACTGCAGTTCAGAAGCGGAAAGAGATTTGTCTGTGGTCAGTAACTCTTACCCAGGCTCGCCTGCAAGGTCCTTGTCATCCGTGTCCATTCCAAGAATTTTTAACAATGTCAGAAGTAAGTAAAACAATTGTATTATTTTCTTCTTCAAAATGATGGTAACACTTGAGAGGTCTGTTGCAACCAGAGGGGAGGTTCCCTGTGCTGATTGCTTAATTAGCTGCTGCCTTAAAGGGATAGTTAGGATTCTTTGAAGTGGGGTTGTATGAGATACTTATCCATATTCAGCGTATTACCTGCATTTAGGTGTATAAAATATACAATGTACAAAATATATTTTGCTGCTGGCCCCATTCACAGCAGTACATTACTTAACTTCCATGCCGGTACTCTTGACTGCTTCGCCAAACTGGGGAGGTGCAGGCTTCCATCTACTGCAGGTAATACACTTACTATGGATAAGTATGTCATACAATCCCACTTAAAAAAATCTAAATTATCCCTTTTAATTAACTTGACATAGAGTGAGCAGACATTGCAACTTCAGCGCATTGTCTCAACCTCACAGTTTGCCCTGGCCCATAGTTGGCCTGAAAAACATTAGTCTATAAGGTTTTCATTCACACAAGGTATAAAAAAATTATTCTATCAAATGCACGGTATTGTATACTAAAGGTTTTTTTTTAACTCAATATTTTATTGATTTTCAAGAAAAGAATATAATACAAAACACGCATGACAGCAAAGATAGATATGAGCAGATCACAGACCCTTAGGGGTGGGGAAAAACAAACTAACAAGAAAAATACATTTATAGCATGAGTAATGTTAATCATGTTTGTGCAATCATTTTAACTGAAAGCCCAACTCCTGATTGTGATATCAGAACTAGTTAACATTATGTCTAACATTATATTATCACTATAAGGCGCAAATCCAGAACAGTAATTCATCCCAGACTATAATCGTACCATCAAAATCTCATCCCATGACATTCATATTTATGGCTAAGAATAGTCACATTGTGATCTATTATGAGGGAAATGATAACTAGAGGGTACATACAGCACATTTTTACCCCTGTCACTTATTATTTTGCTGAGAAATCTAACAAATATTTTGATGTGAAATTACACTGTAGTGTTTCATATATAGCGAGTGCCACTAAATCGTCCAAGCGCCATTAAAGCACCCAATGATTTAATGTTCATTTTTTAACAGTTTCATTTTGTGGACTCATTCTTGCTGTCTTCTTTGTGTTAATTAACATTCAACCATGCTCACACTCAGTAATATACTTCCAGAAGTGGTGGTCAGTGCAAGCACCCAATAATATAAGTTACTCCTTTGTGCCTGTTGTTTTGACTACATGCAAAAATGAATTTTCTCAATTTTCTCTGCCATTTAGGACTCTCTACAGGCCAGAGCAGCGATTGCGAGAGAGATGCAATGATTGATTTCCAGTTGTTCAACTCTTGCCAAGGCTCACCTGCAAGCTTCTCATCACCCCAATCGTCCACTCCAAGACGTTGCTCTGACACAAATGAACGTGCGTACATTTACCATGTATACTTGTATAACTGTAGGGAATGTTCAAGGTTTCGTTAAATAAGTGAATGTAGGTGCCAAGTGCCGTAGAGAGACGGGCCAGCGGCAGCGCAATGCAGTCCACACCTGGCCCACAACTGCTCTTGCTGTTAATGCTAACACTTTATGCAGCTTTAGCAGCCAAACGTTGGGCATTGCTAAAACCTTTTACATAGGGTTATGGCCTAGGAAAATATTCTATTTTGAAAGTAATGCAGTAGCAAAATTTGGCTATACACTTGATAAAGCTATGGGCATTTGAGTGTGAAAGACTGCCAATGACAGTAGGCACGCTATGGAGGGCTAGGGAAAATAATTTACATGCGTCACTCAGACATCATCTATGGATTGTATCTAGGCCCCCCTGAATAATATTTTCTTTTTCTTTTTCTTTAAATTGGGAGAGTTGACATGTTGAATGGCACTATTGTTAAATAGTTCACCGTATGGTAAAAAAATGACACATGAAATGAAAGCAGACATTCTGGACTTTGACCTCCATAGTCATCATTCATTTGAAATGCAAATTTGATTGGCTCAGAGGCAAAATAACCAATTTCAAATATCTGTGCTAATAAATATGGCCCACTGTATTTCAGGTCCACATGATACAGATGAAATGGCCACCACCACTGAACACTCAAGTAGCAGTGAGATGGGAACAGCAGTACTCGACAACAACTGGCACTTCAACTTCAAAATCCCATGGAACATAATGCCTTCGCATATAAAGAATACTCTGGAGAAGAAAGAACGGCCTACTGCGAGGGATAGAAGACAGATCATCAGGTTGATTACTGCAGAAATCCTGGTTGTCTGCAGAAATCCTGGAAAGAAGCACCTGAGTGAAATTGCCCGCAAGATGGTGTTGGCCTATCCAAAATCCTTCGAGGATGTGATTGAAGACCAAATAGTAGGTAGTGGCTACGATTCCATCACAAAACAACTACAAAGCAGAGTGGAAAACTACAAAAGGGCGGAGCCACCAAAGATGACTCAGGCCAGCAGTGGTGACAACAGTAAGAAGAGACGAAGGAAGGATGCATATGGATGTGTTAACCCAGAACCGCAACTGCCTGCAACCTTTCTCTGCGCTTCTCTGCAGAAGCGCAGAGAAAGATGAAAGAGGAACTACAGAAAATGTTTGAGGAAAACGAGAAAGACGAGAAGAAAATGGAGACATTGATGAGGAACACATTTGCCTCCCAGAGAAGAGATGTTCTAAATGAAAAAGACACACAGACCTTGAAAGAAGAATGGCCCTACCTTTTCCACACGACTGGATTGAAGGCTCATTTCAGTCAACTAACAGGTGTCCATATAAATGAAGAATTCAGAAGAGTCCTGGGATATTTCAAGTTTCAGCAACTGGAAAGAGGAAGTCGTGCAGCACAACTACTACCTCAAATACAGGCTGCACATGAAGATTCCTGTGGGGCTGTGTTGATGCTTTTAGCCCACTTCAAGGAAGATCAGAACAAGATGTTCTTTAATGTTGATGATACTTGTGTTTCAACGGAAGTGAACACACAGCATCTTCCCACAACCCCATGCATAGTGCTGTGTGGTAAGTGATAGTATTTTAACCCTTTCATGTGCAAGTTTTTTTGAAAACTTTTCTAGGAATTCTATTTTGGAATTTCAGAAAAAATTAAAATCCTGTCATTATCAACTCACCGCTGTCAGTTGAAACTCCATTAAGTTTTGTACATCCTCATAACCAGGGGCGGTTCTAGGGATTTTTAACTATGGTTGCCCAGGGGTGGCCAAGGGATGTCTAGAGGTGGCCACAATGTGTTGTGCACACACACAGCGTGCATTGCCATAATATTCTACTAATAGGCTAAAACATAAATTAATAGGCTACATGCGTACACATAACTGTTGATGGTCAGTCTCCTATTTTGCATTTTCCAGTAGGCTAACATTAAGAATGACAAATAAATAAGACCTTTTTCTGAGCTCATTTACAATCTCAAAATGACTAATCTGAAATATATAGTATACCATACATTATAGCATATACTAATATAATAAGACAATTAGCTTGGATGTTTTTGGATACAGAACAAAAAACAGGTTCTGACCAAGTTTAAGGCTGTTAAAGTCATGGACTTTGTTCTGCAGAAGAAACTGAAAGGTGTTAGGCAATCCCTGCGATGGTAAACCAACAAAATACCAATTTACAGGCTTGTTTTAATCTGAGGAGACTAGCATGAAGTGACTGGATAAGGGACATGCATCTTTACACAGTGTGATTGTAATTTTTGGACAAAGCAACAATTACCATTACCATCTAATGTATTACCATCTTCAGATTCCTGAGCTTTATTATAATAAATAATGCTCTGACCTGTAACTAAACCTGTGCAAGTATTTGTGGTCTTGGATCTATAACAAGCCTTTCAAAGAGCTGATGAGGCTTTTTACCAAATGGTAGGCTACTTTGAAATAATAATAATAATAAGCTGACTTCATGAAAGCTATAGCTCTGCTATAATGAAATAAGCTTGCAAGACAAGTGTGCTACACATTATTATAATAACAGCAAAAATAATTATGATTATTATGATAAGCCAATGTATGTTATGATTTGGGGATGACATCAAGGCCTATGACTGATGTCACCAATAGCACAATCCCCATTTCTATGTGGAATAGATATCTGATTAACAAGTGCAGATATTGTACAGTAGTATTTATCTCTTATCTGGATTAAACAAGTGGCATGTTCATATCACCAGCACCTGTAATAATCATAATCCAGAATTTACAGACTGTGAGAGGAGAGGTGTGGACTTGGGCAGCTGACATCCAGATGCAATTCTAGAGTCTGATGGAGCCCCAGGCAGAAAATCCCAAGGGGCCCTTTTACCTATTAAATCATCAGATATTAATCAAAAAGTATTTATAGAATCTAAACATTTTTATTTTGACACATTTATATTAACAGCAAAAAACAAATGTAATAAACTCATTGGTTACAATAAAATGCATAGTTTATTATTAAAGAAATAAGATAAATAAAATGTGATGAATGTAAACAACTTAAAAGTATAAAGTATACAAATATATAAAAATAACAAATGCAAATTAATTAATTGAAAAACTAACTCTTTAAAGGGTTATTTCTTTTTGGGTATTGCTGATAAGATGGTATAACCTCACAATCTGTACATTCAAACAGTAAAAAAATTGAATCAAGTACAATGAGAGGCCAGGGATGAGGTGTGAATTTAGGATTACAAAGGATGCCATTATAACTTTTCCAGCACATTACTTGGGAGAAGGCTGAGTTGGAGCTGTGCTAGCTAACTTGGTATGTGTTACATGGACACACAAACCTCAATGATGTTTTGACTGACATGGGGATGAGTAGGTGACATGAATTTCATTTTAATGATAGATGACAAGTTTTCCGTTCTTTTAAATTCCAGTAGTGTAACTTGCCAGTAGTGTAATCGATCCTCAAGCAGCCCGGCTTGAATCACAGCCAGTATTATAACCAAAAATATAACTGGTAAACTTAGTCTCTTTTTCTCTCTCCATCTCTTGTCTGTCTGTCTGTCTGTGTGTGTGTGTGTGTGTGTCTCTGTGTGTGTGTGTGTGTGTGTGTTATCTTCACAGGAGAGAGCCCGCTGACTGCATCGGCCTTCATGGTAGCAGTGGACCAGGTGGTGGTTAATGACCGAGTCCTGACTTTCAAAGAAGCACTTACTGACATGTTTATGACATACTATGCCCTCAACATCGACTACCCTGTAGAGCTTGGGGCAACAATGGAGTTCCTTCAAAGGTAATTGTAAATATTATCATATTAATTTTTTTTCTATAGCATTACATGTGGAGCTCCCACATTAGTAAACAAATGTTGGCTGTAAAGGTGCAGGCTTTGTAGCAATCCAAAGCCTAGGGCATTGCAGTAGGGTCTTGACAGTTTCTGTTTTACTTGCAATAGGAAACTAACTTAAAGGACAGAGTGACGTGAAAATGACGTTGCACTCATCCAAAGCTAGATGCTGCAAAAATGATATCTCTATGAGGAAGACGCTTTGTCCAACTGCATAGACATATTTGTACGACCGAATCACGTTCTATCAAATGCTGTTTTGCGACTGAATTCTTTTAAGATTGTCAGAATACAGTTATTTGTTGATTCAGAAGGCTCGGAGCACTAGCCAGTAAGTAAGTTCAAATAACATTTTTTAATGTCAACCAGTAGGTTATTCCCAAAAAATAATTTTTGGGACACATTCTTGCAAAAAAGTTGAAGATGTTAATTTGCCACTTGTTATTGGGCTGACCCACGCTCCTACGCAGAAAGTTGGACAACATTCCACTGTCAAACATCTTTGCCCAAAGAGGAAGTAAACTAGCCGGTGCTACCTATACTCATATATTTTCCTCCTAACATATTGAATAAATAATATAATGTTAGGGTTACCCCAATATTTTTCATCTATTTGATTACTAGGAACCGAAAATGAGTTGGAAAAAAAATAATTTCACTTCACGTTTCTTTGCAGCCTTGTTTATTCACTGTTTTCATGGAAATAGCAATGAACACAGCCATAAAGGTTATGGTTTCCTTACGCAGAAAAGATAGTCTGTTTACTTTTCTGATAACTACATCAGTGCTTAACTCATAAATGTTCAGACAAGCTTAATATTTGGTTAATTATGATACTCTGTATACGCAATTCTTATTGTTATTGACACATTTTCTTTCAAACTATTTTGTTTGCGGAGGCAGCTCTGCATAGGAGTGTGGGGCTGACCATGGAAACTTGAGGGTAACAAATGGCCTTTGTATAGGCCCCCGCAAATTTTTAAAGTATTTGTTCCCATGGTTGTCCTGGTAACAAATGGCAAGGTGGAGACTTAAATCTTCAGGCTTAACAGGTTAAAATATTGTTTACTTATTTAGTGATCTTTAAGTGGCAAGACCACCATCCGTTTTTAGTACATGATCATATTAACTTGTGCTAGCCCTTCTGAAGTCAAAAGTGTGGTTCTCATTGCCTATTGCAAGTAGAGCAAAATAAATCAAGGCACTGTTCCTATGCACTAGGATCTAGAGGAACGAAAGCCCATTTTTTTGAAACATTCATTTAAGGCAGTACACCCTAGGTTACAGCATCATCAAGGTATACGGCCAAGGCCCTCCAATGGGAGAATGAACAGAATTGTGTAAATGTACACCATTTGACAATGTCAAGTCTTTTATGTACCACTCGTCTACCAAAAGATGCATCTTCAAGATCAATCTTGACAAGGGCTCAAAAATACAGAAACAAGCCAAGAAGAAGAGTCTGGCAATCAATCCCAAGGTCCTGTCACTGATATTGAAGATATCAGAGCATGACTGGATGGAATGACTGGTAAGTTGTTTGTTGTTCATACATTTGATTACTTGTGATTGATTTCATGTACCTTTTTATCATAAATCCAAAAAGGAGACAATGTAGCAGGATGAAGACCTTTTTACCTGGCATTTGCAATTTCATGATTTACATTAAGATCAGTAAACTCTTAGAACTTAATTGCGAAACTTACTGGTAACCAGTGAAGAGAGGCTAAAACAGGGCTGATGTAATCTTGTCTTCTAGTATTTGTTAAAGCAGAGCAGGCTCTGGTTAGGCTGTGTTCTCCCACTCAAAGAGCTCATGAATAGACAGATTTGCAGCAGGAGTGGTAGGACCTATTGCCTAGGTTTTTTTTATCATTGCCTGGGCATTGTGTCACAGTGACTCCTAGGCATTTAGTGATTTCATTAGTGGCTAGTCAGTGCCTGGCTATTGCCTCTTAGTTATATGTTAGCTAATGTTAACCTAGTTATGAGTAACTCCAGGGTTTTGATAGGAAAACTTAATCTAAAGGAAATTTCTTTTGTTTGATTTTATTTGTCATGGAACATCTGCTGTTGTGAATACATAAGCTATGTGTGAGTAGAGTTGTCAGATGTGTTTTCTTTGTCAACTTCATTAGCTTAGAAAATGCTGGTGTCATGCTATTTTTCATAATTTTAGCTAACCAGCCTTATGACGATTGATTGAGCTTTATGCTCAATCCACCTAATCGCACCTACACTCAACACTATGTTTATAATGATGATGTTAGTTATCAAGGTAACAAGCCATTGCTCAGTTTCTCTTATTTATAATTTTTGCTAGATTATTGTGTCCTTTGTCTTTTTGTTTGTGTGTATTACAGAAAATCCAGATACATCAGGACTGGAGGAATAAACAAAGAGAAACCAGATACACCAGCACTGGAAGAAAGTGGGTTCAAGGGTCGTGGTTATTGTTCCATAGATACCAATTTTAATACAGCACATCTTTTTTGTGCTTTTTTTTCCTTTTCATTTTCTATTGTTTTAAACTGTTAGCTGGTTCAAAGACTCTGCCATATGTTGCAATGTGTTCACTTTTGTCGTTCACATAGAGTTTGCTTAAGATGTTTTTTAAGCATCTGTGCTGCCAAGTTTTAACTTTTTACATGATGTTTTTAAATTTTTTGTTAGGGTGTTTCACTGTCTTTACACCAAGTCTCTGTGTGGGTTCAACAGGTGTCTGTCTCCCTGAAAAAAAAATTCACTTGATTTAGACCTTTTTGGAAGGTTAACTTGTTAAATAGGAATGCAAACAATATAAGGTGACCTAATAGAAGCACCAAAGTTTTGTGTGCAGTTAATAATGTTGAGAAGTGATTTTAGAGTACATTTTGGTGTAAATGCAATCTTTTTTGTTTTATGCATTCCTACAATTGGAATAATGTTGTTATAACAATAAATATACTTGCAAAAGATTACAGCATTGTAGTTTCTACTAGAATGTGTATGGCTGGTCCTACCTGTCTCAGTACCTCTTCAAATAACTGCTAAGCTAAATACAAGTCCTACAGACCAGAGTTGTCAGACCACTATACCAACATCTGTGATTTATTCATGTCTACATACATTACAAACAGGCAAGGGACATAATTGTAAATGTCAATCATTAAGAGATCTTTCAGTCACAATAACCAGGATGGAACATAGAATACAACAAACACACATTTTATGACCATTTGATTTTTAAATATATAGCTCTTTTTAGTCTCAAATATCCTATAAGTGGCAGTTTTTGAAGAATGATGTGGTGGTGCATTCAGGCATTACTTTTTTGACTTAGGTGGCAGTGTACACACATAAATACAAAATATCCCTCTGAAGAAGAGTCTCATGGATATATTGGATAGTTGCTTCTAATTACTGTGAAATACTGTTTATTTACAGTAAATCACATACATTAATGGGAAGAGTCTGTAGATGTATTGGATAGTTGCTTGTAATAACTGTGAAATACTGTTTATTTACATTAAATCACATACATTAATGGGAAGAGTCTATAGATGTATTGGATAGTTGCTTGTAATTACTGTCAAATACTGTTTATTTACAGTAAATCACATACATTAATGGGAAGAGTCTGTAGATGTATTGATAGTTGCTTGTAATTACTGTGAAAAACTGTTTATATACAGTAAATCACATACATTAATGGGAAGAGTCTGTAGATGTATTGGATAGTTGCTTGTAATTACTGTCAAATACTGTTTATTTACAGTAAATCGCATACATTAATGGGAAGAGTCTGTAGATGTATTGGATAGTTGCTTGTAATTACTGTCAAATACTGTTTATTTACAGTAAATCACATACATTAATGGGAAGAGTCTGTAGATGTATTGGATAGTTGCTTGTAATTACTGTCAAATACCGTTTATATACAGTAAATTACATACATTAATGGGAAGAGTCTGTAGATGTATTGGATAGTTGCTTTTAATTACTGTCAAATACTGTTTATATACAGTAAATCACATACAATAATGAGAAGAGTCTGTAGATGTATTGGATAGTTGTTTTTAATTACTGTCAAATACTGTTTATGTAAAGTAATGATTATTAACATTGTTTTTGTACGCTATTATAACATGATCTCATTTTTTGTACAGTATAAAAACCAATATTTACCGGGAATTTATTGTTAATAGATTGGATAATCACATAAAATAAAAGCCTAAAGCTCTCAAGACACATTAATGGGTATTAAATCGGGTAATTTCAATGTGATTTTACATTGTTTTTTTTTTGTGCTTTACTTCCAGAAATCTGTACTTTGATAGGGCATTCTTATGGATGAATTGGATAATCCTTTGGATTTACAAAATAATACTGTAAAAAAAAAAGCCTTTATTTAAATTAGGTAATTTGAAGATATTTCTGCAATATTTTTCATTTTTTGTGCATTTGTTTAACAGTCTAGAGCTGTTTTATAATGACAATTTTTATTTATTCTACAACAGTTGGACTGTAAAACTGCAGACAATGTCCACAGTAAATATCTGTATTTTTTAAAAAAAATCTCTGTAAATTAACTAAAGTTTTTTTTTTACTGTTATATTACAGTAAGTGTTTGGCAACTTTTGCTGACAGACTTTTTACTGTTGTTATACAATTTATTTAATTTATTTTTACCTTTTTTTTTACATTAAATTTAAAGTTTTGCTGTAAAAATAACAAAAGTTGCCTTCATTTTACATTCAGCAATAGGATGTGTATACTTTGTATTTTTACATAGAATTCAATGTAATTTAACATTCCAGACCATTAAGCAATTGAATAATCCTGTTAAAAAATCTATAATATTCCGTTATATTAATTTACAGATTACAGCCTTTATTTTATGGTTAATATTTTTAATAAAAATAATTTACTGTGTTTCTATGGCATTTACACTTAATGTAAAAAAAAACGAAAAAAACCTGTAAAATAATACAGTAAATGTCTGTGAAAAAAAAAAAAAATTTTACAGTGTGCAATATAACTGACATTTAAGTTATGGAGCTTATTTTGTGGAAGTATCAAAAAAAACAAAAAAAACAAACAAATTAAATTTGTATTCAAATCCACAAACCCACACAGCACTTTTAGTGCCAGGGACCATTGCGCCCCTGGCACTTTCGTGCTCGGGCCCTAATAATAATTCCTTCAAATACAATAGGGCCTTCGCACCACTTGGTGCTTGGGCCCTAATAATTCCTTCAGATACAATAAATAATCTTTACAAAAACAATAGGTTCCTCACACTTTCAGTACCAGGGACTGTTGGGCCCTGGTAAATGCCCCTAATAAGCCCACAGGAATCTAAAATAAATGGTATAGATTCTCCTTTTAAAAATTGACGGAAGTAAAGATTCATATTTCATATCAAATATCAAACAACTGTTCATAAATGCACCGGCTGGCCCATGATACTTAAATGATTATTATGTACTGAGTGAAAAATGCATAACATACTGTATATGCAAGTGGATTAGAGAACAGGGGCAAAAAACACTTTGGTGTTGTTTTTGTTGCCTTTTATTCTTTTCTATTCCCAGAAAAATCGGAGGTGCTTGAAATCAGAGGTATGTGTGGGTATCATATGAAGCTGAAATGTGTTGGGATTTATAGTGAGAGAGCCTCATACAGGAGCACCACTTGTTGGGAGGTGCATTGATTGTAAGCTGGTTATTAGCAGTCATTAATAATTATCAGGTAATTATTAATTAATAAAAATAAAATTATTAATATGAATTAATAATACGGGGCACCACCCGGAAACCGGGACCAATAACCATAACAATAAAGATAGTCTCATTAACAAGGTTCACTTGGGATCCCGACATCTGAGGGATATCAGCATCCACAAGTGAACAGTGAAGGTATGAATTTGAGCTCTGACCCTCTTTCTCAATCAGCCACCTTTTACAACAAATAAGCACAATAATTACAAAAGACTTCTCTTTAAAGATATAACAGTGTTTATTAAACAATAGCAAAGTTAACAAGTTAGCAAATGCTTTGATCAATAAGACACTCCTAAAATCTAATACTACCTAAGCAATAATACAGCTATATACAATGAAAACACATGCAAGCTGGAGCGTGCATGTGTGAGTGTAGATGGGTGTGTGTGTGTGTGTGTGGGCGTGTCTCTGTGGGTGTAAACAAAATGGCGGCTGTGATCTGTGAGATGACGTCACGCGATCTCAAGGACAGCGGGCGTGATCTCGCGAGATGGAGTCACGTGATAGCTGAATAGTGGCTATAACTGTAGAGTCGGTTACAACAATAACAAGATGCCGCCGCCTGGGGGTCGGCGTCTCTGCGTTCACCCAATTTAATGTATCAAACACGTGTCTGATGGTAGATAACGAGGGCAGAGCGGCGCTGTGTCCCACGTTATCTGACCGTCAGATGTGTAAGAAAAGAGGTGTGTATGTGTATGTGCGTGTGTGTAGGTGTTAGTAGCAAGAGGAGAAGAAACGCCGGCTCACGGCGAATTCCTGCGATCGTGAGGGGAGAGCAGCGGTTGTCTGAAAAACCCTAGAATTAGATTTTAGGAGTGATTTATTTATTTCTATTGTTTAATAAACAGTGTTATATCTTTAAAGATATACAAAAAGTCTTTTGTCATTATTGTGTTTATATATTGTTAAAAATGGCTGATTGAGAGACTCAGAGCTCAAACTCAAACCTTCTATGTTCACCCATGAATGCTGATATCTCTCAGATATTAGCATTCCAAGTGAACTCCTTTTATGAGAGTACCTTACTGTTTGGTTATTGGTCTCGGTTTCGGGGTAGTGCCCCATTATTATTAATTCATATTGATACTTTTATTATTTTTAATAATTAATAATTATCTGACAATTATTAATTATTTCTAATACCAACCTGCTCTTAATCAAGTCTCAACACACTTAACACACTACATTGTATGTGTAGTATCGTATTATATTATTGTATTGTATTATTATATTAGTACTGTATTATAGTATTGTATAGTTATATTATAGTATTTTATGTGTCGGTGTCTAATGTGAATTAATTAAGATGAAAATAAAATATTTGAGATTTACAGTATTTCTGACATTGTTTGTGTAATGGCAACCGTCCAGCCTGCAGAAGTGGAGTTATCATGTGTGGATGTTCTTCTCTTAACTGGAGTCTGGGGAACAAAAATAGTCTTGTTTATTTTATTGATGAATTGATTTAATTATTAATACAATAACAAGCCAGCAGACGACTTTATAACAATATAATAGATATAGAAATCTACATTTTTGGAGAAACTCACAAAAGCTGAAACTAAATAACTTACACTTGATGTTGCCGGCTATTCAGAAGGTTAATGTTTTGACATATAGCTGATTAGATCCACCCCCAGTAACTGAATTTAATTCCAACAAGTAATCAGTGTCATGTTTGATTTCTCACATTTATAACAAACCAAATTTCATAAAATCAGTTCACAATTAAGCAAGTTACAGTCGAATTTTGTAGTGAAGTCTGCATCTCTCAGTACACATTGTATTTGTTTACCAGCAGTTGACTGTCCCAATATGGCAGACAAGCAGACACATAGTGGTGACATACAGCAGCAGCCAATGAAGTATCTATGTTTCTACCACCAAGTGGTGAATTGGAGGTGACCAAAGTGATATGTCACTTGCTAAGCAGCCAATGAGACTAGCACCCACCCAAACATAAAAACAGGGCACACCTGTTACATAATCCAAACATGACAACTGATTATAATTGTCTTGTTTCTCCCTTACAGAATTATTTTTCGGTTACAGTTTTTTTGTTTCATTTTGTTTTGTTTTGTTTTGTTTTTTGTTACAGTTGTGTTTTCTCATTTACATTTTTTTCTCTCATTTACTGTTTGGTTTTCTCTTTACAGGTTTGGTTTTACGTTTACAGTTTAATTTTCTCATTTATAGGTTTCATTTTACATTCACAGTTTTTTTTTTGCTTTCGAACATTCTGGCCGTAAATTACCTTCATAGTTATCAAGTATATCAAGCAGTACAAACGTCCCACCCTTTAAAACTAAAGCAAAGCTTACAGGTTGCATGTCAATAAATGACCTCCAGGACTCATCAGTGGTGGATCTGAAGACTTTTCCTCCTCTCTTGTAGATGGATGGCGGAAGCAGCGTTGGCAGGACCTTCAAAGCTCTCTCACTTTTATAATATAGGTAAAGTATGCATATTAACCTACCATAAAATCCTGACTACCATGTGTTGTACGAACCTCTGACCGCAAGAGATGAATGAACCAGCAGCAAAGTAACCCGACCAGCTGTTCAGCTGCAAATGAACCCCCTTACAACCCCTTTGACCCAGCATGAGCAACCCAACAGTGTGTTTACAGTACTCCAAACAACCCAGAATTATGACCCAGCATAATCAAACCAATAATGTGTTTACAGAAACAGTGGAAAAATGTGTAACCATCATCAAAATGTGTTTTACAAAATTCCTTATCGTTGATTTTTTTCCAGAATCTTAACACAAGGAGACATCTGCACCTTGTGAGCAGGTCTTAAACTGTGTTCAGACAGAACGTGAAGCTAATTTGCACCTTACTTGTGCAAGTTCAACCGCTGCCTCCTTTTCCCCCTCTCCTCTCTGTACATTCCTGAAGTACATTCATAGAGCCCTGTGATACACGCAATTTTTTTGCTCAAGCTGAAACATTTTCAACCTACCAGGACGCCTACTCATGTCTTTGCACTGACTTTGTAGGTAATTGCACCACACAACAAATTTGCTTCACATTCTGTCTAAACACACCATTAGTGACTACCTCTAACTTCTCTCAGACAGAGATATTTTTAGTGCTAAAATGCTTTGTAAAATACTTTTAGACCAAAAACGTTGGAGTCCCAAAGTTAGGACTGACACGCCCCTTTATTTTTTTCTAGTTTCTCCTAACTCGGCCAGTTACAAGCTACTTTTAGCCTCAGGATGTTTTGTTAATATGGCCCCTGATCAAACATCTACAACTGGTTCAAAACACTGCAGCCAGGATCCTCACCAAAACTAAACTGAGTGCACACCACATCCTCCCAGCTAACATCTCACTGGCTGCCTGTAAGCTATAGTATTGATTTTAAGGTGCTTCTCATCGTTTCCAAATCATTTCATGGCCTTACTCCAGACTTCATCAGTGACCTCCTTACAGTTTATTTAACAGTTTATTTAACAGCTCACTCTCTCACATTAACTGTCCCTCAGTCCACGGTTGGAGTATACAGTGATGCTGAATTTAGTTCATACAGCCTACAGACTCTGGGTCAGACTCCCTGTGGAGTTGAGCATGTGCACCTCATGCAAATCTCTCTTAGTCTCTTTTTTAATATTGTCTGATGTGTTTTTTTATGTTCCTATTTCTTGCATCTACCTTTTCATGTTCTCTGAAGCACACTGTATTGTATCATTATTCATATTAATTGCCTTAAATAACAAGTTAAAATGCTTGTCATGTTACCTTACTTCAAAGAGCGTAGCAGATCTCTGGTGGTACAATACTTACACTGCAGGTCAACAGTCGACCTCAGATTCTGATTTGTAAACCAGCCTCTGCTGTTCTCTATATTATGTCAAGAGGCATTTTTCACCTCTTTATAAGTTATGTTATGTTATGTTAAGGTTAGTTATCGGATGATTCTTTATTTAGGAAACCATCTTGTTGTGGAGTTACCTTGCTTGTCAGAGGGAAATGGAGCGGAGTTATAAAAGTTTGATTTGTGCTCTGAGGGGACTCACATTATTTCCTGCAGGGAACCAAGGTTTCTCTGAAAAGATTTTCTTTCAGCTAACTTAATTCAGCAACACTCTTGAAAACATGCTTGCTGACAAGAAAACAGAGGCTGTTAGCTGCAGGAAGTGTGTCCGAGTGACAAATAACAGATTCATATCACACTAAGGCAAACATATGTGACACTGCAAGATCTGTCCTGATTCAACCCAGAAGTGACCTCACTGTGAGGGTAGGCCATAAGCAGACACAGAGCTGTCTGCAGCACATATCCTATAAAACTAACCATTCCCTTAATACAGTCAGCTTTTATCAGGTTAAACAAGTATCAAGGTTGGAATCATGGTGGCTCATGTATGGAAGCATGTCAGAAGTGAAATTATATTTGTTAACTGTTCATTCACTGACTGAAGACCCTGTGCAGAACTTCCCCAGATCCTCTGGAGTATTTAGCCTTAAATTTCTGGTAATCAGAGCCCAGCTTGAGGATAACACTTACACCTATAAGCCATGACAGTAGCCTGATCAGTTGTGAAGCTGTTGCATTGGCAGCATGCATGTATCATCTGTCTTCATGCTCACATGGTAAATGGTAAATGGACTGTACTTGTATAGCACCTTCCTAGTCATCTGACCACTCAAAGCGCTTTTAACGCTATGAGTCAATTCACACATTCATACACTGAATGGGTATGCAAGGTCACAACCTGCCCATCAGAGGAAACTATTCACACACAGTCACACACTGATGGCGGCAAGCTACCACACAGGGTGCTGGCACAGCCATCGGGAGCAACTTGGGATTCAGTATCTTGCCCAAGGACACTTTGACATGTCAACTGGATGAGCCAGGAATCGAATCGCCGATCTTCCGATTAGGGGACGACCCGTTCTACCTCCTGAGCTACAGCCGCCTCACATGGCACACTTCTCTTATTAAGATATTATGGTTCAGCGAAAAATGCGCTTCTAGTACTCACACAGCATGCCAGGATATTGTTTAAATGCTGTTTATGGTAACGCATTATTTTACAGGTCCCCTAATTTTAAACTAATTTTGTGGAATTTGCAGGTATTTAACAGCTATTTTTTAGGAAATTTGGTACAAATTACACATAGATGTTCTTTTTCAAAGTTTCTTAAAAAAGTAGACTGACAGAAAATACTTCGTTTTAGTAGTTTGTGTAGTTTTGCGTGCTAAACCTAATATTAGCATATTCGTTTTTTTCCCTAAAAGTAGCTGCTGTGTAACTGTTAATTCTTAAGACATTTTTTTGAAAGGGTTATGTTATTAGGTAGTGTACAGGAAATGTGCTCATTATAGTTTATACAGAGTTTTTAAGAAACAACCTAACATGCTAATATGTAGTTTGACACACACTACACACTGAAATTTAAGCATTTTTATGTCAGTTAAAGAAAAATTACCAACTAAACCAATTTAACAATTTTTTAAGTTGTTTCTAATAATTTGTACCAAATTGCACCAACCTTTCTGTAAAATGTCCTAAAAATCAACCATTAAATACCTGCAAATTACTCAGGAAATGTCCAGGAAATTAGTATAAAATTAAAGGACCTGTAAAATAAAGTATTACCCTATTTACTTAGCCAGATTGTATATCCTTAAGGATATATGATATTAGTGTTAATCGAGAAAATATGGATCTACCACTGCTTTTTTTTGTGTAAAGACTTCTGGGTCTATATCTACATTCTGATATGTCAATGAGTTGGACACAATACTATGCCAAAAAATGCTACAGGAGCTACGTTGCAGGCCCACCAACTATCTACTCTTGCAGTCTGTTGTATCCATGTAACAGTTAACAACAGAAGAGTTGAGTAGAAAGCACCACTGATGGCCTTATCTTTAGACGTCCCTTTGGTGTAATATTATCGTGGATAATGCAATGCAGCTAAAGCATGTCATGTTTGGTAAGTGAAACATGAGTAAATGTTAAAGTATAAGATTCAGTGATGAAAGAAGTATTCAGAAATTGTTGCACAAATCAAAGTGGAAATACCACCATGTAAATATACTCAATTTAATCAATTCAATTAAATAGTCGAAGGGCAGGTTGTAATATTTAGTCTACATTCACTAATAACGGGGTACCCAAAATATCAGAAACAACTGCCAGTACTATGCAAAACAGTTCAACAGCAGCACAGACTAGAGCCTCCAGAATAACCATGAAGTTCTATCTCTAAAACTACATAACCTGAACACTAGAACCTTCATGAGGGTAGGATTTTTACAAATGCATTAAACATGTAAGTAGGTATTTAATGTATCAGCTGGTTGAGGTGGAGCTATTATTATTGTAACTACTTTACACACTGTTGCGTAGTTTAATCTGTAACAAAGCATCATATTGCATATGCCGACAGTGTTGTCAGATAAATGTGGTGGAGTATAATGTACAATATTTACCTCTGAAAGTTTCCCTCTGTATCCTACCTCAAAAAGTAATCCATGTGCTTTGTTACTTTTCACCACTGGCAACATTCTTTAGTTTTTGTGTAGTCATGTTTTGACTTGACTATTCATCATGGGGCATTGTCTATATTGGCACATGCAATAGAGCATTAAGTGGAAGAGGGCATATTGTCATTCTCGATGATGAGGTTACTGCTGTGCTCTTTCAAATAAAACTGGTAGGGAACTATCAAAGTTACTATCGCATTGTAATCAAGCGGCAACCTCTGGGGCTACCTCACTATTTCAGTGTGTTTTCAGTTCATGAAAGTTAATTGTAACATTTTGGTCGCCTAAAAAAGTCTTGTTCAGCATTTGGTTGTACTAAAAGACCCTCTAAGGAGTTGGATGTTCAGTTTTTCCATTAAGTACTTTTAGTTCTAATGGTTTTAAGCCTGTTTTTCACTAGCAAAAATTAGCATTAGCATTATCACAGTTAACTATAGACTGCATATGCACTGTGTTAACCAAGCTAGCAGTTAGTGTTAGGGTTAGCTCTACACTCTTGTCCAAATATGGTCACTTCTGGCTCCAAAAATCCAAGATGGTGACGGTCAAAATGCCGAACTCAAGGCTTCAAAATGGGAGTCCACAAACCAATGGGTGATGTCACGTTGGCTACGTCCATTATTTTTTACAGTCTAAGATTGCAGTTTACAGTCTAATGCAGCCCATACATGATGTTCACTACACGATTTAAAAGCAACAGCTTGCTTTTCCTCCTCGTGTAGCAACAGAGTGCTGCTTCACGGTGTGTGGTTGAACATCTGAAGGTACTCTGATGTAAGGTTGGACATCGAGAACCGGTTCCAAATTAGAACCGGTTCCAAAATTCCGATTCCAAAGGAATCATTGCGAAATTTTGATTCTGTTTATCAGTTCCTAAACCTATCTGCCAGGACCTGTCTTCATCATGCATCAATGCAACAGCATGTTGGTTTGTTTACATACAAGCATGCATGGCTAACATCACAACAGTACTGAGTGAAAGATGGACCACTCTTAATAAAGTGTGGCTTCACTTTATTAAAGAAAACAACAAGGCAAAGTGCAATGCATGTGGGAAGCTAATTAGCTGCAAGTCAGGTTGCACATCAAATCTGACCAAACATTTAAGGCAGCACAGCATCAGTCTCCTAGCCCGAATGTGTCATCAGCCAGCGTTAGCACCTCACTAGCACCTCCAGTAGAGCCAGGGATACCAAGCCGTGACACACCGTGTATGTATGTAAGTTACTGTTTCCTGTTGTCATTAAGCTGTCACTTTTCTTTTTCAACTTTTTCTTGTTCTTCAGCAACGTACAGGAACTCCTCAGCTGCACTTAGACTGAAAACAGCACTGTGTAAAACAATACAGGGGGCTGTGTTGGTGTGGGCGTGTTGTTTAAAGTGCTGGTGAGACAATGAAATACAATCCAGCAAGTCTGGTTGGAGTAACAGATCATTGCATTTAAAGGCTGATCAGAAAAACACTGCACAGCTGTTTATAATATTCACAGACTGGATTTTACAACTCTGGAAAGTTATCATGTTGCAACCCTGTTTACTAGTGCGCACATGTGACATATGTGAATTTACACATTTTAATGAAACAATAAGTCAAAGTAAACACTTAAAAGAATAAGGATATTTTTGTTATCTAAACATTTGACCTCTTTTTTTTTTTACCATATTGGAATCGAAACTGGGAATCGATAAGAACCGGAATCGAGTAGCAGAATCAGAATCAGAATTGATAAAATTCAAACGATACCCAATCCTACTCTGATGTCCTGATGTTTGCTGCTGCCAGTTCACAGATGACAGAGTTATCAAGTCTTCGAGTCTATGATTCTTGAAATTAAAGAATGTGAACATCAATACACTCAAAATAGAAAGACTGGGATGGTGTGGGTGTATAAAGAGTTGGACTCCAGCATCAGTGTTCTGTTTCAACCAACTTCTCCAAACTTTAGTTACTGATATTTACCCAAATCAAACTTTACACATACTGGCAGTGAACATTTTGCAGATGTGTTTAGAATTAACATTTTGTCAGTTATGTTGTAAATGTATGTCAAAGCATGCTGCAGATGGCTGGTGTTTCCCCTAAAATATGTACCGCTAATGCACAATGGCAGCAAATATGGAGCAAATATTGTTAGCAGGTTTTTAGATGGAAAACAGCACAACATTAAGAAAGTGGCTGTGTTGGTGTGGGCTTTTTTGTCGTGGGTTAAAATGAAATACAATCAAGGAAGTCCAGTTGAAGTGAAGAGATTCATGAGTTTGAAAGTTTAGTAGACACCAAAACATTGCCCAACAGTTTATAATACCATCAAATAGGATTTTACAACTCTGGAAATTATCATGGCAGAAATCCTTCTATCCTTCATCTCGCAAGGTGATCGCAAGGTAAATAGAATTACACCTTTTATGTTCCAAAAGATTCTAACCAGGAATGTGGCTTTTGCATGTGTTAGTGTGTTGATGTTAAAAATGTGTTGCAAAAATTGAGCCATGTTCAAATTTTAACACTAGACAACCCTGCAATATTAGGGCCAGAGTATGAAATTGCACTGGCAAAACTTGCAAAATTCTGCAGTGATTGGGCTCGGGCCTGGCCAGTGGGCTCCATAGCACCCCCAAACACAGGGCCATGTTGGGATAAGTTGCTTTGATGTTCATGAAATTTGGTGGGATCATTGCTCTCATCATTCTGGACATAATACATATTTTTTGAAAATTTTTCACCGGATTTCGTCCGTCAATTTTCATTTTACAAACACGTTTGAGGCCTTTAGGATGCACAAAAACTTTGTTCAAACTAGTAAGTATTTCGATATGATGCTGAAATTAGGCTTGGACATGGCGTGTCAGCTCTATAGCACCCCCTAATTACTTTTAGCATTTTTGAGGTGCAGGGGTGTGCAAAAACTCACGAAACTTGCACATGCATCAGAAGTGGCGTAGTCCATCTCCCAGAACCCCCAGTAGGCCTCTAACCCCAAATAGATTACTGACATGCTCCACCTTTAACCCTGGAGCTCAAAAAGAGGTGACCTTCAGGAGGTGGCAGGGCCGCCCTGTGACACCCACAAGTCAGCCCACACATCCTCGACCACGGCTCACCCCTCCTGGACTTATCACTACAGACAGCCTTGGAGCCAGCCTACAGGCCTACTTGTCTGAGTTAAGACTCCAAACTGAAAGATATGCCTTTATCATCAAAAACACTTTACTTTACTTTACTTTACAGAAATCATGTTAAGCAATAATACATAACAACTTCAAATTTGGTAGGTGACATCTATTGACCCTTGCGATGCTACATTGTGAAGCTTTTTAGTTTTCGTGGAACACCCTTGATGTGGTGTGCCGGTCAATCTTGCCCAAAACATGAAACAGGAGGTTGTTGTAACTCGACTTCACATCGTCCAATCTGCCCCAAATTTCTCATGCTTGATAAGAATCCAGGTCTGAACACATCTACATGTCAATATTGAGTCATAGTCAAAGCGCCACCTACTGACAACAGGAAGCCAGCCTTGTTGGGATAAAGTTGCTTGGATGTTCATGAAATTTGGTGGGATCTTTGCTCTCATCATTCTTGACATAATACATTTTTTGATTTCTTTTTTTTTCGCCTGACAGAAAGTCAGCCATGTTGGATTTTGTGCATCAATTTTCATTTTAAGAACCTCATTTGAGGCCTTTCGGATGAGCAAAAACTCACAAAACCCATGTTTGAATTAGTGTAGCGCCACCTACTGACAACAGGAAATCAGCTTTATGTGACAAACATCATCCGATTCACATGAAATTTACATGGTGTGGTCTACACATGATATACAGCAACATTAAGTATAATTAGTGAGTGTTATCTAGTGCCACGTAGTGGACAGAGGAAGTGATAGTTATCTCCTACATGCAATGTCCAATGTTCATGAAAATGTATATCCATGTCAGTTAGAAAGTTTTTGTCTTACACTCATATTTACTGACCAGATCCCATATTCCTTATATCTGGACTCAAACATATCAGACTAGTATTATCCACAGGAAGTTTGCATTGAGCCTGTTGTGTGTAAGATCTGCATGGGATAAAGAACACAGATGACCAATCTGCAATTTTCACAAATCACATGAGAAGCCCAGGTAATACCCGTGCTGAATTTTATTGTGTGCAAATTCAGGCGGCTCATGTAACTTGCTCAGCAAAGAGGTCAATTGCACTGCAGTCATATCTGGATTTGGTCAGTAAGGCCCCTTTCACACATGCAGTCTATCCCTGAAATGTTCAGGAACATTTCCTTCATGGGGTCATGTGTGAATGGGAGCAGGGATCAATATTCAGGGACCTAGTAACATTTCAAGGAAAATGCCAGTACAGCTGTGTTGCGAATGAAAGCAGTAACATTGCAGGGACAAGCAAGTAAAGGGTTACATCCGTCTGACGAAAGGCGCTTTCACGTGGAGCAAGCGAACCAATCACAAGACTGCCTAGTTTGAAAGTCTGATCTGAGTTTCATGAGTTTCGCCCTCTTCTTCTGTTGAGTTTTATGGCGGTTGGCATCCGTAAAAGTTGCATTACTGCCATCTGCTGGACTGTCCCTTGCCCCATCTATTCTGGCATTGCCATGGCATGTGTGAAAAGGCTCAAGATGTAAATGTATCTGCATGTGTGAATAGTGAAAATCACTAGAGGTGCCTGAAAGGTTATCCCAGTAATTTAGCAGGAGCTATGTGTGAAAGAGGCTTAAATGTAAGTGAAAGACAGACATATTTGCCTGATGCAAACGCACTGTAGGAAACATATTTGTAAATTCTTCAATCACATGAGGTCCCCAGGTAACACTAGTCCAGTGTGAATAAACCATTACACAGACTGTTTAAGTTGTCTTAGAATGGCGAAACAGACACAAATAAACAAATCAGTACAGTGAGGCCCAGACAGCTAGCCGTTCCATATTCTTGTGTGTGTTTGTGTGTATGGTGTGTGTGTGTGTGTGTGTGTGTGCTTGTGTCTGTGTCTTGTATGACTCAGTCCCCAGAGGGCCAATAGCAGGCACTGGCTCCATTTAAGCCAGGAAAGGGGGGGGTATGCAGATAATGAGCAGATGGCATGGGAACACACGCGCACTCCTTGCCATCCATCTGGACAGTTCTGCAGGTGAAGTATAAAGTGTTCACTCACCAAAAAAAACCCCACAAAATGTCTGACATCAAAGTGGTAAACAAAGTAGACAAATATGAAAGAAAAACACAGCAGTATGACTTAAGGCCTGGTCAAGACAGAGCTGCATTTGTCTGTTGATCAGTTAAAACAGCAGACAGAGACAGAGAGGAAGAGGAAGAGGACAGAGGGAGGAAAAACACAGCGTGAAGGACATTTTGATAGAGAGGTGTGCTATTTGGATACTGCAGGCTTTCCACAACAATACATGGCCTTGTTAAAGCTGGAGTGTGGGACTTTTACATATAAATGAATGTCCGTTACATTCAAGCCCTTGCCAAACGAGTTCACACAATGCTGTTTAAGCCTATCACTGCCAGGTAAATCTCTCTGTATTTTGCAGTATATCGAAGTTTTCTAATCTGGGGTCTGTGGTGACATTCCCACACTGGCGCACCAGTGGTGATGCATTTTAATGTAAACCAGCAATGATTGGTTTGCGACTGTTAACTGGGGCGGACTATCCTCAGTGTACCCCAACCGTGTTGCGTCACCAGGGCGGGGACCAGCTCACGTAAAAAGAGTCAGGGGTCTGTGGTGATAACATTAACAGTGTTAATGTAATTACTCTCAATGCCAGAAGGAGGAGACAAAAGTTCCGCACTGCAGGTTTAAATAAACTAAACAGAGTAAATATGCTGCACAGGTTTAACAATACAGTCCACTTACGGTTTGATGCACTTTCTATTTCTAACTAAGTCTGAAAACAAACTTCAACAATAGACAGTTGCTTGTTTATTCCTCCTTTTCCTCCTCCTTGTTTTCTTATAGATTTGGTGAAAAATGCAAATAATAGAATATCCTAAAAGAAAGACAAAGCTGAAACTTAGGAAATAAGGAAGGAAATAAAATAAAATGTCTGATATAATGATGGTGATACTATATATTTTTATGTTTAATTTGACTGTGTTCACATGCACATCAGATGAATTCTAGCCGTCTGTAGCAATTCTAGTCTCCCAGTTTGAGGGGACAGAAAGTCAATAGACAAGATGAAGCATTTAAAAATCAAATCATGTCTTCACATTTAATATCTGGAAATCGTTTACAGTCAATGAGTGTCTGAAGTCACTCACACTCAAAAATGATACATAGCCATGAGCCATACAAGCTCTGCCTTTTTGAAATACAGGGATGATTGTAAAGACAGGAGGGAGTGAGTCTATATTTTCAATTATGATTAGCAGAGAAACACTTACATGCATTTTCTCCCCTTTTAAGTCAAACTCTTCGCATGGATGTTGTTTTCTTTTATGACTGAATTTGGAAATACACAATGATCTGTGAGTGTATATCCATGAAACTGAATGTGATGTTCAGTGCAGTTAACAAGGCAGCCTTTCTAAATACGTATTATGTCCGGCTACTGTTATTATGAAAGGAGGATTAAATAAAGCATGATGACCAATTAGTCAAACTGTGTTCGTCACTAAATTGTTATGCGCTGCATGTAACTTTTTTTGCACTGACACTATAACTAACCTCATACACCTTATTGGTATCCAGTTCACAAACAGCATTGAAGTTAAGCTCACCCATGGGGTTGCACCTAATTTAAATATTTCAGTTTGTGCAAACATGCTCATTTAAGCAGCAGTGCATAGATAGATTAAAGTACTTCATAAAATGGGACATTTACAATATTACACATTCATGTGGAAATGACATGACAGGAAGGGGTTTTCACTGGATCTTTTTAAAAAAAAATTCAACTAAAGATTGTTTTTGTCCAGAGCTGACCTGACACAATCAATGTTTAGAATGTACATGAATTCATGACAAGCTTTCTGCAGAAAACATAGATGGCCAAAGGAGTTTTCCTGAGATGGCATGAAGGATTAATGTTGACTGCATATCACATACTGTTGTCTTGGGGCTGAATTCTCTTGTGTTGGAAGCCTTTTAGTGTCAGTTCTAATAGATCTGATTGGTTCCTGGGTCCCACAGAGACAGTGCAGAGCACTGCTGAATAATGTATTACATGTAACCAAGCAAGATCTCAAAGTCATACCACCATTAAATATGCATGCAACATGTAAGGCATATGAAATCACATGTTGAAGTTCACCTCGGATCTAATATCTCATCAGATCAAGCACACAACGCAAGTATTTCACCTATCTCCTTCCACCGCCATCCCCCATACTCCTAATTAGCTTTACCGGAAGAGCTTTCACACACCACCCACCCTGTCTTCATACAACATCACTCATTGCATGACTGCATCCCAATCACCCTATGACACACCAATGTGTGTGCTTCTTGTCCTTCCTAGATAGCTGAAATATTGCTGGTAGAAGATCCATGGATAACAAGTTAAAAAAGGGGAAAAAATACTTGCATATACTTGAATAAAAATAAATTTCTGTGTAATTTTAATTAAAGTTCAAATTTTAGTTAATGTTTAGTTTTATTTTTAAACCTTTACAGTATGTATGTGCTTCTCGAGAAATAATACGCAATCGGCATGTTCTGAACATGCCGATGTGTGACAGAGACCACACATCTTAAGTGACTGAATATTCCAGCCAGAAGTCCTGTCCTGACCAGCTCTGACTGAAGCTCCTTTGCTGGTTGTGGAATTTGTTCAGGGTAAAAATGATCAAGGCTGGGCACCAGGGTCCCTGCTTGGGCTGCTGACTTCTAACAGCGCTGCAGCACTGGATGAGCTACTATAGCAGGTCACAGGTGGTCTCTCTGCCTCCACTTTGTCATTTTCACTAGTTTCTGGTTCCTCTGACGAGGTTGTTTTATAGTTAAATAATACATTTAGCGAACAATAAAATACATCTCACATGATGTGAGTCATGTGAACTCACCCATGTGATTCCAGTGCAGAAAAGGTTGCTATTACGGGCTCTATTAAACCAGATCAGCTGAAGAATATGAGGAACAGCAGCCAAATAAATTAAATCAGACAGGAGTTTGTATGTCAAACATCTGGTTATTTCTAGGTAGGACTACGGTGAGGCTATAGCCCCATCTAGCCTCACCCTAGTGCCACCTATGGATTGCCACGATGAATATGAAGATGAATAACTTTGGTAATCTACTGACTTTTTATCTTGCAGCACCAGCAGCTTATTTGTTTTACATAAAGTCAAATTTCTCAAAATCTACTCCATGGATTGGTGTAGACACACATGTTCTCCAATACTTTGGTTTATGACCAAATACCTACAAAACTAATGCCTCAGTTGTACTTTGTGTTTAGTGCTAATTAGCAAATGTTAAAATGTGAAATGGGCCAAAGAATCCAGACAGAGCTAAAGAAAAAAGAAAACTTGGTATGATCTTAGCAGGTGCTTGAATATGAAAGCTCAAAACAGATGCAGAACATGTCCTGAACAACATACTACAAAATGCTACAAAAGTGACTGAAGTATAAGTATGAAGTATTGGGCCATATTTGAAGGACAACCCATGGTGAAGGCTTTGTGCCAGCAAATATGGTTTTTGCCAGCCATGAACAGGTTTTTCCTTCACCTGCAACCATTTGCTATTTTTTTTTATCACCATCTGCACCAAAGCAGGAAGCCAGGCACATTAGAGGGTGTGTCAGTAACAATCAAGCAGCACATCTTTGGTGTGGGAAATAGCTGCTATTTTATACTGGCATGACCCAGCTGCTCAGGTCATGCTCTCTATTTATATGGCTTTTGTTGACTCTTATATATTACATTTCACTTTAACGTTTTATGAAAAATCTTCCAAAGAAGACAACATGTTTGTGTGCCCAGCATTAGTGTGGAATATTATATCTGGAAAATTTGGTTTATTGTTATGTGACCTAGAATACAATGCATTCTTACCTCGCTAGAACTAATGTAAAGCAAAACATGAATATAGCCCAACTTCTTTAAATACAGTATGTGGTCTGGCCATGATCCACCCACATATCCATCCATTTTTTTATAACACAAATGCTAAGAGCTATAGAGAGACATGTCTTATATGTTGCTGTTATTGTGTGAGATATAATCCAATTTCAGACGAGCCATTTAGTTGACATGCCATGAAAATAAAATATTCATACCTTCATTCTTTCACTCATTTTGGTATAAATTATTCGAACAGCTAACACATTTTTCTGCACATTAACAATTTGATTACAGTGCAGTTAAGGCAGTAATAAAATCTGTACTGAGGTTGCTTTTAACCACTGCTGTCACCCACAGCTGCTTGTATGAAATATAAAGCCATTCCATGTTGATGGATTTAATTGTCATGTCCTTCTGAACATGGCAGGACCACCCTGCACCAGTTATTGAACAATGCACATCAAGATGAAGCAAACATACTGAGATTGACTAACACTAAATAACAGTTATGAAATAGCCAAATCCCACGTGCTAACAGTGTCCTGCATCCAACCAGGGCATAAAAAACACAGCACATCAATTATTTAAATAAAGGGACATTTCAGATGATCAGCATTGTGATTTTCTATTAATTCAGCAGAAAATAAAAATTAGATTTCCAATATTTATTCAGTACATTGTTTTAGGGAAGTACTGAAGGATTCAAAGAGGTTTGAACAGAACAAATTTGTGGATAATCAAGAAAGACGTCAATATGATCATCTCAACATTAGTCAACATGAGTCTTTACATGTTGCCCTGTATATGGTGAATATGACACTTGCATTTGTTGTTAGTTTATATAAATATATTTGGAGGTTCTCTGTGGAATGCTGTACAAAATTATTTGATTGTATCTTAGGTAAGAAATAAGAAATAAGAAATGTATGTCACATATAGACCCTTTCCAAAAAAATTGAATATAGTTTATTAATTTCCATAATTCCATCAAAAAAGTTCAACTTTCATAGATTATAGATTCAGGGCCCACAATTTGAATGATTAAGTATTTGTTTATTTGTACATATTTTGGGCTTCCAGCTGAAAAAACCCATGAAGACAGGAATTCAAAAAATTAGAATACTGTGAAGAAATCACCATTTACTTCTCAGTTTTTGCAGAAAAAAAAAAATTAGGATCACATCAAATCAATCAAAATATGGTACTTTCTAAACGATATGTCAATGTTCAATACTTGGTTGGGAATCCCTTTGCCTTAATCACTGCCTCGATGCGCCGTGGCATTGAGGCAATCAGCCTGTGGCATTGCGTGGGAGTTATGGAAGCCCAGATTTCCGCGATGCTTGCTGTCAGCTCTTTGTTTTGGGCTCTGGTGCCCCTTATTTTCCTCTTGTTAATACCCCATAGATTCTCATTGGGGTTTAGGTCTGGTGAGTCGGCTGGCCAGTCGAGCACTGTGATGGCATGGGCATTAAACCAGGTTTTGGTGCTTCTGGCGGTATGGGCAGGGGCCAGGTCCTGCTGGAAGATGAAATCTGCATCTCCATACAGATCCTCAGCAGAAAGAATCATGAAGTCGTCTAAAACATTCTGGTAGACTGTTGCGGTGACCTTGGATTTAAGAAAGCAGAGTTTACCAACACCTGTACCGGATATTGCACCCCAAATCATGACTGTGGATATTTCACACTTGACCTCAAGCAGCTTGGGTTCTGTTCCTCACCCGTCTTCCTCCAAACCCTTGGACCTCGATTCCAGAATGAAAGGCACACTTTACTTTCATCGGAAAAAAGGACCTTGGACCACTGGCCAACAGTCCAGTCTTTCTTCTCCTTGGCCCAGTTGAGACGCTTCCTACGTTGGCTCAGGCTCAGAAGTGGCTTGACCCGAGGAACCCGACAGTTGTAGCCCATCTCCCGGATGCGTCTGAATGTGGTGGTTTTTGAAGCTGTGACTCCCACCTCATTCCACTCTTTCTGGATCTCTGCCAGATTCTTGAATCTTCTCTGTTTGATAATCTGCTGAAGCCTACGGTCATCTCTTATGCTGGTGCATCTTCTCCTGCCACATTTTGCCCTTCCACTAGACTTTCCATTGATATGCTTGGACACAGCACTCTATGAACAGCCAGCCTCCTTAGCTATGAACTTTTGTGGCTTGTGGCTATGGAGGGTATCAATGATAGTCTTCTGGCCAGTTGTCAAGTCTGCAGTCTTCACCATATTGAACTGAACTGAGACAATTGAACCAAACTGAAGCAATTTAATGACATCTGGGGAAACCTGTGCAGGTGCTTTAAGTTTAGTAGATGATTAGTGTGTGACACTCAGTTTAAAACATTCATGCCCTGCAAAATTTGGGCTGATTTCTTAACAGTATTCTAATGAATGGAATGAACAGAATTCCTGTTTTCGTGGGTTTTATGAGCTGGAAGCCCAAATTATGTAAAAATAAACAAATAAATACTTGAAATTATTTGAATTGTGGGCCCTGAATCTATAATTTATGAAAGTTGAACCATTTTAATGGAATTATGGAAATAAGTTAACTTTTCCATGATATTCTAATTCTAATTTTTCTAATTTTCTAACTAGTGGAGGGCACTGCTCTAAATTGGGGGGAAAAAATTCTAAAGATCACTGGGTGTAAAATGATAAAACGGAAGTTTTGACTTTAGAATGTGCCAAGATTATCTATGAGGGTTTGGCTTGATGCATTTCTCTATGCCTCCTTGCCTTAAATCTCCCAGTGAGGTACAGCTTTTCCTAATAAACTACTACAGTTTGGAGGCAAATCCAGAACTGGGCAGCAGGCGGGCATTCCCATGTCATGTGAAGAAATGTGCTGGGAGATTTAACGAGCACAAGGTGCACGAGGCATCATTGATAATTTGAGTTAAAACTTGCGGGGGGGGGCGGTAAGCTCTGTGCACAAAATTATAATGAATCTGCTGATGGTCGGGATTCCGAGAGGCCAGATTAATATTAGCCCATACCATGCCCCAGTCAAAGTCATACTCCAATCCCGGGACATCCCTTCTCCATATTCTGTCTGATGGGAGCGTTTTGTAAGAGGCTTCAATAAAATACTGGTACAAGGTGGATACCATACCTCTAGATCCTCTTTTTGTAATGATCAGCTGATAACGTGGATGTATGGGCAATGGGTATTGCCATTGTATACTATGCACCTTGAGAGCTACCCTGAGCTGTAAATAAAAAAAGAAAGACGTGCCTAGCAGGTTAAAGCTGCTCTTAATGTCCTGAAAGGAACATAATCTGTCTATATTGTAGCTATCCCCCAGAAAATGAACACCACCATTTTCCAACTGAGAGGAAGTGACCCCCACCACCAAATCAGCAGTTTTTTGTTATAAAAAATCAAGGAGCGGAAATATTTGCGGGAAATATTACAGAACTTTTCTACTGAGCGCCAGACCTGAAGCATTTCAGTCGCAATCAGGCCAAATCATAATTGACATTGCCTGATAGCCTGATAGAGATATTCGCAAATAGAACATCTGCCATAAACCGCAGGTGTGCCATCCTCTCCTCCATTCTGTGCCATGAAACAGCCGCTTGAAGATCAAACCAAGAGTGAAGGACCAGTAGTACAATTTGAAAATGGGCACCTCCAGCCTCTGTCTAATCTTCCACGCTGGACAGTGGCAGACTTTAAGCAAGGACAGTTCCCATTCCAGATGAATTTGGAGACAGATGCATGTTGTTTACCCCAGTAGCATGCAGGGCAACTAATAAAATTTATTCTGGGCAATTAATTCATTTTAATAATTGAGATAAATGCCTGAAATTAGTTAGGCAAGCTGTCGAAGGTGACTGGTTCCTTCTTTGCTGCCCAGAGAATGGCCTGGCGAGTTGTGTAATGCAGGACGTTGAAAATGAGAGTGCAGGGCCTGTCCCCAGTGGAGCGACCATTGTAGATCCGGAGGGCCCACATGATCTCCAGTTGTTTGGCTTGGAGAGGTGGAAACCATTTCAGTAGTGACCAAGTGAGATATTGCACAGTCCCCTCTCTCAAGCCGATGACACAAATGTTGCAACGTCTGCTGCTATCCTCCATGCCAGCATAGCCTCTTGGTTAGCATAGTGTTCCTCAAAATGTTCAGCTCTTTAAGGACATTTATGCTATAACTTTTCTTCTTTCTAGCATATTCCAGTGATTTTTTTTTTTTTTAAATATTAAAATTTATAATACAAAGTCTATGTGAGGAATGTTTGAAAGTGGATATCTCATAAACTAAAAGTGCTGATGTATTCATACTTCATGGACAGGTATCCCATGTGGAAATGCTTAACATATTAAAACATGGGACCAATAGCACCACCATGTGGTCAGTTATTCTATGTATATTTTGGCTAACTTATGAACTGTAAGGCTTATAAAAACAATATTTGCACAGTGCGGTCCTTGGATGATGCCAATTTGACTGATATAGGCCATGCTGATTTGCACCTAGAAAAATTTCCAGCCATTTTGGATTTTTTGGTAAACACATTTTTTGCGTCTGTTGGCACATATTTCTTCTAATCTTAACCAAACTTGGTACATACCACATTTAGATGACCCTAAATAAAACTTATGAGTTCGTTTTGGGGTATCACTTACCGTTTGTCTATAATTGGTTACCAAACTTTAGAAGGCATGGCCTGATGCACTTAATGGGCCATAACTCTTCAATGCTAAATTTGATTGCAACCAAATTTGGGAATGTTGTATATACTGCCACACTGCACAAGTGTTCCATGAGAATGTGCACAGCATATCGAAGCATGGCACCAATAGCCCCACCTTGTGGCTATTACTGAAACACAACCATACTACATATTAACTACCATATTTCTTAAATGTAATATTCCATGGTAACCAAATTCAGCAGTTGTACAGATGGGGATGCTGAACAAGTCTGTAGTATTTCATACAATTTCACCTGTAACCTGTAGGTGGTGCTACAAGATTTAAAAAAATGCTGCAGATTTTCAGCAATGCTTTGCAATTTATTTCAGCTGTCAGCTTTCATGCGAATTTTCTGCAGGAAATGTATTGTTGTATGTATTGTATGTATTGTTTCTCATTGCTTGTCTGTAACTCGAAAACAAACACATATATCGAACTGTGCAGAAGTATGTGTAGATGTATGCAAAATATTTGCATACATTTGCATATTTAAGAACTTGCAGAAGAATTGCAGAAAAATGTGATTTTTTAAAACATTTTTGTCACCCATCTCCTCCTACAATTTTTATGTGACAGATATCCCACATGTCAAACAGAATTCTTTGACTTTTATTATTGATACTACCTACACTTTTTGATTTATTAACACACAGCAGTGGAAACTCTATATAAATTTTCAACTTCATTCAATCTCCACATGCTTATCACCCCTTTATGAACTCATGATTACAACACTCATAGTTTGACATACAATGTACATTAAGCCAATGAGCTAATAACAGGAATCATTTACAGTTGCAACTTCATGCAATTTTCCATGCAAATGAACTGTGATGGACCACATAATTCTAGAATTTTTTTTTTTTTTTTTAGTTTATGAGGTGGATTGTAGACAAATAGCTGCATTCAAATGCAAATATAAGTCACCCAAACTACACTGACCACTTCAAATGCGTATAATACCAAACTACTGCAAAACACATCAATGCAAAACCAAACTATTCAGTTTATCAGCTGACAGCAATCACATGCATTTTCTTTAGGAAATGTGTGTGAAATCATGTCCAATCAATCAGTACATAAGTGTAAGCAAAATGTGTGTTACGCAATACTATATTTATACCATAATAACATATTATTACACAATAATTATGCTAGGTGTTTGTGTTGTTAAACTGAGCCTATACTTTCCACTGTAATTACCAAAAACATGTATACCTCTGTGGTAATGACATTGTTTAAATTGGATCAGGTCAGTTTTTGTTTGTGTTGAACAGCACAGGGACGTACCGTATTTCCTCAAATAGTAGTCAAATAAAAGCTGGGTCTCGAATAATGGCCAGGAAAAAAACAAGGGTGGATAAACTCCCGTTGGCTGTCATATTATGTGTATGGCTTTGTAAGGGGGTGGGCATAGCTACGTTTGCCACAAAAGATTCAGTGGTTGTATGAGCTCATAATTCATATTCATATTAAATATTTTGGCAGTTAAAATATTCCAGTGGCTAAAGAAAAACACCCCTGTGGTTATAGCCCTGGTCAACATAACCATAGAAACTCACTCCAACTGAATTCCCACTCCTGTGGCAAGCAGCGTCCTGTCTGCCTGCGCACGGTGCAAAAGGAGAGGGAGAGGCTATCTAGCTAGCCAGATAGCTGCCAACTCCAACTTTACTGAAAACTGAGCAAAATCCCCTGACTTAATGTTATCACGACTGTTGCACATATTTCGGAATGCACATTATCTGACAGCGAGGTACATTCTACACTACTACAAAAAACGAATACTTACCAAGGAATGGACTTCCATGTGCTGTCAGTGTCTCACCAATCTTGTTGCAGCCAGAAGTAGAAAATGGTGGGCACAAACACTGTGAGATTGAGAACACGTTGTCTTGTACATGCACAAAGGGCAGTACCCCAACTTAATTCATTTATTTTGTGTTATCGAATCTCATAGGTATCTCTTTACTATTAATACATTTTATGTTACATCCATTAAATATACATGCATATTTTTAAATAGATATATTCAAATAAAGCAAATGATATTTAAATGTGTCACATCTAAGGACTTATTTCACACACACATCCTGAGGTTAAAACGTAATGGCCATCATTCGTTTTCATGTTCAGTCATCTCTTTTGCAGTTTTCCATGACAACGTTTTAAAGTGAAGGTGTTTTGCCTCATCTGAAGCACGTTTCAGAGAAAACAAGCAGCAGTGCAACATCATACAGTAAAGGACATTTATTTAATGTTGTTGAAACTGTCAGTTAGTTACTACATTGATAATGAAATGAGATGTGTCTGGTTCAGCTTAGCAGGTGATCTGCATTATTTGTTTGCTTCGCTGTCATTAATCAGAGCAGCATGTCAAAATGTCACGGAAGAAGAAAACTGAGTTTTTATAAAATGGGAAACAAAAACAACCTGAAAAAATATTATTATATCATATTTAATACATTTTTCCCAATTAAGTCTGTATCAAGTTGAAGTTAGTTTATGTTTGTGAAATAGAAGAGAGCACAATACCAAGAAGAATATGCACATTACAGTGCTAATATGAAGCAACAGAACTAAAGCTTAGAGCATACATTAAATATAAAACTGACCTGCAACACCTACATTCAGGATTTCTCATTTTAAGTGTTCCAAAAAAACTTAAAACGCCTCTACTTGGATGAACAGATGGTCATGGAGCCATCGCCCAGAGAAAAAGTTCGATGGGTCTGAACTTACTGTCCATCAAAACAGATGGAAATCTGACAGAGATGGACGTATCCTCATCCCTGTCCAGACAGCTCTGATTAGAAGGTTATTGAGAATAGCATATAGAAACAGACTTGATGGATTAGTTGAGGCTACCACCCTCATGCTAGCTGCTGAATGTAGCTTAAAATACAAGAGTGAGAGGGTTAAAGATCCCCTCCAGAAATGTTTAAAGACATTAATAAATTCTGCTTTAAATTATAATTTGTGTCCAAGGGGTTATGTTTTGTTTTTTGTTTTTCTCACAGAAAGTTCATAACCTGATGCGCCAGATGGTTTGTTAAACAGAACCATCTGAGAAGTCATCCTTGGCAACTGTTTGGAAAAGGGCAGGCACTTTCAAAAAATACTTGGCAGGTGATTGGATGAACCATCTGTCTATCGCTATTTTACATTGTGAGGCAGCTGGATTCTCAAGATCACAAGATCACATGAGAATCCTCATAGGACACTGATTGCGCATAAATTGAAACCTGATACGATGGATTCTCTCTGTTACCCAGTAAGAAATCATCAAAGAAAACATCATATCCTACTTCTCCCTCACTGAAAAATCCGCAGTCTATGAATATGTGAACATTGTTGATTTCAAAAGTTGAACTGCTGAACACAAGATGTCTCCTGACTGAAAAGTTTATTCTCATTGTATGTGCACTTGAAGGTTCAAGTTTCCACATCACTTCCACATTCTTACATACATTCTGGGCAACAATTGGCTCCAAACTAGTTGTGATGTTACAAATCATGCCTTTTAAGCACTTAGTTTAAGTTAAGGATGTTTACCTGTCCTTAACCAAACCACGATCTGTGTTTTTGTAGCCAAAAAGAAAACTTCATATGGGACAAAATGCAAACCCTGGTCTCTGGTGTCAAAGTACTGCATTTTATATGCACACCACCTTCCCTGACCATTTCCCTATGACTGCTGTGTAGAACCTGGATTGGACTGGATAAACAATTTCCAGTGATCATTCAATAATCAGTTTCTTCCAAAACTTATTTGGCAAAAACATTTAGTGGTATATGAACATAAGCTTTAGGGGACAGGGTTGTGGCATCTTGACACACCTCAATGTGTCTCACATTATGCCACTGTCACTGACCAGTTTACTAGCATAGACTTGCATCAAGTCTCAAGAAAAGCAGCAATTTTACCACATTCACTCCTGGATCAGCACATCACGGCTACCTGGTTTCCTTGATAACTGCCTGCGTCTGTATAGATTGATCTGTATGTGGAACAGTCATCAAATGATGTGACACAACATGATGTTTTTTTCATTTAATTCCAATATAGTGATTCTTTTAACCACCAATTTGGTAAATATTAAACAAAATTACTAGTATCACAAGTCATTGATTTTGGTAGAAAATGGTAGGCAACATATTTGAGTCTTTCCAAAGTCTGACTGATTTGTCTCTATACTGGGTGCAGAAAGAAAATAAATAGATTTAATTCCATATTTCCATGTTTCTATAACAAAGTAGTTGAACCGTGTGAACACATTCATCAATACAGCAGAGGAATCTACTCTTGAAAACCTCAAAGGTGCATATGTTAGAATGCAGCAGGTGTCAGGTTGATGGGCTTTCTCCAGCCATGATAAAGAATACATGAATTTCAGTTGTTGCTGGAGAAAGCTTTATACCCAGAATTAAGTGCAGCTGCCATGAAGGCTTTATCCAGCAATTTGACTCCAGCTCAAGGAGAGCAATTTTCCTTTTATCTTGAAAAATGGTGATTTCAATAAGTACACTTTAAAACCTTTAAGATGTATCCCCGTTTTACATAATGACTCAGAGCATTTCAACCTTTTTATTTTCGTTTTCATAACTGAGGCCTTTAAGCTGTGGAAAAGTCTGTTTGTAATGACAAGCAGCTGGTAAAAGCCCCGTCTTTACAGATCCATTTGACATAATGGCACTCTGTAGAAATTACCTGCCATGTGGTTGTCAAGGTTTCTGGACTGAGTGGTAGGATAACAATTCCCCAATGGTAGATGTAAAACTTTTCCATTTAATTAAAACTCAGAATTATCAATTGAAACAGATAATACAACCATTACTAAACAATGGCTTTAAAAACCTAGGCATGTACTGTAAGGCTATAGAATGCTCTTGAGACTTATAGAATGCTCTTGCTTTCTGACACAAAAGACTACTAGACAATGGAGGGTTTCAAATGGCATTCCACATGAACATCTATGTGGGCAGTTTTATTGTCCATGTGAGCCTGGTCCAGGTTTGAAAGCGTCTCAAACCTTCAACGACAGGTAACCTGTGAAATCTGATATCTGATATAGCCCTGGTGTGTAAAGCCAATGGAAAGTCAAAGCTGTAAATTTGAAACTAAAAGGGTGTTAATTGTGTCTGTGATCTTGCCATCATGTCCTAGAAAAGTCATTGGTAACTTATTTTTTAACTTCAACTCAATCATCTTTATTGACCACAAGTCTCTTTCATGGATGTTGCCTTTGATGTGTGATTGACAGGTAATTAATTAGCTATTTATAATTAAGAGAATGGTAACATGCCAACTTATGTGTAGAGTTGAACAATGACAAGACTATGCCAGGAGTAACCTGTGTATTTGGCTATGTTTTACCATAAAAATGGAGGGCAATGCAGCACACATTTCAGCCAGAACTGAATACACAAACTGGGCTGTTTAAAGAGGCAGAGTGGCAGTTCCACTATTTGAGGTTTTCCAAATGAACTGTGATTTCACAGCAATACTCTGTCTGTTGACAGGCATTGTAATGTTTTGTTATGCGCAGATACACACAGTGAAACAGAGAGGTTGTTTTCTCATTCATGGGGGTGTTGAACTGATTTTTGGGATTTCTGACAGACATCCTCACAATTGAGATATTTACTTGTTTACTTGATAGTTGCAGATACATCCATTTCTCTTTAAATAGATGAATAAATATCCATAATCGTTTTAATATTATACCAATAATTCTAAAGAAAGTATTAATTCACTATAGAATTACCTGAAATTGGGGTGCCCTGGCAGGCTGCTGGTTAAGACCTTTGTTCTGTCATACCTTTCGCTACTTATATTACCTGTCTCTCTGCACTTCATCTGTCAAATACAAGATAAAAGACAAAAAATAATTGATAAAAAAATTACCTGAAATTTTGTACAACAGATTGATGTGGATGCATACAGGTACCAGAGAAAAAGTGAATAAATAAATAACCTTCATCTGACAAAAGCTGAGCTTGTTAAAGGTGCTTTGCTTTGTACAGTAACACGTCACATATACACAGTAGAGCATGTGTATCGTTATTTGATGTGTTTTGCACACTGCTGTGTCTCCAACAGCAAAGACACATTTGACTTGAAACCATGGTGATGCAGATGATGATGATAATGACGATGATGTGTGTGATGGTGATATTGAGGCCCAAAATAAGCTGGTGGTAAAAATGCTAATGATGGCTGGTTTCCTCTGAAGTGCATTAACACATTAACGGCAGTTATCATCTTACAACTCATCAAATGAACAGTAATTACACCTGTTCAGCTTCTTGCATTAAACATTTTGCTGGCACTCCAAATGTACCAATGCAATTAAGTGCTGACAAAACAGTGGGTTATACTGGGCTGGTTTTGAAGGGCCTTATTCTGCCTCTTGGCTAAACAGCAACGTGAATGAAATGAATAATTAAGATAAAGCAGCACTCAGATCCTGAGGGTTAGTGGCCCTAATTGTAACTGTGGAAAAAATAAAAACTTGCTGCCAGGCTTTACCAGCCAAGACAAACAGAATGCATAGCAGTTAGCATAGCAGCACAGAGACACTGAAGAGGGCAACTTTAAACAGCTGTTGACTGGATACTTGCTGTGCTACAGACGGGGGAAGGGAGGAGTCCACCAGGACTGCGTAAGAAAACTGCTCTCCTAAGAAGATGATTGGTATTCAACAAGAGTTGTACTATTACCCCCAAGATTAGGATCAGCATGTGACAAGACCACACAGCAGACAAAGGGGTTTATTGTGTGTTAACTCCTCAGGCTTCTACAGGGTTCACACTCTTTGAAATAAATCATTCAAGACATTTTCAATGATCTAGAAACTAATGTGCTTCTGCTTTTTGGAGAAGTATCAATTAAAGAGAACAGTAAAAAAATAGTCTAAATGCTAATAATAAGGTAACGGGGAGGTATTCCAGAAAGACACTGTCCTCACCAGGATTACACCATCTGTCATTTGTTGGAACACTTAAAACTAACCTAAATTTATGTTATGACCATGTGAGTAATGACTGACCTCTCTCAGCAGACAGTAGTGTGAGGTTGTTAGAGCTTCACAAAACTTAGGAAGGAGGTTTCTGAGAACCCTTCAAATCAGCACTTTAATCAGTACTTGCTCTAGCAGTCATGCTGTAACTCATTGAAATTGGAACACAGATATCATAAATATGCTTAGAAATTATATAACTTTTGATCGTTCCTCATAATCATCAAATGTAGCTGCAGCATTGAGAGTAATACACTGATAGTCATCTGCTCATCCATGGTTACTGTGCAAACTGAAACTGTTAGCAGCTAATTCAGCATGACTTGTCATGGGGCAAAGTGATCAAAATGTAAAAAGCCAGCTTTTTTTCCAGAAAAAAAATTGTGCTAGAAGCTGTGTAGTACCAGTGACATGCCGACTGATGGCACTTCTACACAACCTTAACCTATCCTGATAATAATATATATCGTGCCATGCTAAGATATGTAATGAAAATGACATAAGCCTGTAAAAAAGAATGAAAACAAAGCAAGGGTTCAAAGAGTTATCTCACAATCTTTCCCTAACCAGAACCAAGTAGATTTAATTGCCTAAACTTAACCAAACCTTAACCACAGAGGTGGCAGATCACACTTTTTTTTACAGTCATATGGGTTGTTTTGGAAGACAATTGAACTATTATGAAGTTTGTATTTATGAGGCCTGTAAATGTGCTCCAGCAGGAGGACACTCATGTTGACACAATGAACATCTGTATTCACTGGGATGTTTCAGAGGCTCCTGAAGAGTCACATAACAAATCTACAAATTTACATCCAGCCCTCCATCCAGACTAAAACAGAGATTTTCCAAAATGGTTTCCAGAGTGTATAAATCCTAAAACCCTGGCTTGGTGTTTCAGTGCGTACGTGGAAAATGAAGCTTTTGCAAAACAATGGCATAAGCTAGTCCAGTGAGGGTTTACTCTGTGTGGCAGTGACATTAGGAAAGACTCTACTTCACAATAAAATTACTTTGTTATACTTTTTATAGTATTAAAAGTGAATATAGCCAAATACACAGCAGAGCTGTTGTCATTACCCTGAGTTTGTGTGGATTTTGTCAGATGACATCACTTATTTAGTTATCTGACAACAGAAACAGAAAAACGTAAATACAAGTATTATGTATTTGGCTACATTAAAACACAGAGAGGGTGAGAGCCGGAGGGGACTGAGGTTAATGGGCTATCACTCAGCAGAGTAAGTAGGTGCAGCTGGAGCTGTGACTGTGAGGCAGCAAAGATGACAACTTTCTGTCATCTTTAACTTTTATTTAAATGTTGATACAATTGATGATACATCACAGGTGCTGTCATTAACCTCTATTTATGTTGATTTTGTCGGATGACCTTGCGATCAAGAAATACTGATTTGGTCAGCCGGCTGTCTGTCCCACTCCTTACCAGATGTTGGCTGTGATGTGCAGTCTGTTTGCCAACTGAAGAAGAGATTTTTGGTGTTCAGGTGTTTCACTGTGGACATAGCTGCTCTCTACTAAAACAAACTGGAAACTGAAAATAGCATTTTAAAAATTTGACAGCGTAATGTGCATCAAGTCTCAGAGGTGCTAGCCAGAATACACACCTGGTGGCACCTTATCACCCACAGTGAGGTGATCGACACCATGCTGTTCTGAGTGATATGACATTTGTGATTTGTGCATAGAGAAAATGATATGGTATTATTTTAGATTCTTAATGTTGAGCACACAGTTGACAACTTTCAGGGGGTACAGAGGGTATGTTGAGCACACAGACAGAGAACTGAGAGGTCAGAGGAAAATATTATGTGCTTACACAGTGGAGTTGGGCACATAATTGAGTGTTAAAGGTGCAGTATGTAGAATTTAGTTTAACGGACTTGGCAGAAATGGAATATAGTATTCATAAGTATGTTTTCATTAGTGTATAATCCCATGAAAATAAGAATTGTCGTTTTTTCGTTATCTTAGAATGAGCTCTTTATATCTACATAGGGAGCGTGCTCTAAACACTGGCTCTAGAAAGGGCCTTTTGCATTTTTTGTGAGTTTAGTGGCCACCATAGGTTCTGATTTAGTCAGCGTCAAGACAACTGCTGCAAGATGAGTGGAAGAGGCAAGGGAGGCAAACATTAGTAATCTCTCTGTGCCTCTGTCCTGATTCCCTCTGCGCCCTTCTTGGGCTTCCAGCCGTCATGGCTCCTCTCGGCAGTGTTCCACCCTACGCCTCAAAATTCGGACAATTCTGGGTCTGTTTGAAATACAATGGGGATAGTGAACCCCCTACGCGCGACTATGTTGGCAAAGTGCTTTTGTTTGACTTGTGTTGGTTAAACACTAAGGACATTTACTCTTTCATTGCCTTGCCAAACAAGAGAGATTTCGAGTTGTGCTTCTTCAATGAAGCCCCACTAAGACGTTTCCTGGAAATTCGCGCTTCCAAGTCAGGAGACCCAAAATGGAAGGACTGGGCCATTGAGTCATCTGTCCAAATGGACATTACCACTCTGGTCGTGAAATTCTGGACAGGCAGAATCCCAGATCATGACATTGAACTATATCTGAGCAGATACTGTGAATTAACTCAACAGGTTAAAAAACCTGTTTTTTAACCTGGGCATCATCTACCCTGGTCAGTCCATCTGCTGCTTCATCTGCGGCTCCTCCGACCACCAGGTGAAGCAATGTCCTACAGTGCTGGAGGTGTGGCAACCTGGGCCACAAAGCAAAGGACTGCACATCAGACGGTCTATGCAGCTTTTGTGGAGTAAATGGTCACACCTTCTTCAACTGTCCGGAGTCCTATGTCAACAAAGCCAGAGCACATCAGCAGCGTCTTCGCAGCCAGCCAGCCGCTCAGCAGCAGCAACCTGTTACCCAACCGGCCGCCCCACAGCATGAGCTGGGATCTCAGCCTGCCGCTCAGCCGCAGCCTCAGCGTCCTCGCAGCCAGCCAACAAATCAGCAGCAACAGCGTCCTGCTCAGCCAGCTTCCCTTCAGCATCAGCCTCGCAACCAGCCGGTTGTTCATCAGAAGCAACCTCTCATCCAGTCCATGGCCCTGCAGCCGGGAGACTCTCCTCCTTCTCCTCATCTGCTCGATGCCCCTCTCCCCGATCCCCAGCGAGGTCCTCGACTGCGAGATCCGCCTGCTACAGACGAACCTCTATCTGCTGTAGAGCCCTCAGCCATCCCTCTTGATGACTTCTCCTCTCGGTCAGGTGAGGGGAGCTCTAATGTTGAGAGTGAAGTTGAGAGTAATTATAGCGATGTTGATAGCGGAGATGACAATGAAAATCAAAAATATGAAAGTGCCAGTGAGAGCCCTAGCTCTGACTTCAGCACTGACATATTGACAGCTGGTCAGCGAGCCAGTAGCACGCCACTCCATCCTCCGTCTGATACAGAGGCAGCTCCGCCAGGAAGTAATTCAGGTTCCTTCTCCCCCACACCTGAGTTTTCTACCCCTACAGTCTGTGAGCCTCAGAGTGAAATGCCTTTCGAGGTAGTTAGGAGGAAGCGACGACGTCTGTTTCCCTCTCAAAAAAATGAGAAACGCTAGATAGATTTTCACCTTAGAGCTGACATCCTCTCCTCTCCACTATGAGCTTCCTTAAAGTTGCCACCTGGAATACTCGTGGTATTCAGTCAAGTGCTTTTAGAAAAGATAGAAATGAAGATGAAAGAAGATGAAATATTTATGTGACATGGACTTTGACATTTTGTGTACTCAAGAACTGAGACTGAATACCAACAAAGATGTTGACGGTGTAAATAATTTGTGGTCAAAAGGGAAATGCGTCATTTCAATAGGTGAGAATAAGGCCGACGGTGTCGGTATATTCTTTAAAAGTCATGAAGTAAATATAATCAGGAGAAGAGATATAATACCAGGTAGATTACTTATGGTTGATTGTTTTTATCTAAGTAAAAAATATCGTATTATTAATATGTATACAGCTCCAGAAACTATGAAGAAATGTCAGTTATTTAAAAGACTTAGAGAATTATTGTTGGTTGGTTATAGTATTATTTTATGTGGAGATTTTAACACTGTTACTGAAGAAAACGACCGCATCTCCAGCACAGTGTTTAAAATGCGCCCAGAGGGTAAACTCTTAAAAGAAATCTGTCAACAAGCTAATTTAACCAATGTGTTTAGAGCTGTTAACCCCCCTGGAACTGATTTTACCAGGTTTGACTCTAAAACTAAAACGCGAATTGATCGCATATATGTGTCCTCAAACTTCAAAGTAATTCACTATGGAACAGTTTTTAATGATTTTTCTGATCATCTTTTGGTAAAAACTTCTCTATCATCTGGAACCTCAGTAAACAGAGGCTTCTGGAAACTGAATATACAGAGTTTAAAAGACGAAGACTTGATAACTGAATTAAAACATGAAATACATAAAGTAACTCAATTAAACATTTTTGCCAAATCTCATATCAAACTATGGGAAATACTGAAATATAGAATAAAAGATTTCTTCAAATGATAAGGAATTTACTAAACTTAAAAGCACAAAATATGATGCTTTAATAAATCAGTATATTAGTCTGAAGCAGAAGAAACAAAGATCAACTATAGATGAAGATACGCTTAAATTTAAAAACACAAATAGATACCCTTAATTATGAATTATTGTATAATATATATAAACAGTCAGAAACAGATAATAGAGGAAACCTGGTTCACCCTATTAATTCAGGTCAAAAAACACTTGAAAGCAAGTTTATTAGATCCATCAAAAACAAAGATGGTGACACTGTTTTTAGTGAAAATATGAAAAGAGAAGCCATTAAAGACTTATGTGCCACAGCATACAAAAAAATAAATACAGACAGGGACACTGTGAACACGTTTTTGAAAGATGTCCCTTCCTACAGCCAGTCAACCTTTAATCCACTTCTCGGTGAAATAAGAAGAGATGAGGTGGTTCAGGCCATCAGACAACTAAATGTTGGAAAAAGTCCCGGTCCAGACGGCCTGCCCACTGAGTTTTATCAATTTTACTTCGATGAAATCATAGATCTACTCACTTCTATGTATAATGAAGGTCTGCACAGTGGCTGTATGGGGGATTCCTTTTATGAGGATGTTCTTTGTTTATTATATAAAAAGGGGGATGAGTCTGATGTAGATAATTATAGACATCTTACTATTATGAATACTGATTATAAAATATTTGCCAAGATAATTATGAACAGAATCAATGACATATTAGATGAAATCATAGAAAAAGAACAAACGTGTGCAATTAAAGGTCGACTTATGTGGGATAATCTCTGTACTTTAAGAGAAATCTTACATAAACCTGAAGATGAAAAAGGGTTTTATATTGTTGGACTAGATCAAAAAAAAAGCTTTTGATTATATTTCCAGAGATTATCTCTGGTCTGTGATGAAGGCATACGGCTTTCCTGATGCCTTTATACACATGGTAAGATGTCTATACTCTAAATCAAGTGTCCGTGTCAATGTAAATGGTGTTTTAACTGAGCCTTTTGAGGTAGAAAGAGGTGTGAAGCAGGGCTGCCCACTGAGTGCTGCTCTTTATGTTTTAGCAATCAGCCCTTTAATTAATCAAATAAATAAAAATAGTAGTTCTATGGGAACTTATGTAGGAAACGCGCACAAAGTCAAAGCTATAGCATATGCTGTTGACATTACAGTCATCATAAAAAATCAAGCAGAAATTAATGTCTTAACTAATCTTTTAGCTCTTTATGAAAGTGCTTCTGGAGCCAAATTAAACCATAACAAATCAGAAGGAGTTTGGATCGGAGCTGATGGTGACAAACAAAGCATTAACATACAAGTCAAACAAGAAATTAAAATACTTGGTATAACCATCTGTAACAGTGGATGTAGTGAAAGAAACTGGGAGAAAAAACTGTGAAATTAAAGAAGAGGTAAAGAAATGGGAAAACAAAAACACTAATTATAAATCAAGAGTAAATATTGTCAAAACCTTCATCCTATCCAAACTCCTTTTCCTTGCAAATATCTTTCCTCCACCCAACAAAATAATAAATCAATTAAACAAACAGTGTGTCAACTTAATCTGGGGAACAATCAGAGAAGTAACCAAGAGAGATTTAATGTATAAAAGTAAAAAATATGGAGGTTTGGGTACCGTTGAACTTGGTGACAGACTGAAAATAGCATTTGTCAAAAATATATCTGCTGCCATCATCAGAAATGCTCTCTGGATAGATGACCTGACAAAATGGAGAAAAAGAAGAGGCAGGGCAAGACAAGGCCCTTTTTATAAACTATTATATGGTGATTTTACTGCACAATACCAACATCTACAAATAGACTGGGGTGGTTTACCCAGTAAAATGATCTTTAATAAAATAAATGATTTTAAATATGGTGGGTTTATAAATTATAAAAATTTAGATGCTAATGAGAGCACAGAAGTGATAAAAAACCTCAAATGTAAGAACCTGTCAGAGAGCATTAGAGATGTCAGGTAACTGATATCTGTAGGAAGACTTCCTGTTAGAGCTGTTGTGTCTTGGAGTTGTTACGTTACTACCAAAAAATGTCCAATGATTTTCTGCAATGATGATGAGACACAACAGCATCTCTTAATTGACTGTTACAGAACTCAGGAAGTCTGGGACAAACTGAAAGCTGTCGGTGTACACTTTAATTTATGTTATAAATCTGTTATGTATTGTATTATTGATGATAATTTGCCATCTAAACACGCTGAACTGTTACAATTAATCATTTGTGTAGTATGTTCATAATTGTGGAAAACCAGATGTGCAATGATAATACAACCGACTGTGATCTACAGTGACACTGTAGTTAAACAGATACTTACTGACCTCCGGAGGAGAAGGACTATGGACAAATCACAGCGCCTGGAACACACTGGACTTATGAACCAACAGCACTTTAAACAGGATTACTGGACTCTATGCACTTTACAGATGTTTAATTAAAAAAAAAAAAGCACTTTTGCACTGTATGCACTTTATTGTCAATGTATATTACTGTGTCTTTTGTTGTAAATTTTAATTGTGTCATTCAATAAAGATTTTTAAAAATAAAAAAATAAAAAAGAGAGAGGGAGGGAGAGGGGTATTTAGTTGGTTGCAATCTGCAACCTCACCACTACATGCCACTAAATTCTACACACTGCACCTTTAAGCGCACTTTGCCCTGGTCTGTGCACGCTCAATGCCCTGACTCCCTTTCTCAAGTTAGATAGCGAAAGAGTTTTATATTTTATTGGTCTAGTAGTTCTACAAACAGTGATAACACCCAAAGCAAGTTTTATGACCAATTCAACTTTTTTTCTGATCATGTCATACACTGACAGCTAAGTTACCACAGCTTCCATAAAAACAAAACTTTAGACTACTAGCTGAGCTGATAACGTTAGTTTAAAATGTTGGCTCACTCAAGAGAGATGTGAGATTAAACTAGCAAATAAACACTGAATCTAAATTTTTCTTTTTTTCACACATTGTAGGTCAGTATCATATGTAAGTGATAGTGGTCATGTGGTTCATATCAAGTAGGTCCATCAGCAATGATTTTGCCAAACCAAATTATGAAAGATTACTTAGTCGCTCTAAGTAGTTAGCCGTTTTCAACTCTTTTGTGAAATTGCCATTGTATTATGGGTTTTAAGAATTTTCCATCATGTAGGCTTGTAATAATGGTAGTAGTAACTAATATGAGGCTCATTTTGGTATGAGACATTTGAGCACCTGGAATATTCATGTGCAGATTATATGGTTAATCTGAACCCTACCTTCCTTCTCCAATTTTCACATTTTTAAGAAGAAGAAGAATCTGGGCTCAGCCCCTGATGGTTAACAGTCCAGCCAATGCCCTGCAGCTCTACTTACAAATAGAATCATCCCTCAAAAAAAAAGTAAAAAGAAAAAAAAGAAAGCATTCTGCACACAAGTGTGCAGAGCAGTTATTACAGTTTGAATTCCCTTGTTTCATTGTCCATCACATTAAAATTACAAGAATTACATCTGCACCCGCACAAAATTACCCTTACGATGAATAACATACACATTTCTGAACTAAATTGTCTTTCCCCTTTTTTTAGTACATATAGCCTACATTTCAAATGAATGCACATATCTGGCTTTTTAAATTTTATACCACTATAGCAAGACCGGGACCAATAACCAAACAATAAAGATGCATCTTTATTGTTTGGACATCTGAGGGATATCAGCATCCACAAGTGAACAGTGAAGGTATGAATTCGAGCTCTGACCCTCTTTCTCAATCAGCCACCTTTTACAATAAATAAGCACAATAATTACAAAAGAATTCTCTTTAAAGATATAACAGTGTTTATTAAACAATAGCAAAGTTAACAAGTTAGCAAATGCTTTGACCAATAAGACACTCCTAAAATCTAATACTACCTAAGCAATAATACAGCTATATACAGTGGAAACTACAAGCTGGAGCGTGCATGTGTGTGTGAGTGTAGATGGGGTGTGTGTGTGTGTGTGTGTGGGTGTGTCTCTGTGGGTGCAAATGAAATGGCGACTGTGATCTGTGAGATGACGTCACGCAATCTCAAGGACAGCGGGCGTGATCTTGCGAGATGGAGTCACGTGATAGCCGAATAGTGGCTATAACTGTAGTGTCGGTTATAACAATAGCAAGATGGCGCCGCCTGGGGGTCGGCGTCTCTGCATTCACCCAATTCAATGTATCAAACACGTGTCTGATGGTAGATAACGAGGGCAGAGCGGTGCTGTGTCCCACGTTATCTGACCATCAGATGTGTAAGAAGGATGTGTGTATGTGCGTGTGTGTGGGGTTAGTAGCAAGAGAAGAGGATAAGAAACGCCGGCTCACGGCGAAATCCTGCAATCGTGAGGGGAGAGCAGCGGTTGTCTGTCCACAGAGAGCGTGTGTGCAGACAGCAGCCTGTGACACACGTTGACAAACAACTTACTTTCTCACTCACGATGGCACAAACACAGCAGCAGTCCCGAGTGGGACAAAACACAAAAACAGTCTAGCGTGGTTAACACAACTAAACAGGCAGCAAATTTTAAATACTCCTCAGAGTATAGCAGGCAAAAGGGACTCGGTGGTCCGTTAAATCAAGCAACACAATAGCAATTAGTGTCAGGTTCAGGCAACCTAAAACATTGTAAAATACTGGATAAAGGAGGACAAGACACACAGCGTTAGAGTTTATACTTGCAAGGAGAACGGACAGAGATATGCTCAGTTACAATCTCCAACCGCTCTGAGGCATATTTGCCGGACCCTCTCTATTTATTCATTTTGGGAGTTCCCTAGTTACAGAGTACTACTGCTCTAAGGGAAAGGGGAAAGTAGCAGTAGCACTGACGTGTTTCAGATACATTATCAAGAAAGGTGACATGTCATCTGTCCTTGTTTGTGTAGGATAACTTATTGTCCATGAAGTGCTGGCTGGAATCAGTCCGGACTGGCTCCAGCTCCACTAACAGTGGGACAGCACGCTGTTCTGTGTTTGATTTGTTCTCAGGGAAGATAGCAACCGACCAAGGACTCAGCATACACATACGCTGAGTCGCACATACGTATGCTCAGCATACTATCGGTATGAAGCGGAGACATCAGGAGGAGCTGGAGCCAGTCCGGCTATGCAAGGAATCGTTAATATGAAACACTAGCTAACTGCTCAAGTATGATAAGGTTGTCTGACATTGACTATTGTTATTTATTGGTTTAATAAATGGTTTAATCATGTATGTTCATATCGATTACTGACGGTGGCTGATCAGGCTAATTATAAGCTAACTACTCAGTTTCTGGTGGCAGTATGCAGTAAATGGTCGCCCCTTTGTGTGCGTGTTTTTTAAACTTTGATGTGCTTGATGGTTTTATTAATGACTCCTGATGAAACTTGAAAGCTCAGCATTCTTATTGCCCTTTAGCTTCCTTCTTTATAAGTTACATTAGCATCCAATCATTTAGAAAAAGCTAATATTTCTCTAGTATAATATGACGCACTCTTTCTATCAGCTGCTGTTGTTTGAAAATCCTGTCATATTCTCCTGAAAACAAAATTCAGTACCACTAGACAGTGACCATAAGCATTTATGTTCAAATGCTGACATGCAGACTTGCATTACAACACCTCGATAGTTCACATTCAAGGCATCTCTGTGCTCATTAACATGGCTGCTTTCACAACATTCAGGAGGAAAGCACAACAGCCATTCTTCTACATTCATTTCCTGTCCTGATCCACCAAGTTATATACTGTTCTTGATGCATTATTGGTTTTCATAGCGCCTTCAATCTAACTAATCTGGACTAGTGCAAGTGGCTGTTTCTTGACTTAATCTGAGGTTAGGTGATGTAGAAATGCAGGAAATTTGTTTTAAATTACTATTTCTTTTTTGATTTTGAACACAAGTGGAAAAGTTGTGCTTCCCCTCCTCAAAGAAACAGCCAAAGGCATAACAAGTGCTACCACTTCTTACATCTGCCACCATGAACGTTTTAATGTGTTGCCAGTGCTGAGACAAACTACAACTTCAATTCCTCTTCTTTTCACTGTGGTATGTACTGTGGTACATAAAAATTCTAACAATCCATTATTTCCTCTGTGACAACACTGTGTTTGAAAAATTCCTGTCTGGTTTCAGGGCCCTGCACAGTACGGAAACAGCTCTAGTCAAAGTTGTAAATGACCTCAGAATGAACACTGATGAGAAAAGGCTCTCTGTGCTTGTCCTGTTAGAGCTCAGCGCTGCATTTGATGCTGTAGATTACAACATTCTGCTGGACAGACTTGAACATTGGGTTGGTCTCTCTGGCGCAGTTCTTAAATGGTTCAGGTCTTAACTGGTCAACAATTCTTTGTGGCCATGGACCACCACTACTCTGATAAAACAGACCTGACATGTGGTGTCCCACAGGGCTCTATCTTAGGCCCACTTCTCTTTAGTCTATATATGTTGCCACTCGGCGATATTATTAAAAATCACATCATCAATTTCCATACTTATGCAGATGATACCCAGCTATATATCTCTGTAAGTTCAAATGACAGTTCTATTAACAACTTAATTGCATACATTGCTGACATAAGTCAGTGGATGACTCAGAACTTCTTACAGCTTCTTACGACAGCTCAAGACAAAACTAAGATCCTACTTATTGGAGCAAAAGCTGAGAGAGAAAACTGTCTGACCAGCTAAACTTATTCACACTAATCACCAAGAAACAGGTCTTGGTGTTATCATTGACTCTGATCTAAATTTCGAATGTCACATTAGAAACGTGACTAAAGTGTCCTTCTGTCATTTCAGGAATATTGCCAGAGTCAGACCATTCCTCTTCCAGGCAGACACAGAAAAGTTAATACATGCTTTTATTTCCAGCAGGTTGGACTATTGTAACGCTCTTCTGTCTGGTGTGTCTAAGAAAGCTATTGGTCAGTTACAGCTTGTACAGAACGCAGCAGCACATGTTCTGACGAAAACCTGACAGAGATCCCACATTACTACAATTTTAAAATCCTTACACTGGTCACCTGTCAGTTACAGAAATAATTTTAAAATTCTTTTATTGGTTTTTAAATCACTAAATGGCTTTGCTCCATCTTATCTGACATGGTTAAGACTTATGCACCTGCTAGGTCCCTTAGATCCTCTGGCTCTAACCTCCTGACTGTTCCTGAGGTCAGAACTAAAAGGCACAGAGAGGCAGCCTTTATTAATTATGCCCCAAAACTCTGGAACAGTCTGCCTGAGGGTCTGAGGAGCCCATCTGTTGACACTTTCAAACGAAATCTTGAGACACATCTTTTCTCTATTGCTTTCTCCTGAAGCTTTACGTTTTAATCTGATGTTTTGTTTATTTGTTTGATTGCTTGTTTGTTACGATCAGTTTCTTTTGTTGCGATCTGCTTTGATGTTAAGCACTTTGTGCTGCATTTTATGCATGAATTGTGCTATGTAAATAAAGTTTATTATTATTATTATTATTATTATTAGTAGTAGTATTATTAAAGTTTACAATAAATACATATATTTATTGTAGGGATCATTAATCAGTTATTGCATTGTGTCAGCCACAAAAAATGCTAACTAGTAACAGTCTATAATTATCATTACTGTTAATTCCATATCAGTGTATCTCTTAAAAAATAGTGTACATTTTCTGTGTTGGGTTATTTCAGTCTTTGACATTTATTACAACTGCACTATCTGGGCCCTTCTGATGTCAGAAGCTCATGGTAAATTAACATGCACATGACTGTATGGATGTAAGGAACAATTCTATGGTAGTTTTAAGTTATTCCACTGCCAATGTGCGCAAATACAGGTCCTGGCATTGTGTGCTCTGTGCACGCAGAACAGCACCGCTGCTGAAAAAAAGTCGGAGGCCTAAATCGGAGGATGGTAGTGAGCAGGGTTTTGAGAACAAGGGTGACACAGACATGTATGATGATGAGGTATAAGAGCAGAGTGTATAAGTTAGGTAAAGACAAAGTTTGTTCTCAGTATGTACTGTATGTTGGGTTCAGTTTATGCTCCTGTGTTCATATTTCTGTCTGTGTGCATTGATAGTGTTGATTTTTTTTTAATTGAAAAAGCTCAGAATAAAATTTGTAAATCCAATGTTATCTATTAACATTTGTCACTTTTAAGTGTTGCTAAAGATGAGTTTGCATACTAAAAACCTAACGTAATTGTTTTTAGTCACATAATGGTTCTCTTTTCTCTGTTTAGGAGCAGCTGAGATTGACACTAAAATGAGAATAGCTAGTCCACGTTAAAGGTTAGTCCACCTTAAGTGAACCTGGTCAGGTTAGGCTAACCCATCGTCGCTAACTTTGGGGCTAATCCGTTTCACTTTTCCAGCAGTTGGGGAAACAACAGATGAGACTTTTCTTTGTCTTGAGAAGCTGCAGCATTTATTAATTGACACACTGTAACCTGTACTGTACATTTACTGCCAGATTGATAACTTACTGCCAACCCCACGTGTATTATGCACTGCCCTATTTCTTAAAGGAACTACGCTACCAAGACTTTCCCAGGCAATGACACAGAGGTTGACTCACGTTTTGCAACAGTGGTGCACAGAGGCTCCCAAACACTACTGATTTCCAGTGGCACCTGAGCTCAGACCATGGCGTCTCATTCTCAAATTATTTCTGAAAAATCATACCAACGAAAAGACTAGACCAGTAATTTAAAATACATTTTGGTACACAGTTGCCTAGTTGAAACCAATGCAGTGCAATACGTCATTTTATTTTATAGTAATTAAGGCAGTATTGTCATACTGATTTAAATAGAGTGAACACAACATATTAGAAAGACCCCTCATTCTTCCAGATTATTACAAACTAACCTCCAAAATGACCACTAAGTTGAACCAACACTTATTTAAAACTGTTGCAACAAAACATTTAACTAGGTTAGACAGATCTAATCTCTCTATATAAAGCAAGGAATCTCTGTCTGTCTGTCTGTCTGTCTGTCTGTCTGTCTGTCTGTCTGTCTGTATGTATGTATGTCCTTTGCATATCTCAAAAAAACGTTCATCCAATCTACTGCATACCTGGCGGATGTATTGCCGGGGACCCAAAGAAGCACGGATCTGCCATTGCAACCCACATTGTGGTTGGAGGTGGGATTACATCCATAGTATTAATGACAAAGTATTAATGAACGTGAAAGAAACTTGCCATGTATGTTCAAGACTTACCGCAGGATTTCTCAGACACGTTTTGAATGGGCACTGCATCTAACTAAAAAGCAAAGAATCTCTGTCTGTCTGTCTGACTGTATGTGTGTCTGTCCTTCCATATCTCGAGAACCATTCATCCGATCAACTTCACACTCTGCGGGTGTATTGCTGGGGGCCCAAGGACATGCAGTATTAAATTGTTGAAATGTTGCAATTTGGACACACAACATGTTTAATATTAAAAAGTTTTGAATAAAAAAGTGAACAGCGAGCCCCTTAGGCAAATGAAAAGATCCTATTATCCCCCTGTGGGGGCTGTTTAAGTTTTACCCAATCTAATCCAAAGTCCAACTGGATGGAAATTAGTATTTAAGAAAGGACAAAGATGGTCTGGTTAGAGGGAGAAAGGTGGTGTTGGATGTGGTGATGGATCAGAAAGAGGGGAAAACCAGCACCATCACGGTCAAGGTCTAATCACGGACCAGCCAAAACAAGCCACTCGTGTTCTGTATCCTGTGTTTGTGCGTGTGTGTGTGTGTGTGTGTCATGATGCAGCGGGAAAATCTCGTACATGTTTATAGATACATTTCATTTAAGTTATTTATATGGGGCGGATTTGGCTCAATTCCACTAATTGGAAGATTGGTGGTTTGATCCCTGGCTCCTTTAGACCGCATGTCAGTGTCCTTGGCAAGATACTGAACCCTAAATTGCTACCAAAGGCTGTACCATCAGTGTGTGAGTGTGAATGATTAGAAACTCCTCCTGATGAGCAGGCAGGGTTGGCAGCCTCTCTTATCATTGTATGAATGTGTGTGTGTGTGTGAATGGGTGAATGTTGGAATGAGGTGTAAAACTATTTGAGAGGTCGGAAAAGCATTATATAAATTTACCATTTACCATATTTTAAACATATTTATATTAATATAAATATAATAAATATATTAAATTTTTTGAACAGTAGTGATTATGTTCAAAATGTTCAGAAAGACAAATTTCTGAACACAACACAACACACATTTTCACTGAGATATAATTCCCCACTTGCTGCAATGTGATCTTATTTTCATGGCTGTATTAGGGCTATATGTGGTCCAAAACAGACGTATATCTTGGGCTAAGTTTGGACCAAATCAGAGACTAAACACAGCCTAATTTTTAATGACTACTTTTGGGCTAAATAAAGGCCACAACAGGCCGACCAGATTTAGCCCATTAACAACATCCATGGATGTCAGGTGCTTGGTAGGATACATATAGACTGTGTGTGTGTGTGTGTGTGCAGCAAATTCAACCGAACAACAATTGTTTTCATCACTTGGGTTAACTCAATGGTGTAGTCCTAAGAAAAAAGTGGGTATTCTATAAATGTGGACAAGTTGGTGAACTTACAGTCACCAGTTTGCACCTAATTCCAAACATACCACACAGAATGTGCGTAAAGAGCTGCTGGACACTCTGCCTAGCAGATTTATTGAATTGCTTCCTACACACATCTCCAATGCACTCATTCTAATGTCACACATGATACTGTATTCTTCAGTGTTGGAGATTTATAGAGTGAGAGCCTCATACAGGAGCACCACTTGTTAGGGTGGTGATTGTAAGCTGGTTGGTTATTAGCAGTAATTAATAATTATCAGCTAATTCACTAGCAAGGACCACACAATCAACAAAATGCGTTTAAATGATTTATTAAGAAAAACAATCATCGTGCGTAGATCTGCTTGCTGACTGCGTCATAGGGAATCCGCCGTAGCACCCGGGCAACGACGGACCCCCAAAAACCTCCACTTACTTACTACTTAAGATTGTGCAGATCTGGGAATTTTGAGATCTGAATTGGTGTAGCGATAATAGGTTAGGGAGGAACGACGGCCTGTGAGTTGTATGAAGTGCTTTGGGATGCCATTATAGGAGGTTGAAATGGCGGCTCCGATTCTGAAGGAGTGTCCGGAGTAATGAACGAAAGAAATGCCTGACAAGTAGAGTACGTGGCGGAAGTACTGGTGGAACCAGAATGAGTAGCCAATTGTCCGTATTCAGAGATGAAGAGAGGATCTGTCAATGATAAGCTCTGGGATTTCTGGAATTGCAAGTGTTTGCAATGGTCTCAGAAGGATTCAGCAGAGATTGAACTTTGAACTAAAACGGGTATGGTTGCCTGGATTGATCGTTTTAGTTTGTTTTAGTAGTCAAGTCAATTTATTTATATAGCGTCAAATTGCAACTAAAGTTATATCATGACACGTTTCGTATAGAGCAAGTAAAGACCATGCTCTTAATTTACGGAGACCCAACGTTCCCCCTGAGCAAGCACTTGGCGACGGCGGCAAGGAAAAACTCCCCTCTAACGGGAAGAAACCTTGGACGGAACCTGGCTCTTGGTGGGCGGCCATCTGCCTTGACCGGTTGAGTTGAGAGAGGGGGTGACGAAGTCATCGGAGAATTAAGTCTGAAAATCAGGTGTAGCAGCTGAGGTTGGAGTGAAGAGTTGGGGCGGTGAATTTGGAGCATAAGAGAATACTGAAGAAGACGAGTGAGAACGTGGGTTCTAAATTTCGAGCAACTTGAGGAATGCTATCTGAAGCAGATGGTGTGGATGCTGACTGATGGCAAGTTGGCAGTAAGAGGAAGGTAGCAAGGATTTTTGCTCTTGGCTCAGCATTCCTCTGAGGAGTGAATTAAATGAGAACGGCTGGAGACCAGACCCGGCTGCAGGTTAGGAATTTAGAGAAGAAGCAGATACCACTAAGGTAAACATGGATGTATGTGTCATGGTGATGAGAGCAACGACGGTTAGATTGTGTTGTCCTTGTTGTAAAGCAGTGACGACTGGGTAGATCTCATGAACAGCTGGAGATGTGTGAAGAATATTTTCTATGAGCAAGAACTGCGTGATCTCGGTTGGCTATTTGGCGGGGAACCATCATCCACCATGGAAACCCCCAAAAACTGGCATGTATGTAGAGCTGATGTTGTCGGGGTCTGTGTCTGGTGCTGTTGCTGGGAGTGGGCAGCAGGGGGCACTAGCATCCTGGTGCCGGTGGCCCCGGGTGAAAGGAACTAGAAAATGAGGGATCCTGGCATCCCAGTGCCAGGAGCCCAAGCTAGGGCAAGCTGCTGTGGCTGTTGGATGTGGCAGCAGGGGGCGTTGGCATCCCGGTGCCAAATGCCCTGCTAGAACAAGCTGCTGTGGCTGCTGCAAGTGGGCAGCAGGGCGCGCTGGCATCCCAGTGCCAGGTTCCCCTGTTAAGGCTGGCTTTTGTGATTGCTGGAGCTGGATGGTGGGGGCACTGGCATCCCGGTGCCGAAAGCCCCCGCTACAAATATCTGCTGTGGTTGAAGGAGGAGGCAGCAAGGGGCGCCGGCATCCCGGTGCCGGAAGCCCCCGCTACAACCATCTGCTGCGGTTGGAGGAGGAGGCAGCAAGGGGCGCCGGAAGCCCCCGCTACAACCGTCTGCTGCAGTTAAAGGAAGGAGGCGGCTGGGGGTGCTGGCATCCCGGTGCCAGAAGCCCCCGCTACGGGCATCGGTGCTAGGTTCCCCTGCTAGGGCTGGCTGTTGAGATTGCTGCAGCTGGATGACGGGGGGCACTGACATCCTGGTGCCATTTTCCCTGGAGGATGTAGGCTGCTGGTGCTGGTGTTGAAAAACTTGCCACCCGGTGCACGTAACGGCAGACATTACTGAATTGACTTTGGATCAGTTTTATTAGTAATTGGCAACCAGGTGCACATAACGATAGAGCTTACAAGTGACATTATATTAGTTCTATTACTAACTTGCCACGCGATGCATGTAACAGCGGACTTTACTGAAGTGACGTTTGATTAGTTGTATTATTAACCTGCATCACAATAAATGTTACTGATGTGATGTTAGATTTAGTTGTATAGTAACTTGCAACCCAGTGCAAGTAACTATAGATGTTATTAAGGTGACGTTATGTTATTTGTAGTAGTAACTTGCAACCTGGTGCAAATGACGGTAGGCATTACCAAAGTGACATTAGATTAGTTGTATTGAACTTGCAACTCGGTGCTTGTAATGGCAGACATTACTAATGTGACAATAGATCCATTTTAACCAGGTGCGTGTACCGACTGTTACCGTATGTTGGGTAAGTTCGATTAGTAACTTGCAACCCGGTGCATGTAGTGGCAGGCATTGCTGAAATGACGTTTGATTAGTTGTATTCTTAACTTGTAACCTGGTGAACACAACGATAGAAGTTGGCAAGAACTGGCAACCCGGTGCCAGTAACTATAGATTACTAAGTGACATTAGATTGGTTGTATACGTAACTTGCAACCCGGTGCAAGTGATGGTAGGTGTTACTGAAGTGACTTTAGATTAGTTGTACTAGTAGCTGGCAACCCGGTGCCAGTAACTATAGATTTACTGAAGAGGCGTTGAATACTGAGGCATTACTGAAGTGATGTTAGCAAGAATATCCAATTGGGTAACTGGCAACCTGGTGTCTATAGTTGAAACGGCAGGATGTTTCTGAAGTGTAGCGAGAATAGCTGACTTTTCTCCTCTAAAATGACAATAAACGATAATAGAATAGAATACGAAATTGGCAACCCGGTGCCACTCACAGAAACCAGAGATAAATGGGGGATGGAATAATTAGTGCCTGGTATCCTGCTGCCAGTAATGACTTTAACTGATCTGGTAAGAAAAGGGGTTGTTGAGGTGAATAAGGGATGATGCAAACCTGGCATCCCGGTGCCAGTGATGTCTGCTGCGCGGGGGGAAAATACAACCTGGCCCCCACCAGGGGGTGCTGGTGAGGCAGACTGTGGCTGTGGAGGCAGCGGAGGGTCTGTGACATCACGCTTGCCGGCTCTGGCTGTGATTTGTTCTGGGGAGGAATCGGGAAGCGCGGGAGGTTCGGTGATTGTTGTTGCCGCTGAGTAGAGATGTAACAGTCTGGCTTTATTGTCACTGTGGTTGAATGGAATGCCTTCCCTTACAGCAATCATTGAAGGCGGGCAACGGTTCAGTCTCAGATGTCAGGCTCTGATTGTGGATTTAAAGACAGCTGGATCAAGAGGAGGGTGCGCCGTGGGTTCACCGTGGTGGATAGTAACCCGGACTGTAGTGAGGCAGCCAATGAGAGAATTGAAGCTGCCTTCACTCGTGGCTATGCCATGGTTTTTGGCCCTCGCTGAAGGAGGAGAGGAGGCCTGAGATTGTCCGGGAGTCGGAGAGTCACCTTAGGGGAGCTTGAGTGGAGGTGCCCGTGAGGCCGGTACGTGCACCGCTGAACGCAGCGGCCCCGCCGGGACGCTCGCGTTTGGTCTGACTGCTGTGTCATGGCTGGAGGAAAACCAGTTTCACACAAATCTTCATCTGAATCAGACGGGTTAATCTGCAGTTTGTGATCCATGCAGTTTGTGATCCATGGTGAGTTGACTTTTTTAAGATCAAATTGTCCAGTTTTTTATAATGCAATCATGCGATTTGGCGTAAAGTACGGTTTGTCTGTCGAGAAATCTGAGACAAAAATGGCTAACATCTCGTGGTAGCTTGACCGTGTTTCTGAGAAGCTAGACTGAGACTGCATACACGTGAAGCGCAGAATGCGAGAGCGGAAGAGGCTTTAGGCGGTTAGGTCGTATTTATAGGAATGCAGGAGGGGCGCAGTTGAGGTGTGGTCCTGCTCCTGAAACTTCGCAAAATAAGCTTCAATTATTAATTAATAAAAATTAAATTATTAATATAAATTAATAATACCACCCGGAAACCGGGACCAATGACCAAACAATAAAGATAGTCTCATAAACAAGGTTCACTTGGGATGCTAATATCTGAGGGATATCAGCATCCACAAGTGAACAATGAAGGTATGAATTCGAGCTCTGACCCTCTTTCTCAATCAGCCACCTTTTACAATAATTAAGCACAATAATTACAAAAGACTTCTCTTTAAAGATATTACAATGTTTATTAAACAATAGTAAAGTTAACAAGTTAGCAAATGCTTTGATCAATAAGACACTCCTAAAATCTAATACTACCTAAGCAATAACAGCTATGTACAATGGAAACACATGCAAGCTGGAGCGTGCATGTGTGTGAGTGTGTGTGTGTGTCTCTGTGGGTGTGAACAAAATAGCGACTGATCTGAGAGATGACGTCGCGCGAGAATTGGGGTGACTGGCATGATCTCGTGGGATGACGTCACGCATTCTCAAAGACAGCGGGCGTGATCTCGCGATGGAGTGACAGCCGATTGGCGGCTATGACCGTAGTGTCGTTTATAACAATGGCAAGATGGCGTCACCTGGGGGTCGGTGTCTCTGCATCCACCCAATTCAAACACATGTCTGACAGTAGATAACGAGGGCAGAGCGGCGCTGCGTCCCACGTTATCTGACTGCCAGATGTGTAAGAAAAGATATGTGTATTTGCGTGTGTGTGTGGGGGGGGGTTAGTAGCAAGAGGAAAAGAATCCTACGATCGTGAGCGGAGAGCAGCGGTTGTTTGTCCACAGAGAGCGTGCGTGCAGACGGCAGTCTGTGACGCACATTGTCTGATTTTTGATCGACAAACAACTTACTTTCTCACTCACGATGGCACAAAGCAGTCCCGAGTGGGACAAAACACAAAAACAGTCTAGCGTGGTTAACTTCTGTTGATGGGGGAAAAAGTCCACGTGCACGGGGTTACCTCCTTTAGTAAGCTGGCTCACGGAGAAAGCAACGCTTCCTCCAGCGCTGTTACTGTGGAAAGGCGATGTTGAATTCGCACAGCCGCTTCTTAAAGGGGCGGTGACGTCACGGCTATGTTGCCATGACTCCCGGTGGTGTTTGTGGGTCTCTGCCAATCAGAGACCAGGGTTTGAGCTCCCTGCCAAGTTCTCACCTAGGTGCAAGCTCGACAAAGCATTATGGGAGGTGGAGTCTGTGAGCAGCATTTTGGTGCTGCTCCCTTTGTTTCAGGGGACAAAGGAACAAAGGAAGCCTCATGGTCAGGCTTCTGGTTTTACATGTAGGCCTGCCTTTGTCTGACCCCATGGTTGAGGCCCAACATCAGTATCTCATAACTAGGGAACCTCTAGGACTCAAGGGAGCAAAAAAGATTAAATTGTTCTGTCAACATGGATCTTCTGAATAGAGTTTGACATATCATTCTCCCCAGCCACATCACACCAAAACTATTTGCTTTTCAGCCAGAATACAACTTAACAACTCTTACAAATTTAGAAAATTTGGCACATGTGATTTACAAAACAGTGCTTACAAAACAGTGCTTTAGGCTATTTCAGCTGTAAACTCAATTACACACATCATCAAAACATCTAGTCTCAATAGGAGAGACTGTACAGTCTCCTGTACGTTGTTCCTTCGTTATCATGTAACATTGTTGGAATGTTTTATAAAAGTAACCCAGTGGGTGAAGGTAATCAAACGCACATCCAGTAAGTGAGGTACTGGACTGAGAGAACGTAATCGAGAAACCATGAAAAAACCAGCACACTTTTATTGTGTAAACAATGTTTTGATCCCAAAAGGGATCTTCGTCAGGTCTCAGAGACACCATGCACAAAACCACCCCTATACAGTATAAAAGATCAGGACACCCACCTGATATGATGGACTCATGGACAGATGATGAGGACACATCTGATCTGATCTGACCTGATTTGAAATTTGATTGATATATGTCTAAGAAATGATGCTTTATACTTTTCTGCTCAATTCTGTTTGTTGTAAAGCAATTTGGCACAAACCTGGTTTGTTCTTTAAAGTGCTCTATAAATAAATTTGACCTTGACCATGACCTTCACATTACAGGAACATTTTATAAGAAATGTTGTCATCTCAGGCCTCAATAACATCCTCAAAACATGTTGCAATGAGAATGTTCTTCATTTGTTATCATGTAACATTGTGCAAATGTTTTGTAGAAGAACATTCTATAATATGTTACCTCAACAACATCCCCAAAACATCCTCAGAATGTTGCAGGCAAAATGTTCTACTTTTGTTAACATAATCACATTACAGGAATATTTTATAAAAAAAAAAAAAAAAAAAAAAAGTTCTGTCATCTCAGGCCTCAATAACATCCTTAAAACATTTTCTGAATGTTGCTTTGAGAGTATTCCTCCTTTGTTATCATGTAACATTGTGGGAATGTTTTATAAAAGAAAAGTCTATAATCTGTTACCTCCACAACGTCCCCAAAACATTCTCAGAATGTTGCAGTATAAATGTTAACATTTAACTTTATAGGAACCTTTTTTGAATTGTTAAACATCCTTAAAACATTCTTAGAATATTAGATTAAAACGTTTTCTTTAAAACATTATTAGAACTTGTAGGTAATGTTAGCCAATGTTGCGGGAATGTTCCCTGCTAGCTGGGGCAGTTTTCTCTCTCTCTGGCAACATGCCAGCTCCATTTGGTTTCAACTTATGTAAATCTTACATTAGAATGCATTATTTTACTCTTTCCAAACTAATTTTTTGCCACACACCCGTCTGAGTTGCGTGCACTGCAGTAACTGAAGGGGGGACTAGAAACATCTCTGTGCGTAGCCGCCTAGCTAGCATCTACTGATAGACTGCATGTTAGGGAACATCGGTAAATTGTAGCGTTTACCAATAGTCTGCCTGTGAGGTGTTTAGGGGACATCTGTAATTTGTAGCTACAGAAAATAACCTGGGTTACATAAATGTACAGTAAATTCAAAAAAAATAATTCCAAAGTAATTCCAAAAATAAGGGAAATATACTATATTGGAGAAGAATGAAAAAAGTCATTATTCATATTTTGCTTCAGCATGCTATCTATGGGCAGCATCAGGCCAGAGGTTTTCACCTATATCTGCTTTATCCATTTTGACAAAGTAAGAATACAACTCTCAAATTCATGTGAATAGTTTAAGTTCAAGTTCATATTATGTATTTCAACCATCCAATGTACACTCAGTTCCATACAGGAATACAGTGGAGCATTGGGGTGTAATGGTACATTTGTCCCGAACCGTCATGGTACGGACGTTACGGTTCGGTGCATGCAGTCGTACACTCTGAACAATTACTATCAAAATAGTTTGATAATCCACTTACTCCAACATGCTGAACAATAATTCTAGAGCTCACATCACTTAGCTGTAGCATGCTCATGGATGTATGCTAGCCGGCTTACCCAAAGTAGCCTGGTTACCCTGTAGTGCTGCTGCCATCACAATGACAAACGAGAGACCCATAACACTGACCGAGTGCAATACTATTATTAAAATATGCTCAGTTATTCCTGTAGTGAAACAATACCTGTCTCCACGTCTCCCTCCCCTCTCTGTGATGATTGGCTTTTCACTCCAGCCTCAGTGCTTCAGTGTCAGCCTTAACTCGAAAATGGCTTAGAAGACAACAGAGGATGCACTGGAAAACTCAACTCCTTTTTGACATATCTTCCTTGTTTGTATTTATTAAAGTTTTTTCACAGTCCACAGCAGTTGGTTTTCCATACAAAGACAGTTAATTTAGCTGGTGTTTTAAGGAGTTTGTCAGGTTGATAACCTTTAAATAAAAACCGTAAAAAGAAAAAGAGAAAATAAACATACAGTATTAGGCTACTGCCAAAATTATAGTTATAGTTAAGTTATTAATCTCATCCACATAAATCAGATAAATCATCAGTACATCTAAGAAATAATTCTTAAATGCATGTCTCTAAATTATATTGACATTGACTACATAAACATCATGAAACATAATATTGTTTACCAACTACTTAACTCTGTTAACATATCATGCAAATGTCATCCATTAAACACCATAATAATACAAATGACAAACAGTATCAACCACCATAATGATGCCCCTGATAGGCAAAAGTAACCACCATGTTGTCACATCAAACACTGAATGAACATTTTTAGACTATACAATAAAGCAACGTGCAGTGCCATCAAACATCAAAGGGCACAAATGAATATCAGTAAACTGCATACTGCTATAATTCTTAAACATTCCATAATTAGTGTTTCTATCACAGGTGGTTTACAAATCAACAGAGGAAAACAAACAAATACACAAACAAGGGAAATCATTCACATACCAACAGTGTCTCTGAGGTCATCTGCACATTGATGCACACCCAATTGCAGTTTTAGGCTTCTTCCTTCCCTGTGGGAATATCTATTTTGTCTCACACAGGACCATGTTTGCCAGCTTGAATATAATTTAAACAAAGTCAGCATTTTTTTCCCACCTGGATCTGGAAGTGTGAGTCAATTTAATTCACATGAAGCCTCCCCGTGAACTCCTCAGCTCAGCGCTGCCCTCTTGTGCAACATTCCATAAATTATGCCATTATTAGGCTACTCAAACACAAAGCAATAGGCGATTGACTGCTATTAATATTGATAAAGCAACTTGGTTTTCAAAAGGAAAATAAATAATTCCACACTTTTAACCTCTGTCCTAACAATACCTATTTAGTTTTTATATTTAGTTACAGTTTTCATTCATAATTTCAGATGTTTAAAAAAACTCTTTGATAGTGAGGGAAACTGAAATATGGATGAAAAAATAGACACGACAGAAATTCAGTTTAACAATAATCTATGTATGTATGTGTTTTGACCATTAGTTTCAGCTTCTGTTTACTATAGTAACCTTGACACATACACAAACACACACACGCATGGGTTGATGTAGCGCTTGAACCACAGTCTAGCTACAAGTCTCTCAGTCACTTAAGCTGTCGTGGGTGATAGAAAACTGTGAACAGTAGGCAAGTACCGTAGGATAGTGCAACTAGTAACATCAGCAACAGCAATGTGCCTGGCTTGAAAATAATTTAAATAAAGTTATAAAGTTGTGTTTTTGTACAGTAATTGGTGAGGCCCAGTCACCTTCTCGTCTTTACCACTTTCTGCCACAAGTAGACTACGCACATGAGCAATGCAGATGTTCACGCAAAAACGACACAAAGAAGATCAACTACTGCTGCTGAAATGGTGTGATTTTCTGTCATGTCTGCACATGCTCTTGGGGAGATCCATTCTGTGTGCCTCCAGGTGCCTCTATATACATCCATAGGTACCTCTCGAAAGTACAGTAATTATGTTTCTTTAACCTCACATTTAAGAAGGTTTGAATGATGTTGATGTCAGCAAGCAAGCTAGCTTGTGAGGTAAAAAGTGTGAAGCACATATAGGGTTGGGCAATATATGGGTTTTTTTGATATTTCAATGATGATATGAAAAACATGAAAATCTAGATATTTAAATAATTTAGCCTTTAAAATCCACAATAAACACACTTCTCTCTTTTTCTCCTTTGCTCCAGTTCCCTGCATGTCACCCCTCCACCCACTTGTAGCTCATGTGTTACTCCAAAAATGTACAGCATTGTCGAGACATAGTATTAAAAAACATTGCCTTGTCTCGAATATTGCCATTGGCTCCAAAAATATTGTGATATTACTTTTCAGCCATATTGCCCAGCCCTAGACACATTGTACCTGATGTTATATTAGAATATATGCCAGTCAATAATTATTATGTTACATTATGGTTGTTTGATGTAGCTAGTACAATATGTGTGTCTATGTATACTAAAGGAAGCAAGGAAAAACTCCCCTTTAATGGGAAGAAACCTCAAGCAGAACCGGGCTCTAGATGGGCAGCCATCTGCCTTGACCGGTTGGGTTTAGACAGAAAGTCCTGTTAATCTTATTTTCCTTTTGATTGTTGGCTGTAATGTTACAGTTTAGTCTAACAATGGCTCCAATTACAAGAAGACAAATCTCACAAGATTTGTTGAGGTGGTGCCAGGCATTGCCGATAAGATCAGTTTCCCCCTCAGAATTAATGTTGAAAATATACTATTATTTTGTTTATATGAATTTGATAATTGTATTTATTTTTAAAGTGTTTAAATTTGACAATCAAATATTATCATGGGTAGTATAATAATGAATTGAAAATACACCACCATAACCCTATAATAACCCAAAACTAGGTTGTATTCTTACCTGAACAACAAATCCACAAAGCCACACGTCTAGTCGTCAGTTCCAACTTATTTATTTTTAATTTAAAGTTATCTCATCAGCTTCTTGAAAGTCCTAACAGAAGAACATGATGGCCCATAGTTGGCAGAACAAACATTAATATTCCCCTGATTGGTTTTCACTTCACTTGTTTAATATTGGTTAAACAAAATACAATTAAGGCAGGACATTGTTTCTGTTATCATCATAGACTAGTCTACATACATCTTAGCAATAACTCTTTGAAAAATAATATGCCAAATAATGTTATAATATGCCGCAGCCTATTATAAAAGCACAATTAAAATAACACAACAAACGACTGGGTATATGTATCACTCATTATATGTCATTACTTAGGGATTGGCATTTTTATAGCCGTCAATTATTTTTATTCCTTTGGGCCTGTTTTGCCCTATTTTTGGCTGGACCAGCCACAGACCAGCCCTATAACCACGAATGTCTGTCACTGACTGACCGACTGACTGATGAAGTTACATTATTGGTTAGCCGGCCGAGTGTTGGAGTTTCCCTATTGGCCGTTGCTCTTTCAAAATGGATCAGCCCAAAAAGTTTTCTATTACGTCCTCAGGGGGCATTTACAATGGTCCCACTCATTGACTGCAGCTCATTCCAAATGTATCGCATGCTCAGAGTGCCCTGCAGCTGAGCCAGCAGATGTCCTATTTTGGTCTGCACCTGGACTCCCACACCATGACTGCATGACTGTTGGAGGAGCGTGTGGAGACAAGCTTTGCACATTTGGGGATTTTCTGCCATTCTTCTCTGCAGAACCTCTCAAGCTCTGTCAGGTTGGATGGGGACTGTCGGTGGACAGCCATTTTCAGGTCTCTCCAGAGATGTTCAATTGGGTTCAAGTCAGGGTTCTGGCTGAGCTGCTCAAGGACATTCACAGAGTTGTCCCTAAGCCAATCCTGCGTTGTCTTGGCTGTGTGCTTAAGGTCATTGTCCTGTTGGCAGGTGAACCTTCGGCCCAGTCTGAGGTCCTGAGCACTCTGGACCAGGTTTTCATTAAGGATATCTCTGTACTTTGCTCTGTTCAGCTTTCCCTCAACCCTGACCAGTCCCCCAGTCCCTGTCACTGAAAAACACCCCCACAGCATGATGCTGCCACCACTATGCTTCACCGTTGGATGGTATTGGGCAGGAGATGAGTGGCGCCTGGTTTGCTTCAGACATGATGCTCAGAATTAAAGCCAAACAGTGCAATCTTTCCCTAAGGAGAGACTTCCGTCTGGCCACTCTGCCATAAAGAGCAGATCGGTGGTGTTGCAGTGATAGTTGTCCGTCTGTAAGTTTCTCCCATCTCCACACAGGATCTCTGGAGCTCAGCCAGAGTGACCATCGGGTTCTTGGTCACCTCTCTTACCAAGGCCCTTCTCCCCCGATTGCTCAGTTTGGCTGGACAGACAGCTCTAGGAAGACTCCTGGCTGTTCCAAACTTCTTCCATTTAAGAATTATGGAGGCCACTGTGCTCTTGGGAACCTTCAATGCAGCAGAATTTTTTGTGGCCTTCCACAGATCTGTGCCTCAACACAATCCTGTCTCTGAGCTCTGCAGGCAGTTCCTTCGACCTCATGGCTTGGTTTTTGCTCTGATATGCATTGTCAGCTGTGAGACTTATAGACAGGTGTGTTCCTTTCCAAATCATGCCCAATCAATTGAATGGTGTACAATATCAGGTGTAAAAATATCTCAAAGATGATCAAGAGAAATGGAAGGCACCTGAGCTAAATTTCAAGTGTCATTGCAAAGGGTCTGAATACTTATTACTTATGTCAATGTGATATTTCAGTTTTTCCTTTTTAATTAATTTTCAAAAATTTCTAAAATTCTGTCTTCGCTTTGTTATTATGTTGTATTGAGTGTAGATTGATGAGGGAAAAAATGAATTGAAACGATTTTAGCATCAGGATGCAACATAAAATGTGAAAAAAGTGAAGGGTTCTGTGTCTTCTGTACATGCACTGTATCTTGCTTCACCTGGCCATCAGTGAACATACTGTTGTTTTGTTTGTGGCATAAGTGTAGAGTGTACAGGTTAAGCAACTGTTTTCAGAGGTGGTAGGCTAGGACATTCTGATTTACTGGAGATGGACCTAATAAGTTTTGTTAAATTAACTATTACTGTTTTGTTTCTGGCTTTGATAATGGCACATGCATGTATACATTCAGTACCCAGTGTATTAGATACACCACCATATTCATTAAAATGATTGCTCCTACAAACAGTAGGCTAAGTCAGATGGCCATGGTTTGCTAAATAAAAAAAAAGGTTTACAGGCATCAGTGTACTCAGTTACTGTTCAATTGAACATTAGAACAGGACTGGCAGTTCCAGTATCTCAGTCAGGCGACCTCCTGGGCTTTTCTGGTGCCTATCATGAATAGTGCAACAAATGAAAAACATCCAGTCAGTGAAAATTGTATATGCAAAACCAGTTTGTTGATGAAAAAGGTTAAATGGAAAAATCATGCAAGCTAACATAGAGGCCATAAGTACAGGCCATAAACAGTCAAATAATATGCTTCAGCATAAACTGGCAACCCTTAGAAAAAATTGTAAATACCTTGTATAATCCTTGCTATTAAAATCCTGGCTTTTCTAGAGGAAAAGGGTGGTCTACAGTATTAGGTATGGTGTGCCTATTTTAAATCATTGCGCATTAGCCATTTTGGGTTCCATGCATCAAGCATTGTTTCAATAAAAGAAAGAAAAAAGGCAGAGTAGGGATGGTAAAAAGTTTATTATTATTAGTCTGCTCCCACGGTGAAATGACAGTCTCACTCGCACTCCGCTGCACACAACTTTGACAAACTTCAAAAGGAAAAAATAATAACATGCCGAAACACTGATTGCATTTTAGTTTTGCGACATTTCAGAAGTTCCTTTAAAATTTGTTTGAAATTTGGATAGAAAAATGACTATTGAGCGATAGGGCAATATTATCAATGTCTGAAGTTATATCCCTCATAAAAATACATTGAGTTTATCGTCAATATTCGATGTATCGCCCAGCCCCCATTGGAGGTACAAGGCATTTTTCAAATATTTGAGAATTGGCCTATTTATTCTCTTGCAAGCAGATGATAGGCCTACATATGATTGTATGTCTAATACTGCCATTTATTTTTAGCAGCTGTCATTGAGATTCCATTCATCCTCCTAACATTTCTGCAGATGTGGCAGACAGTGTGGCATTACTGAAAGTTGTGGGGTCTCTGTCTTTGCCCATTTATTCCCCATAGATCTGTTCCTTAAAGATGCCAGATCAGCATTGGAGTGGCTTGAGCAAAATGAATGCTTATTTTCTACTGCTGTGCAGCAGTCATCCATTCTAAGTTATGGGATTCATGAAGATGCTATGGATGCCTTGGATGAATTCTACAAATCATGGTCTGAAGAAAATAGAAGAGTGGCTGCGGTACCTCTTTGTTTTTGTTTTGTTTTGTTTTTTTGCTACATCTTTAAGTCCATACTGCTGGTGAGATTTGCCATAGATGTATGATGATTTTGTATTTTTGTCAACTCACCATATTTTGAATAATTTTCACTCTGTAGAACAAAATAATTCCAATAGATTGTTGAGCAGTCCTTCTTTTCCTCTAATAATCAAAGTGACTTGTTTAAGAATGTGGTTGTGGACCAAGAAACATTAATTAGTAGAGTAAAGAGGAATGAAAGCAAGTATGAGTGTTGTGGGATACCCCAACATGGAAGAACATGTACATGACCGCATATGTGACTAATAAGTGAAAATATGTTATGAGACTTTTATGGCCAATGTACACATTGTTTTTTTATTGTACACATTGTTTATTTATTTTTATTGTGATCAGTACAATGATCACAAAACTCTCATAACATATTTTCACATATTTTAATATATTTTAATTTTTTGTTGTATCCCACACAAAAAATTTCAGTTTTGTCAAACATATTCCTTCTCCTGTAGTTATCCCTGATCACCAGTAATCAGAAACAGTGTTGGACAAAGAAACTTCCCCTGATGTGCTGTAATTAAGCCTGGAAGAGGAAGTTGCCAGCATAGAGAGTGTTAAAGATGGTGGTGGTAAAATTGCAGGTCAAAGAACATCATCAACAGCAGCAGCTACCATTGCAAAATTTAAAAAAAAAGACAATCAAACCATGAAAATAAATCTTACTACTTAAAAAGAAGTCCAACTGTTGAGAGAGGACTGTGACTTCTTGAGGAAAAATGTTATAGATGCCTTAGCTGTTACACCAACACAGCCAATTTGCGTAACCAAACACCAAAGAAGCCAAGTGTCATTGTCAACAACAGAAGGGAGAAGTCCACCAAACCAGGTAGATTGTTTGCATAGTTAATGTGAAAAAAGTTTTTACAGAACATCTCTATAACATTATATATATATATATATATATATATATATATATATATATATATATTTATATGTATAACATTTTGATTTGTTTGGCTATACATTATACAAAACCCTGAATGGGCTTTTTATTGTTTTTGCCTTAAACAAAAGCATTTATACAGTATCAGACAAGTTAATTATTATATAATAAGAAATTAGCCATCTAATACTATTCCACAGCACCTTTCCCTACCAGCTCATCACACCTCCCCTGTCCCCAAACCTCTACGAGGGATGCATGATATATCAGCAGACATTCGGTTTTGGTGGCTATGGATTTTAAAAAGCACAATCTTTATCAGTCGAATTTTATTTTTACAAATGATATTTGACCGATATTATAATTGGAATTTTTGTGACCTTTTTACTGGTAGTGTGTCACTTAATACAAGTGCCAAGTGAACAATAGGACAACACTAACAAAGACTTATTTTTAACAAACAAATACATTTCAGTTAATTGGTTGTGTTGTTTATTTGTTACTGGGAATGTTGTAATCCTTGATACTCATGATACCACTTGATTAGCTGAAGATCAGCATGTCTGTAAAGGTTAACCTGTTTTGTACCTGCATTTGAACTGGATGTCTTACAACTATCGGTATTTGTATCTATCAATATAGGTGGTTGAAAATTGGCTATTATTGGTGTTGGGCCTCAACCATGGGGTCAGACAAAGGCAGGCCTACATGTAAAACCTGAAGCCTGACCATGAGGCTTCCTTTGTCCTTTGTCTCCTGAAACAAAGGAGCAGCACCAAAATGCTGCTCACAGACTCCACCTCCCATGATGCTTTGCCAAGTTCGCACCTAGGTGAGAACTCTCAGGAGGGAGCTCAAACCCTCATCTCTGATTGGCAGAGACACCACCAGGAGTCATGGCAACATAGCCCTGACGTCACCGCCCCTTTAAGAAGCGGCTGCATGAATTCAACATCGCCTTTCCATCATAACAGCGCTGGAGGAAGCTTTGCTTTCTCCAGCGCCAGCTTACTAAAGGAGGTAACCCCGTGCACGTGGACTTTTTTCCCATCGACTGAAGATTCAACCCTTGCTAGACGAGCTGAACTTCTCCCTGTGTTCAACCGAACACAATCACCAGATCCGAGAGAGAGACTGCTGCTGTTGCAACCCCTGCACTCTCACTGCCTGCAGGAGGAAGAAAAGGATTTCTTCACGGAGACGCAGATAACTTCTATGCCCCACCGCCTACCGACTGAGTCGACCTGCTGTTTCCTCCGCCACGCCGCTGAGGACGGCCCCGTCAGTATCTGAACCGGACCAAGATGGATGAAACACACATCTAGTCTCTTTGTGAAGCGATCACATAAGAGGTTATGTCTGGACAGAGACATAATGAATTGTGTGTTTGTTAGCGTTTAGCTTTTTAAGCTTTATTGCTATTTGTAGTTGTTGATTTAATAGACCACGGAGTCCCTTTTGCCTGCCATACTCTGAGGAGTATTTAAAATTTTCTGCCTGTTTAGTTTGTGTTAACCACGCTAAACTGTTTTTGTGTTTTGTCTGACTGCTGCTGTGTTTGTGCCACCGTGAGTGAGAAAGTAAGTTGTTTGTCGATCAAAAATCAGACAACGTGCATTACAGACTGCCGTCCGTACGCACGCTCTCTGTGGACAAACAACTGCTGTTCTCCCCTCACGATTGCAGGATTTCGCCATGAGCCGGCATTTCTTCTCCTCCTTTCCTTCTCTTGCTCCTAACCCCCACACACACGTGCACACACATAACACACCTTTTCTTACACATCTGACGGTCAGATAGCGTCCCATGAACCCATGAAAACAGGAATTCAGAAAATTAGAATACTGTGAAGAAATCATCATTTACTTCTCAGTTTTTGCAGAAAAAAATATGGTACTTTCTAAACGATATGTCAATGTTCAATACTTGGTTGGGAATCCCTTTCCCTTAATCACTGCCTCGATGCGCCGTGGCATTGAGGCAATCAGCCTGTGGCATCGCGTGGGAGTTATGGAAGCCCAGATTTCCGCGATGCTTGCTGTCAGCTCTTCTTTGTTTTTGGGTCTGGTGCCCCTCATTTTCCTCTTGATAATACCCCATAGATTCTCAATGGGGTTTAGGTCTGGTGAGTTGGCTGGCCAGTCAAGCACTGTGATGGCATTGGCATTAAACCAGGTTTTGGTACTTCTGGCGGTATGGGCAGGGGCCAGGTCCTGCTGGAAGATGAAATCTGCATCTCCATACAGATCCTCAGCAGAAGGAATCATGAAGTCCTCTAAAACATTCTGGTAGACTGTTGCGGTGACCTTGGATTTAAGAAAGCAGAGTTTACCAACACCTGCACCGGACATTGCACCCCAAATCATGACTGACTGTGGATATTTCACACTTGACCTCAAGCAGCTTGGGTTCTGTTCCTCACCCGTCTTCCTCCAAACCCTTGAACCTTGATTCCTGAATGAAAGCCACACTTTACTTTCATCGGAAAAGAGGACCTTGGACCACTGGCCTCCTTAGCTATGAACTTTTGTGGCTTACCCATCCTATGGAGGGTATCAATGATGGTCTTCTGGCCAGTTGTCAAGTCTGCAGTTTTCCCCATATTGAACCGAACTGAGACAATTGAACCAAACTGAAGCAATTTAATGACATATGGGGAAACCTGTGCAGGTGCTTTGAGTTTAGTAGATGATTAGTGTGTGACACTCAGTTTAAAACATTCATGCCCTGCAAAATTAGGGCTGATTTCTTCACAGTATTCTAATTTTTTGAATTCCTATTTTCGTGGGTTTTATGAGCTGGAAGCCCAAATTATGTAAAAATAAACAAATAAATACTTGAAATCGTTTGAACTGTGGGCCCTGAATCTATAATCTATGAAAGTTGAACCTTTTTAATGGAATTATGGAAATAAGTTAACTTTTCCATGATATTCAAATTTTTTGAAAAGGGTCTGTACATGATAAAAATGGGAGATTACAAAAATAATAGATTATTCAAATTTTAAACAGCATGCAATGGCTAGAGGTACTTGGCTTGTGGCTTAGGCATCTTTCCAGTCTTTTGCTTCTTAGTTGAGCCTCTTTCTGGGGCTTTCAGAACATGAAAACAAAACAAAAAAAACAATGCCTGAAATGCCAGGCCATCCCGGGTGCAGGACGGAGAGGAACACAGAAGAAGCAGCAGCGGTCAGTAAGCCAAAAAGCAGAAGAAGAACACCAGTCTAGGAGGGAGTGTATTGATTACTAATTAATAATAAAGGGGAATAATTATAATCTTTTGAATATTTGGAGACTATACGCACTTGAAAATTGAATACTCGTTTTCTGTTGTCAGTGTCATCAACACATCATGGCACAGTGAGAAAACGCTTGTTGAAATAGTAATATTGATTAACCAAACACAATATGGAATAAAATCAATAAACCTTAATTTCCTAATCTGTAATTAAATCTATTGAGAAAGCATTATCCTAGCAATTGAACCATAGCTAAATAATACACTTACACTGGTTAACGTCAAATAAATCAGATGCAATAATATGTGTGACTTATAATTAACAAATTTTAAAGCGTTTGAATTTCCCTAATATCAAACTAATTCATAGTTCTAAAACACAGTAAAGGTTAACATCGTTCGAGAACTCAAGAGTTTACACATTTAGTAGCATTTTCTGACCAATTCAGAAACTTATTGTGCATTAAAAAAAAGAAGAAAGGAGGAGAGGGAGCCACTTAAAGGAATGCGGCTTCTCTCAATTTTACGATTTAAGAGAAGGGAGTGAGTAGGGAATAGTTCATCCAGATTATTGGGTCCGTGTGTGTGCTCCTGCACCTACACAGACAGACTGTTAGGCCAAAAGGGATCATAATGTTTTTGAAAGAATTCAACTCTTCTTCTGTTCCTGGGTTTGTTATCATACACCTCTGAGCAGAGGAAACTAACCAAGAAGTCAAAGAAGAAGAGTAGTAGCAAAGGATCAAAACAGAAATTTGGCAGAAGAGGTATTTGACAAGTGTCGAGTTAATGAATGGACAATAAATTCAATACTTTTTTTTGTTTGGAATGGCATTGATACGTGTAGTTGTAGCTAAATAAAAACAGGAATAATAACATCATTCATACAGTCATGAACTTGATTACAATAAATTCATTGTTATTCACTGTTAAATGATTATTTTAGTCATGTTTTATCTTACACATATTTTTTTCATCATATAATATAGTGGCAATATTTAGATGCTCCACAGTTAATGTGTGGTCAACTGACTGTGGGCTCATAGGTTGTTTGCTTTAGCTTTCCCTTTCAAATGAGCTTAATTGTATGGTAGGTCTCTCAATTACAATCCTGGAAATGAATTATGTATACCATGATATATACAGCGTGTCTATTCATGTTTTGTTCATTTACCATCAGGCTTCTCATTGGTATGACTTAACAGATTAGGTGCATAACCAACTCTGCTCTCTTTTGGGGAGAGAAACATATCAATAGACTAGTGATGGAAGATGATCACAGCCTTATTATTACACGAAAAGTAATATAATGTGAGCAAATGCAAAAGTGATCTTTGTTGGTATTATTGGGGGCTGTAATAATTACATTTTGTATTTAGGGGTATTGAAGCACCCAAAATGTTAATTACTTTTTGGCACTGACTATATTTTACTGTATACAGCAGTGTTTCCCACAGAACATGAATTGTTGCTGATAATAATTTTTTTAACATATTTTTTAAAAATCTGCCTATGTAGAAATGAATATGATATTGCTATGACTTTAGCATCTCATTATTAAAAATCCTGCAGTAAAAGAACATGGAAAATCATCAGAGAGATATCTAGAGACTCATTGTACAAGAATATGCTGGGGTTTGCTGATAACTGCTGCTAACAATTTGAATAAATTATTTTATGGAATTTTGAAGACTGGAATCTATAGCGCAGAGTGGGCGATTGGTTTTGCTTTGCTATGTGATTATTAAAAAATACTGTAGTGAATGAAAAAGAAAGTAATGACAGATGTATGTATTTCAACAAATAAAATAAGAAAAAAAAGAAACTTTTTAAACAACCTACGTGGCCATTCGAGTATAAATTTCTGAGTTTACAAGGTGCACGTCAATGCACCATGAAGTCCCACACACTTTGTCGTACAAAACGATGTAGATTTCAGATCTGCTCTGTGCATTACCCATTTTCAAGTGAAAAAGTCAGATTATGCAATTCTGATTGAGTGCAAGGAGGGACATAATGACATTACTGTGTCCCCCATTAGCCCTGCCCCTCCAAAACCCACTGGTCACAGAATCTCTGGAATATCATGGAAATTTGAAATGTGTATTCCATACAAGGAAACTCAGAGAATTTCATAAATATTCATGGAATTTCACAATGGGGTCACTCTAATACACCAGTGTATAGGAACCCTGGATTTCATTTCAAGAATATTTTAAGGGAAACTGATAGTATGAACATTCCATTGAGAGATCTGACTGAAAAAATGTAGTTTTCTGGGTTTGGGTCTTGTCTGTTTGCACCTACAAAACGGTATGGCTGTGACAATTTTCAACATTAATGTGTGTATGTTTGAGATGTCGAAGATGCAGAAAATCCTGATCCATCTTCACCAGATCACACATCACCTTGAGTGAATGGATGAAAGTCATGCACAAGTAAGTTGTGTGTACTGCTGTGAATAGGGTTGGGCGATAGGGTACATCCTCTTGTCAAACAATTTTCATCCAAGAAATTGCAGATCCGTGTTTTATTTGACGTGGGGCACTAAATACATTTGTTGGCTCGAAATACATTTTAAATCAAATAAAGCATAATTTTGGTTGCTGCGTGTTAGAGATGGGTCGATGGTCGATGCTACCGTGTACTGATCGTATGTAGTTCCCGATGCCGATGTGAAAGTTTGTTCTTAATTTTGTTTTTATTTGTTTTTTTTTTATTGTTGGAAAAATTGCTGTGTTGAATTTTAAGGTGCACATTCATTCGATAAATTAATCATACTTTTTCTCCTACTCAAAGCCTGCATTCTCAGTTTTTGTTCACATCTTTGGTATAGGCTATGGCTATAATCAGGTAGCATGGTGTGTGATGATGTAGTCTGAGATGAACATGTAGATTGGTGGTCTGCAAAGCCTTAACCAGAATCATCTGTTTACAGAACCAACATATCGGCTGGTTAACATCTTTTGGTTCACCCTTCTCATTTAGTTTGAAGCCAAAAAAATCTGAAAGGGTGAAGTTGCAGTTGTCTTATTTACCAAGGTATGCTCCATTAGGTTTAATAGCTGCTGCTTAAACAGTGTTAGTAGGGTTCACTCTTAGACTAACCAAGCCTATACTATGCAACCTAAATTTGGGCAAGTAGACACCTTGTTGACAGAGCTAAGAACTGCAGTAATTGTATTTGTGTCTTGTCTCACTGACTGTCTTGTCAAAATAGTGAACACCTACAAAGGCATAGAAGAAAGGTATTGTGCCACACAAGTCAATAACTCTACATCTCATTTTCCATTAAAGTTTTTGATTCAAGGGCCAGTTGCCCCTTGATTTAAATTTTAGGTTTGAGCTTTGAATGGAAGTTAACCAGGAATACCTGTATGGCAAGAAATAAAGGTAGGCAAAACTCTTAAAGGTAGGCTGCTCTTTGGAGAACAAGTGAGTGAAATCTGAAAAATGTTGATAAACATACCCCTTCAAGTATATATTAATATCTGACAGTGATTGTGTATGTCATGTTACAAAAAATCTCTCTTATACTGTTTTGTTTTATCTGTATCATTGTAAGAGGCTGGTTTGAGGCTACATGGCAGAGGATGTCCTGGGCTTTTGGTTGTGTTAGTTATGTTGGAAGTGAGAGGAAATGATAGAAGCCCTATTCTGAAGCTGGTGAGGAGAAGAACAAGGCAGGAGATGGTCCCACTTGTGTGCAAATATGTAAGCCTGGAAGCAACATTATCACAGATTGTTGGAGATTGTACCAAAGAGTGTTGCAAGATGTTTACATCCATTATCAAGTCAATCATAGGCGGAACGTTGTGCATCCACAGACAGGGTCTCATACACAACACATTCAGAAAGCCTGGTGTACCTATAAGGAAAACCTCTACTGCTTCAGGGGGAACTGAACGCCCACAGCTCTTAAGATGAACCTCAGATTCATCGAGTGGAACCACTGTTTGGCCAAAAAACACTGTGATGGAGTGGTTGAACACCTTTTTAAAGACATCAGAGTGTTATTTAAGGTCTGAAAGTTTTAACACAAATACAATGTTTTCATTTCAAAAACTTTGTAAAAGTTGCTTTTTTCCTGTTTTTAATCATTTTGTTTTATGTATCGTTGCCTCAAAATATAGAAAGTTGAGTGGTATGAAGACATTATTATCAGGCCTCAGTAAGCAAGCAAGGAATGAGACATTGAAAATGGGCAATTAGTAATTTGATTCTTGATTATGAAGTTGTATTTGTCTGTAATTAGCAATTTTTGGTGGCTAATAAAAAAAAGGCATTTAGGAAATGTGTTACAAAGTTGGACGGATCTGCTGAAATTATATAGAAATTGATGAGAATGTAAATGGTTAAAAATGTACTTCAGTTTACTTGCCTACAGAAGTTAGACAGAAAGTATTTGGAAATTAAGCCGCAACAACTCTGCTGCTGCTTGCTTAGCATAAGTTAGACAGAAACTAGTTGGAAATGACTTGCTAATTCTCACCTACTTACCATGAAATTTGTGGACCTGTAAAATGAAGTGTTACCAATATTTTTAAAATAAAAAAGCTGTCTGTCTTCTGTCCACTCTATGTCCCATGAACCGTTTTTGTCTATTAATTGCATATGGTTTTGGGCTGCAGCCATGACCATGACCACTGGAGCAATGATGAGGGTGGTTCCATCCAGTTTTACTAAACTAGCCAATCAGCATCAATGTAACAAAACACAGAGCTCTGATTTGTTCAAAAGACCAATCATTCTCATCAATAAGTTAAGTGCAAGCAGAGAGTGAGTCGAGCATGTGCAGAAAGCAAGTTGAGCATGAGCAGAAAGGGAGTTGAGCGTGAGCAGGTGAGCTTTGAGCATGCGCAGATCAGGGAAAATTTTAAATTCAAAAGCTTAAATGGAAATGTTCAAACTGAAAACTTAAATTGTAAAGATAAAATTGAGAATGGCAATGGAAATAAGAAAAGGGAAACATCAAATATGAAACTTAAAATGGGAAATGGAAAAGCTTAAATGGAAATATTTAATCAAAAGCTTAAATAGAAAAAAAATATTTATTTATTTATTTTTGCATTTACACTTCACCATTTGACATTTGGCATTTTAAGTTTCATCTTTTAGATTTTACATTTGGCTTTCCAAACTGTATGTAAATGAGGAGGCGTGGCCCAAAGGCTGGGAGGATTTGAAACACCTAAGGCACAGAGGCATCTTATGGACAACAGGGGGAGCTGACTGCTAAAGAGCACAGTGAGTTTGGTATGAGTCCAAACTAGAAGAGGAATGGCACTGTGCTCTGCCATCCACATTGGCTGTTAGCAATGGCAAAGCCAGAGCTAGCCTCATTGCTGAGACAGGTGCTGGAAGATGAACAGACTTTACATGACTGTACAGTAACCGTACACATTTGTTGTGCTTTACGTTATTTGCTTCTACTTTGGCAGATATGCTGCTGAAATTAGAAAGATATGATGGCTCATTTAGCTGGCAACTCACAGCCACAGGTTTTTATTAACTACTATTACAATAATTCAGTTATGATTATGTAGAGTTAGTCATTTGTTCTGCTCTTTTCGGAACAATCTAACTGTTAATTTGTTGGGGCAGCAACATTGTATTTGTATTCGAATAAAAGTGGAAATAGGCGTAACAATCCTGTTTTTTCATTACACTTCCAATTTTAGGCTAAAAAAATGTTAAAACAAGGGTTCTTCAATAAACTATTGTAGCAACAGAAGGTTCCCACACCAGGTCTCAAACCCCAGTCTCCCAGACAATGGTCAACTACACTAAGCACACAACCACATCTCAGCTCTATCAGACATGCAGATCTGCAGCTATTTATATATGATAACCAGGAAAGGGAGTTGAAGTTACATCCGGTGTTCGTAAAATGGAACGAGGGAAAGGTGGTGGTCGACAAACAAACCCCGCCATTATTGGAAGTTTTCTCTTTATCAAGAACTTCCAGCGCCTGTATCAGCAATGAGGCTAGCTCTGGCTTTGCCCTTAGCAGCCAATGTGGATGTTAGAGCACGGTACAGTTCCTCTTCTAGTTTGGACTCATATTGCTCTGCCAAACTCACTGTGCTCTTTAACAGTCAGCTCTCCCTGCTGTCCATAAGGTGGCTCTGCGCCCCAGCTGTTTCAAACCCTCCCTCCAGCCTTTGGGCCACGCCTCCTCATTTAAATACAGCTTGAAAGGCCAAATGGCAAATGCCCAATGGAAAAGTGCAAATGCAAATGCAAAAAATAAATAAATAAAAAAATAAAAATAAAAATCTATCTTTCTATTTAAGCTTTTAATTTAAGTATTTCCTTTTAAGTTTTTCCATTTCCCATTTTAAGTTTCATATTTGATGTTTCCCTTTTCTTATTTCGATTGCCATTTTCAATTTTCTCTTTACAATTTAAGCTTTAAGTTTGAGCATTTCCATTTAAGTTTTTGCATTTTAAATTTCACTTTTTTCATCGTCACTTTACATTTTCAAATTATCATTTTACATTTTAAATTTGATTTTTCAATTTCCTTTTTCTTTTTAATTATGGCCTGGTATTATTCCTAGTAGTGTAGTAAAATAATAATCTTTTTAATTTTATCTATTTTAATTTTCTGTTTGGACTTTTAATTTTAATTATGATCAAAAATATCCTCCATACAACTCCACTGTGTAAGCACACAATATTTTCCTCTGACTCTCAGTTCTCTGCCTGTGTGCTCAACATGCCCTCTGTCCACGTGCAACATGTCAACTGTGAGCTCAACATTAAGAATCTAAAATAATGCCATAAAAAGACTGCAGGTGTAGGTGTAGGTGTGCCATAGATTTAAGAGAGTCATCCTCAAATGGGAGAACACCATAACCAGAGATTTTAGATACATGGTTATATGTCTTTTGTTTTTTGTTTGTTTTCTGTTCTGTTTTTTGTTTTTTTGTTGTTGTTTTCTTTTAGGGGGGGGGTGTTTTTAAACTAATAGATGTCCCTAGATTGACCAGTGTGATAGATTGATATTGAATCATATACTATCATACTTACAAGTTCACTTGCCAAATTCCTTAATGCTATTCATTTATGCTTTTTGCATTACTTTCACATACATCACCAGCTAGTTGCTGCAACATTACCTAACTTTTACTCCGTTGACGATGGAATCTCTCATTAACGTCGCACCTTACCACTCCTTTGAGTGTGGTTTACCACTGACAATGTTTAGCTTTAAATACTGCAGGTGCAGTAGGTACTGACAGCCAATATATCCCCCGTTATTTGGTGAACCTCAGGACAGAACATACAGACTGAAGGTCAAATAAACTCTAATAGCAGCCCAGGGGATTAATTAAACTGCAGTCCCTTTAACATCAAATTGATACCACTGTTGAATAGCTACGACAGAAAGTATGTTATTATATGGTACGGTAAACAGAAGTGGGGAAGTTGGATAAACTCACAAGGTGATGTTAAAAATGTATATAAAATAAAACAATGTTTAGTCAGTGGTCAAACCCTGTCAGATGAATAATAGAAGACATCTCCTGCTTCTTTCATAAAAAAAAAAAAAAAAAACTATGATAAAACTATAATAATCTACAACTTCACAATAAATTATTATTTCCTTTGCAGGAGGAAATGGTGTTGATTAAATAAGGCATTTTTGAAATAAAATACTGTAAAAAGGGTTTCCTTGTTTGAACATATCATACTGATTCCAGTGTCTCCTCTCTGATTACCGCCCAGCAGCTGTAACACTCAGGTACTGTAAATTGGTTTGTTTTGTTTCAGAGCTAACTGGTGACCTGAAACGTCACTCATCTGAAATCAAATCATTAAAAAGGTTCAGTCCAGCAAATTTACAAAAAAAAAACAAAAAAAAAGTATGAAGATAACATTCCTGTCATGTGTGATATTTGAACATGTGATTCCAAAACCATAGACATTAATCTCCTGCTCTAACAGCCTCCACTCTTCTGGTTTCAGACTTTCCAGCATATGTCGGAACCTGGCTGCAGGGATTTGCTCCATTCACCCACAAGAGCATTAGTGAGGTCCAACACTGATGATGAGTGATAAGGCCTGGCTTGCAATTCAAGTTCATCCCAAAGATGGTGGATGGGGTTAAGGGGGTTCTTTGTAGGCCAGTCAATCAGAGCAAACAAAACTGAACGGACCTGGTTTTGCGCACTGGGGCAATCTCATGTTGAAACAGAAGAGGGAAGAACACAAATTGTTGCCACAAAGTTGGAAGCACACTATCGTCTGAAATATCATTGTGTTCTGTAGCATTAAGGGGTCCCATCATTGGAACTTATGGGCCTAGCCCAAACCAGAAAAAAACAACCCCAGACAAAAGTACACGAAAGTATGTGGACAAGGGTGTTCACATACTTTTGACCATATAGTGTATTTCCTTCACTCAAACCAGGGTTCCAGACTGCAACCAAAATTTTGAGTGTGCAAGTTAAAATTTCACATGGTCGTATTTGTGCGAGTGCATGATGATCATTAAGCTGTTTTGGTGTCATTAGGCTGTTTTGCAAATATTAAATCTTGAGTCCCTGTCAATCTTCAGGGTTTTCCCTGTCTATCTAACTCAAAGCCCTTGTATTACTGGCCACCGCATTTGTTGAAAATTCTGACAAAAAAGGCTGAACTCAACTGTGAGGGCAGTACATTACCACAGTCTACAGCGCACACATGCTAGAGTTATCTTGTAATTCATCTTCAAAACAGGCAGTGGTTGCAAGCATGACTAATGGCAACACGAACGTGAAATATATTATGAATACTTTCTACGCCATCACTCAGAGGTGTTAGCGGAGTGGAGCAGTGAACTCCAGCAGTAACAAACGAGACCAGCTGACCAACACACACTGCAGCACTTAAACAACTTAAACCGACTCGGAGGTGAAAAAAATAACTCTGTGCCCAGTCTGTTTTTAATGCTCACAGTGTTTTGGACAGTGATGGCTCTCCCCAAAGCTACTGGTGCATCAGAGAGGCTGCTCTTCACTGCTGGAGACACAATGTTAATAACACAGCAGAGCACTCTACTTCCCTCTCATTTTGTTATTCTCATACAGGCAGGAGACTGTAAGATGCTTTTCAAATTGATTGATTCATTAATTAATTAACTTTTTGAAATAAAACAGCTACAGACCATTTATCTTATCTGCCAGTTATGTTTCTTATATTCCTCAGCATGCAAGGTCATTGATTAATACCATACTGTATCAATAAAAAAAGGGTGTGACCAAATCATGCACTGGTGTGACCACCTGAGAAAGTTCGTAGCACCAGTGCTACCAGTGGAAACGTTAGTCTGGAGCCCTGCAAATCCTATTTTATCTAGCAGTGCAGATAGTTTTGGTTTCATTTCTCCCGGTTAGGATATATTTGTCTCTGAGATTTCTGCCTCCACCCCAATACAATGGAAGTGAATGGAATTTTGTTCGTGTTACCCACAGGATTAAATAAAATATTTCATAGTTTTCATGGGGATCATTTCTTTGGTAGAAAGTAAAGTGTATCCTTGAGGCTGCATTTGCTGCATTACTGTCACCTATAGATCAATGGAATAGTGTGAAACCACAGAAAATTTTACCCCACTATTGTCAAAGTAGGAGCCTTCTTGTTATAGTTCACATGGCCAGCCTGGGCAACCTACAAAGATGAAAACCTTGTATGTACAAACTTAAAATCCAATAAAAGAAGATTAAACAGAGCACAGCCACTGCATTACCATTAGCCTTGCAAGCTAGCAGTCAGTAAAGGTTGAAATAAAGCAAAAATTTGCAAAGGGGGAGCTTCTTAAAATCCCAAATGATTCTGAGAAGGCTGTCACATTGTGGGGACATTATGACCTTACTGTGACAACATATAAAATTAATTATTTAATCACTATCATTAAAACTGACTGCTGAGGTGGCGAGCTTCACAAGACAGAAAATTACCACTTTGCAAGACATATTGTGCAAAAAACTGTGCAAACAGAAGACGTACCAAAGTACAGTTTTGTCATTCATTTTTTAATTGGTATCAGCTATATGAAAGTCAATCCATTCTGATCATTTTGTTTATAGTAACCCAATGTGCTCCAGGTACACTAGCTGTCAAAAACACCCCACTGCACTCTTCAACTTGTGTTGAGAGCGAGTGAACCATGGAGCGGCACAAACAAACATAGCCAGCAGTTTGAATTAACAATATCCACACTGACAGAGAGCAGAGCCGCTCTGGGTTAAATAAAGTGACTTTGTGTCTCTTTTACTGGCATTTCTCAGCTGGACTGAATGTTTAAAATGCTGCTGTTTGCTGAAAACTGCATTGGAACTTAAATATTTATTTTTTTAATGCAGGAGATGAAGAGAGGCTATTTAAACCCTGGCTGGAGTTACCTGACACAACACATTCACACCGACACTCCTCTCTCCACAGTGTATTACACAAAACACTATAGGACACTATACAAACGTATAAACATAATGGAATGCACTCTGGGAGAGGATATTATACTTTAATATACTGTTAGTATATTTTGCCAATAATACTTCTATACTTTTACTTGAGTCTGAGTTATTCTTTAAAGGTGCACATTTCCAGGTCCATATTTTTGATCTGGAGCTCTACTGGAATATCTTTGCATGATTCACAGTTCAAAAAACATCTTATTTATCTTATACTTGCCCTTAATGCAGCCCCTCTGTTCAGCCTCTGTCTGAAACAGGCTGTTTTAGCTCTTGTCTCTTTAAAGCTGGAGTGCGAGACTTTTGTCTCCCCCTTCTGGCAATGAGAGTGATTACAAAAACACTGTCGACACGTGCTTACGTCATAGGCTCCGCCGTAGCCTACTCTGTTACTACTGTTGCGGCTGTCAAACGGTGGGTAAATTGTTTTGACAATTAGCCATACATACATTAGCGTAAATGTTTTCCTCAGTATATTAAAAATACTGAGACATGACCCTTACATTGTGCTATGTTTCAAACAGTGAATTTGGATTACATGTTACACTGCTACACAAAACTTGACAATTCAACAGCAGCACAAACTACAGCCAAAATGAGCATACAGTTAAATGAACAACTCTCTACAACAGTTTCAACATAAACTGAACATTAGAATCTTTGTGCCGGTAGTACTAACTGCAGGGCTGTTGTAATACATTCCATTAGTTTTAACTAGGTGGATCTAATGAACTGGAGACTATCAGCAGAAACACAATATTAAAGGACTAGCATTGGGATCAGGGGGTAGAAAATCCCAAGGGTGACACTAACTGCATAACTACAAAACAGAGAAAAACCTCCTTTGACTCACAAGTTCCATCAGTCAACAAAAAGCACCATTTTACAGGGGAAAAATGACTGGTGTCTGACACTGTGATAAGCATATCAGTGATATCAGCATGTCATCACATTGTCATTTGTACTGCAATATTTCACAGTGTAAGTGGAGGCTTGTGAGTTTAAACAGGGATTACTGTCTAAAGAACACTAAAATAATCATCAAAAATCATCAAAATGTTTCGTTTCCAAAATCTGTGAGTCTCCTGTGTGCTCATTAGAACGCAGCAAGAAACAGAATTGACTATAGCACTTCTGTACTATAAATGCCCAATGTGTGCATGATGCTACACCGTGAACACTCCATGAACTGAGAGCCACTGAACACAGTAACGCTGTTGGCTAAGTTATTAGACCAGCAATGTGTGCAGCAGTTTGCACTGAAGCAAAGGATGTGAACACAACATCTAATGCTTATTCTATCTGTAATCAACTTTCTTACATCCCTTGAAAGAAAAAAAGGAAGGAAAATCAATGGCTCAGCCAATTTTATTGTCGACATGATGCAGTAAATACACTTACCTTCAACCTCACCAGCTTCCCACGGCCTTGCAGATGGATAATTATAGGGAGGATGGAGGAACGGATGGAGAGAAGCGGTGCTCGGGCTGGGGGGCAGAGGGAATAGAAAATAACAAGACAAGTTTAATTACTGTAGGGTACAGAGGACTAATAAGACTTCTCTGTCACATTGTGATCAAACATATGGGGGTCGTGAGCCGGGATGTTACGCTGACTGATTAAGGATGAGGCCCGTGTGACAGCAGTGCTCTGGCAGGAAGCCACTTCACTATTGACAAAGAGAGCAGAAATGCCCCTAGACAGATCCCAACAGCTATGTTACCCTACCTGTAGCTCTGCTAATGAGTTGGATCACCCACATACACATGAAGGAAATTTAACCTACATTATGTTCTATTAAAGCTATAATTGGCAAGGGTTAGGCATGAGCACCATTATGTATAATAAAAAAGAAATGACTTGAAAAGATTGAGGGTGCTGCTTTTAAACGTCATCAATTCAAAACGAGCACATCATCAGTTAAAGACACACCTTAAAGTGGGTTGCCCTGTTGTAATGGAGATGGAAAATCCTGCTGTGCTGGGCTGACGCACTGAGTCAAGCCAAGTTAGCACATGTGTATGGAAAAACCCCTTAAGTGATGGGGGCCAAAATCTACAAGCCAATGCCCATATGAAAACTGAAAGAGGTTTTCGTATGGTTCCCTATGGTATGCTTTCCTAAAGAGGTTTTCATATGGGCACCTGACATGTTTTAAGACAGACTTTTTTGTGAACCTATCCTTTGAGATTTCAGTCCCAACTGAGTTGGCAACACCTGTGGTTACTAGCTAACAGCTAGTTCAATTCAATTCAGTTTTATTTATATAGCGCCAAATCATAACAAAAGTTATCTCAGTGTGCTTTAATAATACAGTTTCTAGAGTTCAGTTTGAAATGTCACATGTATCGACCACTGGGGGCAGCAAACTCGAACTAAGCAGCTTCTCTGTCAGAGATGCAAAAGAAGAGCTGCTGGTGTATCTGTTTACAGCGCAGCCAAACAAATTGTGGGCTGAGAGGATTCATCACTTTACATTGTTTTTATAAAGACTACAGAAGACAGTGACCATTGTCTGACAGCATAATACTGGACTAATGTTCCAGTGTTTCCACCTACATTACATAAAATGTGTTTAGGCAATGGATTTTTTCTTCAGCATCAGGTCCAGTATGTGAATTTATCATTTCCTATGTGTGATTGGTCACTTATAATCCCACAAAGCAAAGGCAGAGTCAGCAGTAACAATGAAAACCACTATAGTGAGAGGCAATTACAGAATGTAATTCACTATTGCTGCCAAATGTTGACCAGAAATAGTATCAAAAATGGAATTTCATAATAATGAAACTGTTTAGGATTATAACTTTAAGAAATAAATTAAAACACATTTTTAACAGTGTGGATACAGTTTAAAAAAAGAAGAAAAAAAAGGTTTTCAGGATTTGAGGAAATAATCACACCACAAAGTTCATTTAGTAGCTCCAGATCAACTACTATATAGACCATGCGGTGAGTTTGTTTCCTCAACTCCTGCTACCAATGTCAAGAATGAACTTTGAACCTTATTCTGAGGATTGTTTGTACAATTTAAATGTTACACGTCCTTCACACACTACATATCACAATGTATGCAGTACAGCATTTTATTCAATAGTTCTTCAATTTTCAGAGCTCAGATTGTGTGTTGGAACACTTTATTTGGTTTAGTTTAATTAAAAATTCCCAAGACTTGTAAGCTTGTAAAAATCGTTGTAGCAGTCAATGTGTGCTGAGAATCCATTCACTTTTTGTGTGTGAATACAGCTTGCCGTGGGATAGAGCTTTATCTTTCAGTGAGAGAGAACACAGATGGGATGCCACATTTGAAAAAAGGCAGTAGGTGTACATTGATTTAAGAATATTCTGTAGTCTTTTTTTAATTAAAGCATGAAGCGATGAATCCTCTCTGCCCAGTTTGTTTGCCTCTGCTGTTAACAGATACACCAGCTATTCCTCTTCTGTTGTATTTCTGACAGTAGCTACTCAAAGTGTGTTTGTTGCCCCCAGTGGTTGATATTTCTGTCATTTCAAACAAAACAGGAGGACAGAAACTTAAGAATTATAAATCTACAAAGGAAATCAAGAGTTTAAGAGTTTGTGCTCTCTTTTGAATATGAGCACCAATTTAGCCTCTTTCCCCTGGCTCTGTGTGGTGCTGTTAGAGGACGATGCTGGATTGGATTGGGACAGGAAAAGCCCATTTATCATGACATCAGCTGCCCAGCAGGCAGGGAGACGAGCTGGCAGTGCTGCTGATGGACTGGCAAAGGCCTCATATTACCACAGCCCCCGGTCTCCCCATAGCCTCCCTGATGAGCCCCTTGCCTGCCATCAGCCTCTGCATTCCCTTTCCATTTCTCTCCTTTTCCAGGCAGAGATTCCCAGGGGTGACAGGGAGGCGTTGGGTGGCTGATAGTGAGAGTAATTAAAAGGGTTGATTAGAGTGACGGAAGGAGGACACCCAGGGAGAAAACAAGAATCTCTCTCAAGACAGAGAGAAGGGGAAAAGAAGAGGAAGAGTGAGGTAGAAAATACAGTGTTGGAGCAGATATCACGTCAGATCAATCTCCAAGTTAACAGGGGAAGATTTTTTTTTTTTTTTTTGTCCTCAGTCACTTGAATTGGGGCAGAACCTCAGGGGAGACACCATCACACAAGTCCCAGAAACACTGTACAGAGCCAAGTGGATGTGCTCTACTGAGAGCTTTTCAAGGTAAAGCTAAAAACAAGACTGTTAGGCCTACTTCCTACATTCACACCACAGAAATAATTGATACATCTATATTTTCATATGATTCTATTATTCATACTCAAACTATGAAAAGTCAAAGACATATGCAATCAATGTCAACAATCATGAAACAAATATTTATCCAGTTTTTTATCAGGATTGTATATACAACATGCTAGCAATAGCCACCCCATTCATGGTTGATTAAATGACAGGAGTTTCTGTTAACAGACTTGGTCTTAACAATATAAATTATACAATACAACCGTTTTAACTATACACTCATGTAAAAGTCAAAAAAGTATGAGCCTGGCAGAATACAAAATCATATGTAATGAAAGACAGCCAAAGCTAATTGAGAGGCGTGTGTACTTCTTTAAAAAATAACCAAAGGAGGGGATTGAAAATACCCTCTCTCTTACTCTCTACCAACTCCTGAGGGAAATATCTGGCTCTTTAGCTGCTAAATGTTCCACTATGTTCACCAGCTAGTCTACAGCTAACTGTGTCTGTTTGCTGTTTGGTGCTGAGCAGGTAGTGTACAGTGGCTTTTTAGAGTTTTTTTCTCTGAAAACAGCTGCCTGCTGTGGCTGAAAAGTGCTGAGAATTAACCAAAACAGTAAATGCGCAGCCGGACAAAAGCTCTGTAAAGCTGAGGGGAGCTGCAGAGTCGATGATAATTCTCTCCATCACTACGTGCCAAGTACAACACATTACACACTGTCATTTGATACATTGTTAATATAAAAATATTGATTATAGAGCCACTTTAATAAACATATTATTCTTCAAGTCATTGCAGACTATTTTCCATTTTAAACCAAGACCATGATCTTTCCCTAACCTTATCCAAGTGCTGCCAGTGTCTGTAGTTTCTACAAGCAGATATTCTACTGCAGGATCAGATATTTTGGTGGGAAAAAAAAGAATTACATCTTCACTGAATATTTCACTCATATGTTCAGTATCAACATTTTTGCAACTTGTCAAATGCGTTCATTAACAACAATTTCTCATTGTAGTGAGAGAAAATGTAATTCAGCCAGCATTACATTTCCAGCAAAAAATATTTGCTGTTGCAGTTTGTTTGCAGTTAGCACTCTTTGTTGCAGTTAGAATTCCTATGAGTCAGGGTTGAATTCTTATGTAGACAGCATGTACAATTAATAACCAATGTCCATGTTTGGTGTGCATTATTTATCTAATGCTGAACTCTGATTTAAGGCTGAACAGCTCATTTGGAAGCTTGGCTTTTCCTGCTTTCATCCTTAAATTGATTGATTTATGCATTTGTAACGGGGTCTCTAAATGATGCTACAGTACAATTGGTTGAGAAGAGAGTTTAGAGTTTAAACAATTTAAGTTTACGCAATGCATTTCACTCACATGTAACCATGAAACAACACACATTTTTGCACTTCAAGTCTATTTTCTTCTGTTTTAGGTTTGTAACCACAGTGATTGTGTGTTGGGCTCTGAGCATATGGGTGACCTACACTCAATATTGTGCCTGAATGCATCCTGTGTGTGCATCCACAGGAGGAGAACTGAAGCTGCTGCTGTTCTGCTAACATGCTGCCTTCACTACACAGCCGGTGTAGACAGTATGTTATATGCATGTTAGGTGCACACCATATCCTGAATATGACGTTTACATGAAATGATATACTTATACATACTTACAGTATGTGGGCAACAGTGGGTGCTTAGCACCTACAGTAAATATGTATAACAACTACAGTGGAAGTAATTCCGTATTTATTTGATATTTATTTATGGACCTAATGTGATGAATCAAAATGAAAGCATCTTGATTTTTTTTCTTTGGCTTGGAGAAAATAAATTCATTTAGGAGAGCTGCCAGTTGATGCTCAGTAGAGTTATGTTGCAGCAACATTATCAAGAGTCCTCTTGGCAAAAAGGCATCAAAATGCATTTCCATATGACTGACTGGAACATACATACATACACCCTTGTATCCAAGTCTAATTTGTACAGTTCAGTACCACATACAGTCTCCTGGCTTTACAGGCCCACAGCAGTTCCTGCATCAACCCAAGCTCTTTAAGAAGACAAGTAAGTAAAACCTTAGCACATAAAGACCAAATATTTAGCATTTTATTAGTGAAGTGAGGCTTATTTTGAACATACTGAATAAGACTGTCCTCACCAGCATTGATTGTAGAGACCCATATTTACTCTTCTGTGACAAATTGTGAGACTTTGACACAGGATATTGTATATTGTAGTTTGGATTCCATCTCCTAACAGTCAACATTGGTTTCTTTTACCGTGGTGATGATGATCGTTCTCTAGCTTGAACAAAATAGTTTTGGTTCCCTAGAGGTGGCAGATCAGAAAACGATAGATAATTTTTGTCATGATCATATGTTTTTTGGAAGGAACTGACAAACAATGTCGCCTTTCTGATTGGGGCACTATATGGGACCTTTCCCAAAGAAAGGTGACCTGTTACTTAGGTTGGGGGACTCAACGGCAGAGAAGTGGATACAGTGGTGTGTAATGTAATATATACTGGGATTGAAGATGTTCTCCATACTCTGGGCTGAAAGAGGGGCTGACATGACGGACTTCCTCACCTCAGTAAATAATATATTCTTGTTACCTTGTTTGCCAATGACATTTTCTCTACAAACCAACAATGACGAGGTGAAATGATTTCATGAATGTACAAAATGTTTGCACTGTGGGAAAGCAGCATCTTCTGTTTAGTTCCTGAAAATGGTCCCCTGTCTCCTCGGCTCAAGGAAATAGGATGGAAGCAGTGAAACTACTTCCATTAGCGTTTAAAGAATTCCACCAGCTCTTATAATGACTGACTGAGACACCCTGGGGTCAGTTCCGGGAGTTATGAATCTTCCTGATTTCAGAGTTGGTTTAAAGTTTCAGTTTGACATGCATGACAGATGCAGGGAGATGCAGCAGTGCAGCCTCTGGACCTGTTCCAGAAGAACTCCACCCAAGGCAGCATGGTTCTGGATGCAGAGTGACCTTGATCACTGCTCCTATCTAATGAGTGATGGACTGTCAGAACAGTACATTTCCATGGCTGAGGCTGCTATGACAAACTAAGAATTATATTATTCTGTGTCCTACATAAGTTTTTTTTTTTTTTTTTTTTTAATGTGGTTTACAAATGTAAAAGCTATATTGTAACATCATGTGCAGTTTAAACAGAAGATGAACTGATTTCTTTAGCACTGGGAACATACAGAGGATACGGATTCATAAATTTAAAAGGAGCAACAACTGAGATTTTTTCCCATTCAATATAAAATGACCATAATAGTGTATATCAGTAGAAGTAACCTGATTAATACCAATGTCTCAGCAAAGACATAGATACTTTATTTTAAGGTACTTTTGTAACATCAAATATTGGTGCTTTTATAAAACAAGATGGCAGCTAATCACATTTCTGCAGCCAGCTCTTTAAACACTCCCTGATTTTTGTTCAAGCACAAAGTACCATCATTATATCCCTAAATTTTCTCCAAGCTGAGCATTGGAACAGCGCAAAATGCACAGGGCTGTGAGGGTGTGTTACAGATAAGGCCCTCTATGATGCACCAGTGTGATCTGTTGTTTCCCTAAGAGAAAGCATAGTTGCTAAACCTAGCAGCAGAGCAACATTGAACCTTCAGCAACATTGAACCCCTTCATCCCCTTGAACCACTTCAGCGACAGCAGATTCACCGTCACTGAAGTGAGAAGGATGTGAACGGCAGTGAGACACTGCCTTATATTCTGTGTGAGACACACATAATTGGTAGGCATGTCCTGATTGGCCCGCGACGTACACAGCATTTTTTCTCATGAAAAAAGGTTGTCAGCACATTTTTAATACAAAGAAATTCGGATCATTCTCTGGGAACCATGAATATCCACATGAAATTTTCATGGAATACTGGCCAACAGTTTTCAAGATACCTTGTTGTGGAACAAGGTCTAGGTCCAGGATAAATTTTGGCTGAATGGTGGAGCTATATGTAGGTCATTATTTCACCTAAATCATTTGATTCATCCTCTAGTTATCATGAATATCCATTTGATGAAAACCCAACCATTAGCATTTGACATACTTTAATCCAGTTTTCAAAGATGCATACCACATCACAACTGTAAAGTTACTAGTTTGAATCTGACCAGATACCTTTTCTTCCTCTCTCTACCATGAACTGCCCAATAACAGCTAAGTGCTATGAGTGCACCTCTAGTGTTTGCTAATAAAAATACCCATAAGCAAGTAACAATATGAATAACTAATTAATTGGGGAAATTGCTGAAGATAAGTAAGATCATCATCAAAATAAGTTAGCAAGCACTGGCGGTACAGTACAGTACTTCCTATTAATCATAATTTCCTTTCAACTTGGACATTTGAGAATGGAGAGAAGAAAACTACTGCACTGCACCCATGTCATCATAGTGCAATATGCATTAACCCATAACTTCTCAGAAAGTTTATATGTGAGTGAAGTCTAGACTCACATATAATAGAAAACATAATGTACATTAGTGTATGTAGTCTTAGGCAATGGAGATGATACACTTACACAAAAGTGTAATGCATATCATTAATCAAACATATTTTTTTTTCATATTAATTCAGTGTTTTAGAGCACAAGCTGACAGAAAAATGATGCCACTACTATTCACACACTCTAGAATGACACTTTCAGAACCCCAGATCTAATGCAGTGATCATATTAATCCAATTAAAACAATAGTGGTATCTTGCTTTTTGTTTTGTCTTTTTAAGATGTGACCAAATAAAAATAATGAGTACATTCTAACACATGCAAGTTCACAGGCTCTGGAATAAATCTATGGAATCTTGACATAACATGAAGAAATGTGGCATTTAATGTAGCTAATATTTTCTTTGTTCAGTGTAGCATGCACAGATCCACCATCTGGGAGAGACAATGCACAAACATGTTAATTCATAGATCAAATCTCCTGCAATCAAGTCCACCATGAAAATAAAAGAAGATGTGGGTTTCTTTTAAACCAAGACAAACGTCAAACTGGATTATGTCCATCTCAAGAAATTAAAGCAGACCTGTTGGGACAGGTTTGTCCCTAATTTGCTCCATGAATTAGACTTAGCCTTCAAATGTGGTAAACAATTTAATATCATTGGCCCACATTATTTCCCTCTTCATAATATTCGTAAAGAAACAATCCAACATTTAGAGAAAATCCCCTCTTCCCCACATCATATTCTGGGTAATCGTCCAGTAGTACAGTCTTATCATTGGCTTACTTACAGTAAAATATTTTCCAGCCCATACAGAAACAAATGGAGTAAACAACTGAGTCTGGCCAGAAGCTAACTAGTTAATGTGTCGATGGATTAATGTTACAAATTACTGAGTGGGGATAATTGACTCTCCTATACTGGGCTCTGCAGACAGGCAGCTGTGGTTTCTTATTTTTTCCCGCATTCAGCAAGCACTGACATTGATGTACACTAAGCTTCCGCCAAGAGACGTGAGCCCCCGCTGCAGTAACACTAACGGGAGAGACTCAGCTGAAAGGCAACAAAAATAAGCATGATACTGTATATTCCAAGATATCTTCTCTATTGCACCATGCCCTTTTTATTGCATTTGAATGATCCAAAAGGTCATGAACGACTTTGACTTATCTTCATTGATTTTTATACTCTCACTGCAAACAGTAAGCCCATATAATTACATGACTCTACATGACTGGAAGCATAAGGAGTGCCTTTCAAGCAGTTCACAAGTTTGTTTCACTTGATGTTTATAGAGTTAGAGCACATGTATGACATCAGAATGGCAAATTAGAATGCTGGTATTCTCCAGCTACGCACAGTGAGCAGAAATCAAAAATATAGTTCTCCTTATAGCGGTGATGATCTTACATTCATTCTGTGTAAATCTCTTTCATAGTCAACTTTATATTGTTTTCAAAGCAAGACAGATTAGAGATCTCCAACTAGAAAGAGGCCAAAGGACACAAGGTTCAGCCTGTTAGATTACCCCTATGACCCCTATACAGACAATGAATTATGCAGAGCACTGGTCACCCACTTTCTAAGAAATGCAGTTTTGTATTTTTAACTGTAACATCTGCAACATCATGTTTTTCAGGTTGGGCTAATTCTCAAGAAGTAACATTTTGGGTAATGTTTTACTCAAGTTCATATCAGATTTGTGCTCAGTACAGAGTCAGGGCCTAGTTTAGCACAAAAACCAGAAGCAGGGAGGAACTGCTAGCCAAGCCAGTGTTAAAAAATACAACTCCCAAAATATCTAAAGCTTTCTGATTGACATGTTGCATCTCATCATGTGGCTTTGTATCAGTCAGGACAAACTTTGCAATGCCACTATGATAACTTCAGAGATTCGCTTTATTCTAGGGTATTAGGAGTGTGCATCTCTCTCTCTCTCAGACAATTCAATATCTATTTAGAGACACAGTCCCATGATCCACGAAATGTGTATTGGTACAATACTGTCTGATTCAAGGCCAATACTATTAAATTTCTCCACAATTAGAATGTGATATTTTTTATAATTATAATAAGTATGACAATAAATACATTATTTCCTTAATTTTAATTTCAAATACTAAATATGAAATATTCTACAAGATGATGTCTTACACCAATAGTGGTACCCATGGGCAGTAAAACACTGTAAACATTTTTCAGCCAGTCCCCAAAGAGTTTTTTTTTTCACTGAAATGCTGCTGACTGAGCTTTCTTATTTCAGTTCCTGGGTCAGAGTCATCAACTCTGAATTTAAATAAATATTTAAATATTTATTTATTTACAAATAGTATTGTATGGCTACATGCCCCAGTAAATAAAACAATACATGGCTTCAGAAACCAGGAGGAGTTAAAGGCTAGTTGGTTGGTTAGCTGCTAATGCGTTGCTTGCCTTCTCTGTCAGTAACTTTTCCTTTTGCGCACGATTTGTCTCAGATCTGTGGTTCTATATCGATGTAGCCAAATTTTTGATTAGTTTTCTGATACATATGAGTTAATCATTACATGCCTATTGGATATATAATATTATTTCATTTTCAAAACCTCTGGGTTTTTCCTCTTGTTCAACATACCGCATAGTGAAAGCAGCAGGTCAGCAGCTACAGTCCTCTGTCAATGTGCAATACACACTCACTGAAGTTTGACAGAAACATGTCTGGTATACATTGCATTTGAACACTTTCACATTTTCTTTTTTTATACTTTATGTTGACATTATTTGAGTTCATTGACAATACTATACTGGGTTTGCAGTGTTTTATGCACAATAATGATAGCTAATAAAAAATATAGCATAATTGTGATTCACAATGGAAAAAAGTAAATACATTAAAGAATAATAATAATAATAATAATAATAATAATAATAATAATTTGTTGTCAATGCACTGAAGCCAGACAACATCTATGAATCAGAAAAGACAGGCAAAACATGCTATGTGTACTTGCATACAGTACATAGCTGTTTGCACACACACACACATTATTTCATGTTTAAACTCTGGTTCCAGTCAGGGTCAGATGTAATGGGGGCTTGGGGCAAAATGCCCCTAAAAAGTGTAAAATTGCCCATGGAATTGGATGACGGGGGCTTTTAAATATTAAAATAAACAGTTAAACAAAGACTTAATACATTTTGCAAATTGCAGTGTTTCCCCTATATGCTTTCACCAGCAGTGCAGCACCGCTGCTAAATGATGAACACCACTGCTGAAATTTCACATTGTACATAATCACGAAAGGAAAACACACACTTTCTCACTTTGAGCAGCTGACTGGAAAAAGTGGTGAGCAAATGAGAGTTTTGCCTCTCTGTCTCTCTCCTATGCTTTCTGTCTGTCGTGTGTGCCTGTTTGCATTAGGGCAGGGCCGTGCACGCTCTCTCTCACACACACGTGCACACGCACGCACGCACGCACACACACACACACACACACACACACACACCCTCCTTTCTACCAGCAGTACCTACAGTACTGAGTCTGACCAGCAGCAGCAGAGGGAGGAGGACAGAGGAGAGGATGAATGATGCCACAGAGCTGTTAACCAGTTTATTGTTAAAGACCTGCAGCTTTTCTACACAGTGGAGTCTGAGGGCTTCAACGATTAATCAGTTCAACAGTACGGAAGGTTATTCTAGGGGTCTTGTCAATAAGGAGATAAGGTCTGGGTTAGTTACAACAATGACAAATCCTGGTTTACAGCTAAACTCAGACAGCTAAGGTTGGAAAAAGGTGGAAGTGTTTAGGAGTGGGGACAAGGACCGGTTTACAGAGTCTAAATGCAGGTTTAGCAAGGCGGTGAGAGATGCTAAACATCTGTACTCTGAGCAACAGCAGTTCTCAGAAAACATCTTGTCCTCTGTCTGGAAGGGCTTCAGACAGATCACCAACTACAAACTGAAAGCCCCCCACAATGAGTTCTACTGTTGATTTGAAAGACAATGGGACAGTCCTGATACTATCCTCCATGACATCTACCAGCTCTAGACAACCAGCTCCTCCTCCCCCACCTCAGCAGGGGCCCAGGTCCCTCCACATCTGCCCACCTCTGAGGCCCCCTCCTCCTCCAAAATGACGACTCATCCATCCTGGAGAGTGATGCCAATGGGCTGTTCAAGAGACAGAACCCCTGCAAAGCAGGTGGACCAGACTCTTCCTCCCTCCTGGAAGCATTGTGCTGACTAGTTGTCTCTGGTTTTCACAGACATTTTTAACACCTCACTGGAGACATGCCACATACCAGCCTGCTTAAAGATCTCCACCATCATCCCACACAGGACAGGACCACAGGACTCAGTGACTACAGACCCGTCACCCTGACCTCTGTGTTAATGAAATCATCACGGACCCACTCATAGACCCCCTGCAGTTCGCCTACAGAGCCAACAGATCTGTGGATGATGCAGTAAACATGGCCCTCGACTTCATCCTCCAGTACCTGGACTCTGCAGGAAACTACGCCAGGATCCTGTTTGTGGATTCAGCTCCACCTTTGACACCATAATCCCGGCTGTACTGCAGGACAAGCTGTCCCAGCTGCACATGTCTGACTCTACCTGTAGGTGGATCACCGACTTCCTGTCTGACAGGAAGCAGCACATGAAGCTGGGGAAACATGTCCCTGACTACCGGACCATCAGCACTGGTCCCCCTCAAGGCTGAGTCCTTTCTCCACTTCTCTTCTCCCTGTACAACAACAGCGACACCTCCAGTCATCAGTCTGTCAAGCTCCTGATGATGATGTGCTTCCTGTGGCAGCTGAAGAAGTTCAACTTGCCAATGATGGTGCACTTCTATACTGCCATCATTGAGTCTATCCTCACCTCCTCCATAACCATATGGTATGCTGCTGCAACTGCCAAGGACAAGGGCAGACTGCAGCATATCATTCAATGTACCGAAAAGGTGATTGGCTGCAATCTGACGTCCCCCCACCCCCAGGACATTGAGGTGAGCAAGTAAGATTATGCCGGACCCCTCCCACCCCGGACATAAACTTTTTGAAACACTCCCCACAGCATGAGGCTGTGGTCTGTCAAGACCAAAACCTCATGCCACAAGAACAGTTTCTTGCCATCTGCAGCCGGCCTCATCAACAAGGCCCAAGACCCCCACTGACATGGACTCTATCCCACTCATGGACATTACACATTATCCATAATCTCATATTTGCACATCTGTGATCTTTGATCTAACATGGCATGTTACATTAATGCAATTGCATTATTATTACTATTATTAACTGCACACTGCATATACTGTTTACTCCTGGTCAATATTTTGTACATTTCATCTCATTGTCTTGTATTTAATATTTAAAATTTAAACCTTTATCAGCTTTTCTCACAAATATTTACATATTTCTTTATTGTAAATTCCTGTCTTTCTTATATTATTTAGGATTATTTAATTTTGTGTATATTCTTGACTGTTATGCACCACAACAACTCTGTGTGGCTCTGTAATTCCATATCAATGCTCTAAAAAATAGTGTACATTTTCTGTGTTGGGGCATTTCAGTCTTTGACATTTATTAGAACTACACTCTCTAGGTCTTCAGAATCCTTCTGGTGTCAATAGCTCCTGTAAATTATCATGCACGACTCTATGGATGTCTGGGAAAATTCTATGGTAGATTTAATTTGCCAATGAGTGCAAATATGGGTCATGGTGTCATGGGCTCTCCGCACACACAACAGCACCGCTGCTGAAAAAAATCTTAGTGTAAACACTGCAGCGTGTCTGGATTTTGCTTTGTATTCAAAGTGCGACTTCCATACCTGCACAACCCTCACCCCCTCCTCCAACTAGAGTGTTGCAATTTTGTGAGACAGCTGAAGCAGCTACTCATGGTAACATTACCAACATGGAGCGTTTTTTAATTCGTAAACCTGCCACACTTCCAGCTGATTCACAATCAGTTTGAAATGAAATGAAATTAGCAATCTTGACAGTCACTGACCTTCTCCCGGTCTGCCCTGTGCCTAAAAAAAGCTACCAAAGCTGTCAAAGAGTCTATGATTATGGGTTGGAGGATGGACTGGATAGCAACTGACAGTACATCTGGAGGAGACACTGTGTTATACTGTCAGGCCTGCCGAGAGATGCCACCTCCTCATAAAAAAATCCTGTCGGGGACCACTAGACAGCTTCATCAGTGCCACAAAAATGCTGAAGAAGTATGCTGCTGAACAATAGGGACAATCAACAATAATTCTCCTATGTAAATTCTTTCTCAAAAAATCCTTATCTGGAAACACTAGTTGCGTCTTCCCTCTCTGAGCAGCTTACATTAAAGGTAAAGGACCACAACTGCCTACATTAAACAAGCTAAATGCCTTGAATGTGGTTTTGTACATGTACTTATCTTAGGAAGTGTTCAGTAGTTTGGCATGTCAGTTTAACACAAGGGGCCCAGTACTCAAAAACATGTCCTGTTATAGACATAACAACATTATTGATTATAATTATTGATAATCACTAAGTGGTACCAGCCCAAGACATGTCACCTGATTCTGAACTTCTGCCCCTCTCTTTTCCCAGAACTGCAAAGCTTGGTGCAGAAAATTACTCACTTCCTATCCAAAATGAATGGAGGCAGAATGAGTCACTTAGTGGATTAGTGGGGCTTCAGTCTGAAACAGTGTGTGCTCGCAAATACTGATGAATGAGCCATTTGCTTCCACACAGCTCTTCATAAAGGTTTGTTTGCACCACAGCTGATTTGCATTCATTTATTACTGAGGATGAATACTCCAACTTAAAAGGACCCTGCTGGTGGTTTAGTATTTTTTAATGACCATTTTTTAAAAGTGATTTTTAAAATTTTATTTTGTTATGTTATCTCTTAGTAACTGTCATTGGTGCATTCAAGGATGCTGTCCAGCCATTGGTTTCAGCAGCTTGATTTCAAAATTAAACTTGCAGATGTTAAACTTGCTTTCAAGTGTGGGCAAGATGATTTTCATTTGAACTGAAATGTATTGAAAAAATGGCTGAACAGTTAGAACAGTGTTGTTTGTGATGTCAAGTATACACATCTTGTACTTATTTGACTAAAACATTCAAAACCACCACAACCACAAGTCACAAATACTGCTTGGTTCAGATTCAGTAGGCAGTGTGGTAGCTGTGTAATCTTTACCTGTGGAGGAAGACTTCTCAGTGCTGCAGTGGACTTCTTGTGTTCGAGGCCAAGACAGAATGTACCAGCTGCTTGGCTCTCTTTGCCTGTGGGAGGAGAAAGCAGGATGGATGTGATTTTTGATGTAAATGTGAGAATCGCCGAGGGGAAGAGGTGGAGCATTGGTATGCAGCTTGAGGTCTGGCCGAGCCCCTGTTCTCCACACCTTGACGTTGACCTTATGACCTCGCAGCGAAAATCATTTGGCAGCTCCTCTGACCTCTAGCAGTATGCATGCATGAAGACACACACACCGATGAACTGAATTACAACTGAGGCAATTTTTACCCCAAGTAGCCACTCACTCCAACTTTTTGCTGCTTCCTTTTTCATACTGAGAACTAGAAAAACAACCAGAAGAACCCTAACTACATTTATAAAAATATATATACATTTAATTGGTATTTATCAATTAGTGATAGTTTGCTAGTCTGGGTTACGGCCTGCATTACAATGCCATCCTCTTACTCTTTTTTTATGATATAAGGAATCTAATGTTGCTATGTGATAACATCAATTCCTCAAAATGAACTCTGAACTGATGCCCCTACTAAGCTTCTTTATATTGTCTCATCTTAACACCCCCAGATTATCTCAATGCAAAGTGCTGCTTAATATTGAATACATTGAAACAGTTTTGACGTGCACATTGCTGCTACAGTTCAAATCACATACACAAAAAGACATTACACAATTGTTTTTAAAATGTATAAACTCTCTCTTGACACATCCCTTTCTCCACAGGAGAAAACTGTTACTTGACTAAATCAACTAAACTCAAAGTGTAATGCAAGTAAATGTGACAAATTAGGAAGTGTGGGTCTGGGTTTGAAGACAGTCATACAGCAGCTTCTCCAGAAGTCAAACAGGATGAGGTATGTGTGTCAGGGACAGAAATGACGCACAACAAAGCACAAACACAATATGTCTGCATGTTTGACGAGCTGGGAAAATACAGTGCTTTGAGAGAACGGACACAGCTCTATTGAATTATACATGAAGCAGAAGGAACCAAATCAACTGTGTGAGGTATTGTTGTGGCATGAATAAATGGTGCATAATTGATACAGACTCTCTTACATTATGCATCCCTGTTCACAAATCTCCATGTGGAGTTATGACGCAAAGCAGGTCAGGGGATCTGAGGGATAAAGTGTCACTGATCTAATGATCCACACTGTTAATGCTTTATGTAAATATGCACTGCTGGCTCCACCAAGCTTACATGTATCAATGCAAATTACCACAGCTTCAAACTTTCTCCTTGAGAGGAGAAAATACTGTAAGTCTAGACATTTAAAAGTTGTTACAAGTGGTTCAAGGGACATTCAGGGATGTTTCAGGGAGATTTGTCCCACTTTTAGCTCTTACAAACAGAAATAAAATGAAATATTTTGTCCTTAAATCACAAAATTCACAAAAGGTATGGCACTCTTTAAAATTCTTGCTATTGATACATCAGAGAATGTGATATTAACCTTTTGAACTCCAGGGTGTTTTTGTTTGTTTCTAATTTCCTTCATTTATAGGCTTATGGCATATTCATGGTGTGTGTCACCCAGGCATGTTATATATTGCTTTTTTTTCAGGAGAAGAAATGCATGCAAGTAGTACTGTGCATAATGGGAGACTTTTCATGTCATCTTTTATCTTTATGTCCAGAAGTTTTCAATAAAGCACAAATATCCATATATGAATGAAAATGAATGAAATTGTCAGTTTCATGGATATAAGAACCATGTTGATGGGACATTCTGAGTATTAGTAATGTTAAAAAAAAGTATTGATAGTGACAAACGAACAAAATATAGAAACCCCATTGTTGTTGATTTGATCACTGATTGTTTTGCTGATTGTTCTGTATCAGCCAGCAAGGCATCAACACATATCATAATGGAAAGTTTCACTTAAGCTAGTTAGTGTTTGAACTAAATATCAGCAGCAACAAAAAGCTGACAAAAATATTTGTATCAACCATCAGCTATCTGTCTGTCAAATCAGTAGCAGACAATCAAAGGAACGTTAGTAAGCCCGCTTACAGATACACGTGTTTGCAGGTGTTTGTGTCAAGTTCACTGACAGAGGAGCTGGACTCCCATGCACCTTAAAAAAGCACTCCTCTTTCAAAGATTCCTCTTTCAAAATCCATGTATCTACTTTTGCCTTACAGACAGATGGCTGCCATTAGAGGTGGGAGGAATCATGCAAGCTTCCTAACAGCACTCTCCTGATTGTTTCCTGCACTTCTTCCTCAGGACAGACACAACGTGAAGTCAAAGCCACTGAAGATGAAGAATGAGCGACTCAAAAAAAAAAAAAAAAAAAAAAAAATATATATATATATATATATATATATATGTGTGTGTGTGTGTGTGTGTGTGGTATGTGTATGTATAATTGTATTTTCAACCAACTAACATGGTTCTGCAAATGCAAATGGAGGATTGACTTACGATTTACAGTGTATCAGGTACCAATAAAATACTTGCAGTTCCTAATGGGAACCTAAATGCATATATAAATGTAGACCTGGGGAACAAGGAAGTAACAGTTGGGCATTTTGGAGGAATGGAGAAATAATTTTTATTTATTTCTTTTTTTTATTTTTGAAGTGTTGTTGTGAATTCTGGATACCTACAGGGTAAAATACTGGGAAACAGAACAGAAATTTGAGCATAATGGCGTTAAACAACACTGATATTCTGCTGAATATATCAAGTAATTATGACATAATGTATTCCACAGTTATATGTAACCAAAACTGTGGGGGTACAGTAAAGTGATGAAAGGGGCTTTGGGAAAATCTCTCCAAACTCAGATAGAGGTTTACTTAAGAATATAAAATACTATATATGGATTATGTTCCCAAAATAGTTTTAGGGTAGGAAGTTCAGACAAAAAGGGGTACACATTTTAGAATCATGAGGGACTTGTCAGTTTATGAGTATAGTAACATACCTATAGTGGTAATAATTATACACTTGTTTTCTTCCACTATACCTACATTTACATGAGGGAAGTTAGTATTTTTGGTACCTGAATGACACTGCAAATAGCAGGCTGTATTATAACCAACTTTTTACTGTGGCTCAGCAGCAGGGGTTCATTTAGCTGAGGAACACATTATCTAAAGCAGATCCTAAATATGAACTGAAACCCTGCCAATGCCTGACAAAACTCAACAGATCCTTCAAATAAGTTTGACCAATTTCTAGTAAACTTAGCAAATTACATTAAACAAATAAGTACAATATATACAATAGAAGTAATAAGTTACATTTCTCTATACATTACTCTGACTGCATGTAGCAGTCTAGAGGTCCTTTCCTCAGTATGAAGCTCCAACCTAGCACCCTCCAACTCTGAACAAAGCCCAGGTGACTCCCGAATGTGGGAATACAGTGGCTAGCTGGCAACGAAGAAGACACAGCATGTAAATAAAACAAATTTGGAATCCTTGGTATTCCTTCTCTGAGGATAGCAGCCTCCTCCCACCTCCTAGAATTGCTAACACACAGAGCAGTCTGTCCACTGAACACACAGAAACTAACTGATATCAGCCCTCCATCCAGCTCCTGGTAAGACAGTAAACCTCACCCCCAGCATGTTCAAATAACGGAATGTATTAATAACTGTAAATTACTTAATTTCAGTGCTTTATTCTTAACTGTAAAAAGTAATCACTTTACTGTAACATATGACTTATGATTTGAAACTCTGAATGTATTTATTTTAATTGATGAAATTAATCCAACAGATGGCCGTGTCAAACCTAATCTGACCGTCAAAAATAATACAAATCAAATGAGTCCAGAAACAAAAATTCTACTCAGTATTCTGTATCACCACTTGGATAAGTGCCCTGCACACCTATGGTCCACCCACACAGGTGATTCCACTTATTCTGTCTAATGAGAGATCTTCTCAGACTGTGTGGTAGTATATAGACTGTGTTTGATTGACACCTCCCTCCCTTTCCTGTTAATTTTGTTACACCTGTTTGGACGGAACAGAATTTATCATTCTTATTAGTATATGGAGAGGTGGTGTAATCAGTAACTGATAGCACCAGTGTAAATGTGAAGGTGCTTTAAGGACACTACACTGGCATGATGTCAACACAGATAAATACGGAGCCCCTAAGGGGACATGGGCAAAATATATATATAGTTTACTGATGCCACATTTTACTACATCGAGCACACGAGATACAATTCGTTCCCACGTTTTCATTCATTTGTATGCACGAGATAAGTGCATATACAGAAAGCCAGCACAACAGACCAGCCTTTTTTCCCCGGAGCATGAAGTGCAGTGCACCTGCTGCACTTTATTAAGTTTTAATATTTTTTCAGGCGAGAAAATAGCCATGTAAATTCCCAATATGTGGTCAGTTTATCCAAATAACACCTGTTTATAAATCTGCTTTGATGTTTTTGGAGATGTGATATATAATTCCTTTTGGAAGATGGTTTGGTTTCACAGATGAAATCAGCAATTGTAGCTGCCACATTAGTTTGTGTGAATATAAGGTGAAGCTTCATATTTTTACTGGACGGAACCAACAGCGCTGCCTCTGGGGCTCTATAGGTACTACAGATATCACCGCATTTCAATAAATACAAATGTATTAAAATAAACAGATCAGCCTATATTAAATTCAATTTTATTTTATTAAGCGTCCTCCCGTCCTTGGAAGTTTGTACTCCTGAGTCAAACCTAGTCGTCAACACACCTACCTGCTTCTACTGTGTAAAATAATCTCAACTCAAAGCTCCATGAACACTTTTTTTTTCTCACAAAAAACAACCTGACAGAGAGATGCAGTCAATTATGGTATTCAGTCTGTAATATAGCTATAATAAAAAGCTCTTTTGCTGAGAAGAAAGTTTGGAAAAGAGGCTATGATGAGCCCTGCAGGTGCAGAAACCTGGGGCCCAATGCATAAAACTGTGTAGATTCATGACTAAAGCTGTGTATGCACAAAGCAGAAATATGCATACGCATTCTTGACAAGTGAATGAAGCAAAAAGAATTGTTTATTATACAGATGACATTGATGATTAAGTGTTGTCACAAGTCTTTGGCGCTTAGACTCTACAGGGATTTTAAATCGAGGGATATCAGACCTGAGCAGCAGGCTGATGACTTCTGAGACTGATAAGGCTGATGAGGTTGATGAAGTGATGTACTGATGAATCTTTTGTAAAAATGATGAAGACACAACTAAACATCTATTTTATGAATGTCAGTATCCATCAGGATTCTGGAAATTATTTTTAAAGACAAACTAACCATTCTATTAAGCTGGAAGCCAAGGATGCATGTGTGTAGATTTGGGCATAGGCAGTAGAGACATGTCCCATGTTGCTGGATTGTCCAGCCAATATTTTTACCAATCTCAAACAATCTAGCCACTTTAACTCCACGTAATGTTAACATTAAGATCTCTGCAGAGTTGCGAGGTTTGTGTGTTTTTTTGCAAAAAAGTGTGCTATTATGGTAAAGAGTGAAAGAGCATTATATGGGGGATACTCGAACTGATGATCTGGTAACCCTCAACTTCAAGCTGTGCACATTGTTGACTAGCAGCAGCCTAGCAACAGCAGCAGCAGTGGAGTTGGTGAGGTGGAGAATCTGAAGAGGTTAGTAAAAAAGTGTAAAACTATACTATGAAAAAAAAAAAACAGACTGTCAATTTATTCATTTTACTGGGAAAAATTCACATCCATAAATCCAAGTTTTCGAGGTCTCGCACATCATTTAAACTTTTTATGATTGAATTCAGAAAGTATTTTGAGTCCATCCACATACAGTTAGTATGCTCCAAGAATATTTTTTAAGAAATCTGATCCTACCTTTTCTTTTAAGTTATTTCTATCTATCTTTTTATTATTATTACTTTTACCCTTTGTCCTGTTACCAGGTTGACTGTATCAACAAATTGAAAGCGAAGTCCTTTATGTTATCTTTATTTCATATGATGCCTAATTGTTTTGTTATTGTATTAATGTCACACATGTTGTAAGTGACGCTTTCTATAAGTAAAGTGATGGGAAAAAAGTAGGCTATGCTTTATCTAGTCAAATCCGGCCAAATGAAACAGACAAGTCTGGTCTATTATTGACTCATTTTGTCATACAATGCCATGCTCAGCAGTTAGATTTCAACACCGCCGTTCTGCTGTCCTTCAAAGTGAAAACACTGACAGTTCACACCATCCAGTATCACGTACACTTAGCCAGGTTGGCTCATTTAAAGGGACTAACATGCTTGCGGATGAACTGGTCTTACTGTACATTACCACATACAGATAGCGCAATGTGCATTAGAGATGGAAGGCTCGACTCTTTTTACTGACTCAAGTTTTTTATGAGTCACTCACTAAAGAGGAGTCATCGAGTCACCAAGTCAGTCACCCAGAGCCTGGGGAATCCCCCACAGGTGAACAAACACTTGTCTACTGATTACATCCTACAATTCAGCCCTGACTAGTACAAAATAATAAATCTTATGAAATATTTCTCTTGGAGAATGTTGGTAATTTGAATAGAGGTGTTTGATGGTTCAAGTAATAGGCTGATTTGATGCTGTGGTGTTTGCTTTAAATAATGTAATTGCTTCAACTTCCCCGTTGAAGAAATAAATTATTTTCCACAAAATATTAATTTTAAAATGATATACTGTACATGGCTGTTTATGAATTGTTTATACATTATTTTATACAAAATATTGGTAGTAAAAAAATAGCTGAGATAATTGTATTTATTCAAAATTATTTTATTGTTTCCTTTTTTAAAAAAAGTCTGTCATTCTGCTTAAAAGACGTGAACAGCAGTCAGTCCCATCTATGATCAGAATGGCATCCATAGCAACACAGTCTGCTAATCAGAAATAACGGACTGTTGAATTTCATGATTGAATTGAAGAGTAGTAAACTACTAAAGGACAAATTAAAATTAATAGGTGGTTACTGACTGTGGCATAGAACTTGTGGAAGTGAGTGATTCATGCAGCCAGAGTAAGACCTTCAGCTCAGGGCAGGGAGAGTGAGTACTGAGTTGAAACAAGGTTAAACTAGGTTAATACAGTAATTAACTTGACACAAATACATAATACATCTCCACAAATACAGTTAATGTCACAATAGTGACACGTTGTCTCGCCTCATCTCCGCAGTTTGCACTAGCTAGCTAGCAGGTAGGAGGGGCGAGTCAGTGAACAAGTTAGTGAAGATGAGGACTTCATTCCCGAGTCAGTAAAAAGAGTTGTTTGTTTAAAGGGATTCATTTATGACTCACACATCACTAATGTGCATGTGCACCGGCTCTGTTACGTTAGGCTCTTTTGTAAATCACTGAATTAAACACCAACATGGGACGCTACTTCAGTCAGCTCGTTCAACAAAACTTGACCATGCCACTTTTGAAAAACTACCAGTACCACAGCCGCTGAAGGAAGGCAAACTTTATACTGTGTTTACAGCCGAAAGGAAATTTTTTGATAGCTGTCAGTGAAAATGGTTAATGAATTATATTACTGAAATTAAATGATATATTTTGAAATTTAAATATTATAAAATACACATTTGAGAGTCATTTTCAAAATGTTTAGCTATCAAGGTAATGTCAATTATGTTGTTCAATTCCTGGTAGTTAAAATGAATTGATAAATATGTTTAAAAGCCTGCTATCATTCAAAAGCATCACATTATGTACATATTTATTTGTTTGGTTGTTGCATTTTTAGGACTCTCCGTCTCAGTTACCTTTGTCTCCACACAAAGCATGACGCAAGCCGTCATCCTGTTTCATCAACTGATTGAATTTGAAATGAGATTGATTGATGCACAAACTTTTTCTTGTTATTTGGGAGCGGCTGTGGCTCAGGTAGAGTGGGTTGTCCACGAATCAGACAATCGGCGGTCCGATTCACGGCTCCTCTAGTCCACATGTCGAAGTGTCCTTGGGCAAGATACTGAACCCCAAATTGCTACCGATGGTTGTGCCAGTACCCTGTGTGGTAGCTTGCCACCATTGGTGTGTGAGTGTGTGTGTGAATGGGTGAATGTGGCTTGTAGTGTAAAAGCACTTTGGGTGGTTAGAAGACTAGAAAAGCGCTATATGAGTGCAGTCCATTTGCCATCTGTTTGTTTTTGGTTGTTTGTTTTTCTTTCAGATATGTTAGCATTTTTATTTTTGCTGCAGTGAAACCCTCTCTGTTAAATAAAGAGGCTAATGCATAAGTCAAAATTTTGATTCCTCAATTTCCTTGCAGTGCAGTGGCCTGTCTGTTACACAAACAATAACAACAAAACATTAGTCACATTATTAATAAGTGAAAGTGGGTGGGCAGCTTCAGAAATCAATGAATATGATGTCAGTGTGCGGGTCCATTCTTACTTTGTTTAAGAGCACAATAACTAACTTAAATATTTTATGGTTACTCATCGTCCCAGGGGATTATTAATGGTTTCAGTGAACCGCCATTCATCTAGCACTGCCATCAGGCCAAAATTGCAAAATATGGAGCCCCCCTGTGCTCACCTGAGAAAAAAAAAAAAAAACATAAGTAAACTGTGCCCACAGATTTGTAAACCGCGGTGAAGTTAGTTTTAAGTTGGATATTCAACAGACATTCATTCTGGATCCAGCTGCTTCTTCTTACTCAGTTTCACCCAGTGTTGGCAGTAAGAGGATGGTTAGCTTACCTCTGAGCACATGCTCTAAACCACAGGGGTTTCACTTAGAGACTTAAATTACTGTTCAAATGACACAAAACCATTGTTATTTTCAATACCTTAGTGCTGACTTGCCCATATTAATAAAAATTACTTTAAAAAAATGTACTAAGTGAGTGGTCTGTGTATATCGAAATGTGGCCAGAAATTGAGTTGCATTACACGAGTGGGTGGTGGTTTGTTGGTCACTCTGTGTTACATAACAGTAACAGCTGTCTCTGTGTCTCATACCAGGATAAAATATTCAAACATTCCTAGAAGCTGCAACAAAAACTGCGGTAGTAAGCAGGTGTTTCGGTTGAGTGACGGCATGGATGTATTAAGAAGCTTTTTACATACAAACAGACTCTCTTCCTCTTACAGACAATTTAAAAAGCAACCGATAATATTACAGAATATTACAGAAATATATTTGATAAAAACCCTGAGGTCAAATTAATTGCCCTTTTCTAATGTCTATCGTTATTTATTTATTTTTATTATTCTTATCCTACTTAATTTTAAACTTATTTTGAATATTTATTTGTTTCTTGTTGCATTGCTTTATTTGGCTTTCATCCCTTATTTTTTGTAGTTATCAGCACTTCTGTATTGTGCTGTGTACTTGTTTTTGCCTGACGTAATATGATTTTTTTTTTGTTGAATAAAGTTTTGTATTAAAAAAGAAAACAAAAAACCCCATACAAACAGACCACTGTGCAGCGAATAAAATCTTCGAATGTTCCTTTAACGTTGTTTGTCAACCTTGAGTTTGTTTATGACATCAGTTGTAGTCAGTTTTAGCTTGTCTTAGTCTTGCACAGTGGCCGACAAGGACAAATGTGCTGCAACTCAAGAAAACACATGCAAATATACAATAAACACAAGTAAATTAACAAAACATTTTCATCAGTTTGACAACACATGCACAGCATTTAGAAAACGTGCTGTAAATACCACAACACATTACAGAAAGGACAACGGAGTGTTTCGAGGGGACACTTAAGAGTGATGAACATGTCAATAACTCATAAGTGAAAACACAAACGAGCCCTCTTTCCTACCATAGTAAGGTAGACCATAGATATAGAAACATAGATACCGCATTCGAGATTTGACATGCATCTGCATGGTCGCCATATTGGGGCGGTCAACAGAGAGAGTAGACTGCTTGGAAAAATGCTGCAGGCATGTGCTGCATTTGGCTGTACAAACAGACGAAACATTCAAAACAGGCATTGCAGGATTACTTTTCACAAGTGGCAATCAGTGGCATCCTGAAAATGACTGTGACACTGTTGTGATGATGGCTACCTATCGAAAACATGACGTTACTGAATAATTATTAAAGCACTACGTGACCTGGGGTTAAATGTCAAATTTATTTAACAATGACCTCATTATTTGTATAATTTACTTACTAGAAAATTATCAACTGGAATGTGTTTGTGCTCATGAGATTATACACACTAACTAGCCTAAATTAGCTAGATCTAGTAAGCCATATTTATGCTGCTAGCTTAATGCATTAGCTGTACCATTCAGCTACATGCCAGAAGTAATTTTGAGATGGCTTGTTTTTGTCAAAAGTTCCCCAAAGATCCTGGACTAAGGAAAGCTTGTAATAGCTGTCAGACAGAAGGATTTTGAGTGGAATGACACTACAGTTCTCTGTAGCTGTCATTCCAAGGCAGATGATTTTAACAGAACTGGGCAGATTGTGTGTGTGAAGGAATGTGTGATTCAGTTTTTACATCCTTTCCAGACCAGCTGAACAAGGTTAGTGTATTTTCAAGTCATAAGATTATAGTGTTCTTTGTGGTAAACACTGTTAATATATAGTGGAAACTGATTGGAATGATGAGCATACAAATGATCTCTTGCTAACATTACTGGAATTACCACTAAACCTGATATTGAAAGTAAACGTCCCTTTTAGATTTTTCTAATATTGATTTCTTACTTAATTTGAAGGTGCCCAATAAAGCCAACTAGGACATCAGCACAAGCTGGTGAGGCAGGTGATGATCCTGTACCTGTCTGAATCTCCTGAACCGCTGAACTCATCAACCTCGATAAGTGAAACAAAGCAGTTATCTGCAGCACTTTTGCAACATATTTGGAGCACTTGACTCTGTTGGCAGTGAATGATGGGACACCACTATACTGCTCAGAGGTTTTTTACATTACTCAGTGAGGTAAATGCCCCTAATAAACCTGCAGGAATCTACAATAAATGGTGAGGATTCTTCTTTTAAAAATCGATGACAGTAAAGATTTATATTTCATATCAAATATCAAACAACTGTTCATAAATGCACCGACTGGCCCATGATACTTAAATGATTATTATGTACTGAGTCCATTGAAAAATGCATAATATACTGTATATGCAAGTGGATTAGAGTACAGGGGCTTAATAGAGGTGTTCACACCTTGAGTAAAATTTTAAGGAGTAAGCTGTAGGCATACACTGCTGATTTTTTATTTGCAATATCAGCAAATTTATTAATTTAAAAAATGCATATTTATATAACTGTACAAACACTTTGACTCTTGTCTCTCATTGGCCTTAAGTTATACTTTTTTAAAGGTATTACTTGCTATTTAAAGTTTTTGCTGTTTGATGTTCAGTTCTATGTTCAATGAAGTTCGATGTTAAGTTCTATTTGTTTGTTTGATGTTCCACTTTGGTGTTGTTTTTGTTGCCTTTTATTCATTTCTATTCCCAGAAAAATCGGAGGTGCTTGAAATCAGAGGTATGTGTGGGTATCATATGAAGCTGAAATGTTTAAGAAGCAACATATATGTCTCATCATCGGTATGTTAAAACATCTTTTTACAGTGAACCTTTGCAGTAGCACTTTTTTTTGGTTATTACCAAAACATTGTTGTGAGCTGGGTTATTTTTTCTCAATCCTTTTTTCTATATATAGCTATAGTCACAATCACATTTTTACATTAAAATATTTTAACCTTGCCCTGTTTCGTATAAGGTAAATAGACTATCAAATGGGAAAGGCAGGGTGTGTAAAGGTGTTACCGGTGATACACAGTGTTCGGGCATACACTGATTACATTACTTGCCCACTACCTCCACCATCGTTTTGCTTTTTTTTATAGAAATAAAACCCATTTAGTTAAAAAATAAAATAAAATAAAATCGCATATCAGCTCCCACATACATCTAATAAAAAATTAAAAAGTTGAAATGCATAATATGATCACATGAACACTGAGAGTTGTATTCATACTTTGTCAAAATGGATAACGCAAATGTAGGTGAAAACCTCTGGCCTGGTGCTGCCCATAGGCCAGACAGTGAAACAAAATATGAATAACGATTTTTTTGTTTCTTCTCAAATATAGTATATATCCCTTATTTTTGTAAATACTGTGGAATTATTTTTAATTGTTTTTTTTTTTTTATTTACTGTACATAACCCAGGTTATTTTGTTTAGGTGCAAATTACAGATGTCCCATAAACGCCTCACATGCAGAGTATCGGTAGACAATACAATTTACAAGTGTTCCTTAAACACCTCACATGCAGGTTATCAGTAGACGCTACAATTTAATGGCGATCCCTAAACACCTCCTAGTCCCCCCCTCAGTTAGTGCAGCACACACAACTCAGGCAGGTGTGTGGCCAAAAATTTGTTGGTTTGGAAAGAGTAAAACAAGGCATTCTTAACCCATTTTGCCCCACTGGCAACAATTGTTGCCAAAGTGTATCACTGCCATTTTCAACTCGCAATAAAAAATCTCAAAGGTACTAATGCAACTTTTTCCACGTATATGCTAGTAGACAACTTAGACAAAGGTTTTGATTTTTAAAAAATCGTTTCCAAGTGCTTCCTATCGCATGACATCTGCTTTCTGCTCCTTCCGGGCTGAAGACATGGTGGATGCTAATCTTCCTGGAAAGAGGTCATTTTAATACATTTCTTATGATTTCCCCCCCAAACATATTTATAATTATTTAATCATTCAAGTCTCTAGAGTAACCCTCCCCCCAAAATTTGTACCTAGGATAAATATTTTTTTGTTCATGGGCTTATTTCTGTGAGTGGCAACAAAAGTTGCCAGTGGGCACATAGCGTGTCATTAACTAAAGGAAAACACTATCTGCAGGATTGCTCCTAATTTACTTATATAAAATTGTAGAATGATGTACAATGGCTCATTTTAGTCCTCCTACAATACTCTTCCTAGCTAAATATTTAAAAAATTCAAGGCCTGTATGTATAGGTTTTTTATATGTTACCATACATCATTTTCTTGCTAGTTAACATTAGCTTGTGTTTCACGGAGGTAAAAAATGTTGATGTGCAGTTGGAAGTGCACTTTTCTTGACACACAAGTACTTACCATAACCAATGCCCACACCTAGCACCCCACCTGGTGCTATTACAGGTACACAAGGCTGTATGTTATTTAGCAATATCACAATTGAGTTTGTGACTCGAGGTCATCGCTAGTGCTCTTTGGTCGACAAGAGCAACAGTAATGATATCCAGACCAACATCACAAACTCAAGTGTGATATTGCTTTTACAGAACATTCTACATATGGGGCATGATGCTGTAGAAAGGATGATATTGATGATTCATCAATAGCATCAAATGCAAACAAAAACATGGCACATTCATGCATCTATCATGCTTGTTTTGTCATTCATTTAGGTCCCGGAAAAGCGGGCAGAAGGATCTCCTCTCCTTCCAGAGGCTGGTAGCCCAGACCCTCCTCCTGCGCCATGGAATAAAGCCAAGTAGGTTTTGTTGTCATTGATCTTCAATTGCGGTGGTGATAACTGATGCCACCAGGTTTGATAGTTTCAACCACTGGCCCTGCAACACTGGTAGCAGGGACAAGCGATGCAAGAACTGTGGCGGACGCACATCATTTGCGTGTGGAAAGTGTGATGTGCCACTACATGTGGAGTGCCTTAAGAAGTACCACACTGAGTAGAACATGCATGAAAGATGATGGAATGTATGGGAAGAAATATATATATATATATATATATATATATATATATATATACAGTACAGGCCAAAAGTTTGGACACACCTTCTCATTCAATGTGTTTTCTTTCTTTTCATGACTATTTACATTGTAGATTCTCACTGAAGGCATCAAAACTATGAATGAACACATGTGGAGTTATGTACTTAACAAAAAAAGGTGAAATAACTGAAAACATGTTTTATATTCTAGTTTCTTCAAAATAGCCACCCTTTGCTCTGATTACTGCTTTGCACACTCTTGGCATTCTCTCGATGAGCTTCAAGAGGTAGTCACCTGAAATGGTTTTCACTTCATAGGTGTGCCTTATCAGGGTTAATTAGTGGAATTTCTTGCTTTATCAATGGGGTTGGGACCATCAGTTGTGTTGTGCAGAAGTCAGGTTACTACACAGCCGACAGGCCTGTTGGACAACTGTTAAAAAACGAGTGGCCATCATTACTTTAAGAAATGAAGGTCAGTCAATCCGGAAAATTGCAAAAACTTTAAATGTGTGGAGTCGCAAAAACCATCAAGTGCTACAATGAAACTGGCACACATGAGGACTGACCCAGGAAAGGAAGACCAAGAGTCACCTCTGCTTCTGAGGACAAGTTCATCCGAGTCACCAGCCTCAGAAATCGCAAGTTAACAGCAGCCCAGATCAGAGACCAGATGAATGCCACACAGAGTTCTAGCAGCAGACCCATCTCTAGAACAACTGTTAAGAGGAGACTGCGCGAATCAGGCCTTCATGGTCAAATAGCTGCTAGGAAACCACTGCTAAGGGGAGGCAACAAGCAGAAGAGATTTGTTTGGGGCAAGAAACACAAGGAATGGTTGGTCTGATGAGTCCAAATTTGAGATCTTTGGTTCCAACCGCCGTGTCTTTGTGAGACGCAGAAAAGGTGAACGGATGGATTCCACATGCCTGGTTTCCACTGTGAAGCATGGAGGAGGAGGTGTGATGGTGTGGGGGTGTTTTGTTGGTGACACTGTTGGGGATTTATTCAAAATTGAAGGCACACTGAACCAGCATGGCTACCACAGCATCCTGCAGCGACATGCCATCCCATCCGGTTTGCGTTTAGTTGGACGGTCATTTATTTTTCAACAGGACAATGACCCCAAACACACCTCCAGGCTGTGTAAGGGCTATTTGACCAAGAAGGAGAGTGATGGAGTGCTGCAGCAGATGACCTGGCCTCCACAGTCACCGGACCTGAACCCAATCGAGATGGTTTGGGGTGAGCTGGACCGCAGAGTGAAGGCAAAGGGGCCAACAAGTGCTGTGGGAACTCCTTCAAGACTGTTGGAAAAGTTCTCACCCAGGTGCGAACTCGACAAAGCATCATGGGAAGTGGAGTCTGTGAGCAGCATTTTGGTGCTGCCCCCCTTTTGTTTCAGGGGACAAAGGACAAAGAAAGCCTCATGGTCAGGCTTCAGGTTTTACATGTAGGCCTGCCTTTGTCTGACCCCATGGTTGAGGCCCAACAGCTGTAATGTATGTACTATAAAATGTAAAAGGCCAGATATGTGCATTTGTTTGAAACGTATATGTACAAAAAAGGGAAAGAGACAATTTAGTTCAGAAATGTGTATGTTATTCATTGTAAGGGTTGTTTAATTCTGTACGCTTGCAGATGTAATTCTTGTAATTCTAATGTGATGGACAATGAAACAAGGAAATTTAGACTGTGTAATAACTGCTCTGCACACTTGTATGCAGACTGCTTTTTTGTTGTTTTTTGTTTTTTTCTCTTTTTTTGATGGATGATTCTATCTGTGAGTGGAGCTGCTTCATCTGCCATCCAGATCGTCATCGCTGCTCGTAGATGCCTTCATGCGGATGCGGACATGTGGATGTTGTGCCGTTCCAAGAGGGCAGTAGGAACTAAATCAAAGGGAACCTAACTAAGGATAATTCTCTTTTATTTTTCTATAGGCTAAAAACTGACTACAAACAATGACAAACTCAAGGTTGACAAACAACGTTAAAGGAACATTCAAAGTGAAGAAACTTGAGACCTAATAAGACTTATTATCTTAAGTGAACTTAAGGGTAAGTTCAGAGGGAAAACAAAAACTATCAAGAACTGATAACTGATAATAAGTGTTTTTTGGTCCAACAGAGGATACATTTGTGTATGAAGCACTGAGAGTTGAACACTTCCTAATTTCTAATTTACTGCAATATTGGTTGTAAGTTCATTTGTGTTTAATTTTATTTCTGTTGTATAATTGAGTTGAAGATTTGTATCAAACAAAGAAATGTTGTTCTTTCTAAAGAGATGCTTTGAATGTATAAAAAGAAGCTATCAGGAAAATGAAACAGGACAGAATGACTATAAATATATTTTCTATTATTTTTACCTAAGTCAGTGTTTGTGTGTGTTTTGTGTGGGCTGGAGGTCTTACTTCTCTCTTTGTAGAGTCTGCTACCACCAATCTCCTTACTGAACCTAGTGAATTTAGTGAACCTAGAAAACTGAGTGAACCTGTAATCCAAATGAACTGTAAGATCTTGAGTCGAAGATAATTTAGAGAACTCTAGAGAACAGTTTTAGATACTGTAGATACTATACTCAGGATCAGCAGCATAGATTCCCTACCACAGGGGGAAGGTTACACACAGCTTACATTTACTTCACATCCTTGTTACATTCCTTTTATTTCTATACTATTTTTTGAATTTCATGTCCAATTTAGTTTAGCTTTAGTTTAGTTTTCAGTAGTTTGTTTTATTAGTTTTGTTTTTTATCACAGATTGTTGGAGAGTGTCTCAAAGACGGTCACAAGATAGTGTCACAGCCCGGCTCCTAGGCTGCGACAAAAAGGGGAGACCAGACAAATTTGCTACTGTGGGCAAGCATGTTTATTTACAAATAATAAATGTAAAGCGGACGAAAACATGGAAGTCAGTAATCAGTGGTGGAAGCATGTATGGATGTGTGTATGTGTGTCAGCAACAGAAAACAAAACAGCCGCGCCGCAGTGGGAGAGGAAGAGAAGAGGGTCGAGCTCTGTGTAGAAGCAATGCTTTATGCCAGAAACCACACCAGGCCCAGGTGTGGCTCATGAAGCCCTGCCTCGGCTCCTGCAAAACAAAGAAAAACCAGTGAAACGAACCAAAAAGAACACAGGAGCACCCAGTGGAGCGGAGGGGTCGTCACAATGGTTACATCCATTATAAGCGACATATCTGCATCCACAGACAGGGTCTCATACACAACACATTGAGAGAGCCTGGTGTACCTTTAAGGAGAACATATACTGCTTGAGGGGGAACTGAACGCCCACAGCTCTAAAGATGAACCTCAGATTCATTGCGTGGAACCACTAGTTGTCCAAAAAACCCTGTGAGTGGTTGGAGGCCTTTTTAAAAGAGTGTTATTTAAAGTGTAAAAGTTTTAACACAAATAGTGTTTTCATTTCAAAAACGTTGTAAAAGTGACTTTTTTCCTGTTTTTAATTAATTTGTTTATGTATTGTTGTCTCAAAATATAAAAGTGACATTTAACTTGTTGAGTGGTGTGAAGACATTATTATCAGGCCTCAGTAAGCAAGCAAGGAATGAGACTTTGAAAAGGGCAATTAGTAAGTTGATTCTTAATCATGAAGTTGTATTTGTCATTAATTAGCAATTTATGGTGCCTTACAATAAAATGTTTTTTTTCATTTATGAAATTTGTTACAAAGTTGGACTGATCTGCTGAAATTATACAGAAATTGGTGAGAATATAAATGGGTAAACATGTACTTCAGTTTACTGGCCTGCAGAAGTTAGACAGAAACTATTTGGAAGTTAAGCTGCAACAATTCACTTCAATTTAGTGGCCTTCTCAGCAGAAGTTAGGCAGAAACTATTTGGAAATTAAACTGCAAAAACTCACTTCAATTAAGTGGCTTGCTCAGCAGAAGTTAGGCAGAAACTATTTGGAGTACTTATCAAATACTTACCATGAAATTTGAAGACCTGTAAAATGAAGTGTTACCAAATGATCCTGTTAGCTTGCGACTTTCAGGTGAATGTGTCTGTGGTTGTTGTAGCGACGTCAGCAGTTGAAAACACGAACAGAAAGCATAGGTGTCCTGGTAAAAGTATTAAATTCTCTTAAAATTAATTTTCAATACAGTACATATTCATCTGGTCCTTTTTGTCTTACAGTATGTACATTAAAAGGTGTCGCCAGCAAGGAGCATTCATATTTCTTCACTTATTTTTCTGAAATTAATCTTTTTAAATGTTAGCTTGTTTGAAAGGAAACGCTGAATGTCGTTGCAGTATCCACACTGGTGGTCACAAGTGAAACAGACGGTAGGCTGATCAACCCAAGACAAACAGTGGCTACTTTGAGGAATCTAAAGTATGAAATAGATTTTTGTTTGTTTAACACTTTTTTGTTTACTTCATGATTCCATATGTTATAGTTTTCATGTCTTCAGTATTGTTCTACAAAGTAGAATATAGTAAAAATAAAGAAAAACTCTTGAATGAGTAGGTGTGTCCAAACTTTTGACTGGTAATATACATACAGTATATGATTTGTCAGATCAAAATCACGAAGATAAAGTGTACTTTGTGTCTGTGCTGTGTGTGGACAGAATTGTAAAAATATAATATACTGTAGCTTCATGTTACATTCTGTAGGAGAACCAGTTGATCTTTGGGTCTTATGCAATCTCCACAAGAGCCCAGAGAAGGTCTGGGTTCAATCAACAATAACTTCTAACCTCCAAGACATGGATGTATATTCATCTTCGTCTGGAAATGCCTTCAGGTGAGTTCCCTCTCATCACATTAAAGTGTCAGTTTTGAAGCTTCACAGGACCATCTCCTCACTTCCAAACTCTTCACAAACTGTGGGAGATAATCCCAAGTTAAGTTTCCAACACTAAGGAACTGCTACACTCCTATCAACTCAAGGTCAAAGAACACTGATCAAAGGATCAATTTTTGGACACTGAGAGAAGTGAGAGATTGTGTTGGGCCCACTCTAACTATGTTTTATGTTTTCTACCCATCTTCTAATGTCATACATGCACCCACACTCACATTCCAAAGTACAGCCCCCTGTTGCTCTCACCCTGGTGTGATTTCAGATAAGGATAGGCCAGACCTGTGCCATAAGTCTCATCTTGAATTTCTATGTTACTTAAAGACAGTAAATTAAGTTAAATTCAATGCTTCATAAGTTTATAACTATCTTGTAATCTACACAGTATTAACCACAAAGTAATGCTGGCCAAATCAGTCCAACTCTGAACTTTCTAGGACAATTTGTAGGTGAGATGCAGATATCTAGGTTTAATTAATAACTAGGAATGGAACCACAGCGCCACCCAGTGAACAACGTTTTTCCACTGAAAAATCTGATGTATAATGTTCTCCTATTGTGATGTTTTAAATTAATATTAATCTCTGTATATAACTCAGTAGGAAGTTGATAGATATGCAGAATTACTCTGGTAAGTAACTCATTAATATTGGTATCCATATTAAGTTAATATGAGAAGTAAGTTTATTAAGTCATTATAGTATGTGTAATTAAGCTGCACTGTTGATTGTTAACTTCTGTGATAAATGTGTGCCTCTGAACATTTGAGAAACATATCATGCATATGCAATTCATGCTTAAATATGGATGATTAATGGTGAAATGTTTAGTTGCAACTTTATCAGCCCAGAGAAGATCACGCATTTATCTGAGACAAAAGATTTTTCCGTCTCACACGGAAAAATCTCCACCCACACATGCCCACTCAGAGATAGCGAGAATAAAAGCAGCGCACTGGCGATGCTCGTTTCCCCTTTTTGCTTTTTTCTCTCTCTCCTTTTTGCCTCTTTTGCCTTTTTGCTCTTTTGCTTTTTACCCTTTTTCTTTGCTTTTTGTCTTCTTCGTTTGCTTTTCGTTCTCCCTACTTTTCTTTTTATATCATGTGATCGCCTAAGTTAACTTTCTTTACTCTAAGCTACGTACAGTGTTATAACTCCAGTAAAAAGAACTTTATGTTAAAATCCTTTCATGCTTAGTACCTTGAAGTATAGTTTTGTCCGGCCAGCAAGATTATTTCTTTGAGTTATTTAGTAAGAACGTAAGTCAGTCAGAGACTTCAATTTAAAACGACCCACTCTCTTCGCATCAAGATCAGCTTCATCCCTCCTTGTGACGGTTAATCCTGTGATGATTCTTGAATCATCTGAAGAAATCGTCACCAAATAAAACTTTGGCTCAAAACTCCCCACAACGCTCAGGAAGTACCGTCGGGGAATCCCCGGAAAACCCGCTGCTGCACAGCTGATCGTCCAATTGGGAATCCCCCGCTACAGATGACTGCCGAGTCATCTCAGGGCAATCAGGGAACCCACTGAGTCATCTCAGGACAACACTTCACACAGCTCCCACAGATTTCACGAGTGGAAACCTCCGCTGGGAGACGATGCTGGAGTTGGAAAGGCTGATTTCTCATCGCCCTGATGCAGCAGACAGCCCGCTGAGTCACCCGTTCACCTCCGGACAACGCACAGTAAGCTGAACAACGCTACTCCTGGCCTCCATCCACTTCATGATTAAGAGTTGGTGTCGATTAACTTAAACTCTCTTGTTCAATTATCCCAACCTTAACAAATAATCACGTTATCATTGACATTTCGCCATCAATCATTTATAACTCTGAATACGTCACTTAAAACACTCATTCTGGTTGATTATTCATGTCTTGTTTACACTAACGTCTCATTTGTTCACTGTTCAATATTTAGCTCAATAAATATATTTTATTAGCACGTCGTTGTCTGTGACTTCAATTTAAAGCAGAGAATTGGATCACTGCATCGTAACACATTACATCAGATTTGAGATTGATAAAGTTGTTTCTGTGTTTCTTCCTGGAACAGTTAAAATTAGACTAATAATGGGAAGTGGTGCCCCTAATTAAATGAGGATTTCATTTTTATAAAGGTGATGTTCCTACAATTCTTTTCTTTAGCCATCAGCAGTCAGAAACTGTCTGAATCATCTTGCATTGTTGGTGGTTTAATATTGTTACAGTTGTACATATACCACTCACACTGGGGGGAAGTGACAATGCACAATATCATGTACATACCCTCCATTGACCATATTTCAATGACAAGTGGTAGAATGGTCCCCAAACGATGAATCTTATTGTTCTGGTGGTTCCTGACATTTGCAACAACACCATCATCAGGAGAAAATGCTAATTTGAGCAAAATCCACAGATTGCCATGATTCCCCAAAGGATAGAAGCTGGAGCGTGCATGTGTGTGTGAGTGTAGATGGGTGTGTGTGTGTGTGTGTGTGTGGGCGTGTCTCTGTGGGTGTAAACAAAATGGCGACTGTGATCTGTGAGATGACGTCACGCGATCTCAAGGACAGCGGGCGTGATCTCGCGAGAAGGAGTCGTGTGATAGCCAAATAGTGGCTATAACTGTAGTGTCGGTTACAACAATAACAAGATGGCGCTGCCTGGGGGTCGGCGTCTCTGCGTTCACCCAATTCAATGTATCAAACACGTGTCTGATGGTAGATAACGAGGGCAGAGCGGCGCTTTGTCCCACGTTATCTGACCGCCAGATGTGTAAGAACAAATGTATATGTGTATGTGTGTGAGTGTAGGTGTTAGTAGCAAGAGAAGAGGAGAAGAAATGCCGGCTCACGGCGAAATCCTGCGATCGTGAGTGGAGAGCAGCGGTTGTCTGTCCACAGAGAGTGTGCGTGCAGACGGCAGCCTGTGACGCACGTTGTCTGATTTTTGATCGACAAACAACTTACTTTCTCACTCACGATGGCACAAAAACAGTCTAGCGTGGTTAACACAAACTAAACAGGCAGCAAACTTTAAATACTCCTCAGAGTATAGCAGGAAAAAGGGACTCGGCGGTCCGTTAAATCAGCAACACAATAGCAGTTAGGCTAAAGCTAAAAGCTAACAAACACACATTTAATTCTGTCTCTGTCCAGACATAGCCTCTCACGTGCTCGCTTCATAAAGCGATACGGTGTGTTTCTTCCGTCCTGATCCGGTTCGGATGCGGACGGGCCGTCAGCACTCTGTTGGCGTGGTTTTGACGGCAGCTGATCCTCGGCTGTGTGGCGAGGGAAACAGCGGAGTCGACTTAAATGAAGAAGAGCGGGACAGAGAAGTAATCCACGTCTTCGTGAGGAAAATCCTTTTCTTCCTTCTGCAGGCAGTGAGAGTGCTGTGTTGCAGCAGCAGCGGTCTCTCTCTCTCTTGGATCCGGTGGTTGTGTTCGATTGAACACAGGGAGAAGTCCAGCTCATCCAGCGAGGGTGAATCTTCCGGGGGGGAAAAAGTCCACGTGCACGGGGTTACCTCCTTTAGCAAGCTGGCTCACGGAGAAAGCAACGCTTCCTCCAGTGCTGTTACAGTGGAAAGGTGATGTTGAATTCGCACAGCCGCTTCTTAAAGGGGCGGTGATGTCACAGCTGTGTTGCCATGACTCCCGGTGGTGTTTGCGGGTCTCTGCCAATCAGAGACCAGGGTTTGAGCTCCCTGCTGAGTTCTCACCTAGGTGCGAACTCGTCAGAGCATTATGGGAGGTGGAGTCTGTGAGCAGCATTTTGGTGCTGCTCCCTTCGTTTTAGGGGACAAAGGACAAAGGAAGCCTCATGGTCAGGCTTCTGGTTTTACATGTAGGCCTGCCTTTGTCTGACCCCATGGTTGAGGCCCAACAACACAAAGTGGACCCATCCACTTAACAATGGTGATACTGCTTGATTTGATCCAGCCAAATAAAGAATTTGAATTAAACACTCTCCCCATTTCAAACGACTCAACATTCAGCCTCTGCAGTGTGTTGCACTGCAGAGCAAGCCTGTCCAGCGTCAAAGTGCAATAAACTCCATGTCAGTGGAAAATATCTAAGTCCATGCAGAGTTGCACATGACAGTCGTCATGGGACACATTAACACCCCTAATTAATTTAAAAAGAGTTAAATAGACAAGGGTGATTTTGGATCTGCCTAAACAAGTGAATGATAGCACTATACATGAGCAGCTGCAAAGTTTATGAAGCTTTTTATATCAGTTGTAAATTAATTGCCATGAAAGTGAAAAAGAGCCTTTCATTGTCAGACAACCCCCAATAAGAGACTTCTGTCATATAAAAGTAACCATTTGTCAGCCTCAGCATGAGAGCTTGATAGCAGGAGAGAAATGTATTGATGAATTGTCATCCAGATGTGAGTGAGGAGAAGTCTGACAGGAATGATGCAGCATCTGCGTTAAGTCAGACTGACACACTGTTAAACTGTCTCCCTGCTGAAAGAGTCACGTCCTCCCAGTCAAATCTCTGTCTCACAGCACTCTCTCTGAAGGGGGATCATTATTGTGTTCTAACAAAAGATTTTCACACTCCTAAAGCTGTAAGCAGAACATCTTTTTTTCTTTTCTCACAAATTTAAACTACTACTTGAGACCCTGCTTGCGGTGAAGCGTATTGATGGTGATGTCGGTCTGTTGGTTGGTCAAGAACAAGATCTCTTGACAACTACTGGCCAGATTGCCATGAAATTTGGTGTGGATATTTATAGTTTTTCCTATTTATAGGATTACTATTGATTTTGGTGACCACCCAACCTTTTTTCTTGAGGCAGTTCAGCCAAATTACACAAAACATTTTCTCATTTACCACTACAAGTCATGCTAGTGACATGACTCCAGGGATGCCAATGACAGGTAGCAGGAGTCAGACAGGCAATTAACAACCAGAAAGCAGGTTAAGCTGGAAACAGACCCAAATATTTCTAAAACCTACCTACCTAAAACTAGACACCCAAACTAATTCCACTAGCCCTTACAGAATTTTGGTCTTTACAGCCAACAGTCCAACTTGGTCTAATCAACTCTGTCCAAATGAACATTGAAACAGGTTTTTCTTGCCATCATCATTCCTTCTGTACTGACCATTAGAAGATCTCTTCATAATGTACTTACAATGTAAGTGATGAGGGACAAAATCCACAGTCCTCCTTCTGTGCAAAAATGTATTTAAAAGTTTATCTGAAGCTAATATGAGGCTTCAACCATCCAAATGAGTCAAATAAAGTAGATATCTTTCAACATTGCAGTCTTTTTAGTGCCAAAGTCCCTGTTTTTGTTACTATACTTCCACCGCAGCTCAACAGGGAAACACTGTCCGAGGAAACACAAAGAGGGAATTTGATGCTAAAAGGACTGTAAATGTGGCAGATATCCACTTGATATGACTAACTCAGACTGCTGAAGCCTCATATAAGCTTCACATCAACTTTTAAATGCACGTTTGCACTAAATGACTGTGTGGACACACTGTGGATTTTGTACTTATTTTTGTTCATAATAAAATGAGCATTATTCATGGTAAATTGACCCACTCGACCTCCTTCTGGCCTTGTTTAGTGCTGCAATCCTGCAATTAGACAAATGACCATTGTATAACTGTCAAGTTAAAAGTTAACATGACTGAAATCTGTGAGGTCAGTGACTGGTTATGTTTTAAAATGGAGGACGAAACTTGGGGGAGGATACATAATTTGCTGGGGGTCTGGGGGGTCTTGTAATTTAAAACAAATTTCCTGCATTTCTACATGACCTAACCTCTTGGATTAAGAAACAGCCACCTGCACTAGTCTAGATTAGTTCGATTGAGGGTGCTATGAAAACCAAGAATGCATTAAGAACAGTATTAATTGGGTGGATCAGGACAAGAAATGATTATTAGAAGAATGGCTATTTCATATTTGAAACTATATTTATAAAAAAAACATTATGTAGCCTAAAATGGTAGTAGGTTACCTAAAATCCTATTATTGGGAATTGCAACAAAGTTCCAGAGTGACAGAGAAACAGAGAGTCCCAATAACCATAGTAACAAGTCCCTGTTCTATAATTTTACATGTTGTTGAGTGGATTTGTGTATTGATACTCCATCAGTGTTCAGCACAAACACATTTTTATTATTTTTTTTGTTGGGTTGAACTTGGTGAAGGTCCCCTTTCCCTGCACAGTTTTTACATAGTTTGTTGAGTAAATGTGCAGCATATTTTTATGTTGACTGCTAAAGTGAATAAAAAAGTAAAAGCTATACCTTGTTTGAAAGATTAGAGTGTTGCAGTTTCAGCAGTATTGACCAATTTACAACATGGAAACAGTAAATAGCTAGCAACCTACAGTTGTAGCCCTCATCTAGTACCATCAACCCTGTCTCCTAGAAACTACAGTTAAGTACTATTAATTTGCGACATCAAATATGCTTTGAAGCAAAGGTAATGCCATCCATAATGGGGAAATCATTGAATTTATCTTCAAACACGCAAAATGTTGATATAGAATATATCTGCATGTTCCCTGACAACATATTTTATTTGTTTTCCTACAAAATCTGCTCTAGAAATACAATATCCTTTGGTAACAACTAAAGCATGATTCAGCTTTTGTTATGGTTATGTTTAGGCTCTCACAGCAGGTGGTTGAGATCAGGGAAAGACAGGGTTGTCTCTAGGTATTTTTGTGCTCCCAGTGAGGCGTCCACTGGTGCCCCTGAGGGGACTGATCCTTCCATTTCATTATCTTTTTATTAAATTTAGATTGAATTTATTTAAATAAATTTAATATTTATTAAATTTGAATATTATTCAACTTCTGTTGTCTGTGTCAAATCATTACATCATCTGTCAATTAGCACCTTTACATAGACTCTAGTCCTTGCTATGTCTTCTTCTGGTTTTAATCACATTCAGTATACATATGGAAGTTATTCATATCTGACTCTATAATTGTGTTACTGATCGTCTGTGCAGGAGTGTCTGTTTGATGCCTCCACATTAAACAATAATTTCTGTATTGAGGTGCAGGTATTGTCAATATGAGATGTTCACTTATGGCTGTTCTGACCACATTTTATGATCAAATATTATGATACCTATAATACCTATTTTGACTATATTTTTTCTTCATCGAATGATATCAGAAAAACATAAAATCCATTTAAAATCTAATGTCCTGTTATTGGTCATTATAAATGTGTGTGCGCGACTTGATAACTTAATCATCTGTCAGTAATGTGTGTTCCAAAAGATAATGGATGTAAAAAACCTCCCACGGTGATTTTTTCAGGCAATTCTTTGGGGGTGGGGGGGATTTCCAAAATTTCTCAGTAAGTGATGACTTTATTTTTTAAACTTTTCTTTGTAAGTATTAGAGATGGTAATAGCCTAATTAAGTTTCTCTCCCTCCCTTCCCTCCTGAAGTCTGAACGGGCCCTATTAAGTATTTAAAATGTATTTAAAAAGCTGCACACTCCCCTGCTCCACCAAGAACCCTGATGCTGTCCAATGCAACAGCCTTGTTATTCTGTGACAACGTGCTCTGACTGAATGGCAGCACCCCTGCTCGAAGTGTGAGATGATTGGTCTGTGGTTTTATTCTGTCATACACAACCTACACATAAGACACTTGTCCAAATACTCACAACACAAAGAAGATAGGAATCCAAAAAAAATAGTGGCATTAGCAGTCACAGACTGAACATGTTCTTTCTGAAGCTACTTTTTTCTATACACAGTCTTAAAAATCATTTTCCATCTAGCTTTGATAAAGCATAAATAGCACAGTGTCTCCGTTGTTGTTGCAAACAAGAAACAAGCAATAGTGTAAACCCATGAAAAAAAAAAAAAAGATTATCCATTTCTAAATTTACCCCCACCCTCAAGTCTTGCACAGGAAGCTGTGTAGCTCAGGCCGAATGTTGATTTTCATAGAACTGAAGTGAGAAAGCAATGCTTCACTGATATTCTTTATCCAGAATTTCTGTTGTTACATAAGGGTTGAGTCATTCTTCATGTTTCTGCCATAAAAACATAATGTTGGTTTGACACAGGTATAAATGGTCCCTTATCTGCTTTTCAGCCAAAGAGCTGATCAGCACCAGGCAGCCTCACACTACATCTAAACTCTGCAAGACATTACCAGTCAAAACATTTGTTGTGATGTCACTAAATGGTCTGTGGTCAGAAATACAACATGCTTCAAACTTGCAAACACAACAATCATTTTCTGCTCAGTGTGCTCAGTGTGTTAAATTGCTGCTTGTGTGCGAAGTGCATAAAAAGAGCTACACTGTGACCTTAAACCGCTTGCATGTGTTTTGCTTATTGTTGCTCCAGTTGGATGTTTGAGCTTCAATAATGGTCTATAATGCAAATAACAAACATGTGATGTGTAAACGTGAAGCCTCCAGTGCACATACGATGGACTTTTCAGTGAAGTAGGAGACATCTTATATCCAGCAGTTAAACTTTCGAAATGAAAAACATTTGCATATCCATAGATTATGTTACGTAGTTACAAGTTTGTCTGAGTGACAGATGTCATCTTAGCGGCCATGGTAATTATGATTATGTACAGTAGGTCAGTTGATGTCTATATATGCAACCCATTCTAAAATGGGAAGTTGCTCATTTGGGTCCAAGCACGAAAGTGCAAAGAACCTATTGTTTTTGTAGAGATCATTATTATTATTAGGGCCGGATCACCGAGTGGTGCAAAGGCTGTATTGTATTTGAAGGAATTATAAGGGCCCAATCATGAAAGAGAAACCTATTGTTTTTGTAAAGATTATTATTATTATTAGGAGCTGAGCACAAAAGTGGCAGGGGCCCAACGGTCCTTGGGACTGAAACTGTGAGGAACCTATTGATTTTGTAAATATTATTATTATTATTATATTATTGTTATTGCATTTTTGAGGGGCTTGGGATGCTCAAAAACTCATGAAAATTGGCACACACATCAGAAATTGTGAAAATTGCAAAGTTATGCAGAGATTGTGCTCAGGCATGGCCAGCGGGCTCCATAGCTCCCACAAACAGAGGGCCATCTCGGGATAAAGTTGCTTGGATATTCATGAAATTCGGTGGGATTATAGCTCTCATCATTTTGGACATAATACATTTTTTTGAATTTTTTCGCCTGACAGGAAGTCAGCCATTTTTGATTTCATGCGTCAATTTTCATTTTCATTTCATTTTCGTTTGAGGCCTTTAGGATGCACAAAAATTAACAAAACTCCGCACCTATGTTTGAATTAGTAAATATTTCAATTAGACATGCCAACACAGAAAGTGTGTGCTATGTAGACATAGTGCCATCTAATTAGTTGGTGTTCTCCAGTGCCACGTACTGCACACAGAAAATAATATTTTACCCATTCGCATGGTGTCCGATAATGCCAAAAAACTGTCAACTGATCTCCAGCAGCAATACCAGCAATACCATGGCTGCCACTCCCTCTGTGCGAAAGGTCTGAGGGTCTGAGCTTCAATTTAATCGTATATTTCCAAGAAAATGTGGCTGACGTTTCTTAATATGAAATCATTATTCTTAAAACATAGAGTCTTCCTCAATTGATATGAGCCACATCATCCAATAAAGCACTCCAGCGTTGCGTGTGTGTGTGTCTGTGTGTGTGTGTGTGTGTGTGTGTTTGTGTGAAGGGGGGGACTCCATGAACCACCTTAACATGGGAATTGACAGTGGGGAAAATACTTCTGGACAGCAGGTCCTCCCACTCCATTTGGACTGATGCTCAAAGCGCCTTATAGTGCCACCATTGGTTTAACATTGGAGTCAATGGAAGGCTGGAGCAGTTGCTCTTGGCATATAATATTGCCGCGGGTGGGTCTACATTGGAGTTAGTTGAAAGCCCAGTGCGTCTCTATACAGATGCCAGAGGGTACCTTGTGCGTCTGTATGAGACACTGAGGGGCATGACAAAGTACCGGTGTTTGATAACCTGGGAATGAAAACGGGTTGATATATACTGACAATTTTCATCAATTTTTCAGAGGAGGAGGGGTGGATGGAGGCATTAACCCAAAGGTGGACTTTGCCTCACAAAGTCCACTACTTTTTTTCTTTCCTGTTTCCAACTGTGAATCGGGACAGTTTTTATAAAAAACATAACTATGATCATCCCGTAACCTTGACCGCGTGGTTTTTATTGTAGCCATGACGATAAAGGTTGCCTAACTTCTAGGTTGATGTAGTAACTTTAACCCACACCACATTTCTCTATAAAGTAATCATTTTAACCCAAACCATGATCTTTCCCTAAAACTAACCAAGTGGTTTTTGTGCCTAAACCTAACCAGACCTTAAACACAGCGGTATCACATCATAAAACATCATTATTTTTTAACAGCAAATGGTAATGGTTTTGGAAAGCACAGACAAATGATGTCCTGCTGATTACTGCTAAAAGGGCCACCAGATTTGAAAACGCTCCGATGTGTCATTTTGGAGTCACATGGTCAAATGTATGTATGATATATTTGGTCGTTTAATTTGGACCCTTGTTGCTTATTGAAAGGCAAACTTGTAACCCTACTAATTAGCTTCTTGCTATTCTTATCAAGTGATATATTTTGCTGTCAACTACATATCAAGTCTGGTTGTTTCTCTCTCTTCTCACTGTAAAAACTCCAACACATATTTGTTGGCATAAATTATAAAAAAAAGGAATTATAAGTTGTTCAGACTGATCTTTCACTTTTACTTACCAAATTAAGTTGCTTAGAAACATTGTTACCTTACTGTATATTTATTAGTTGACAGAACTAGTGTTATAAATTTCAAACAAACAAGTTTGATTAAATAAGGGGTACAACTTAGCTTAAAAAGAGCTCAAAAATTATTTTACAGTACAAGGGGGGGGGGGGGGGTGGGGGGGGGGGGGTTGTAAAAAATTCACTATTGCTTTTGAAATTAGTTTCCTGTTTTATTTATTGGTAATGATGTTGCTTCAATGTAATGACTTGTAGTTGTGGAGTTTAGAAAGTTAGTGATGTGATTTGACTGGAGTAAAGGTTTAGTAAAAGTTGCTTTGAGTAAAGGTTTGTTGTACTTTTCTGTTGTAATTTTCACTTGTCATTTATTGTTTACAATCCTCTAGTAAGCCCACAGTTTCCACTCACTTCCACCGCAAACCTCTCAGATATGATTTATTGGTTTACTGTTTTGAAATGAGCTGTCATATTTGACACCTTCAGAATAAATGCATTTTTGGATTAGATTTCTCTAGCCTCCCTCTTGTTTTAGGGTCGGCACTGACCCATTTTAGTTTTTAAATGCATAAAAGAATCACTTAAAATTTGTTTATTGCATCAAGGCTTTTTGACTTTGTCAGGAACCTTGATTTCAACAAAATTAAACACAAAAAAAATTTTTCACTACACTATAAAATGCTCTGGTTGAAATTATGTCCTTTGTGGTGTTAGGGTCAGTTTTAACCTGGTTATAAAATATAAGATTATAAAGCAATAATTAGAGCCAAAATTGAAATCATAAGTGCACTGTCAGCCAACACACTGACAGCCACCTCCTCTCCCAATCATGTGAGCTTCAGGGGATGCTCATTTGTCCAGTATAGCTGCAAAAAAACAAAACAAACAAAGATGGGTATGTCCAGACATGTGAGGTCACTTCACTCATTTGACTTGCAGAGGGCACATCTCCAATTTGCAGCATGCAAAAATGGTGAGCCAAGTTCTAGATAACATTTTTGGAGAAAATGAGGGAGAAGACACAGATCAGCATAGCGATGCAGAGGAGCTTTTTCTGAGGAAGTGGACAATGTGGAGTACCAGCCAGAAGACACAGACACATCTGAGTCTGATGAGGAGGTCACTGGTGCTGAGGCTGCTCCTGCTGATCACCTAATTCATTGAAAGTCTCTAATGACTGTTATGTGTCCATAGTTGTGCCAGATTACATTTAACATTCTCTTAACAATATCCCTGGAAACAGGATCCATACGTCTCATTGCTTTCTGTACACAGGTGGTCGGTCCAAGTAGTCTCACTTGTAGGTCTGCATGTCTCTCACTCACACACACACACACACACACAAGCATGTTCTTGCACACAGAGACTTTTACTCTGATTTAGCTTTCTAATAGTTTTGGAAGTAGTAATTGATTTCTATTGGTTTGATTTGTTTGATTGGTTGTTCATTCAATTCATTTCAGAGATGTGTTCTATACCCCTCAGTAATATTCAGGTGACACAACAACCTTTTATTTATTTATATGATTCTCTTGAGATTAATTTTTCTTTTTTTTAATTGAAATTCGAGAGGTATACTGATAAAAAAAGGCTCAGAGACCCACACCAAAAATATTAAACCCAACATTTTCATGGATAAGGAAGCCAAACAAAGTAACCAAGAGATGACAAAAAAATTGGATGATAGGTTATTGTTTTTAGTGTATTTTAAAGCTGATTTAAGACACGGGTTGAAACTGACCTTTTAACACCGGGGATGGTAACAGAAACCTAACACAGGAGGAAGGCTAGTTAAATTTATTAAATCATAAATATTGACTGCAATTGTTCACATTACATGTTTTTCTTTCTTGAAATAGCCCATGGTATATTTGAAGCTAAAAAGAGACTTTGAGAAGCAGCACAATTTCTGAGACTGATAAATACAGAGTAGTGTTTCTATTAATTTATTCACACAATTCAACATTACTGGAAAGTTTTTTTTGTTGGTTTTTGTTTAGTTTTTTTTTTTTTTTTTAAATCCCAGTACCCATGCAGGACAGAATTGCTTTCTAAAATGTGTTACTACTGTATCTAACAATGAGACGCTTTACTAATTAGAGAGAAAATGAGAGAGCCCTGATCCAGAGGAGCCTCTGGTGAGCATGGTAGGCTGGTTCTCCTACTCTCCTACTAGGCACTAGAAATCTCTGTTATATCCTTTATTTTGCAGCCACAAGTGACTCCTACACATGCTCAGCTTACTCAATGACAGACTGGACTTCTGTGATTGGCAGCTGATAACAGCCATAGCCAGTAGTCTTGTGGGGCCTGGGGATTTGGCCCTGTTGTAATGCCCTGTTCTCCAGTCTCTGCTGATAAGCCATAGTCTCAGACTGTACAGAACTCCTCTGCCAGGATGCTGACAGAGACTAAGTGCCCAAACTGAGACTGAGATGCTCTGTTTTAGCTTCTCCAGGTTGTTTAAGAGTTGATTAGATTTGATATCTTAGTGATAACCCCTAACCCTTCAAAGGACCACATGAGCATTTTAACACGATTTAGCTACAGTTCAGGGAGCCATTGATTTCCATTCTTTTATGTGCATATAGGAACCCTGGAGGGTGTAATTACAGTTCAGTTTGAGTCAGACTTCTCTCAAATTTGACTCCAAGTGTCACCTCCTCTACTGCAGATGATCCTTGGTAATGTTTGGTCATTACTGTATGTATATACCTTGGGCAATAAATAAAAACAGTACAATGGGAGCTGCATATTTGTTCCTTCAATAGAAAATATCTGCAGATTCTGCTGTGGGTAAATCAACCTGGAGAGCAGCAATGTTGTCTGGGTTTTATAATAGGCTTTGTGCTTTATTCACTGCTCTGTTGTCACTGCCACATACTGTTTTCAGAAAATCTAATACATTGTGCAGACCACTCACAATGGACACTGCACAGCAAGGTTCAGATGAATCTGTGTATCTGCTTCAGAAGCCATTTTAAACTCTTGATTTCTCCCATAAATTTCAGATTAAACATCTTCCAATTTAAGAAACACCAGAAACATTTATCCACACTGGCAATGCCACATAGCTTTACTGGTCTGTTTGTTCTAACACATTATTGAAGATGCTTACAATGAGTGTAAAATCAAAACCCAAGACTGTTTTTTATGGCTGCAAAATTCCATCAAATTGAAATTCTAGATGTTTTGTGCATCAATAAATGTACATTTCCCCAAAATCCAGGCATAAATACTTGATATGTTTGGAAACTTGTCTCCACTTGAATTTAAAATAACAATATATTCACCAAAGCTTGGCCATACAACATACATTATGTCTGTGACAATGGACACTTTCGTGGGTTAGACAGACTTTATTGGATTAAAAAAATGTACATCCTGTTCATCCATATATATGTAAGGTCGATTGTGGTCAGATGTTTCCCTTCCTCAACCATATAGACTAGGATTACAGGATAAGGTAACACAATGCAGCTACTGTAAAGTTATAAAACAAGAACATCATTTAAATCATCCTTTTCTAATGAAACAATGAAATCTTACAAAGGTACACACTGAACAGTTGAGAGTTGATCTTACATCCAAGAATGATGTTAAAATAACATTTTAATAATACTTTGCACAAGCCATGGTGGTTTCTAGCCATGCAGATAGTGTTTGGTTTTATTTGTCCAGGTTTGGAGATTTCTAAGTCTAAGAATTCTGCCTCCCTGCCAATACAATGGCGGCAAATGGAAATGTCAACAGTTTTCACAGCTACAACTACTTTGGTAGAAAGTAGCATGAGCTGTAGTTGTTCACTGTGAGGTCTGTGGATTAGTGATAAGTGACAGGACACTGTTTCTTGAAAGACACATTGCTGCTGAATTTATGTAATCTTTCAGTGCTGTAGCCACCACAAGCACAATTCCATTCACCTCCATTGTGTTGGGTGGAGACTCAACTTGGACTAATAAAACCAAACCTATCTGCATACCAGAAGAAGTAAGTGAGAATTTTCTGTAATGTGGATGAACTGACACTTTAATTGCTTTGTTGTGCCAAACATTGTTCAGACAGTTGGCAGTTTTCAACATGCACTGGCTGTATCGCAGGCCAGTAGGCTGTATGTAAAGTTTAGTTTAATTATTGGGCCTTAGAGGATGAGTTCACAATTTTTCAAGTCTGTCTTAAATGGTGTCCATATGAACACTGAAAGAGGTTTTGCTTGCTGTAATCATTCATGTTCATACTGGCTATTAAGAAATGCGCATGTAAGTGAGTCAGTCATTTTGTGCAAAAATGCATTTAAAACTTGATGTGAAGCTTCTATGAGGCTTCAGCAGTCTGAGTTATCTGCCACATTTACAGTCTTTTTAGCATCAAATTCCCTCTTTGTGTTTCCTCAGACAGTGTTTCCCTGTTGAGCTGCGGTGGAAGTATAGTAACAAAAAGAGGGACTTTGGCACTAAAAAGACTGTAACGTTGAAAGATATCTACTTGATTTGACTCATTTGGAAGCTTCATATTAGCTTCAGATAAACTTTTAAATACATTTTTGCTCAGAAGGAGGACTGTGGATTCTGTCCCCCCCAAAATGTGTTTGAATGTACATTTTCAATATCTTTATGGGTTCAAAACTGGGAGCACCTACTTTTCCCATGATTCAAAGGAGATCAGTGTAACAAGACCACTTCTTTCTGTCCTTTTAAAAACACTGTATTACTGATCTGCACTTCCTGTAAAGCTTATCTCTTATGAAACTATTGTGTGATTTCTTTCTAAATTCAAAGTGCTAATACTATTAATAGATTTGACCAAAAAAACAGAAAAAACAAACAAAAAAAACTGTAGGGATGTATATTATTCATAACTGAAGTGCATAATGTCAAACTATATACCATACAGGAATATATAATGTGGACTTCTACGCACAGGCAAACACCTCTGTAGTCAAAAGTCGGGCACAGAGACTCAGAAAAAGCTTGTTTCCTCAGGCCATCGGGATGGGGAACCTGGGCCTCTGACATTGTATATCCTCCTTGTCTACAACAATGTCTTTAGTAGATCCTTTGTATTGCCCTGAACATTGCATTGTTGTTGTTTGCCTAAAATTGTGATGTTTTATCTATGAATATATATATATATATATATATATATATAAATATGTGTGTGTGTGTGTGTGTGTGTGTGTGTGTGTGTATATGTATGTATGTGTATATATACTGTATATACATATATATATTCATGTGACAGACTCGTACCTCAAAGTAATGGGTCACACCTTACATTCAAAGAGAGCGGGCCTAACAGTGCCAGCCAATAGCATTGAAGCATAGGTCAACATTGCTGTAATAACATATTAACACACTTTCATGTCTTCTGATGCCAGATTTAACACAGCACAATTTGGTGGGTTGGTTATAGCCCTGTCATTTGACCGCGTCACGTAGCATTGCATCATTTGATACTTGTAGCACAGGACAGGTGCTAAAAAGTAGTCAAGGTATGGTAGCCAAGATGTGCTGAACCAGAGTAAATGTGAAGATTGCAGCTTTTCTGCAGATTAGATGCATGTTGACAATTAGGCCAGTGGTGTATCCTGATGCCACCAGTGTGTGGGTTTACAGAGAAAACACTGGCTGTGGGTGTTTTGACACCAATCATACACAGCTGGTGTGTGTGTTGCCCTTTAGTTCATGTGTTTGGGACACAGGATGAGGGGGTGAAAGGGGTGGCCAGGGTCAAATTCTGATCAGGGCCATAAAAGGCTTTGTGCTGCCCCTGTATCATCTACTACACTACATTTCATCAAATGTTATCTAATCCTTGCTTGCCTTTAAAGTGGTAAAACACATAATTCCCGTGTTATTTAGGTGAAGTTAAATGGAGATGACGATACCTTGCACTGCATTAAGTGATTCCAGTGATTGATTGAATAGCCCTTTTTCAATCATAACTGAACACAGACCTTCCAGACTGAGCTCCTTCTAGGACAGAATCTTCTTGAATGGTGGAAGGGGGTTGCTTTGTCAAATGTGGATCTATTTTGGGGTCATTAATATGAACAAAAAGCTCGAGGACCCCCTGGAGAGCACAAATCTATTATTACCTATTATTATGGGACATGTGCATGCTATTATACTGAGCGACTGTGCGTTCTCTCGCCGGCGCTAGGATCCAGAGGAATGACCACCCGCACCCCCCCCCCCCCCCCCCCCCCCCGCCCCTCTCTCTCTCTCTCCATCCTTCCTTACTCACTCTCTCTCCCCACAAGACTGTTTTAAAGTCTCTGGTAGACTTGGGCTCACACGCTACTTCCTGGATGGATGAGGGAATGGAAAGCTTCCAGCGCCTCTCCACCACCACCATCAACACCGACTCTCTCCTCTCTGTGTGCCCGACGAGCGCTGCCTCCACCGCCGCAGCCGCGGGAGCGACGACCCGCTGTGTGGACAGTCGCTGCTAGTCTCCTCTAACCCGTTTTTTCCTCGCTGCATACACACGCTCCACCACAACCACCAGTACTATCCGATTGTTATGCTGATATCCGGAAATATCGGGGGGATTTCGGGACGGAAAGACTCTTTACTGGACCTCTAACTAAATTTCTCCGCCCTCCACCTCCACCGTACCCAGTCTCCGTCTGCGCTGCGTCTCCGGCGCTGCTTTTTACGCAGCAAAGGCGTCGCTGATTTGACCGCAAAGGGAGAAACTCAACAGTTGTTGCTGGTTATTGTTTGCATGTCGACGTGCATGTCACTACCATGTGGAGGCTACTGCAATCGTGTTGTTGCTGCTGGTGGATTTTCTCTCTCATTTTGCCTGCCTTCGTGCTCCTCTGGGCCGAGTGTCATCCTGGTAAGTTTCATACCCCTACAAGTCAAACACTGGGCTTTATTGTTGCTCATGTCTATGAAGGAATGTGGTTATCGTTATGCCATTGTCAGGACGAAACGCATATCTAATAGATAGAATAAAGTCAAGTCCTTTCATTGAATATCCTGTAACGGGTCACTGGCTGGGAAGATTCGTGCCGTTTGGCTTGACGCGCTTCCCCGGTACCGGCACGTCGACTGGAAACTGTCTGAGGCGCAAAACAGTTAGTGAAAGGATTTTAATGCAGCTGAGTGACCTGTGAATTTCCCCCTGCTTTCTTCCCTCAGGCGGAACTCAGTCCTGCCTCTTTGGCTCTCCAATTCCACATTATTTCTTTCTTGTATTTTGTTTTTCTTTTTAACCTTTCAAATAGCAGATAGAGATAAATAAAATATATAACTGGGTGGAAAGGCATTGAAGGAGCGGTTGGGTAGGTAGTTGGGTCAGGGATATGGGTAGATAAAACGGGAAATATGTGATGCCGGCGGCGCGTACACTAAAGCCTTTATCTCACCACCTGAAGCAAGACAGCAGGGCTGTGAAGCCGCTTCACATACTCAGGCACACAACCCGAAAATTGCAGTTGAGGCTCAAATTTGTGCTGAGAGGAAAGCAGACCTCATGTCTGTGTTTGGGGTTGTCATTTAGACCACAGAGAGATCTAACTATAGATACCCATATGGCTGTGTAGCACTGTCTATTCTGCATCTGAATTGTGAAACATCCCTGTCCTACATGCTTACTTTCTCTAATTGGGATAATCTCCAGCTATTATATAATCGAACTGAACTATTTAATTCATTAATTTTGCAAAAGGAACCCTCTGCTCCAATTATGGCTAAATCAAAGACCCCTGGGCCCTGGACCCCAGTTTTTTGAAGTCCAAAGCCTTTTGCGTTTAAACCCTCAGGAGCTTATAGCTTAACAGTAACCACTTTTTAGTTTGTACTCTCAGACTGCAAGAAAGAGAAATCTGTTGTATCAATTTGGGACATAAATACAACAAATCAAATTTGACCTTGACCAGAGTAGCCATTTACATTACATTCCTCCAGCTGCGGAAAGTCCTAGAAATGTCTCTTAGACACTTGCACAGGCTCTCCAACCCTGCAGGAGCTTTACTCATTTAATTCTGGAGTTGCAATGTTCTCATGTTCATCTTCAGCCACCCATGCAGCCTCAAAATGGGTTTATAATAGATATGTGATGATAATTTTCATAAAGGAGCTCCATTTGGGGGCATCTTTGTTCTCCGATATGAATTCATACTAATAGAATTAGATATTATTCAGTAGGACTGGATGATATGGACAAAATGGTACCTGACCAATTACCTTCATATTATTGTCATGAGGCATCATTTTAGGCACGACTAATGGTGCTTTCAGAAGATATTTAAATGCAAGAGAAATGTAGAAAGAGTGATGCATCTGTCATGTGAATATAGAGTGATATAGAGGTACTGACTGTTTGTCTCACTCAGCCAGAGCAGTCAGTAATTTAGCTTCTAAAACCACAAAATGACAAATTTAAAATGTAACCCTATACATTTTGAGAAAATCCCAACACTATCAAACTGTCGTCATGTCCTGATTTTGATATTATATTGATGTATCACCTGGCTCTGCTCTCATATGTGTGTAACAGTGGGGTGAACAAATCAGGCTTCACAAATTCTTTCTTTGTAGTAATCTGAGGAGTGAATTATTGACTCAAATGGACCTTCCATCACACCCGCACTCTTGGCAGATCCAAACCCCAGCCCAAAGAGCCAATGTAGTGTTAAAATTCATGGAGCTGATAGATACGACGCGTCATCACAGAGCCAGTTAGTCAGACAGTATTAGCCCACTTTTCTGCTTGCCCGGATTAGCTCTTATATGTCTTATGAGTCTTAGGAGATGTCACGTAACACACAAAAAATGAGTGTCAGAGAGCAAAAGATAATACTGCCCTGTTGACCACTGAACAAACTTATTGCTTGAATACATCCATACGAGTATTCTTACACTGGTATGAACTCACAGACAGTCTCTCAGTTTTGGAGATGGGTGGACTCTTGTTAGGCATTCAGGGTTTTTGCGTGTGTCGTGTGTCTCTCCATTTTTCATCTCGCATTCCATCTGATCACAAATCTGGAGAGAAATCAAGTCGAGTGAGCCGAGAAGTGAAAGAGAGTTGCTGTGAGAAATGGATGGCACTGATGGATGGAGGGATGGGTTTGAAGAATAGTGTCTCCCACAGGGTGAAAATTTAGTTGTGATCTACAAAAACATACAGATTGTATGGCTAAAAGAATGTGTTTTTCACAAACCAAATATTCCAAGATGAATAAAAGAAAATGCATTTTAGTAAAGACGTAATAGTCAATAATTAATAACAGGCTCATGAGCAGCTAAAACTGTCTGGTCTCACTGTGTTTATTGAAACAAAATATAATCCATCCAATCGTTTTTTTTTATCAACTTTAAAATAATGTTAAATGACACAATAAAAAATGGAAAAAAATGACAAATACTTTGAGATGACACACACCACCATGTCTCTTTGTCTTTTGAAAGATTACAAATCTATACAAAAAACAAAAAAAGGACATCTTTTTGGCTTGGGACAAATCTAATTTGATGAAATATAATCTATGCATAAGGAAAGTATGGACAGATATTGATGGATATTCGGTTGCCAGTTTGTGATGCTTTAATGACATGATGAATGCCTGGGGAAGTGGGCATTGTCACAGAAGGGCAAATCCACGGTTCAGGATGTTGTGCATTGATAATCTCTCTCTCTCACTACTTGACCCTTTTCACTCCTCTCTCTTCCGTTGGCTCGACCGCATGCTGTCATGATACCGGCTTCGAGCGAGCCCAAGGTGGCTGGTTCATGTTGAATGGCTGGCAGATGATGTAGAAACAGAGATGAGTGTGCTTCTCTCCTGCTGGGCATCATCATCCGCAGGCTCTCAGCGCTGCTCTCCTTACCTCCTGCCCGCTCCTCTTTTCTATTAATAAGACTCTTAGCCGGAGATTGGGATGGGAAAGTACGGGAAAAGGCAAAGTCGGCTTTCCATAAAAAAATACGTCACACATGCAAATGTGGATCACTTTGGTGGCTGATGATGTATAATCAACTAAAAAAAAACAGCACCCAAAGAATTCATTTTTAGCATTTCTGAAGTGTGGAGTGAAGATGACAGTGAAGAGGTTTTGAAAAGATTCATATTTCATGGTGTTTAAAGATGGGCATTCTCTTAAAAAAATATTTTATTATATATGCATTTATAAATAATTATTTTTCACATGTATGATGATTAATTTAGCAGTATCTTAAAATGGATCTATTTGTGCCTTTTTATTCTTTTATATATATATATATATATATATATATATATATATTACATACAACAAAATCATCTGGCAGTAAGGTGCGGTTATTTCAACCTGCTCAACCTGCTTTTTGTTGCAGTGATACGAGGGGAACTCACTTCCAAAATATTATAATAGTGTCAGTATTATGAGAAAGACGGAGGACAGATCACTGCATTACAATCATAAAAATGAAACCTGATTTCATGAAGATTTTGATTGAAAAAAACAAGAATTAAATAAACAATATTGTCAGAAGGACACAATATTAGACAAAACACCTTATGATGGAGATCATTGAAATGGTGTCACACAACACATTTGTCTCGGATAAAAGTGATGCTCTTGCTCAGCATGTGTTAGAGTGCGGTGTGTCTGTTAAACCACATCTCTGATTTGTCAGATGTATGTCACTTCCTGTTCATGTAGTCTTTTACATGGCATTCTATGAGGTTTCATTTTTTTAAAAATTCTGCTTTAAATTACTTTGACCAAACTGTGTGAGATTTGGTAAATGTTCCCACTACCTTTAAAATTTGCGATACAGTATATGTTGAAACCGCTCAAAGAAAGCCAAATAGAAGCGGTCTGGGAAAGATGTCAGTGATTTATCTCATGTCATGTATATCAAGCTTTTGTATTTGCCTGCTGATTCATAAAGCATATATCTCATCTTTCAAGCTGCTCCCTGTGATTTCCTCAGCTGGGAGGCTATGATGGCCACAATTACAGCCTCAGCTTCAATCTGCAGTGTTGGGAGAGCATTGCTAAGCGCTTTATCCTCTGAGCTTTCAAAGAGTAGAGTGCATTGTTTATCCTGGAGTCCACCTTAATAATGTCATACCTTACTGCAGAGCAACACCCGTAATGATTCAGCCAAGTGCCATTGGACATACAGGAAGTTTGTGCAGCGCTGTCATGTCTGCATGACTGACCTGACTGCTGCCATCACGCCCCCGGTTGCCCACATAATGGCCGGTTTGCAGCCACGCAAACATCTGTTTTTTTTTGGGGGGGGGGTCTGGAAAGCACTGAACATCACCGCAGGGTGTGCACTAGCTGACACAGGGCATCACTTTTCCTCTTCCGTCTGCGGCGTGCGGTGTCAGCGTCGAGGCATCACGCCCCTGTCACTGCGCTGCACTTCAGCCCTGGGTTAACCAAACACACAAGAGAGGGAGAAAGAAAGAAAAGAAAGAAGACAGAAGAGATGGAGAAAGAAAGATGTTTGGCCTTCAATCTGTCGCTTTCCGCTGTGAAAAATGAATGGGCCCTGTCGCTCCTGGCTGGGAGGAAAAACAGAACAGTCATTGTAATCTCACAACAAGCGCCTGAGCTAGCACATCTTCTCACCCCCACAAACACACACCCCTCCCTCCATCTATCTCTGTCTCTTTCCTCCCTTATATTTTTAATTCACCCTCCTTTTCTCTGCTGTGAGAGTGTGTAAGCGCATACACGTGCACCTTTTCTGCCTCTTTTTAAATGCAGGGACAAATGAGACAAGTGGGTTTGTTAACCATTCTAAGCAGGCCTCTGTGTCAACAACCTTTTCTCTGAGCCTTTTTATTGCAGTGATACGGGGGGAACGTTGACATTTAGGGAAGGGATTGGATATGCTTCGCAGCCCTCGGTTGCCAACATTATCATCATCATCATCTCAGTGCTCACCGAGCTATTATCTGGCCTCCGCTGTGGCCAGAAAAATGCTCGCATGTTGGCTCACGGGTCACTTTATCAGTCAGCGCAGGGCCTGTCTACGCCACCGCCGCTTTCCTTAATAGATTGATTAAAAGATACCGTGTCATCTTTGTGTGTATGTAAGATGCAACAGGAGTGGGAGGGGTGACGTTGGGTAGTTGTCCGAGTAGGATGTCGCTTTGGTAGCTGTCGCCTTGTCATTAGGAGGGGTCTGCTTGAGAGAGAGAGAGAAGGAGGGAATCGGGAGCTAGATAATTGGAAAAAAAAGAAAACATCCTCTCTATTGTGCTATTGATTTTTAGCAGGAAATGATGCTGTTTTGTTGCACAAAGGGGCAAACTAAAGATAAATAGATCTGATAATGATAACAATGGTAATGATGATATTAAGTGCAGAGGCACTAATGATATCTCAAGAATACGATGAGTGGGTTGACTTCCGGTGAGGCACGAGGCAAGGTGGTGGCACAACACTGAGCGCTGATGTAAAACCCTCCTTTTTCGTGTTCATTAAGGCTCATAGACAGTATTAAAACAAGTTTGAGATGGAGAAAGATTTAACTATATGACATGGCCTCAAAAAAAGACCCAAGTTCCAACGAAGAAACAAGATTCCAGCAGATGGCACCAAGCTAATGATTCATCCGAGGAAATAGCTATGCTAATCAAGCAAACAATGGCAACATAGATTAATCTCTGCAAGAAATGGTAGTCCACATGCTAAAGGATTTGCCTGAAAAAGCTCTCAAACCCATAGAGAAGCATATGGCAGAGAATGGCAACATCCTCTGGTCATTAAAAGAACAATTGGACAATCATGCTAAAAAAATTATCACGGACATTCAGGTTAGCTTGCGGAAGAATGAGAAAGATACTAGCTCCTGTTTCATGGAGGTGACTAAGTTACAGAAGAAACTTAACGAGTTGGAGGACAGATTCAGCAGAAACAATGTGCAGCTGGTCAACTTACCGACAGGTTCTGAGGGCGACAATCTAAGAGGTTACCTTCGGAAGATGCTGCCTAATTGAATCCCATCGCTCAAGAGCTCCCACAGCACTCAGTCTAAGTTTTGACAGAAGGGGATCAACTTGTTCCTTATATATCCGGCATTTGGAGCGTGAATCATAAGCGCATTCAACTTGGCAGATGAGGCGAAAGAAGCCCTGAAATCATTAGTCCTCGAAGGTGTGGCTCCGAGGGGGTGTGGCTCCTGGGTGGCTAAACTCTCCCTACGAAAGATTTCTTACGCAGACAGAAGGTAGATATTGTGCTGTTTCAGGAAACACATTTTAAACCTAATGACATTTCCAGGGTTCAAAACCGTTTGTATAAGCCTGTTGTGGCATCAGCCAATGGTACTTGTACAAAAGGAGTTATGATAATAAGAAACATAAGCATCATGCAAAAAGCAGCAGACCAAGCCATCTTTTGGAACTACCTCTCAAACAACAAGAAGCTAAAAGGTCCATACCAGCAATTAGATGTGCTAAACATGGAGTAGTATCCTCAACAGAGTAAACGAGACATTCAAGAATTACTTTAAAGAACTGTATACAAGTGGCTCATTTTCTTCTTAAGATGACTTCACTATTTTTTTAGTGGATTGGAACTCCTTACGATGTCATTAGAGGACCCCAAAACTCTAGACTCTCCTATTACACTGGATGTGCTACTTAAAGCTATAATGTGTAATTATTCTGCATTAAAATGTTTAAAGCGGACTAGAGCTATGTTATATATTTTGTTCAGTTGTGTACTTACATTATCCAAAATGTTTCCAACAATTTTCAAACCCAGAGGAATCCATAATTTCAATCAAGGTAACGGTCTGTTTCATTTGGTCACCTGTCAATGGCGTCATACCCCCTCTACCAAAGAGTATACGCACACAAGATGGTGATCATCTTGTTGTGCACATGCGTCGGTGTTGTGGCTGTTTGCCACAATGGCATCTACCAAAGAGTATATGCAATGCATACAAGATAATACATCAGTGTTGTGGTTGTCCACCAGAAACTGTTGGACAACCACATAAATTGACATTTTATTCAGTTTTAAGCCACATTTTTACAATAAACTTTTTAGATTTTGGTCATTGTTAAGTATATCTTTTAACTGGATGAAGGATTTTAGTCAGACGTCTGGATCTTTGGATCTTAAGTTATCAGAGAAACACGCTGAGGAAACATTAGTGGCTGCTCAGCTCACACAGAGCCCCTCTGGATGTCATGTGCCTGCTGAATAGCCTTGGAGAAACACTGATTTTTAACGTGAAACTGCTTTATTCAAGGTTTTCACAGGTTTTAATTCCTGTGTATGTTGGCTTTGGAAAAAGAGGGAGACCTCCACAGATAATTTGGCTCCCGGTAAAATCCTCCTGAACGTCTGGATCTTAAGTTATCAGAGAAACAAGCTGAGCAAACATTAGCGGATGCTCGGCTTGCGGCCCTCTATCCGCCCTCTGTCCACTGAACAGCCTCGGAGAAACACTGATTTTTAATGTGAAACTGCTTTTTTAGTGTTTTTACCGGTTTTAATCTCTGTGTATGTTTATTTTGGAGAGGAGTAGACCTCTGTGGATAATTCGGCTCCCAGTAAAAACCTCACAAATGATGAACACTGAAGTAATCCTAACCACGAGAAGCTGACTGCAATGATGACAATGGTGGTTGTTTAACAATGAAGACAACAACTCCCATGATCCCATGCTACTTCACGACATCATCAAACTTCGTCTTTTGTTATTGTTTTGATTGAGAGACCCCATAGCAGCAGAAATTACATATTGTCTGTCTATGTGTAATATGTAAAAGCTGATAATATTTGCTGGCTCCTACACATACTGAATGCAACACATAAAATCCCACCTGCCTGTGGAAAGGCATTCAATCTTCTTGTATGGCCATATCTTTGGAGGGTTCTAATAGAATTTAAGTTTGGAGATAAATTTATCAATATGATTCAAACACTATCTGCTAATCTTTCAGTACGGGTACGTGTAGGAGGAGGCTTCTCAGGTTTATTTGACATAGAATGGGGCACATGGCAAGGAGACCCTCTGTCTCCTTTAATCTTTAATATATCCATTGAACCGCTTGCACAATAAATTAGAAAATGCCTTTAGATTTCCCCTATTACAATAAATGCAACATCACACTCAATATCACTCTATGCAGATGACACATTAGTTTATATGGCAGATGTTCAACAAACTCTCCCCTACGGTTTAAAAAAAAATGGACCACTTTGGATATCTTTCAGGACACAAGGTTAATCTGTCAAAATCAGCACTGATGCTGATTAATACAGACAAAAGTAAGATGTCCCTCGCTCCCCAGATTAATGTTACAAATGAGGTCCTTTACTTGGGTATTAAAGTTAGTACTTCCCTATCGTCTATAGCTAAAACAAATTACTCTTTCAAGGCATACTATGCAGGAGTGTTTGTGAACACACAGCATTCAAAGTTGGCCCCTCCTCCCCAGCTCAGAGAGATAGAGAGCAGCGGTGGTCGAGCGAGCTAGAGAGTGAATGATGGTCTCTGATGGTTTCATGGCAGTTACATTCTAAAGCACAAATAATCATACCCACACCTCTGCACAACCCTGCCTCTGTAGATAAATACACTACGACACACTTCTAGTGGGTCAAAAGTGATGATTTAGAGGGATTACTTTTGTATGAGTCTATACATTTTTTTTTTTTTTTTTTTTTAGGAAAATCCTCTATAGTATACCATTAATTTGGAAAAAAAATAAAAGGTATTAAAAGATGGAGACACCTGCCAGCATCATTCTCAGTCCATATATCGGTCATCAACATGAACATCTTACCCTGCATTTATTTTATCAGTTCAATGATCCAACTTGCACCTCCAGCAGAATATTGGCAAAAACTAGACTCCTTACTACGATGCTATGTTTGGAATGGTAAATGACCCAATATAAAGTGGTCAGCTCTTCAATTAAAAAAGTCAGATGGGGGATGGGCATGTCCAAATTTTAAACTGTATCACTGGGCATTTATATTAAGTCTCAGCTATTGGATGATGGAGGTTAGGGTTTCCTCTCAGAAAAATATGGAACAAGGGTTAATAGCACCAACAAGATTAAAGGTGTAAGAATGTAAGAATTCCCAAATTAACTAAAATTGTCAACAGAATGTGAAGAAATAACAGGTTTGACGTTATGTCAAAGACCTATATGTCTATGTGAAGTTAGCATGCTAACCAGCTAGCTCTGGCCGGTACTGTCTTGTAATACCAATTTGCACCTGAGGGGCGATAGTGAGTCACTGTAGTGTCCAGTCTGCCCTCAGTCCAACGTGAGAGGAAGAAGTAGCACTGACAGTAATGGTGGAGCCAGGCTGAATGCTGTTGGAATTTTCACTGTAGGACTCTTAATATATCACTTTATTAAGTTTAATATTTTTTCAGGCGAGAAATGTAGACTCCCAATATGTGGTCAGTTTATCCAAATAACGCCTATTTGGAAAGTTGCACCAACGTTGTCAGAGCAGCTGCTATAGATGCTGCTGGGGAGACATGAGCTGTTCATATCAGCTGATCTGACTCACCAGCTGGCATGAGCCATTTGGCATTGTAGCACATCATAGTAAGCTGGATCGATATTGAAATATCATAATAATAATCACAATATTAGGTCTCTACTGGATTACTGTGTTGTAAAATGGCTACAATTATTGAAAAAAATGATGCTGTGTGGCAGAAGAACTGCTGTTTTACCATTAGTGAGTTCTGAGACATTTTATGATTTACACCTACCCTAAGGGCATGTGTGTAAATATTTATTTGTTACTTAGAGTGATGTTGTAACTTATCTCTGTGGTTTGATATCTTGTCGCCATAGTACAGATTCACTGTAAACAGTAAGCTTTACACTATATTCAGTGAGTAATAATGGTGGTGGGGTGGCGTGTGTGTATGGGGGGTGACATGCTGCCTGCTATTTGTTTGGATCAGGTGGCCAATTCTTACACATTATACCTTAAAAGAATTTTCTCCTTATAGGTATGTCTGCCAAAAAATGTGGTTGACATTACATTGGTTTAATTGTATGCTACAAGTGTTTAGAGCAGCAGAAAAAATCCTAAAATTTAAAAGCGTATGGGGTAAGTCATCTCCAACATGGAACAATAGTCACCTTCTATCTGGGGGAAACCATTTACTAACAAAACTTGGGAGGATAAAGGTATTACAACTCTTCAAGATATTAATGGGGCAAACACTGTCCTTAACTTTCAAGAACTTGTCTCTCAGTATAATATTGATAAATACTCTTTTGTTCTACTTCAGTAAGTCAGCCTGTAAAACCTACAGGGTTCCCTGGGGGTCAGATTTAAAAGACCATCCTATTTTAAGATGGATACAAAGTGTTCCAAAACAGGGACAAGGATATATCTGTATTGGGACAAGACTTTAGACTGGGATGCAATTTGGGATAATGTTACTGGTGCTTCGAAAAACCCAAATCATCAGTATATGCATTTGAAATTTTGTCATAGAGCATATCTAACACTGACAATTAGACATCAAATAGGACACACGGACCTGTTGGCTCTTATACATGTTGTATGGGAGTAGAGAGGTAGTTGGGTTAAACAATCAAAATGTATTCAGCAACCTGTTGTGTTGTCTGTAATTTGTTGATGTTGCCATAAAATATAAATGATAAATAAAAGTATATGATGAGTAGAGCCGACCATGAGGCACCATCTTATTTTGTTTTTTGATCAGTGTTTCTCCTCAGCTGAGTGTGCCTGTTAGGTTTTTAATCTGTTTCTCATCAGGTTTTTTTTTTCTTTGCACCTCATAAGCATGTGGCCCCACAGCGCAGCTTGAAAATGGTGAATAACGGGAAAGCTGAGAGCTGTCTTGCCTTCCTCTCTCTTGCTGGGCCCCGTTGCTCTCAGACTTAATGGGCTGCTGAAAATAAGGCTCGCTCTTCAACTACCACCACGCTTTCACTTTTTCTTCTCCTTCCTCTCCCTCTCCATTGTTCCACTTCATTGTTTTAATCAAGTCCACTGCCGGATTATTTGGAGAGGAGGGGGAGTTCCCCTATCATTTTCTGGAAGTTGCCTCCTGAATCAGTCAGGCCTGCAAGAGCTGCTTTCCAAAAGCATTGTCAACCCCCTGCCATCCTCCCACCTCTCCCCACTTTTCTCACTCTGTTCATTCTGCTTTGCTAAATCTTGTTTGCTTCCGGCAGGGTTTCGTGTTAGCTGCCATATGTTCTTCTTCCCCCTGCCATTATCACCATTATGCTTCTGAAGCAGGCGATTTATTCATACGTCTGACTAATGCGTCTGTAAAAAGCCTTAAACCAGCATCAAACATACTTTGAAGCAGTGTCTCTCTACTATAGCTTCAGCTGTATTGTCTTTAAAGAGAAAAACAGCAGCAGGAAACACTTGGTCTGCATGTGTGAATGATTTGTACCCATCAATCAGTTTGACATTTCTGTCAGATAGGCAACTAGTGGGCAACTACTGGGAATTGAACCTCAATAATATTTTGGTGCTGAGTGAAATGTGTACTTTACACCAAGTATCAAAAATAGTGAAAGCTGGTATCATGGGCACAAATTTGAGAACTTTTGGCTCAAGCTGCATTAGCTGATTTCTTTTGGCCACCTGGGGGCAGAAAAACTCCACAACAAGCTGAATAAGACAACCTCTGACATATTATCACTTGACAAAATTGTTATAGTTAACACATTGGCAGCCAAATGCCTATTCAGGCTGGAAAATCAAAACAAAGAGCTACAAGAGGCTAAAAAACTTGTGGCTTTATAGAACAAGTAGTCATTTGATCCAATGGTAATATAAAATATTCATTAATACAGATTATAATAGTAGAAAGATATATTGATATTTCTCACTTAGGTGTCAAAAACAACATAGTTCTGGCATTGGTAATGAAACTCGGCACTATAAAAATTTCAAACAATACCCAGCCCGACAGGCAACAGCAGCAGAGTAAAATAGATTAGTTGAATGTACTTCTGGCAAAAAGACCTGGTACACTTCTTCCTTTGTTGTCTCCAATTCCCTCTTGGTAAACCAATAAATGCTGCAAGACACCCTGGCAGGCTGTGGTTGCGTGCAGGCAGACACACAACACAGAGAGGGAAAAACAAAGAGAAAAGAGAAAGACATAGAGACAGCACGAGATGCTGATGAGAGTGGAGAGGTGTACACAGCTAAGCCCTTTTTTTCATTTTGCTAAGCGCGATGCCAGGGGAGCTTCTGTGTCACTGTGCAGGGCTGCTGAGTGTTAAAAGGAGCTTAGACTGACAGGCTGTCGGCCGGCATGGAGGCTGACGAGCCTAACCGACGGCAACACTAAACAAACACCGGGAGGTGAGGGGAGAAGGAGATTAGATGGGAAAACAAGTGGACACGGCCAAAGGCAAAAAAAGAGTTTGCACTCCACCTGCCCCCAAGATTGAAACTTGTGACACCGCCAGTTCGTTTTGGAAGTTGTAAGATGCAATTTGACGGGATATTCTTCACAGAGAGGTGGCTGACGGTTGCCAGGTGGTGGTTCTTTTGGCCACTGGCGCTCCTTCCCCCTCCCTCGCCACCTTGGCACATGTCAGGACTTTTAGACACTTTGTGTTCTTTTGTCAGGCTCGATAGGTGGCCATTCACTCTGGAGCTGTGACAGCTCTCCGATACACCAGTGAAAGGTGTAGATGGGTGTTCCTGCCATTTCCCAGAACGCTTTCTCATTTTGAATGGTGAAATGCACTTCACTCGACTTCCATCAGTCATCCCTGCTGACAGTGGAATGGAAGCAGCTGCTTTCTCCCTGAGAAAGGTGACAGAAATGTCACCATCTTACTATGATATTTGGTGTGTCAGACAACAGTCCGCATGTTTTACTTAACAGTTTAGTAAGCTTTTCAGTCAGTTCTTCTTCTTCTTGGCCTCTTATCGAGCTTCTTGCCTTCTTTTTTCTGCTGTTATTTTTCTTTTTGCCTTCCACTGTTCATTTTTCCATTCTTCGCAGTTTGTTTTTTCTTTATGTTGTTCTTCTGCTCTTTCCACTTCCACTCTTTTGAAAATGTATTGTCATTCCTTTGGCTGCTTTTCTTATGCTCTCTTTCTTCTTTTCTACCCCCTTCTCTCCGCTTCTTCTTGCCCTTCTTGTTTTCCCCTTCTTCCCACATTTTTTTTTTCATTTATACTTTCTGTGTAGTACTTCTACTCTTTTTTTTGCATTTTTTGTTCTTCCCTCTTCTCCTTTTCCTTCCTTTTTCTTTTCTCCCTCTTTCTTCCTTTTTCATCTTCTCTTACTTTTCTTTCCTTTCTGTCCCATTTCCCTTTATCCACTATTTCTTAATTCCTGTTTTTATGTAGTCCTTTTACTCTTTCTTTTCCCAAAATGTATACTAATTTCCTTTCCTTTTCCCCCCTATCATATCTTCTTCTTTTCTGTCTTTCTCTTGATTTCTTTTTTCTTTTTCTGTCTTTCTTTCTGATTCATAGAGCAGTATTGGATTCTTGTTGCCGGCCCCCTGGGTGTCTCCCTCTCTGGTCACATTAACATGCTTCTGTAACCATGGATTATTATTTACAACACATTATAGCTGCAGCCTAAACTGATGGCCATAAAGTTAAATCCCATTTTTCACCAGAATGGAAAACTGTATGTGTGCCCGTGCACAGACACACACACACACACACACAATAACTTATTTTACAGTTCCTAAGTGCTCAACAAAATAGCATTTGCAGTAAAAGTCATTAATGAATTAAGTGATGAAAATTAGGATTCAGGTTGAATCTCAAAGTTGGCATCAAGATGCAAAGTGTTGAGGACACTTCAGGACACCTTTTAAAATCTCCTCATTGGCTGTTAATGAGGAAATAATATATCATTATTATCATTTTATGAAGATAAACGGTCACTATTGGCTTAGACACAGACACTGAAAGGAACTCAAACTCTGGCTGTTTACAGCTCGGGTCTTATTTTTGTAGCTTTGGCCATCATCACCATCAGTGATAATCATCTTTTACTCAGTAGGTTAATTGCTGAGATCTGGCTGCTGGGACAGAGTGCAGTAAAACAGCAACACAAGTAATGAAATGTTCACACAAGTTTTAAACAAGTCCAGGGGAACAACACACATTTTACGCATGGAGACCAGTGTACTCATATGACAACTAGTCCTTAGCGCTATACAACTGTGAAAACAGTTGTCTATTGTCCTCTGTGGCTGTGGGGAAGCTTGTTACTTAAGTGACATTGAGTCACAGCTTGGACAGCTTGGATTTGGGAACTACAAACTTGTAACAAAAAGTCTCAGATCTCTGCCTGGCCGTTTTTTTCAAACGCATGAAGCCACATTTATATATTGCATTGAAGTCAGAGGGAGGTGGTCAGGGTGCATGGCAGGTGAACAACATGCAGGATGTTGACACCATAGACTGCATCTTGACTCCCACATGTGGTGAGGTTTGGGCAACAAAAGCATTTTTGTTAAGGTTAGTGAAAGATTGTGGTTTTGTTAAGATGTTAATAAACACGGAAGACTTTTTTTCTGGATTAAACCAAGACCATGATCATTTGATAACCTTAAACAAGTGCTGCTAGTGCCTAAACATAAAAAGTTTAATAATGCTGTAGTTACTACCAGCGTATATTGTACTGCAAGATCAGAAAAAATGGCGGAAAAATGTCACTCATACGTTCAGTATCAACATTGTTGTGACTTGTCAGATACGTTAATTAACATCGTTTTCTTATTATGTTGACAGAAACCATAATTCGGGCGGCAATACGTTTATTTCACATGTATTTGCTGTTACAGTTGTATATAAACATAATTTCTAGGAGACAGGGTTGAGCAGTGAGGCTTAAGTGATGGCAAGGTTGGTTGGTCAGCTGCTCTTCCTCTTTGGACTACATGGAAATCCATCTAATATAAAAAACTGAAGAAAATTTCAAGACAAGATGAACAGAATTGCATTGAATAAAATAATGTAATTCTTTTGATCTTGTCTTATCTAAAAACTCTTTTAAGAGAGGTCTTTGTAGCTTTTAGCTTCCCACCCCTCAAGTGTTTGCTTACATTAAAATAATGTATTGCTGTGTATATGTATGTATACATGTGTTCATGCAAATGTCTTTCTGTACATATGAAATCTTTAAATCTTTTTTAAAAATTAATTTTTAATGAGCAACCAAATGTATAAAATAAAAACAGAGACATGACTCATGTCTCACTTTGGTAATCCCTTTACTTTTTGTCTTGCGCCATCAGCTGGTTTAAGTTTTTGGGGTTCAGATTGAAATATCTGGATGATTACCACACTGATTGGCTTGAAATTTGGTACACATATTCGTGTCCCCATTTGGATGAATGGTTATAACTCTGGTGATCCTCTGACTTTGTACAATACTTTAGTTGATAGCTACATGCCTGCAAAACTAATGACATTCCCATAAGCCTCAGCTGTACTTTGTGTTTGGTGCTAATTAGCTAATGCTAGCACTCTAAGCTGGTGAACATGGTAAGCATTATCAGCTAAACATCAGAATGTTGGCATTTAGCACAGCTGTGCCTAAGTACAACCTCACATAGTCACTATCCTGGCTGTGGCCTTGTAATCTTATTTAAACTGTCTCACAAGTCCCACAACTTTATGAAATCACATTGTGAAGTGAAACTGACAGTAAACACCTGAAATCATTAATAATAATGCATCACATCTGTTTAATTAATGTTTACAGCAGCCTATTTTCACTTTCAATTAAGAAGCCAAAATAGTGAGGAAACTTGGATTTACCTGTGTAAAGTGATTATGTATAATGTTCTCTTAACTGATCGGAATAATGGGCAAAACTATTAAAATAAAGCCTAGCTATTTAAAAAAAAAACATGCGTCTAAGGTCATGTAGAAAGTTAAGTCTGTGTAGAAACGTAGATAGGCAGAATGTGTTTTTGCTTAGCTAAGCTGTGGCCCTCAGTGTGTTTACCATCAAGCATTCATTTATAAGGCTTGTTTTACCACTCAATCAGACCAGTGTTGGGAATGTTCATCCATCAATCCCCACCCCCACTTTCAACACAGGCCCCCCCTCCCCTCCTGCCTCTCACTTATTAATTTTTAGCCCCCACCCCAAACACACACACACAATCTCACATAAGCAGCTCTTAAACAAAAGTCGATGCCTGCACTCCAATCTCATGGCTACCCGTGATTTGTACCTTGGTCAAATATTTACAAAGGGAGCACAAACCTTTTTTTCAGCTCCATTTTTCATTTCTTGTGTTGTGCACAGCTCCATTGAGTCACTCAAGTGTGATCTGTTTAAAGTCAATGTGGGAGCTTTAGCCAAATGAGATGGATGTTGATCAGCAGTGAATGTAATCTTTTCTAGTAGGAAGGTTGGGTGTAAAAAGCACACAAGTGCAATTTTACAAAATTTACATCAGAACAAACTTATGTTTGCATATTTCATCTAAAAGTCATGTATTCATTAATATTTTTCCGAATTTCAGATTAAAACAGACATAAAACATTTACAAAAATGGAGATAAGTATTTGAAAACTACTGTAACTAGGTTCTTGCTTTAAATCTACATGTTAATAATGATCACAAATGTGTGTCGATAATCATCAGAAGGAACTCCTCGAGAGCTTTAAACTATAATATAATGATGCACATGTGTCTATATATAGCTTAAATATTGCATTGTCCACTCAGAATCAAGTAGGAGTAACACTTCACTTTAAGTCCCAATATTCAGCATTCATTAGCGGTACACAAACATTCAAAGATGGTTTATCACACATTATAATGTAGTTGTAAAAGGATATAAGGGCATATTTTAAATGTTAATGTGTAATGTTAGCAACTTCTATGAAGAGATATTTTAATACTATTTTGTCATTCATTATCTATTTATACAGCACACCCAACTTATGGGTGTCCACAGGAGGAGTTCTAGTTGTTGACAAATACATACAAGTATAAAAAAGTATAATAGTAAACACATCTATTGGCAATTACATTATAGTGTGTTATAACCCATTTATTTAATGTTTATAAACTGCCTATACAGTAAATGCTAAATTGAAGGACTTAAAGTAAAGTGTTACTGAAGTGGGTATAAAAAAACTATGAATTGTGTGTGAATGGTGTAGGGAGATGTGATAAAATTTCATTCACTGTACAGTGCTGAGGGAATTATGGCATTTTTGCCATCTAACTGGGCTGGTTTCAACCCTGGATATCCACTCCACTCCTCTACTGTAGGCAGTGGGAATAAAGGCAGTGAATAAAGAAGAGAGAGAACGAGAGAAAATCACTACATGCCAAGAAGTGTTGTGTCACACACACAGAGTGGAGAACAGTGCAGAGCCCTCCTCATTAAATTCTTGCAGTGGCGTTGGTTTTTCCACTTTAATGCTTGGGAGACGCTGGCTTCCTCCTCGGAGAGAGATAGGGACTTGGGGCCACCAAGACGAGCACATAGCCCAATTTGTCTTAATTCCAGGGGGAGGTGGTTTAAACAGAAATGCCCTCTCCTCTTTCTTAATCTCTAGTGACCTCTCCCTCGCTCTATCTTACATCCCTGTCATGCTTTAAGCTCCCTTGCTCTTTGCTGCTCTGTCCTCTTGGAGCTGTCTTATTTGACTTCATGTTTTGTGTTTATCTCTCAATCTCCAAGCCAATTCTCCCACTGACCCCATGTGAGATAAGAATGGTGGAGGATTTTTCCACACTACAACTCAGTTCACTTTCTTCTTTAGATTTACTTTAGGTCCCTGTCTTGCCACAAATTGGCATGAAAACTTAAATTTGACATCAGGACCACTGACATGCATGCTTGCTGAGTATGTCATTTTCAAATCAAGGAAATCAGATTATTTTTCAAGTCCAAGCCTAAGTCTTAAATTGATCCATGGGGTTTATGTGCCTGATTGGTTAAACAGAGAGAAAGTAGAAGAACAAAAGCGGCAACAATGTGCAAGTAAATCAAAGTAACATGATGGGTTTGTGTTAGTTAACTGTAAGCATCAATAATAAGTAATTTAGTGCCAAGTCAAACCACCAAAAAAAGCTCAACAAACTTAAAATGAATAAAATTCTTGTTTTGCAACATCAGGAACTGGGAGCAGCTGTGGTGACGTAAATTCAAAAATTGGGCAGTGAGTGGTGTCAGCGTAAGGTCTTTAGTAACTGCTATCAAAAGGTTTTATAATGTGTGGTGTTATAGCGTGTCAGAATCACAGAATAGCAGATTTTTTGGGGGTGTCAGGTTGGTGGACCTAGAAAAAGGACTGTTTTATGCAAGATTTTAAAATAGTTATTACATTTTATCCAGTTGGGAATAGGAAGTTTGTCTATTTAAATATTTTGGAGTCAGTGTGAAGGTGTTACTTTGCAGGCGTTACTTTTTTTCATTAATTTAGCTTGTTAAATAGCCTTCTAATGACAATTAAAAGGCCCTTCAATACGAATGTTCCTACCAAATTTAATGGCAAATGCAAAGTCAGGGGAATGTCAAAGTCACAAGGATACATCATCTGGGAACCACGAATGTCTGTACAAAATTTTGTGCCAAAGCATCTAGTAGATGCCGAAATATTTCACTGGATAATTAAAAGCTTTGACCTACAGGTATAGGCGCCTGAGCAATGGAGCAAATGCATCCCCATTATTTAATTGAATAATGGGAATGGGGAGCAAAGTTATGGTTTTGCTACCCCATTTGTTGTCTTTTTAAAAATAAACTTATAATCATACAGTTCCCACAATCAGGTGATTATATTTAAGCAGTCTCTATCAATAATCAATTTACTATTTTCAGCAACTGACAAAAACAAGTAATAAAAAAATCAAACATTTTGGACCACCCTTTGAGTTGGTTCAGTCCAACCTGTCACTGGTCAATATGAACAGACTGACAGTGTAGTCAGAGAGAGACAGACAGAGCGGAGCTTCTCCTCACAGCGCGAAAGTGTCTGAATTAACAAACAGTCAAATGTTCAGCGGTGGAAAGTGACTTATTTAGACTTCTACAGATTACTTTGCTTTAGTTTAAGTTTCATTCAGACTTTGGATGGAATTATTTTTAAATATGAGGATGCATCGCTCCATCTAATGATGTCTCCTTTCATCCAGCCGCTCTGTGCTGTCCTTTCATTGTTATGATTATTCTCTCATTTTCTCATACAGGCTAAATGAGAGGTGCAAGTTTACTCTAAGGGGGGTTTACAATAAGGTCTAGTCCTCAACTAAAATGGCCCTTTTAAGTCTTGAGGAGCAAAACTCACCTTCTGAGTTGTGCATTAAAATAGTCCTTGATTTGAGATAATGTGGGTTAAAATTATCTGCTTTTGAAGTTATTGTCATTCATTCCTGTATAACATTACAACTACATCAGCTAGTGGTGCTGTGTATAAATAAAAAGGTGGGATAGGAATTAGATAGTTAATGTGAGGCCATTTCATTCATCCAAATTGTTTATACTTGTACTGCAATTGTTAGACTTGTGAGTATATTGATGGCCTTGTGAGTATTGAGAATAGCAGCCCTCAGCTTTAACATTGTTTAACCAGGTTTAATTACCCAAATCATATTAAAGCTATTTAATTTATATGAATTATTTGTCCTTGTTTAACCTTGAAAATGGCCTAGTAGCCTGCAACCTTGTACCATTTTAGGCTGCATAATCCTAATGTTTTTATAAATATAATTTCAAATATGAAATAGCCTAATTCTTCTGATAATCATTTCCTGTCCTGATCCACCCAAATATTTACTGTTAATTATATAGCACCCTCAATATAACTAATCTAGACTAGTGCAGGTGGCTGTTTCTTGACTTAATCAAAGAGGTTAGGTGGTGTAGAAATGCAGGAAATTTGTTAGAAATTACATTTTATTCCTGGGGGAGGACCCCAGACCCCCCCCACCAATTATGTATCTTTCCAAGGTTGCTCCCCCATTTTAAAACATAACCAGGCGCCAGTGCCTACAGGTGGCACAAGATGAAGTCATTAGGGTCCATCCTCTGTGGAACATGAATGTCTGTATTGACTTCTTTATTGAGGTATTTCACTGGACCTGTCTGACAGACTGACCAACAAACCAGCATCTTCATTGCCATCCCTCGAGGTACACCACTGGTTTGGCTAATAAAACCTTGCAGTTCAGCAATGAAGAGAACATGCTGCTGTTCTTCTGACACAAAGTAACTTTGGAGCTTCCTACAAAGAGAAGTAAGAGATGGTGACAAAGGAGAAAACCTCCACCTGCAGGGCGAGACAGACAGCTGAAGTGAGGTCAGAATGAACCCTGTCAGTAACATGGACATGAGTTGGTTGCACTAATGAACAGGTTTGAGGTTCTAATAGCAACTTTGACTTCTTCTATAACATAGTCACACTCCAGTTATCAAGAACTTCTCACTCCCTATAATCATTTCCACCTGTCCTTCCCTCAGAGATGGACAGAAACAGACCCTGACAGGTAATCCAGCAATTTGTAGATTAAAAATCGCTCTTTGAGTTCAGGTTATGATAATTGACAAAAAATATTGCTTTGGGCAATTTAAGCATGTAATGGGGTTTACTGGTACAAAGACAAATTGTCAGTGACTGCTGCCACTGAAAAATCATCTAAGAGGTTTTATTATACTGTTAAGTCAAATTACCTGGTTTGCAGAAGACAATTACCTAAACCTTCAAACTGGCTGTGATTTCATTTTGGCAGATAGATCACCTAATGCAATGGTACAGCTACATCTGAGTGGTGATGGACATCTAGTGCAGCTGCTGAAAGCTAACATTAGTGAAGCAAGGGATGGTAGTTTGAGCAGGGTGGAGGGCAGTGCTGTGAGCTCTATCAAAAGTCCCAGTCCATTGGGTTTATAGATTGTCAAACATACAACCATATAGAGCTGTATCTACTACAGCCATCACATGAGTGAATCCTTTTGTAATGTGTTTCACAACTGATTGGGGGGTAAATCCAGTCATTACACAAAGTCCTCACATATACTCTTGTGCAATTAGGAATTCAAAGCCAAAATTGTTGTCAGAAGCACATCTATCGCATCATGGACTGTACATGCTAGACCATGGTCATTTAAGAACTTCAAGAATGTAAAGGACTGGTCTAACTGGACATATCTAGTACTGGAATGATAAGTCAATTAATCAGCTGTTTGAGATTGAAAATGCAAGCCCCCCCCGTGTGTAGAATTTTCATTATAATCTTTCAAATTATTCTGATGGTTTTTCTATGTAGAAAAATGAAACAATCCCAGTTAAAACTGGTACAGTCTACGTGCTGTATCTCCTTACTAACAGTCAACATTCTATGTGCCATGGGGGGGCAATTTTTAAATTGTATACATACTTCATGCAACAGCAGTTTTAATATGACTCTTGGTCAATTAAAAAGTCCCAGTTTCTCCGATGTGTGGTTTTGTTTTATGTCATTGTAAATAAGAGGCTTTGGGTTTTTGGGTGTTGTGTTTTAAGACATCACTTTGGACTTCAAGAACTTGAGATGACCATTTGTCATTGCTTTTAACATTGTAAAGGTTAAATGATTGATTAAAAATAATCAATAAATAATAAAGTAACCATTAATTGCAGAGCTACAGACATCCTCTCACCTTATTGGCCAAGAGAACATGTTCATGGATGATAAATGGATATTTTAACTGGCTGCTGTCTCCTTCAGTCTCAGCTGGACTGAGGCTTGTCTTGCCCTCTGTGAGTACATGACTGCTAAATTTAAGATTTCCTGAGCAGGCTGCTCGTGGTGTTTGGCTCCTTGCACCAGATGTTCAGCAGATGGGGTTCACTAATATCACTCCAGGGTGCACAGGTTTCCACACTAGCTCTCTCAGCCTCGGTCACTCTTTTCTCTGTCATTTCTCTGAGCATAGCTCTTTGTCATGCATTACCTTCTATTTTGTGGTGTTCTTAAAAATATTTGTGGTATTCGATCTTTCCTCCCTTTGTGTTACAACTCTCCTATGTTTTGAGACCTTTGCTGAAAATGGAGTAAGGACAGAGAGAGAGAGAGGTTTTCAGTGCTGGATTGGGTGAAGCCTTCCTCCATTCCTCACTGCTAGACAAGCACCCGTGTTCCACCTGAAATGCCTTTGGATTTACGCTCCGAACTGCAGCCATCTTTCTTCCGTTAATCACCTCGGGGCTGGGCGCTCCAGCTCACCACGTCCCCAGGCCGATGGATGACCCGCAGGGGAAATCGAATGGAAACCAGCCAAGCCTGACGCTCCTGAAGTACTTTCTAGGTACCACAGTGAGGGAGAGAGAATAGGACAGCAAAGTAATTCAGCGTGTGTGTGCCAGAGGCCAAAAAAAACCCAGTTAATTCAATGCAAGTTGAAATCTGTTCCTTATCCAAGACAGATTCTTATTTGTTCCAGATAAATCTTTAATATGTGGTTTAACATTTTTCATCATTTGAATATGGCTCTTGAATGTCTCTCAGTTCTGTTTTCATTTAGAGTTGCACTTAAACATATTTTCATTCTCAACAGTTCATTATTATTGTATGTAAAACAATGCCAAGTGCCAGTCACAAGTTACCCGAGCCTAAAATGATGCCTGCAATTAGCTAACTGTGTTTGGCCCAAAGGGATTCAATAAAACAAACATTTAAACCTGGCACTAAGATGATTAATGGCTTAAATGATCAATGAAGTGATTATTTGATTAATTGTTTTTTAGGCCACATTTAATTTCTTCTGTTTTTGTTTCTTCCTCTATCAAATAGCCATGGCTGGATCAACTCACTATGGGGACCTTTATATCCACTACTATCCATTTGCTTTGTAAAAAGTTTTATTTATGGAAATGTACTTTGTTAGGACAATATTAGTTGAAAAAAGAGAGTTTAAAATGAGAGGACTGACTGATACATCATGATGAGGTAATGATTAAGACTTGTTCTAAGGGCCTCTGCATGTCAGTAGATATTGCATTTTATTTGCACACTTAATTAAAATTAATTTTAAAAAATTACTTTAAACCAAGTTACACACTGAACCTAGGGCATTCGGAAGAAAGGGCCCCTGGGGGTCTGTGGCCCTGAGGATGTTTCCCATTGTTTGCCAATTATCTAAAGAAAAGAAAACAACATACCTTGAAAACCAGTCATGGAACAATAAGCAGCATGTGGCCTGTTTTTGTCTGTATGTCTGTTGTTGCCACATATTCAGTTTCTGTAATGATGTCAGAGCAGTGCCTGCCTCATAAGAACAGGTAATGTCTGCTGTGGAGGCAAACATTCTTTCTCCCTCACAAATACATGCATTTGCTTTCAGTCCAACAACTTCTGCCTCTCTCCACTGCCAAGTGCTAATGAACAGTGTCTGGACCAGGAATAATCTGTTGGAGCTGTGTTGGTTTGCTTCCACAACAGGCCATTACCATTCATGTTTGTTTCATCATTTCCATGAAATAAGAGAAAGAGTGAGTGCTTCTAAAAGGCTCTTAGCATGTGGATTTGCTGTTATCTAAAAAAGGGAAGTAGATATGAATATGCACTGATGGCTGCATGCATAAATCATTTTAAAAAAAGGTTTAACAAAAAGATTTATGTGTAATTCAATATTATTAGGAAACCAGTGCCATTTTAGTTTCCACAGCACCAGACAATGTCTGGTTTTACTTTCACCTGACCTTGACTGGGTGAAGTTCGTACCTTGCTGGAGTGACACTGACATCACTATTAGGTGATGTGCAACATGTTCATGTCCTGTCTCTTGTCAACCAGTCAACATTGGTTTGTGACTTTAGCACACGTTCTTCACAAGCTTCTTAATCCAAATACTAAAGGTAAAAGTACAGACACAGTGCAGTTTCATTTTGGCCGTTAAATACTGACAGCTGATATGATTTGCTGTGTAGATGTTGGTCACTTCAATTGGCAAAAGTGACAGTCAGCGTCAGCCAAAAATGAGAATCTGCTAGCTGAATATTTTCTATTCTGTGCTACTCACTGCTAATGAGAAAGAGAGAGTTTAGTGAATCAGTGCGTTTTGCCAACCAAGATGTCAGAATTCAGTCACTTGCCCTGGTGTGCCCAAATCATTTTTCACAATCATACACTCTAATTTTCACTTGTTCATACAAGTGTAATGCTGCACTGTAGGCTGTTGTAAAGGAGAGCAGCGCTCTCACTAACAGGCTGAGGTGGACAAATCAGAGTACAGTGCATTTAATCAGCTTTATTTGAGCATATACTGATCCTTTATGCTCGGATCAGCCCTGAAATCGATCCTTAGGTTCAGCTCGGAACATCCCTACTTTTAACCATACTCATCACTGACCATGACAATTTTGCCTAAACCATCCATAGCCATGGAGGTGGCAGATCCAACAACATATGAGCAAAAGTTTAGTTTGTCAGTTAACATATTAGCACTGTGTAAGTTACTCTTTAAAGGTGAGGGAACAAAATAATGACCCAAAATAAGCATCATTATCAATACAATGATATCTGCAGAGGATTATGCTCTCCCACCACACCAGTAAGACACATTTGTTAGGATGAAGGTGAAAGGTTTCCTGTTCCCTGAATAAGACACACTGCTTACTAGAAACAGACAGCTGTAGCATCAAATATCAGGTTTGGTTTGTCTTATATTCCAGTTGGCTACAGTTTCAGTAGCTGAGACAGCAGAGTAGCTGTCACACATTGAACTATAGGTAAACTGATGCGGATGGCCCACTGGCTCAGTGGGTACAACTGTCACCTCACAGCAAGGAGGTTGTGGACTCAGATCTCCCTGGTGCTGGCTTAAAATCTTACCTAAATTTGCATGTTGTTTCCACCATTCTCTGGCATATGCTCTCTGTTTAGAGGTAGTGGAGTACTGTGTTATGGTACATTAGCATCAATGCAAACTGATATGACATCATCATCATGTGTTGCTTTGAAATTGCAGCTCATTAACTCATCAGTGTCAGAATGTTCATTTAATCAGTAACCTAATCAGAAGCTGTAATCCAATTCACTGTAGTGTGATTTACTAACTAAAGAGTGACACACCTCTGTAGAGGAACAAGCAGGTATGGACTGATGGATGAATAGATGGATGGATGGATGGATGAACACTGCTGTATTTTGGTGCTTATACTAATTATTGTATGCTATCTAAGAAAAGACCGTCTGCAGGACTAATGCTGCTTCCAATCATACATGTCAGTCTGGAACATAGTTGTAAGCAAACTCATCTTAACTTATCTTATTATAAGTAAGTACAAAATATGTACATTCTCATTTTGGTAATCATCAGAATATAAAATAAGCTTGGAGTAATGGGATCTCATGTGATATGGAAAATTAGTGTAATTTTTACACATGTAGAATATTTCTCAATAATGGACACTAAAACAAAGCATGAGAGTTTGTTAGTTTGTTGCTTTTTATGTAAAGAGTCTTTGAGGATCTTGAAAAGAGCTCTATACATTTTTTAAAAAGCAGAATTGTGCGAGTGACTGTATTCTCTCTACATGTCAGAGAATGGCAGGTGGATGGTGTCCTTACATAGCCAAACTGTTCCTGCAGTTCTCAGCTAAATCCCAGGCTTTTTGTCTAATACAACTGAACCTTTTCTCAGATTAGGCAGCGGCTCTCCTCGAACCAGAGCACTGCAACCAAATGGGTACTATAAGATCCCTCCTGGGCTGATTTCATTGAAGGCGTACTATATTCACTCCTGCTGATTCTGCATCTCTCACACAAGGGCATTTGTGTCCTCTTAGGAGAGACCTTTGTTGGAGTTCTAGTGTGGACTGCTTGCTTTGGTATAGAGCACTGATTTTAATGGAAAATTTGATTTCCTACCAAAATTCAAAAGTTCCAAAGAACACCAGGCCTTATTAGTATTCTGAATATACACTCAGCAAGAACTTTCAATTTAATATGGTCCAATACACCACCCACTACGACCTCAACAATAACCATAATTTTTGACAATGTCAAAAAAAACATTCTGACTATATACAGTATATACTTTTTATCTTCCACTAACATCTCTTGCTTTTTTGCTTTGCCCTTCTCCTGACCCTCTTTGTATTTGTGTGTCTTGAGCCTGTGTTTGATTTGCTCTGCCTTAGTGCTTGCAGCTCTGTTTTGGGCTCTGGCCAGTGAGAAAAGCCTCTCAGGCGATGTCACTCCAAACACCACTGCTGTGACATGATGTTGACAGGCGCCAGGCGAGCCAACCAAAAGCAAAATCTAATTACCATTAAACCAGGGAGCACCACTTTAGCCAGCAACATCACTCCCAGGCCTATTAGCCAAAATTAGCACATGCACTCACACACATTAAAAACACACACATTTTGCCTAGCTTGCAGGCTCTTCACAGTCACACTTTTCCCTGTCCTTGCCAGAAGCCCCCTTTTCACACTCCTCCTCACTTTGTTTCAACTTTCAGGAGGTGAAAATCGAAATCTTTGGTGCAGGGAGTGCATGTTGTCTCATCTGGATGGGGTTTTCTTACATCTTTTTTGGTAACGCTGCCTGACTCGCACATTTAATCTGATATCCCTGTTGGAAGTGATACACAGCTTGTCCATTATGATATGTGTCAGGCTTTGATCCCACCTTGTTTTGAGCTGTACAGTAGGTGGGTGAGGATGATGCATTACATGTTCTACTAGGAAGAGGCCACAGAATAAAGGCAGGGACACGCACACACACACACACACACACAGGCGTTTTGGGTTGCAGGCTAAGTGTTTTAAGCTGCACCGCAGATGGCTGGTAACACAATATCATCATGTTTCCTCTTGCCACCCATACTGGTAGCTCAGTGATAAAACAAGACTTTGAACTTTGCAGCATGGACACCAGACCACAGCTTTATTATCCAGGGAAGACGACACATAGCTCCACTCCACAGGGAAAATACTGATGCAGAAATATGTCTAATACCCATGGTTCATAAATAGCACTGGTTATCGCTATTCATTTCCCGAATCAATTCGATTCTGATTCACAAGGTCCCAATTTGATCTGATTTTTGATTCAAATATCGATTCAGTTAGGGTTATTTCAGTTACAATACCAGTTTTGCTTGGATATAAAGGGGATTCTCAGAACTGTTGGGCCTCATACTCCATGTGCATGAGACAAAGGCAGGCCTGCACGCAGTCACAAAGCCTCATAATAAAGAAAGGCACCAAGTCAAAGAAAAGAACTCCAAACAGACTTCAACTCCCATCATGCTCTGCTCAACCCACACCTAGGTGTGAAATCCAGGGTAAAGAAAAAGTTTGAGTCAAACTCTCGGCTTCCATTGGACAAGCCCTGCCAGAAACGCCTGGAGATTTCCCTTTCCAGCCATGACATCACTGAGACTATAAACACTCCACTCACTGTCTGAAGTGTGCTTCCCAGCTGCTTGCACAGCAAACGTAAGGAAGTAACTCCTGTATGTACATGACTGTAACTAAGTGGAGATTTCTGTTCAACTGAGCACGTTACCGGATCCGAAGAAGACGGTTATGCAACCCGGCGCTCTCACCCTTTCCTGCAGAAAAATGATGATAACATCTGAGCCCCGCTCATCGTTAACTAAGTCGACCCTGCCGTTTACTCTGCAACACCGCTGGGAATCAGCTGACCCGAAAGACAGACTGAAACACACCCTACTCGCTTCCTTAAGCGACACAAGTAAGAGGCTTAAGTCTGGGCAGAGATAGGTTATTAGAGTGTGTTATTTTGGTGGACAGGTGGCGGGAGCTGCTTTTGGAGATGTGTTAATCCAGCTGACACCATTAACCATTGTCTCTGTCGGTCAGCCCATGATCGGAACTCTTGTGTGACGCAACCCACGTGGTTCATGTCCGTCATCTTGTTCTTCCTCTTTTCCCTCTCACACCCTCCCCTACACACACACACACACACACACATCTATTAGCTGTATGTTAGTTAGTTATTGTAAATCGACTAACAGAAACAAAAACTCAACATTTCATATTTCTTTGTGAAAAATGTTAACCTCTTCTAGCAACTGCTACCATAGCTTCTGTGTCAACTGAGAATGACATCTGCAGGATAAAGGTCACTTACCACCAACTAGGTAGCAATCAGCTAATACGAACACCATTTCAGGTTTAATGAATGAGGAGGAACAAAATGTCATCTAAGTCTCATTATTAGGCTACTACTGGGCTACTCTGACAAATCAGAGTGTGTCCTTAAATATTTATAAAGGTTTGTACCTTCACCAATGGCCAGTGAGGATGTAAAACTCAACTTTTACACCCAGAAATAAAAAAAAAAGATGGATACAGTCAGCTTTGCTGTTTGTAGATTCTTAGCATTAGTGGGTCAAGAAATGTCAAGGAAAGGACGTGTCTTTAAATCAAATCAGCTGTAATTCTTCAGTTTCAGCTGTTCTCAGGCTTAGCTTGGTGTTACACTTAATGCTAACCATAGCTTGCTAACATGCTACTGTAGGCTTGTTACCATGCTTGCATTTTAACATGCTATGTTACAATGCTATTTCAGTATTAAAGGATTTGGTGGGCAATTTTCAACATTTTTCATAGTGTCAACAAATCTCATGTGCAGAGCCAAACCAACAATAAACTTATCATACTAACAAGTATTGTGTGTGTATCTAAAGCCTGATATGTCTTATTCCTCTGTGCCGTAGAACTCCATTTAAAAAAAAGTTAATGAGTCACACCACTGCACTGGGTGAGGCATTTGCATTCCCACGCATGTGCAGTGGTGTCTGCCGTACAAGGAACCTCTCTCCTGAGAGGTCTTATCGCTGTTTTTACTCCTTTGGGACGTTTCTAAACAAGTTACAGTCATGGCCGTACGCAGGGTTTTAGAAATACAGAAGTCTAAAAAATGAGCTTGCCAGGGGGTGTTGGGGGTATGAAAAAATGTTGATTTTCCTGATCTAAATATGTACATTTTAAGACATTTTGACAGCAAAAATTAGATAACAATAGCTCATAACCATGTCAGTGGACAATAACATAAATTGTCTGTCACAGAGAATCTGGTAAAAGCTACAATATGTAAGTCTGAAGGAAATGCTAAGAACTAACAAGAATTTAGAGGAAAAAAAAAAAAAAACAATGCCAAAAGCCTTTTCCTAAGCCTCTCCCACCAAACCTTTGCATTCAACATTATATCCTGTCCATACATTTTACTGTCCATCCTCAACTCTTTATCTTTATATATTCTCCTATTATTGTGATAAAAATAATTTAGTAAAATGAGATACATGTTCTTTATTTCATTCTTTTCCTTGAGATTGCACTGTGTGCACTACAGTGTGCAGTACCTGCTGCTCTTCCTCTGTCATCTCCATCACCTTCTATCTTTCTCTTTGTCTCATTCACTTCTTGTCACACCTCTCCTTCCATCCCAAAGCTCAGCTTTGTCCCAGAGTAATCTGTAATATTAATCAAGGTAACAGACCATTTCATTTGGCCACCTGCCGATGGCGTCATATCCCCTTTGTGCATGCGTCAGCATTGTGGTTGACTATTTATCCAGTTTTAAGCCATATTTTTACGATACATTTTTTAGATCTTGGTCGTTTTTAAGTATATCTTTTAACTGAATGAAGGATTTTAGTCATTGGATGTCTGGATCTTATGTTATCAGAGAAACAAGCTGAGCAAATGTTAGCAGCAGCTCAGCTCGCAGCCCCTCTGGACGTCCTGTGTCCACTGAACAGTGTGGGATAAACACTGATTTTCACGTGAAATTGCATTATTCAGTGTTTTTACCGGTTTTAATCATCGGATGTCTTTGTTCTGGAGAGGAGTAGACCTCTGCGGATAATTCGGCTCTGGTAGAAACCTCCTGAACAAAGAACATTAAAGGAATCTTAACCGGGAGAAGCTGGTTGTTTAACAATAAAGAACAACTCCCATGATCCCACACTACTTCACAACGTCATCAAACTCCATCCTTTGTTATTGTTTTGATTGAGAGACTCCTAGCAGCAGAAATTTACACATTGTGTGTTTAAAGTTTATCTGTCTGCCATCAGATGACTGGCTACGTTAGCCAGCTAAATCACTCAGGTGAAACTAGCTGGCATAAAACATAATGGATGGACACTGTTTGCAGCGCGACCACACAGAAGCTATTTGTCAAATGATGTAAGTAGGGTGAGTTGGTTTGGCTCTGCACATGAGATTTGTTGACAATAAGAAAAATATAGAAAACCACCAGCCATATAAGCTCAATGTAGAGCTCGGATTGAATGAAAATCTGTCTTTGAGGTATTTGTCTTGAACTAATGCATTGGACTAATGGGAATATTGAGCTGTTTTTATGCTAGATCAGAAATCATAAGGATTCATCCTCTGGGCAGCAAGAATGTCTGTACAAAAATTTAAAGCAATCCAGTTTTTGAGATATTTTGCTCTGGTGAATTTGGTCCAACACTTGGACCATTGGACAGGCAGAACAACATCCCTAGTGCCAAGCTCATAGGAAATAGACACATAAGTCATTTACTGTCCAAAAGTGCAAATGATATCCAGCACAATTTAGTTTTGTTTCTGACAACATGTGTGATAAATGTAAATGCATCACCTTTTTAATCATCACACCCTCATTAAAGCGGGAATGTAATGTGATGCAATGGTATACATCAGTAGAACAATGGTATCAAGGCAAAAGACTGCATATAACATGAAAAACAAAAGCTCTAGGAACAGAAGAGAATGAAAACTAATAGTATCATGAAAAAATGTGGATATGAACATTTAGGATATAACAAAATATTGTAAAAGCACCGTATCTCCAGTTTTGGTGATTTTCATGCTTTCAAATCAACTAAAAGATTACATGCTCTTTCATTATCTGAGACCATTTTCCAACCCTTTTATGCTTATAAAACCCTTAAAAACCATGTGGATAAGGACAGAAATGCACTGTCAGCCAGACTGTTCATATTTCCTATGTGTTATACTAGAGCATATGCAACATAAACTCATGAATATGTACAATATTCCCATAAAGTGAACATACTGTTTCACTGCTGCTATAGTCTTCACCTTATGTTCCAGTGAAGGCCACATTATATTGCTGAAAACATTACACCACAAATATGAAAACTGTACCTCAAGCAGCTTTATTCAGAGGCAGCCCCACATGGAGAAGAGTCAAAGATGGAATGGGTGGGTGGGGGGTTCATCATCCGTCTTCATCTTGGTTGCTGTGGCTACAAAAAGTTATTATTCTCCGTTAAACCCCCCTCCATCCACTCCTTCGCCAGCAGAGAAAGTCATTGTTCCTAGGTGCAGTGATAATTGTTGGAATAATAACAGTGAAATAAATGGCTTCTATGTTCTCTGTGAGAGCCATTTCTGAACTGCAGAGACACGTGTCAAGATTGATCCTGTCAGCCTTACATCCACATATACCTCATACTGAGATACAGGAATACATTCTTGGAGTGAAAATGCTTAAAGATGTTTGCATTTAAATTCCTTAGAAAATGATTGCCTTCCGTCTAGTCCAGTTGGCTACAGAAAGTTTTATAGTTGGTGCAGGAGGAGAAAATGGCACATTGAATTATTTCTATAAAGTTGTCTTTGAAGTAGAAAACAAATTATTTTTGGAATTAGTTTCTATGTTTTATTCATTTGTAAGACATTATTTTTTTGCTATATTATTGCTCCTTTTCTTGACCTTGGCTTATTTGATCATGCCAGTGTTATTCTCAGGTATATATATATCTATATATATAGTATATATATATTATATATTATATTTTTTTTTTTCAACAAAACAATTAGTTGTTGTGGACAGTTTGCTACAGGCTGCTCTGAGGAAATACCTTTATATATGTGGAGCTTTTGACAGCACTGTCCTACATTTGAGGTAAATACATTCCTCTGTCCTGGAACCTTTTCTTTACTTTCCTATAGTCATGCTATTGGGTAGTTGGATTTCCTTTTTTGTGCATCTTTTTTAGAGGATTAAGCTCCTGGATTTTTCCCCCATGTTGTGTAGTATATACACATGAACTGCAAGAAAAACTCCAAGGCCCAGATTTTACACACACTGTCTTTTTTTTTTGCTGTTGCTAGGATGATGTGCTTTTTTATTTCTATTTTTCCCTAATCCTGAGCTACCCCAGTGTAAGCCATCGGGAGCAGTCGACACGCTTATCGACTGGAACACACAAATGTCATCTTTAAGCTGTTTGTGTGGGCCCCGATTGTGTCTTAATCTTTATTTTTATGAGTCTGTTGAGACGCTCATCCGTTCTGATGAATGTGGGCTTAAAAAGTGCGACAAATAGGGCAGACTCTTCATTATCGGGGTTCATTTGAAACAGTGTTTTTGGATTTGCGTGTGGCTCAGAGTGCATGTACTTTGTGCTTACATGTGTGTCCGTGAAATCATCTATTTGATCGTAGACGGGCTGGATTTGAGCTCTTATCGCAGACAGGAGTTGGGCTATTGCAGCAAATCAAAGGCATGACGTTCTCCGCACTCCAGACTCTGGACTCCCAGCTCAGTCAGGGAGTGAGCCTGAACACCTTATCAGGTTGACCCAACCTTGGCCTGCTACAGCCACCAGCCTGAGCTGCCTGGTGCTTCCGAGCCTTTGGAGGCACTTTGAAAGGGCCCTCTCTGATGTGCGATTGAAGCTAGTCTGAGCTGTTGACGATTGAGCCGACTGGTGGCTGCTGATACTCACTTTCCCTTGCATAAAAAAGACCTTCACCTAAGAGAGAGTGAGAGTTAGTGTCATATCAAGACTTTACCCTGAAAATCCTCCCACTCTCATACAATCCAAGACTATTTTTCAGTTGACTTGTTTTTCTCCACAAAATCACAATGCAGCTAATAAGCAATTAAAAACCTTGAAACCTCCACATTCCAGCTATACAAGACAATAGGCTGCACATCATATTTATTTGAAAAACATTTTTAATTTGCCCATAATTTATCAGGTCAAAAGTGTATTTTTAACACCATGTGTTTTGTTGTGCTAATGCTTTTATTCCAAGAAAACAGTTCTGTATCTTGTTCAAGATATCAAGTGCTTATGTGGTGATTACAGCATCATCTCATCATAATAAATCACTCATGATGGTAATATTATGAAAATGTCTTTTCTCCTTCACTTTTGCTCTATTCTCTTATGTGGTTTCTTTGAAGGCTGCATGATGAAACCCATTTGGAGAGTCCATGAAATACAAAAGCCTGCTATGCTGTCATAATGGCAGAGTTGAGTCCTGACCACCACAAAACTGCTGTGACCAAAATTTAATTAAATCAGTATTAAAGACATGGGTGCTCCACAGTTCAAAACAGTATATTTGGCTAACTGTTTGTTTGCTAGGAGAAGCAAGACGTATTTGCTAGTAAGAGGGTTGATAGCTGGTTCCATCTTGGATCCTGTTCCTGTCTGCCAAAATACCTGTATTTGCTAATAAATCTCTTATTGAACCTTTAACCTCTCCTTAGTCATTTAGTTATCCTCTTACTCTTGTTTTATTATCAAAGAGAAGTAAAAACATTCAGATAACTTTAGCTGGTTTTAGTCAATGCTTACCGTCACTTTCCCTGGTAGAAATGACAAAGTGGCAGCAGATTATATCAGCTGTACTATATAAATGTTAATTCCGTGAGTAACAACAAGGCTAAAATGGCCAAAGTGAAACGTCATAATCATATAAGTAGTTTAATAAGCATATTTTAATAGTTCTAGAATCAGGACCTCCTACGTAGCTTAGGAAAAATAAAGTGCAGAAAAGTTTATTGTTTCAGTATGTCAGATATATATTTAATCAGCATTTCATATCTGCTTTTGCTCGTCTCATTTTCAGGTTGTAGTCTAGCTGACATGCAGTGTTTCTGCCTTCCCGGCAGTGGTGGAAGAAGTACTCAGATCTTTTACTTCAGTAAAAGTACCAATATACTAATGTAAAAATACTTCATAACAAGATGAAAAATCCTACTTCAGTAAAAGTACATAAGTATTACCAGCTAAATTGACTTAAAGTACTAAAGTAAAAGTATTTGTTTTGCAGAAAATCGTGCTGTGACTAATAAATTAAATAAATTCAAGGTGTAGCTAGTTTGAACTGCTTTGTGAGGGTCATGAGATAAAACTGAGGGGTCTTGAGATGATAGATTGGATAGGAAAGGAGAAAAAACAAAGTTCTGTGACATTTTGATTCATTTTTCAGAATTTTTCTTTAATATTTGCATTTGTGTGAAATATTGGACAGTTTGATGTCTTAAAAGGTTATTTATTTGAAACCTTGTGAGGGGAAATGTCTCTTTGGTAGAGCCGCAAACAACTCATAGACATCCAAAACACACTTTTTTGTAAGGGGCCACACACCAAAAAGTTTGGGAACCACTATTTTATGTAAAATCATAATGTGAAAAGTATAAAGCTGTCAAATAAATGTAGTGGAGCAGAAAGTACAATATTTCCCTCTGAAATGAGTGGAAGTATAAAGTAGCATAAAATGGAAATACTCAAGTAAAGTACAAGTACCTAAAAATTATATAGAAGTACAGTACTTGAGTAAATGTACTTTCCACCACTGCTTCTCAGCCAACAAAGCATAGATATAAATCAAATCTTATATGTACTTATGAATGTACTTTAATGCATTTCAATTAATATTGAAAGTTGAACCCTAACCCTAATAAGAAACTGTAGTAGTAAATTTGCTAAATTCAAGCACATCCTATACCCCACCACCCAAGTTTTATAGATAATTTGATTGCACTACTCACTTAAGTATGTGTTGAAGTACCACTATGGTTATGCAAAATCAGCTGTTAAATATGATCACTTGACATACAGAAGGAATAGTAAAAGGCCAGATCTTTCACCATCCTCCTGTCACATCTGCACCGTTTCTTTTCCTTGTCCAAGGATGTGAAAAACACAACAAAAAAACAAAGGATGACATTCAGCGGTAAGTGACAGGACAGAGGGGGAGCGAGCACAAAGAGACTAAAGATAATGGATGTGAATTGGATTAAATGGGCTGGGTGGAGAACATTAGCAGTTAGGTCAGAGCTGCTATTGTAGTATGAGTCACTCCCTCCACTTCTAATCTCTCTAATTAGGCCTCATCTGCGTTAGCCAGCACCCCCACCCTCCATATCCATCTCAGATACAAGGAGGATGAAGGGAGAATGGACAGCTCAAAGGTGGACAGAAGTTAAGTGTGTGTTCATTAGGGCTGAGTGAGAGAGAGTAAGAGCTGCACAATAAATCCAATATATAGATTTATCAGCATATTATGAATCATCATATTAATCATGACTCTGAGTCTGACTGACACATTTTTTGTTGTCATGTTTAGACTTTTTCATCACTATCAAAAGTTATAGTATTTGCTATGTCTACATACATGATTACAGTGCAAATAAACTTCTAGCAGCCAATGTATCATGCCTTTCCATTATGCAGATTCACCAAAATGGGAAAAACAATCTCATTTCATTCCTCAAGAAAAATAAATGTATAATGATTTTTTTTTTTTATTCTATCAGTACCTTCTTTCAACAGTAATAAAGCTCAGAATGTCCCGTCAGTTCTTATTCTTATATTCTTATATCCCTGGAACACTGACAGTTTCTTCCATCCATTTATAAAGATACTTGTGGTGTGTTGAAAATCTTGACATGCAGGCAAAAGAAAATCCAAATAATATCAAACTGCATATTACTTTTTCTCATAAAAACTGTCCTAGAGCATGTACCTATCACTGACATACGAATCAGTTCAACCAGCCAATCAGCCCACAGCCCAGATGAGGCGCCCATGATATTGGCCTGTAATAAACAAATCAGAAATTAGCCTAAATGCGGAAGGATATAACATGTACTTATGTATTAAAAATGTGGTGTTATATTTATGCTAACATTAATCAATGCTACTCATTGCACCATGAGTTTTAAAAATTGTCAAGTGCTCAAATCATGATTACATTTTTTACTGTATATTTGTTTTTTGTGGCTACCTTTCCTTAAGACACAACTATTCTGTTTTTTGGACAAAATGAACAGTTTCAAGGCCTCAAATGAATCATTTATCAACCACAGGGCTGCAAGCATGATATCCATCCCCAGTTTACATACAGTAAATTATGGAACCATTTGCAGCTATGATTGAACAGTAAATTAACTGAATACTGAATTAGAGACATTTAATAGCCTAAATTTGTTATGTTACATTATGCGTCAACTACATTAATATTTATGGAGTGAGTTTGGAAATTCTGACTCCAAGTTCAGTGTGCAGTGCCATAGTGTATGTATACATTTTGTAGATGGTAGAGGAGGGAGAGGGGAAGCTACAGCTGTGGGGAAGAAAGGTAAGTGAAAGCATTAAGGTGTTTGTAGTTGGCTTGGTGTATAAAGGCTGAGGGTGTGTTTAGGTTGACAAGTCTGGTGATGTCACTGCTGTCAGCCATGCTTGTGTATGTGTGTGCATTAGTGTGTGTGTGAGAGGAATGCTAATGCAGTGGTTTGTGATCCCATGTGAACCAAGCAGGCAGTATTTATTATGCAACTGGCAAGCAGCAAGTCTGAGCTCTGCTTACAGAGCAGCAGAGATAGACAGTGAGAGGCAGGGAGATGGATGGATGGATAAACATTGAGGAAGATACTTTGTTGCTTGTGTGTGTGTAGCCAGGTTCACACAGTATACAACTATTTGCATTAGCAAAATACGTTTTCAGGGAAATATGATATGGTCTGAATTTCATTTTTCCTTCAACAAATCAAACAAAACCTTTATGTTATATGTATCTGCAAAATGTTCTCTGCTGACCTTTTTCATCAGTCAGTACACACACGTGTCATGTAAACTGTAGTTGTGTGATTGAGGTTTAACCCTCCTGTTGTGCTCTGGTTGAATTGGACTGATCAACAAGTTTTCTCTCTGAAAAATGTAGTTAATTTAATCTGATTGTCACAAGGTTCCATAACTTTGTCCACACAGGACATCTAAACACACAAAATACATTTTGATAATATTCATTAAATTTTGGGTGTTTAATTTAACTTTTGTACACCTGTGGTGTCCCCGGTCATTCGAAATTAAAGGGGTCAGACTACAATTAGACCCCCACATGCATGTATGTTTGAGCACACACACACACACACACACACACACACACACACACACACACACATACAATCACAACATTGTTTCAATAATATATAGAACTTTTCTCGCAGCTCTGGTATATAAAGCTTTGTTGAGGCCTTGCTCACAATTAATTCTGTGGCAGCACAATGACCAAGTTATATACTGTATGTGGGGCTCTTGATCATATATCTTTGATCAGGACACAGGAAGTTGAAGACAACACAATGCGGAACAATCCAGTGATGAGGAAGAGGACCCTGCTGAGGTTGTTGTCACATTCCAGTCAAAGAATGGGAATTTGTCCCAGTCTTCAGAGGTCGACTGCTGGATGAAAATTTTATCAGGATGACCCCGGGGCCAATGAGATACGCCATGTCCTGGGTTAACAATTACTATAGGTCAAATAATCCATAAATTAGGCTAATTTTACTCAAAAATGAGCTCAAGTAAATCAGACCTACAGGCCATAAAGTTCAAAATATAAATGCAAAACTTGTCATAATCAGTATAAATGAAATTAATAAAAAGATCAGTACACAGTAATAGATTATAATATAAGGATGATGGTCAATTTATAAGCAGCTATGAAACAAACAGCAGGAGGGTTAAGAAAATCATGGTCAGAGTTATAACATGGTCATAAAAAAGTATACTGCTGTCGTAGGGCTTGTTGATAATGAATAAGTAAGCAGTACGACAAGACAGTGAGGTGTCCTTATATGCAGATGGTGACCAATGAAAGAACCTGAAGAAATGAGTGGAGAAACATTATAAATATACTTCCATACAGGAAATCGGGGCTCACTGAATAGTTTGAATATGAACATGATGTGAATCATATGCTATGGCCTTTACAGTGACTAGATCTCAGTCTGACTGAACACCCTTGGGAGATTTTGGAGCTATGTGTTTGATGGCGCTCTCCCCCACCAACATCAAAACACCACATGTAGAACTAAATCTGTTCTGGAGGCTCATGGTGGACCAACACCTTATCTTATGTTGGTATCTTATCTTTCTTTCATTTGTCACCCATCTGTATGTAAAGGATGGATCAGGTGGAGCAGCGCAACACCAGTGATTTAACTGTAACCTCAGAAAAATCAGTATTTATTTAAAATAGCTTTAATTAATTATTTTTTTTATAGTTGGATTTTAAGTTCTTGGAATAACAATACTATATATGTGGATTTTGAGTTACTGTAACAACGTTAATTATGATTGATGACTGAATTAACCTAGAACAGGAACTAAGTGTGCCAGTGTGGCAGTATGCAGATCATCAGCAGGAGCTGACCTGCTGGAGCTGTATTTGTGACAAGATGATTTTATTTTTCCAAGAGATAATGTAGGTGTGTGAAAGAATGAGGGACAGAGTTAGAGCTTGTAGAAGGGGTGAAATGGGATTTGGGGCCAATGCCAGCCGATGATAACCCAGTCCAAATGGATTGGTAATGGCTATTCACCGGGGTGGCAAGCAGCTCGGCTGTTTTGACACTAATATGAATGCAGATTGAAATGTGGCTGAGGGACTTTGGCTTGAGGTAATAGCATGAAGGAGTGTGTGTCTGATTGTGTGTTTGTGTGTGTGTGTGTGTGTGTGTGTGTGTGTGTGTGTGCATTTGTAAATGTGTGTTATTGTAAATACATGCACATGTTGAATTTGAGCTAATACACAGTTGCAAAGGCAGATACTGCCACTGGTGTGTGTTTTGTAGTTTCTGAATGAACAATATTTTTGCATATTTTTGTAGATGTAGCCAATTTTATTGCCCTTTAGTTGTAAAATAGAACAGAATTGAAATATGAAATGAATGAAGGAGGAACCCTCTATGATAACACAGCTTAACAATATTATTGGATGATGTCATATATTGTATAGAAAATACAGTAAAAGTTATTAATAAATTGTTCTCATCAATGATTACATTTTCAGTCTTATTTGTAATGAAACATATTTTTTTTATGATGAGTCTTCTACCACATACTGTAGATATCTTGATAAATTCAGCAGCTGTCATTGTTTAGAGGTCTACTGACATCTCAGCTTTCATTTCTAATGCTTCAAATGCCAGTTCAACTGCTTTCATCTCTTTCACATCAACTGACAGTTCAACTGCTTTCAGTGTTTACAAGTCAAAGAACATTTCAGTTGCTTTCTTGCTTTAGACATCGACTGACAATTAAGCCGCTAATGGTTCAGTTGCTTTCATCTTTTACTCTTCAACTAATTACTTCCATTGCTTTATACAATCCACTGTCTACAAGGTTTTCATTGATTTCAGCCACTTCAACTGCTTTCAGCTTGAATACTTCAACTTAAGTTCCTTAATGCTTACAGTTCAACAGACAATTCATACATTGCAGTGCTTCAAACTTCTTTAAGTGCTTCAACTTAAACCAACTGCAACATGCACATTCACATATTTCACATGCAAATAATTTACATTTATGATTCACAGTAATTACATAATTTAACTGATTATAAATACATATAAAGCTCAATACCAGCAGTGTACATGACATTGATATAAATAATCTATATGTGTATGTTTGAGTGATTAATTTTTATGCGTGAAAAGTTATATTTATGCATGCACACAACATATACATTTTCTTGCTGAGTGCAGGTGTGACCAGGTGTAATGTCTAGTCTGTAAACATGCACACTACCTAAGCATTCATCTGCTTGTTAATACTCTGAATGTATTTTCCATAGATCAGTGCACACTATGAGGAAGGGCATCAAACAGTTTGAAGTGGCCTGAGGACAACAGAGATGCAATGCTTCCGGATACGTCGTCGCCTGACAAAATCTGGTTCATGCTTCTCTCCTTCCCTCCCTCACTCTCTTCAGTAGCATGAGAGTGGCTCACTGGCTTCCAGAACATATTGATCCCAAAATAACATCAAAGAGGCCGGCTGACTGACTTGGCTGAGATGTGCAGGGAAGGGAAGGCAAGGGCTTGAGCCGTTGGAAGATGAGAAGGAAACTAGATCCAGCTATAGGGCGGATTGTACCTGGACAGCAGTGAGGAGCTGGAGCTTGTACTTTTTTGAGTCAGTGTTTTGGATTTGTCTGTTAAGAGAATTGAGATGTTTGAGTGCATTAGGCATGCAGCAGAGACATATTGATTTTCCAAATGGTAGACAATCCTCCTTACTCCTTTTGACTAACCACCGGTAGTAAGTTTTAGATGTTGGACTGATTGATTATTCATGATCACATTAATACTGGGCTTGGAGGTGTCCCTAAAGGCCTGGTAACATGAGAAAGCAACACATAGAAATGATTTGTGAAATATTTGGTTCTAGATGCTTAGTGATGTTGTGACTACTTGCTTGGCTATTTGCTGAACTGTAGCTGGCAAGCTAACCACTAACATCCTAGTCAGCCACACTAGCACTTTTCACTCACAACAGCTCTCCTTCTCACTATTTCCCCTGAACTGGGCTGTGTACCTCTCTTTGGCAAATTTTTGTTCACCATTGCACACCATTTCAGAGCTGCCAACTCTTACGCATTGATTCGTAAGAGTCACTCACGCTATTGACAATTTTCATAGCCTCTCAAGCCACACATCCATTTTCTCACAAAGTCAAAAACAAATTCATAACTGATTACATTACAGCACGAAGAGGACAATGACAGCACACAAACAGACAAGACAGAGCAGCGAGAAATGTACACAAATCTATTATATTGTAATTTATTCCCATATATGCTGCTCAGAGTAATCTCAGTCAGTGGCTCTTCGGACAGCTACGCAGCGTTTCTTTTAGGGGTGGAGCTGAATATGAATCCAATTCAGAAAAGTGCAAATAGTACATTTTTATGAATATTTATTTCATACAAATATTTTAGAAATTATTTGTTTTCAGGAAGAAAAAAAAACATGTCAAATAAGAGTGCGCAGGTTGGGACTCGGTTACATTGCTCTCTCTTCTTTGCTCCTCTCTGCTGTCTGTCTCTGTGTTAAGGATGTATAAATAGCTGCAGGTGTGTAGGTCAGACAGGGCTGAGCTTTGGTTGAGTGGTCAACACAGTTGTCTATGGTCTGGGAGACTGGGGTTTGAAACCCAGTGTGAGAACCCTCCTTTGCAAAATAGTTTGTGAATTATTTTTAATTGTTTATTTTAACACTTTGATATCCTTAAATTAGAAGTGTAATAAAAGCAAATACAAATACAAATACAAATACATTTTGCTGCCTCAACAAATACAGATACAAATACAAATTCTGGGCTCTCTGCACATCCCTAGTCTCTCACGACAAGCTGAAGTCAAAACTTGGCAACCCTGCCATTTTGTTAAATATAAAGTTATTGAAGAACCCCCTGAGGTAACAAAGTTCACACAGTTTATTTAACAAAAAATAAATTGTAGCTGGCATTGACTGTCTGCAAGTCATTGCTCTTTTGTGGAGCAATATACTGCGACAGTGTGGATTAGCCTAAATAAAAGTGAATGGTGCAACACAGCTAATAAACTATGGTGGCTTCCTCTATTTTGAATTCTCCATTTCCATCAATGGTCAGCACTTTCAAAATGGCTTGCTATTAGGTGGGTCACGCAGGTCAAAGTTCACCCAAGTTGAACATGACACAAAAAAATTGTGATTGTGATTTAATTGTGATTTACTTACGGATTCCTAGCTAATTCATTGATCACTGTATTTCCACTGGAATGAATGAAATTTGGCTGTTAATGCTGGTGCAGCCTTAAATCTTTAAGAGGCATGCAGGTTTGTAGAGAAAGTCACTGGTTTGATCCCTGAACCAGCAGGAATAGTTTAAAGACAAAAAAAGTTCTTCCCCCTGCTTTTTTTTACTGTTGAGGTGCCCTCAAGCAAGGCACTTAACCCCGAAACTGCTCCACTGGAGCTACTCACTGGCCTGACAGATCAGACCGTGGTTATACCAGACAGCTTCCAAGATGACTGTGGAGAGAGGCATAGCAGTTAAAGAGAATTCACAAACCAAAAATACACAAATACCCCAAGTGACAATATGGCTCATTAAGTGATATTAGGACAACTGCAGTTTGCTACCTCTTTTTTCCAGTTCTCCCTGCACTGCAGTTCTAGCCTGTGAACCCCCACTCTCTGCATGAACAGGATGGAGACAGAGTACACAGATCAGCCAGTTGGAGTGCTGCAACAAGGACATGATCCCTCACTGGCTTCCCACTGTTCAACTCTGCCAGTTGTATTTGGACCAAGCCAGAGAGAGCTAAACAGGGAAATAGCTGGCTCATCCCTGAGTGATGAAGTAGCCGTCTGATGTCACTGCAACCTGCTTGGAGGCGGGTTGGGCACACTTTGCCATCTCAGCTCAACTCCGCACGGTTAAACTGGTAATGGAAACACAAATCATTGCGGCTTGGTTTGACTCGGTGCAGCCAAGTCATTGGGTGACATTGTCATTGTCTCCTGGAAACCATGGTGAGTATGGTAACACAACAAGCTAATATATATCTCAGGAAACTCAGGACAATAAACAATAACCAAACTTAAATAATACTAGTCTGTCTTGATTAAACCAGAAATGCAGATGTAAATAAAAGTAACAAAATAATGCTAACATAAACAACACCTGGGATAGTATGTGAAAGCAATGCTACAAAATATAGATGTTAAACTGGCTAAAACAAACAAATGACAACCATGTTAAGAAATACATTAAAGTGTAACACGGACACTCTCACTCTCTTTATCACACTAACATCAAATCATTTTACAAGTACTACCTGTGTCATGACACCATCCAGACAGCTCAGCCAATGTAGCAACTGTACCTTTAGTTCAGATCTGATTACATAAGGTACAAATTTATACCTCAGAAAATACTTTGTACCTTTGTGGTCCTTTTACAAGAGTCCATTTTACGCCTCTGTAAAAATGAACTTTTCAGTGCAAAAATAATCATCCTGTGCTTCTATTTTATTCTATTTGTGTAAATAAATCAATATTTCCTGTCATTCCTGTTTTTGGATTTGTGGGACAAATTCCATACTTTTATTTTATTATTGCTCTCAGCATGTGAAGCTGCTTTAGATCCTTTAGACTGGCACATCTGGGCTGATTTTTCAGGACTGTTGACTGCTGGGATATGATGATACAAAATAAGTATGGATCATAATTTCATGATAACAATAACAAACATAACAATGATATCAGTAAATACAGCTGTGAGCAGCATTGCACTGGTTTCCACTGCATTGAGGCAAAAACTAGAAGACACTCATAAACTGCATATCTCAGGGTCAATCAATGCCTCAAGTTATTTATATTTTTTGAACTGGAATGTATATTATACATTTTTACTTTGCATATTACAAACATTAAATCTATTGGTTTAAAATTTGTATGACACAATGCATTTCTGAGCCAGTATTAGATCACACACAGAGACATTAGCCCACATTAGAAGAGCTGTAAGAAATGGCACCGGGCATCATCAGGGAGTGGTGTAATGTGGAGATTGAGTTACAGCCACTACTGTGTGAAGTGAACTTAAATGTGGAATATGCCTTTAGTCAGACAGCACTTAGGAGGCATATTGATCCAACAGTGAAAAGCAAGTGGGAAAGATGGGTGTCAGAGCCTGAAGAGGAGGGGAGGGAAGAGAAACAAGAGAAGAAGAGTGGGTCACCCACTGGAGGCAAAACAAAAAGCTAATCTTTGCCAGGACTCAACAGCAATATTTACTGAATTTGTCTCTCTTACTCTGTTGTCTTTCTCGTTTACTATTGCAGTCCATTCTTGCTGAAATACTGCTACTACAGTACTGAGCTAATAAAAGTGAAGGAAAACACAGTGTGTTGGGGTCATTAATTTTGCTATCCCAAATACAAGCACTGACTTTAGTAAAACATTGCTTTGGCCTTGCAAGAGGTAGGTCAAATTATGTTGACGTTTAGTCCAATTCATCTAAGCTTTGGTTCAGATTGCTATGTAATTTAGAACTGATATTAATAGTCCCAAGAGGATCATTCCTAATGATTTGGGGACTCCCTGACCTTTTATCTCATGCCACAGTCATGTTGAAAGGATAAACTCTTTCTGGACACTTTTTTAAGATATTTAATAATAGAAAGGGCAGATTGCCATGAAATTTACTGAACACATCCTTCTTATTATTAGTCTTATTATCAGCTTGTCAGTCATCTGACTTTGAATTGCACTAACCTGCATGAAAGGTGCTCATAAAGTTTGAATTTCACTAAGCGCCCATTCAAAATGTGCCTGAGACATCCTACACTATGTCTTGAACATACATACCAAGTTCCTGTGCGTGAGGAACGGGAAGAGTAGAGCTTAACTCTGAACTTTTTCAGTTCTTTCTCTATGGTAGTTCTTATCACTATGGGTGTAATCCCACCTCCGACCTTCTGAAGCTGTCCATTTATATTTGAACTTTCAGTTGCTACATTTAATCAGAAAAAATGTAAATTCTTCCTTTGGTTGTTAAATTGCTTAAACTCTAATTTCAGCCAGCTTTAAAAATGTCATACAAGGTTCAAACTGTGACTCTTTGAATAATAAAAAAACTAGGGGATGACAACTGATTTAGCAGTGATGGAGTTCATCTTGTCTTTACACCACCTTTAGTCTCTCTATTTTATTTAACTCTGCTACTTCACACTCCCTCTCTGCTCCTGTCCTGTTCTTATCTTGCCGGGTTGCTTTTATCCATCACAGCCATCACCTCCACCTTAACCATGAAATACGTTCAGCCAAAAAATGATCCAGAATCAATAACTGAGACTGAATGAGAGTTGTGTTCATGCCATAACTCCTTTTAATAGCTTGTGGTGGGCTTGCGATGTGAGCAGCATCCCCTTGTCTTCCACACCTTCCTCCTGCTTTAAAAAAAATATAAATCACTGATACAGCCACTTAATGCATGCTCTTTGGAATTCCCCGCTGTCTCACTTGCTGGCACTGGACATAGAGCTGTAAATAAAGGCCTTAACGCTCTTTGACAAATGGCCCCAAATGCTATGCAGGCGTTCTGCATATGACAGGACGTTTTAGCAGAAAGGCAGTGGCAAGGGCTAATCAAAGATGGTGTGGTGAATTCAGACGGCTGGCCTTACCCTGCACGTGTATGAGTAATTGGTCTGAGAGGCGGGGTGTGTGTCATTAGGGGGAGAGAGTATGGGCGATTGTTTTAGTTGGCTAATGATGCGGCTGCTTCAGCTTTTGTCGTCCTCTCACTTCCCCCACACCCCAGTCAGCCAGCCAGCCAACTAGTCAATCAGTGTGCCGGTCAGAGGCTGCTGCAGCAGTAATGACTGCAGGACCCTCCCCCAAGGCTAATGCCAAAACTAATAGGCCAATTAGTGTATGGAGATTGTTCTGATGGCTGCATGAGATAGAGACCCCAGCAACATGATGAGCTGTGTGTGTTAAGATTTGAGTGATGGAGGTTTTCTGGTGTTTCAGAACTCTACTGCCAGAAAGCCAGTATTTTTAAATGTCAAAAACTGAATATCATTTAATTTTATAGTGCTCAGAAAAGACCTGGAACATTTAGATGATCACGGGACATGTAAGCAAGAATACATCTAGTAGCCCACTATATATCAGTCAAGTTAATTGTAAAACAAAAAATCTAGAGGCCCACAAGCAGCAGCCAGAGGCTATAATGTTCCAAAGCAGCAGACAGTCAAAGCAATGTCTATAATCAGGTGCTTGTTCACATGTAGCTTTTCTCTTCTTTCTGTTCACTACTGACTTCTGTTCACTACTGACTTCACTACTATGTGGCCACTAGTCTTGATAGCCACAAACTTCTTCAAGGTCATACTCGTATGAAAAACACAGCCCTAACTGACGCTGACTCAAGTGACATCACTTGAGGCAATTTATCAGATTTCACACACAGCTCTGGAGAGACACAAGACTTTATACTACTTTTTTACGCATTTGCAGTAGTACTCCCCAACACCTGGAAACACATTTCGATGTGTAAAATCAATAGAGTTTCCCCGTCTTGTGTCTCCTTTAGGATGATCTTTTTGGTGATCCCCTGAGCCTCCAACCATCACAAAATGTCGATTTGTCCAATACTTAGAATTATGACCAAATACCTGTAAAACTAATGACATTCATATTAGCCTCAGCTGTAGCCTACTTTGTGTTCAGGGGTAATTAGCATGTATTAGCATGCTGAGATGCAAGACTACATTGGTAAATGTAGTATCCATTATACCTGCTTACCATTAGCATGTTAGTATTGTCATTGTGAGAATGCTGACATTAGCATTTAGCTCAAAGCCTTGCTGTGCTGAAGCCTCATAGAGCTGCTAACATGGCTGTAGACTCTAAGTCTTGTTTTTATCCATCTCTCACAAGTCCTTCAACCTTATGGATCCAAAAGCACAGGAGCACTCCATTTAAGTATTGGCATTGGTATTAAACAATATGCCCACAATATATTATACTAAATATACCAGATTTACAAAAATGAACATGGGGGTACTCAAAAATAATCCAGGCTTGATACCTGGCCATGTATATTTTTTTTTCTGTTTAAACGTTGCAGTTGTGTCAGATTGAATTGCTTCTCATAGATAACCAGTGTATAGTGATCAGTTCTACATAATGTCACATATGACACACTTTTGTCATATGGACACTGACAGGCTGTGGTGATTTTTAATGAAAGGCCATGTGGTCCAGTGTTTCCACAAACCAGTATATGTGTGTCAGAGCAGCAGTGTAGAGTGTTTGAGTCAGGAAGGAGCAGTGTGAGGACGACAGAGACAGGCCGAATAAAAACAACATGGGCTTTTACTGCTCCCTCATATCCTTGCCTCCCCAATAAAACAGAGGAAAGAAATAATATTGTACAGTGTGTTGTGGAAGTGTGTGTGTGTCACTGAAGTGATCCCTGTGAGAGCGCTTTCTCTTCATGATGAAACCTTTTCAAAATCTCAAAATTGATTGGAGTGACGCAGGTTGGTGTGAACATAAATCTACCCAGATTATAAGATAACTCTTCCTTCTTGAAGAAACTCAGGTTGTATGACAAGGTAGGCACATATACTACATATGTGACACCTTTTAAATAGGTGTACTGTCACTTTTTAATGAACTAACAGTAAATGGAAATTATTAAAGTTGAAATTTAGTGGTTTAAATAAAATAAATGTGACTAAATCCTGCAGGGAATTGTAGCAGCGAATCAGCATTATTCAGGGGATGAATGTTTTAAGCACATTATAAAGAGCCTGTTGATGTACCAAGCTATAGATATTGGTCCTATTTAATCAACACATAAGGGCAAACAGTCAGTAACATACTTTTTGGTGACCTTCAGCGAGGTAGAATGAGTAGAGCACTAGGTCTTGCCACTGACACAGTGAGACAAGAATAAACAGTGTTTATTTTTGTATCTGTTCATGTTGAATTTCCATTTAACCTGGAAAAGCTGGAATTCTTCAATGTGGCTTTCTTGAGGGCAAAGGAGCTAGTCCTGGAAGACTGACTGAAATTTGCTGGAAAAACAATTTATTGTCGTAAAGTTTTTTTCTGTGCAAGAAATTCTGATCAGGTTTTTAGTGTCTTGGTATATAGATTATAAGATATGTGACATGGCAGAGCAGGGCCAAGCACATTTAAACTAGCAGTTACATTTTGTTAGGCAGAAATGAAATGACACTTTGACTTCTGCACTTATGGCAAGTTGTATTTATGGTAAGTTGTTCAATCTGTTCTGGAAATGTTCTGGAAATGATATCTTGAAAAGAAGAAACTGTCCTGTTCAACTGTTGTTTGAACACCTATAATGACCTGTACATGTATTTGACTAGAACCTCTAGCTGCTGCATACGTTGTGACACTTGTCTGTCAGGAACAAAAGCAGAAGTAGCGTGATGTTATCATTAATGAAACCTCATAAAGAAGGAGTCGGGATGAATGAATGAATGAATGGGTCAATAATGTGTCATGCTTACTTACACTAGTCTTATGTAAGCAGTGTACTGTATCTTCTCAGTAAGAAATTAAGTTCACAGTGTTTCCATAAGTTACTGTATGAACCCCTTTATCCTGTCATAAACAAAGGAAATCAACAGGGTGTTAGAGTTCCATTTAGTCGTCACACATCTAAAGCTGCTGCCTATGATCATTTTGGATTTCCCCCTTTTCTGTGTCAGGAAGAGGAAGTCACCAGCTAGGAGTTTTGAGCCTTCATGGCCATGCTGGTGTGGGAGTGCAGGGTTCAGGGACACTGAAGCACAGGGAGACAGACTTTTAAAACATTCTGTCTTTTGACAGTGTGTCTCCATCTGGTTCATTTACCTTCACTCCATTTGACATTCATTTTCATATATTTACAGAATTTAATGTGTTAAATCTTTCCCAACACTTTTAAGATAGAATTTGGCTATTATGACAAAACTCTCAGCTTTAAGAATCTAATTACAGCCTGGGGGTTGACAAGCAACCTTTCAATCACAATTGCATCTCTAACCCTTAGGCCACCACTGCCCTAAATGATACCCTGCAAAATAATGACCCTTTTGACTTTTTTTTATAACTTAGTACTTTCCAATGTACAAAAAGAGACAAAATTATCCTTTTGACTATTTGAATGACTGAAAGTCTTACTTAAGTATTAAAATGTAAAGTATATTGATGCCACTTTGCATCACTTCCAGGCCTCCTCTACTATGAGTCAACTGGTTCCTTTTCCCTCAGGCTATCCAGGCTGATCAGTTTCATCAGGGCTGCAAGTTGTCAAATAAGCTCAAATAAAGCTTTGAGGTATTTATTTTGTACTACCACATTTCCATTTTCAGATATACTCTAACTTTAGAGTAGAGTAGAGGAAAGAGTGGCAGCAAACATGGGGAGAGAAAGAGACAAGGAGCAGTCTGCCTGCAAATACCTCTGGTGTATGATTTGTAGTTCAGAGTCACATTTCACCTGTTAGTAGCATCACTGCAACACTACAAATACTATACATGTCCAACATTATTGGCCAATATTGTATTTTAATTATATATCTCAAAGTGAAAATGTTGGTCTGAAAGTTAACCTTGTCTTACTAACTGCTGAATACTATTGCTGAACAAATTTAGACTCTTTCCCAAGAAAAACAACAGTATGCAAGTGCCTCGAAATTACATATATTTATGTTTAAGTGAGATCGCCCTCTGACGGCCTTAATAATTATGATGGGAGTGAAGGAGGATATCAGATGATGTTATTATAGAGCGACAAAATCCATGTTAGGAGGAAGTCAGGGTGGATGGATGGGTCAACAGAACATCAGACTTTAACATGAGAGATTGCTGGTTGTTTCCTAATCTTGTTTATGTTCTTTTATTTACTTTGGGATCATGATAATACTGGTATAAATCTTAATGTGATTAGAAAACATGTCACATAATAATATAACGATATTGTGATGTGTTTATTTACAACATGTACTGCAGCAACACACATGGCTGAAAGCAAAACATTGCCATTGGCTCTGCTGTGAAGGGCTGAGTTCCAAAAAAGAACAGCTTTGGTTGTGTTTAAACAGTTTTGTAGCAGTAACCTGCAGAGAATAAGAGCAGAGGTGCAGGATCAGGATCCAATTCAGCTTAGCAGACAATGATTGAGCAATCACATGTTACATTCACTTTATTGTAATTAACCAGAGTGGTCAATGTCTGGGAATAAAAGAAAACCTCCTGCATTTGGGAAAAGTAGAGGCAATTCATTTTAGTGGAGTCCTTTTTTCATAAATATTGTTATTGCAAAAATAGCTTGCAATATTGTGGCAAATCACCCACCCTGAGAGCACAATGATCTCTGTAAGCAAAATGTTTGCAGTGCAAATGGCCTTGCTTGAAAATCTGTCTGGTGTTATTGAAAAGGATAGATTACAGAGCAACAGCCTTCATGTTGTCTTCGCTATCAACAATCTCCATCAGAAGGTTGTAAGAGAAAATACAAACTGACCAATTCATAGAGCTCCTGTGGTCTCTCTGTGGTATGTCTGTAACAACAGCCATTTTTAGGAGATGTTTGTCAGCTCTAGTGTAGACTACAGTGTGGCACTGGAGCCTACACACACAACACTTTTTGCTATTCAAAGTTTTTTGTTTTTTTTTATACACAATTAACAGAAAACCGCAAACGACATTATAAACCAGAGTCGCCACACAACTCAAGAAAGAGGAGAAAATAAAATAAAAGCATAGCCCCTTAACATACAAGTATAAATACAGATATGGTTCCTGGCTGGAATCAAGCTGTCACAAATTGCATGTGTCCTAGATGACGACACCAGAATCTTACCGTTGACTTTTACATTGATATTTTACTAATCACATTTGAATGCCTGATTTGTACTTGTTGTATGAGTGTTTTTTCCATTGTGGTATTGCTACTGTACTTGAAGGATTTGAGCCATTTTTCTACAACTGTTTATAATGTGGTATCTGATTTTTGACAAGCTGAATGTAAAATGGGTTTTTAGAGAAGGATCAGCACATGCAATAGCCTGGTTTCTGACAGTAATCTGGTTTTTGATTTTGTATGTAAAACTCAGTAACCTACCAGCACCTAAAGGTGCATGAAGTCATGCATATACATCCTGAGTAGGCCCAAAGGTGTCTTTTATATACTGTATGTTAATGCATGCTCAGCTAGCAGCAGGGATTTTTGGCACCATTTTAATTAGAGTCCCATGGGTTCCCGCTGTCGACTCTCTCCTACCTCCTGCCGCCTGGTGCCACAGTGGAGCAGAAAAGAGAACTATCCCCAAGGAAATGCTGTTCCTGTCTCATCTGAGCAGAACTGTGGCAGGCATCGACGCAAATCTCCTCCCTCATGGGAATGCACCGATGTGCCCTCAGCCAAGGGTACTTAACCCTCAAAGGCTTAAACACATGGAAATAGATAACGGTGGAATTATCGGTGGATTCTATGGAGAATAGGTGTGTGGCGTGTGCCGACGAGATAGGACAAAGTTCCTGGAGAGGCTGGAAAGTCGACTTAAAACATTCCCTCTCTTGCTTTATCTTCATTCTCTGGCTATGTTGCCTGCCCTAGAGTTTGACCCTGATGTGAACTGTGTGAATTCTGTTCTGATGGCACCTGTTCTCTCTTGGTTCACTCCCTGTCCTGACTGAAACTCTGCTAGGGGCTTGTTTTGTGCATACTGTGTGTGTGTGTGTGTGTGTGTTGGATTAGCAGCACATCTGTTTCCAGTATAAGCAGCTTCACCTGTTGCTGATGAGGACCGGGTCCAGATCCTGGGGACTTTCCCTGCTTGCAGCAGACCGTCCGTCATGGTTCAGCGAGATTCACTTCACATCCTCAGCTAAACTCGCTGGACCTCATTTGTTAAGAGCTGCAAACATTTGATATGCAGGTCTGACGGGTCCTGGACCAGAATTTAAATTATTGTTTATGTACTCCCCCATCTGCGGTGCTACACGCTAATTGCTGTGGTGTTTTTGAACTGCACCTCCCAGGGATGATTTGTCAATCAAAATGTCAGATCAGCACGGTTACTTTTTTTCATGGAAATTCTGGTGATGAAGTTGAGTTTCTGTATGGGAGTTTCTCTTTGTTCAGTCATGTAGGCTGATGCTGCTTGTGTTAAATATTCAGCTCTGTTTCTAACTATCACAATAGAAAATCCATCCATTATCTTTGCCTGCTTATCCTGACAAGGGGTCTGTTTCTCCAAAGCAATTTGTAACCACTGCATACATGCATGCCACGAAAGGCTGCAGCACCATGCTTCATAAATGATTGTGAATGGCAGCTACATTTTGCGAGTAGAGCTCTTTCATGCTTATACATGGGTCACAAGTAAGGCATCTGTATTGATTTGTGAAACATGTCAAAAAGGAAGAAAGGAAATGACAGCTTGCATGTTGCAAATTTGGTGAAATGGGTGTCAAGGTCACAGTGGGCTGGATCATTTCCCACTGTTATAGGTTAAATGTCACTGTTTGACTGAGGCCAGTGGAGTAATGAGAATGGACAGGGGGCATAAAGGTTTTTTTAAACAGCAGGAATATCTGTTGGTATATCTGTTGGACAGCTGCTATAGCGGATACCTGGATAGTGAACACCAGGAACACATTAGACAGTCACAAAGACATATGAAAGGATGTTTGGCCCTGTGAATACCTCTGCGTGCAATACTGTGACCTTAGAACACCATTGTACTATAATCTGTAATGTACTATATTTTCATAAGGCATGGTAACAACTCCTTTAGTCTAACATCTCACTGTACCAACTACCAGCTAAGATGAAACACTGCCTTTACACCTTATTTGCACACACCTTTTAACATTTTTTTTTTCTTTTTACAGTTACATATCTGAATGTGTTAAGGTATGAGCCTAGTGCTTGTTACATTTTTTTTCTTTTGCCAGCTAATTATCTGCTCTTCAGGTTCCCTCTGATTTTAAAAGGACTCAAGTGATTTCCAAGTTATTCTTCACACTTAAGTAAAAGGGATCTCTCATTTTCTTTGCTCGCCTCCTCGTCACCTTGCTGTCAGCAAATACAGTGCACAGGAAAAAAAGCTAAATAGGAGATCTTTATAGAAAAGCAGCTGGGATATAAAACACACACACACACACACACACACACACACACACACACACAAACAGTAGGAGGAGACTTACATAGGAGTTTAAAATGAGATTGTCTTCCCAGCAGTGGCCCTTTTCTCAGAGGGGAAATGACTGAAGATCACTGTGAGAGTATGGGGGAATGGGGTGGGGGGGGCTGGGTTTGGGGCTATAAGTCTTGGAGGCATCTACAGTATACAGATTTAACACCTCCCATGTCAGAGGCCGAAGACAGCATGTAGATTTTGAAATAGTATGAATGTGTCGACAATGCATGTTCCACTTAAACATGCTCCTGTAGCTCTTGGGGTGAATGTGTGAAGTGACTAATTGCAGTTCTCTGCATATATAAGGGGCATAAATATATCAGAATGTTTATGGCAGTTCAGTGGCAGCCAGCCTGTACAGATGGCAAAGTGCTCAGATCTGCTGTCTTTTTAAAATGTGCGTCATTGAATAATGTCATGTTCTAGCGTAGCAAACACACTAGCCTTCTGGGGAAGGTGGTGATTAATGGAAATGCATGAACAGTCAATTAAGATAAGTTACAATTTATTGTTTTAAATAAGTTATCCGGTAAAAAAAAAAATACCAGGACTATCTGATCCACTCCACTGAGACAGTCCAGGGTGCGTATCATTAAAAAGTTTAGGGAAGTGAGTGTGTGTTGCATTTTATTATATGTGAGGAAGTTAACCAGACGTATATTTGCCAAACCAACCACTCATCCCACAAGTCCTCATCCATCCTTACGTTAAACCACAACATATGGATAAAACATAAAGCTCACCTTTGTGTGGCTTGTTGTTTACAAGTGCGGCATCTTCTTTGCCTCTTTTTGCACGCCAAGAGTCTGGAGTCTAGTTACTGCCCCTTGTGGCCGATAGAAGGAAAACACCCACTGCATGTACAGCTGATGAGAACCACGGTTGTTATGGGATTTTTTCCCTATTCAGCCACTAGGGGCAGTAATAAGACTAAGACTCAAGAACAAACTTTTTCCTGTGTCACCAGAGATGATTTGACACCAATCTACCCCCAAATGAACTGTGAAAGTTTGTTAAGATCTGTCTTGAAACAGGTCTATCTTTATTCTAGAATGAATCTACAGTATATGACACTGGTCAACTTTGGAAAGCCAATTAACTGAACTGGCTGTAGTGTAACATTTTCACCAAGTTCCATGCAATTCCTCTCTGTATGAGAATACTTATATTAGTGTTTGCACTGTATGTGCATTAGTTTTGCCCTGGATTAACATGCCATGATCCAACTCAGAGTTGAGAGAGAATGAATGTGATACACCTCCACCTTTTCCACTGGGGCTAGATGATGGATTAAAGTGCAAAATTAAAACTAGGTCTGCACATCACTCTTATTCTATGAGATTTTATTGCAGTAAACATCATTGTCACCAGTTTTTGTTTTTTACCCCTCATCTGGCGTGTTGAATCAGTAATGGGTGATCATGCTCTGCAGATTTTCATTTCAAGCAAATGCCACAGAGGCTTATTTCACTGATTACTTTTACCTCCTCTCTAGTTGGAAGGTAATCTGTGAAATCAGTTGGTGTGACACATGGCTGTGCCTCACACATTGTTGCCCATCTATGATCTAAATGCGGTTTCACAGGTTTTTGAAACACTGAATCCTCAGTCAGTGTGAAAATGGATATAAAAGGTTATTAATCATTGTCTTCTTTAAATTTAAATCATGTTCAAACAAGCATTTACATCCAAAATTTTCTCCCCTGATATAGATTCTGTTAACATTAGCATTACCACTGATACCATTCACGAAATCTTCTAAATCCAGCTGGCTCCAGACTTGTGAAAAGCTACAGCTCTCTCCTCTTCCTTCCTCTGCTTCTTCCTCCCCCCTTCCTGCCATATGTCCTTCTCCTCTGACTTTTGTCCTCCCTCCATCCTTCCCTCCATCCTCTGTCCTCCTCACCCTTCCCCTTCTGTCCTGCTCCTCTTTGTTAGAGGTCAGAGAGGATCTTTCATCCCACTGAGCTCATTTCACAACACTGGGCAGAGAGGAAAATAAGTGCCGCTTCACTAGAGTCAAAGGGAAATGTACTAAGTGTGTATGTGTGTGTGTGTGTGTGTGTGTGCGTTGTAACAACTTCAAATGTATCCAAAGTCACTCTACAAAACACAATCCTGTCAAAAATAATCTATTCATGATAACTTTATGATATCTACATGCCCGTAGTATAGTTGCTTATCTCTTAACTATCTGTCTAGCTGACCAAAAATATAAGGAAACCCCTGTTCTTATACATTTGTGTACTTTTGGTCTGGGGTTGTTCAACTCCATCCAACACCTTTGGGGTGAACTGTAACACTGACTGTGAGCCAGACCTTATCACATCAGTGTTGGACCTCACTAAGGCTGCATTCAGACTGAAATCAGTCCTGTGTTAGTTCCACGCAAGGGGCTGTGTCCAGACTGTGTTTATTGTTTGTTTATGTTATTTACCTAATGTATGTGCACTCATTTCATTTCAGCTTAGTGTGAGAGTCTCTGCTGCATTTTGCTGTCATTTATGGTTGCGCTACTCTTTTGTGCTCTCTGTGGTTCAGCAAGGGTGGGGCTGAGCCCTCTGTGTGTGTGCTGCGCACACAACGCAGCAGAGGAGAGACAGTAAACCAGGTGAAGTACTGGAGTTGACAACAACTACAGTCGTTATGTTGCTGTAAGTGCAATAAAAGCTTTTGCGAGTAAAAATTCAAGAAGAGTAATTTATTAATGAAATTGCGCAAAAGATGGACAGGGATAAATTGAGGAGCTTGTACCTAAAACTGGGGCTACTTCTCTTGCATGGACATGGTTTGGGTATGAAAAGTCTGACATGTACCTGGAAACTATTTATTCATTTAATTTACAGAAAATGTGCTGTTCTGTGATATGTATCTGGATATTAAATTACCTATATCAGGATATGAAATGTTTGTCATATCACACAGCCCTAGCTGCTGGTTGCCATAGTAACACAACAGAAGCTCAGCAGAAAACTAGAAATACCGCCTGGCAGTTGTATGACTCCGCCAACCAGTCAAGTTGCAGTTTACATCCATGTCTGTCCAGACTCATATATATTTGTAGTGAAGACTTTGAAGGAATTTAATAACAGGTATTAAGTGTATTTTCCTTGTATGTGTTCACATGCTTGGCCAATAAAACTGATTCTGATAGAACACAAAGTTGTAGCATTGGCAGTAGATAATGCTTCAGATATGGATGTTACTGCAAAGAAAGCTACAAATTCTAAAACATGGATGCTTCACACACATCGTCAACCTGGCAGCACAGAAGATCTATAAAACACCACAGTTTCAAGGTGGGCACCAAGATTAGTGTCACTAATTCGGTATCTGACCAAATGTGAAATATGTTCACAGTCCCCACTTTTGTTTCTGAGTTATGGTGTTGAATAATGGCCAGAAAAGTGTTTTTGCAGAACATTATGATGTCACAGTGAAGGTGATCTTTAACCTTTTGGATATAAAATTCATCAATTCATCATTTTATCCTATTAGACATTTGTGTGAAACTTTGTTATATTTAACCATGACAAAACAATTTCCTTTGAAGGGCTGTCGTGGTCTAAAAACGTTTGGGGACCATGGCTCTAGCAGTTCATTGGAAGTAATTAATTGGAAGTGTACCAAATTGAACACTTGACTTTCACTAAAATTAGTACCAGTACCAAAGGTCAGGTCTTTTCAGGGAACTTCTTGGAAATTATTTTGAAATTAAAATAATAATAACGTGAAACACATATCCCAACCAATTATAATGAATTATACCACAAACTAACCAACACACAATGACTGCCCCGGGGCACTCGCCTGCTTTACCTATTTGGTAATCCATTCCTAAATCAGATTCTGCTAGCTCTGTAACAGCCTATTGCTATTACATTATTAGCTGCCATTGTTCAAATTTGAAAAATCAGAGCTTCACCTAGTTACATTGCGAGTGTCATGGCTATACAACGACACAGTGAAATCAATAGGGACAGACTGGCCTTGCTCACACACACTACACACTCCCCACTCCACTCCAATCAGAGTCGACTTGTTCTCCTTCATTACTCTCAGCCAGGCAGCTGATTCTCTTCCTCTCTCTTCCATCGTCTAATTTGTCTCTGGCTGTCTGTCTTCCTCACTCCCAGCCCTTCCTTGTGTTTCATATGCATAATCTCTGCAAGTTGGCTCAATCTAGTGAAATTGAGTTTTGGTGCTGCTGGTGTAAGGTTTGCTGGAAGGTGTAATCAATATTGGGGAGCCATGGGGCCATTATGGAAATCAAGTGGCATTAAAAGGTGCAGTGCTGGGTAAATGTGGCTGATTGCTCAGCAAAAGCTCTCAAAATCATATGACTTTTTTCCCCTTGTTAGCCAGTTTCCCAGGTCAGAATTTACAATTGATTAAAGCACATCAGGTTTTCATCTAAATTATTGTATTTTCTCACATACTAACAATATAAGCTAGTGCTGAATCAAGAACAGTTCTGATAAACTGATTAATTGCTTAAGTCATCTATCAAACAGAAATCTCAAAAGGCTAATTTCAGCTTTCAGAATTTCCTGTTTTTGTCAATTTTATATACTTGTAAATTGCATATTTTTAGGGCCCGAGCATGAAAGTGCCAGGGGCCCAACAGTCCCTAGCACTGAAAGTGTGAAGAACCTATTGTTTTTATAAAGATTATTATTATTATCATTATTAATATTATTGTTATTATTACTATTATTATTAGGGCCCAAGCACAAAAGTGCCAGGGGCCCAATGGTCTTAAAAAAAGCCTCTTGGAGCCATATTCTAAGTCCAACAGGAAGTCAGCCATTTTTAACCTACTTGCCCCAAATGTGTCATGTTTAATAAGAGTGCAGGCCTGAACACATATACATGTCAATATTGAGTCATAGTCATAGCACCACCTACTGACAACAGGAAGTCAGCCTTATATGACAAACATCATCCAATTTACATGAAATTTACATGGTGTGGTCTACACATGATATACAGCAACATGATGTATAATTAGTGGGTGTTTTCTAGTAGTTACAGATGGGTGACTGTTGGTCAGACAAACTAATTATTTGAAGACGTTGGAGACCTTCAGCTGCATAACCAACTCTGCAAAATAGGCAACTGTTCCAGGGCCCCCAAACCCACAGATTTACCCTGTGTCACTTGGTTTTTAGTCATTTTTAGAAGACTATCTCAAAATCTAGTTTTAAGATCTAAATTATTTTAGTTCATATTGAGCTCATGTGATCTACAGTATATTTTCCATTCATTTGTGTGGGGGTTGGGGATGGGGTCAAAAGGGACCCAACAGCAAATTTCTGCCCCAGGGCATCCTAACAGGTTAATCAGGCCATGCTGTCACCTTGGATTCTGTATAAATGAATCAATAAAGTCTAATTGTTTATAGCCTGAATACAAACTATGAATTAATAGAAATCATGTTAGTAGCAAGGCCATGCAGCACTCACAAGAGAATCATGTTTTCTTTGTAGTTTTTTGTAGTTTTCTTTTCCCAGCATACACTGGGACACTGCTGATAGATCAGTAGTCTGTAACAGAGGGCATGTGTTATAAATTGATGATATATTTTGTACAGTTCCACAACACTTTTCCTCTGCTGACCAGCTGAGCTCCATGCTCGCAGGCCCTCCAGGACTTTAGTGCCTGTTTAGATTTACACTGTTGACAAAGAACCAACCGCGCTCCATGCATGTACACACACAGTTCTAATCCCTACACACACTGCACAACTGTGACCATAATGCACAGCACAAGGTAAACTACAAATGAAAAGGAGATGATAGGAAAATAGCCTGGAGCTGCTGGAAACTGCAGCTGCATTCTGTTGTGAGGAGCAAAAGCTGAACTGAGGATGTCATCCTGATATTTGAAGTTTCTTATGATCCATAGAGGTGCAGTGTGCATTGTAGCAGCAGCCTTCTAGAACTTAAAGGAGGTGATGATCATAAGGTCATGTACTATGTGCTGTGATGTAAACTATAAATGTATATCTTCAAGAGTTATGTCAGCCATAAAAGGATGACAAATAGATTATCCACCCTTCTGGGATTTCATATAGCTGTATATAGCTGCACAAACATCAGCAAAAACTCTGATAACTAACAGACTGTTCTTTTAGCAAAACAAATTACAGGTCGGTCAAAGCTCGCCTCCAGTTTCCTGTCAGGCTGTATAGCATGCATCAGCACTCAGCTTCTGGGACTAAACTGCAGTAAAATGTGAACAACTGTCCCTCACCTTGCTTTTAAATGATGGACTGACTGTTACAAATGCATCTCTCTCTCTCTCTCTCTCTCTCTCTGTCTCTCTCTTTCTCTCTCTGCGTGTGTGTGATTTTTCCTTGAGAGATTCAGTTTGAGTTTTTGAACTTCAGTCAGACATTTTGTGCACTGAGGTCATTCTGATCAGTCCTGGGTCAGTAAAATAATATAATCATTTGCACCTCCAGATGCACATTCTACTGAAATTTTTGATCATTTTTTGACATAATGAACAAACTGATAATTGTCAGGGTAAAATCCATTTATACCTCCATACCTCAATTTCTAAAGTCATAAGAGCAAAAATATCTACCACAGTGTTATAGAACACACATATGTGATTTTATTTGCTATTCAATTTAGAGGTGAAAACTAAAGAATCAACATGGTTCAGAGAATTAAATGTGTCCTCTTAAGGCTGTTTGGAAACAAAGTGACTCTTAGAAATTCACTACAGATTAAAATTCAGTACAGATTAAAATCTTTTATTAAAACACTATATATGCAGTACAATGTACAGTATACTGGAATGAAACTTTTTCCTACTTAAAAGCTGTTTACCATGTTTTTATTGGCGTCCTATTACGGTCTCTTTAGGATTCTAAAAACTTGATTTTCACTTGCAAGGTGTAACTTGGTCTGGCTCCTGTACTTAAAGGAGTCTCTCAGAGAAAATTGGAAGCAAAATGAATTCTACAAAAATCTTTAAACACTTGTTTTCGTTGGGATTTTCCTTTTGAAAGGATAACCGCACTCATGAAACACTGCTAGGGTGCAAGAATGCACAAAAAGATGAACTATGGAACAGGGAAGACTCTTCACATCTAGGTCCAGTGCAAGTATGCAATGATAAAGTGAAAATTTCAATCATTGGCTCTTTAATGAGGGCAAATGTTTGACATCTCCAGCTGAATCTAAGATTCCAATGACATTAAATAGAGCACACTACATGAATAGACCTACAGGCTTATGATCCAATATTCACAATCAAGCAAGCCAAAGACAAGAGTGCCTCACAATATACAGTCCCCCCCCCCACCCCACCCCTCGTGTTTGCTTCTTCCTTTTGGCTGAGTTTAGCTACAACATGCAGCAGAGGTGGTGGTGGTCAACATTAAGGCTTTACAGACAATATACTACAGCAATCCATGGCTGCAGTTTCTGGGACGTACAGGTGTCTGAAAGATGTTTTCAATCCTGGACTATGGGTTGAACTTATTGGAGAAAATCTAAATTAAGTCAAACAGAAGATGTCTGGGGGAAGGTAAGGAACATACTTTTTCTTGAAGCAGTTAAAGCCTCTGAATGGCATCATTGGATGTTTTCTGTAGTATTCAAAGGCCCAACACTTGACGCCCACCACCACAGACACTTCAGCCAGTTGCCATGAATCAGTTGCCCTTCTGTCCTAAAACTCTAACTAACCAAGTTGTCCAGACTGTCAGTGGAAGAGAAGCAGCTGGTGACTCCATGTGTTTTTGAGGACACACATGGCGGGCTTCACCCAGTCTTCTCAGGCCAGCAGAGGGAGTTGGCAGAGACGAGGACTGTGGGAGTCAATGGGAATGAACAAATACAGTAGAATTATAGGAAAATGGGGAATTGACTCCTCATACAATTCATTTTCCCCGTTTTTGCACTGAGTCAAAATCTTATTTGTTTTTGCTAGAATTTCTATCCAGATTTACAAGGCCAGCAGTTCTCTAGCAATAATTAGGAACTAATGAGCTATTTTAAATGTTATTGAAATAACATTATCTACAACATTAACTGCATGTTTCATGCTTGCTCCTCATGACTGGCAGTTGTGCAAATGAAAAATGCAAGCTAACATGGTTCCCTCTTGGAAATGGTTGAACTCAGATCCCACTCATTCAATACAAAACACTGCTGTGTGAAAGAGAAAGAGTGCTTCTGCTCTTTTTGTGTGTTCATTTTTTTTATAATATTAGCAGCGTTGGTCTTTGTTTCACATGTACAGCCACCTCCATTATAAAACACCGAGGAAAACCCTGGCTAACTTTGCAAACATTTTTTAAACACAAAAGACAAAAGGCTCTCTTACTACACTGACAGAACTCAAGAGCATTATAGGGTTGGTGAAATTTTGTATTTGCTTGTTGTGTTTTATCGATGAACACCTTTTTTGTTTCTTATATGTCAAAATATAAGTCTGCTAATAATGTTGCTTGCTATCATTATTGTTCCACCATGAATCAAATTCTTTCAATTTTAGTTGCATTCCACATTTTTAGTCCTGGTCATGTGCACCCCCACAGCCAACATGATCTCATGGGATGGTGTACAGATAGCACGCCACTTTAAGGACATTTCACATGCCATGTCTATGCATTTTAAGCTTTTCACATGTCATTTAATGCTGTTGGTTAGGTTTAGGCACAAAAACCACTTGGTTATGGTTAGGGAAAGATCATGGTTTGGGTTAAAATGAATGGAAAATGAATGGATAAAATGCAGTTAAAGTGGTCTCGATCAGTGCTCTCCTGCTGATTTAGCAACTTTTTGCCAACTAACTATCTAGCCATCCACCCAACCTGCCTCCTTCTAATGAGCCAAAATCACCTTCATCATCAAGAAAACAAAGTCACACTATTGACATCCTCTGTAATGCATCACTTCAGCTGTCAACTCAAATGTAACAATAGGTTGTTTTTGGTGATTGAATTTACGACTTAAATGGTGTGAAATGACACACAAAAAGCAAACGATGGAAGGGCACTGTGTTGTGGGAGGACTTGCCGTGTTAAAAAATATCTGAAATAAACCAACATCTTTACTTTTTCTTAACATATATTGTGGATGCAGTGTAATTACTAGTTTGGCTGTACTAGATATGTGATATATTTAGTAGATACCTCTTTATACAACCTTATTTCCAACCCTGCTTTGCAAACTGGAAGAACTACAACTGTGGTGCTAATTTGTATCAAGCTTCTAGGGAACTGTAGTTTTTTAAAAAAAAACATTAAGTAAATAAGTAAGTAAATAATAAGTTGTAAATACTGAATTGAGAGTACACTGAGGAGTTTAAGGGGATGGTAAACGTATTTGTGTAATCAAAATTTAAATATCTTATTGTTAAATGGGTGAAATTTATTTTAACCATATTTTACCCATATTTGACAGCACCCCCAGTTGTTGACTATACTCACATGATAGCTGAGGTCAAGAGCTCTCTATAACAGTTAGTCCCATGTCTGCAGCCCATTTTGTTGCTGAATTATAAGCCTTCAAACATGCACCAAGGTCAAGGTTCAAAGGCCAGCATTTCAAAGCAGGACCGATGTAAAATCTTCATACTGACATATGTTACTCTTCAGGTTGGCAAAGTTTTAATTTTCTCATTTCATGGACACAAGCCATCCCAGACCTATTTTAAGAGAGCACTTTGAAGGCCCAATGTATGTATGTATGTATGTAAAATGAAGGTTTTTGTCTGTTTGTTTGTTTTTCTTTTTTAGTGAAAATAGTGACCAAAATCAGTCACCTTCAGAGATTACAATACTGCTGACAATCTAGGGCATTACTACAGGCTTGGAGGAAGGCCTGAGGTGCTTGGGTTAGGGTTAGTGTTAGGATCAGGGCTGAAAAGACCAACCTGTTCTCATTCCCAGGTCATCAAATACCGACGCATGCATAGTCTACTATTTACACAACCCTGGAGATTTTTTGTATCTTTATGATTCTTAGTTTTGGGATTTTATATCAGCATGACATAGCTTATTCAGTCAGAATCTGTTTTATCAGCCAATGCAGACAAAGACTGTGTCTTGGTGTTTGCTCCCAAAACGCAACACAGAAGAATAAAAATAGACAAAAGTAAGGTAATAATAATAATAATAATAATAATAATAATAATGAAATAAAGTAATATTAAAATTGAATTGAAATTTTAAAATCTATTTACAGAATGGAATAGTAAGTTTTGAAATGGGATATAAAACTTAAAATGAAATATTGACTGTACAAAGGAAATATGGACTGTGCTATGGATAAATAAATGAAGTGTATGGAATATATGAAGGTGACAAGAGCAAAAATGAAATGTGACGTGCATAAATAATTAAATTATGTAACAGTGGAGGTTGAATGTAATGCACAATCTAAAGTCCAGTTTGATTGAATATGAATGATGAAATGAGGGATGTGAAATGTAAAGTCCAGTTTGATAACCACGTCTTCATCCCATTTATATGGCCATGGTACAAGATTTGATACACACACACACACACACAAACACTGGACTGCTTTATTGGATGACGTAGCTCAATATTAATTTATAACAAATATCCTCAGCCACATATTCTTGGAAATATAAAATTAAATGAGCAACTTCCCATTTTACAATCACAGGCTATAAAACACCTTTTCTTAACAGATAGTGGCATTTGGACTCTGGTTGTGGCCGACCGGCAGCAGTTTAAAATGGAATGAAGCCCACCGATGGCAGACGACTTGAGTCGAACGCGCCAAGTCCATCCACAACACAATGCTCTTACTCAACACTCAATGCAAAAACTGACAAAACCCTTTATTTCTCAAAATTGAAGGATAAATAATTACAATTGATGGCCAGGGGCGGAGCATTCTCAAGGGGCCCCTCTGATAAAGTAATTTTAAAATTCACAACTGTAAATAGTTGATATATCCTGTCCTATCCTATTGTCCTAAGACAAATTATTACTTACTGACCCACACAAGCTTATGTCTAAGAAAACATACAGTGAAGCCACTTTGTCAGACAACCTTGTTCTGAAGAACAAAAAAGAAAACGGGTTGCCAGTCACGTTAAAATGTTTCAGCACCGAGGACAGCATGCAGTGCTCTACGTGCATCGATTGACGAACAGTTCAGCACCACTGCCGATAGACAGCGACACGCCAGGTGCACTGTCTTAGTACCTTAGTATGTCTTTCTTACACAGGAATAACATAAACACAAAATAGACAAGGCGGTCTACAACACTACAAAGCCTATTTAAATACAAAGTGGACAGTCTACAGCACCACAAGCAGTGACACAGATAACCTACATGCTTACATGCGGTAAGCATGTAGGTAAACAACAGATTAATCTAACATTCTGACAGATTTCTTCATAACCAAAATTGAAGTTAATAAAGACTAATTATTGATGTTTGTAACTTTGTTGCGCCCTGAAAAGGTGAAAACGCCCAGTATTTTCCATGAAAAGAGCAGTGCAATTAGAGAAGGATCTGAAAAAATTAACAGAAATTGCTCTTTTTTCTGTTTTACACTTTTTGTCATCTGTGACCCCACACATTTATCAAGGTTAGCTAAATTAAGTCTGAAACTAAGCACTTATAATAGCAGTGGTGTGGTCAGAAGCCAAGTCAGACAGGTCATTATAAAAAAACAAGGTCTAAAGTAGGATAACATGTAATTTTATCAAAACAGTTAACACATTCAAAGTGTGTCATAGTGGTGTAATACAACAAACATTCTATATGCATAAATGAATTCTCACAAGCAACAAGCAGACAGTTTATGCACAGGCTCATTCTCAAACCACACACAGTAAACTGACTGACAAGTGTTTCAGGTGACTGAAATACTTGTAAATGCAAAAGTGGGGAAAATCCACCTAATTCAAAGCTTTGATGGGTTTGTCAATCCCAGTACAAGATCCAGTACATAATAGAACTTGCATAAGTTATGGATAAGTAAGATGTAAGAGGAGCACAGGATGCAATTTAATGTTTCTTACTCTCTGGCTCCTGGCGTTTTAATGCACCAGATTAGTACTTTCTCTCCATTTTACCTACTAGCTAAATTAAAAAAACACATCATCCTGATCATTAGCTTGGCAGTGTGCGACAACATGACGCATTCACAGATACACATGCTGCTAGATTAAAATGTATGTTCAGCCAGGCAGATTGGGCCCCAGGTGGGCCACTTTGTAACTGGAGCCATGGGCCCAGTATTGTTGAGTTATCAAGGACAATTTTGTGTTTTTGTGTTGAGAAATAATAAAGATATCATTAAAAGAAAACTTTAACACGGTAACAGTGAGGAAAATACTTCCGGATGGGTCCTCCGATCAGCCAATTGCAAAACATCAAATTCTGGGTTTCAAATTCAATCTATGGGGCATTCTAAAATCTATATTTTTTTTTTTTAATTATCATCAAATAGTTACATAAAATAACACAAATAACATAACAGCTCAGATAACTAAACACAAAGGAAATGATTCAAATAACATGCAACTACGTGGTTACAGTAATAGCAGCATCCATAGCAGCATCCATAGCAACAATTTATTTATATAGCATCAAATCACAATAGTTGTTGGCACTTTTCACATAGAGCAGGTCAAGACTGTACTCTTTATTTTAGACCCAACATTCCCCCATGAGCAAGCACTTGGCAACAGAAGCGAGGAAAAACTTTCCTTTAATGGAAAGAAACCCCGAGCAGAACCGGGTTCTAGGTGGGTGGCCATCTTCGACTGGTTGGGTTGAGAGAGAAGGGGGGAGGGGGAGAGGGGAGAGAGACACAGAGAAGCACAATAACAACAATAATAACAATAACAATTGATACTAATAATAGAAATATGACTAATAAATATAAATAAATAAAGAAACTTGAAAGTCACATGATGTTCATACTGTGATACTGAAGTCTGGACTAAACAGTGTTAAATGAAACGTGAAAAGCTTAAATGCCTAGACATGTCATGCCAAATGTCCTTAAAAAGTGGTGTTCTATTCATACGCCATCCCATGAGATCACGTTGACCACAGTGAGTGGTGACCAGACAAGCTCATTGCAGAACTGACTCATTGAGCCTAAATTTTGCTGCAGTTTTTTATTTACAATCATTTTTTTGGGAACTGCACTAACCTGGAAGAACAAGAACTATAATAATAATAACTCATGACAGTAATGATGGTGTTTATCAGTTTTTGCAAATTAACTTAAATATCAGCTAATTATATCATAAATTGACCACAAATGTCAGTTTACAATATGATCAAAATTAATAATGGATGTCAATTTATACTATTTTATTTAGGTACAGTCTATATCCATCCTTATCTATTCTTGTGTTTGTGCTTGTGTTTAGACATTTTAGAATGTTTTAAAACAAACAGAACACCGGCCCTAAGCCACCACGATGCTGATGATAGCTTCTAGCTGAAATGCATTTGTTTTTGCTTACAATAAATAAGAAGACTATTGATCTATGAGTGCTGGTGTTCTGTTTGTTTTGATCCTTACCACAACGCCCGTGCGCCCGACATAGTCTTCAAGATTTGGAGCTGTGCATGCTGCTACTTTTCACTGTATCTTTTTATTTATCTTTTTGAGAACGTTTTACCTCTTTGTTTTGTTCCTCAGAGTAAGGTATTGGAAAAAGTATAATTTTGGTTTTGCTACTGAAACTGGATATCATGACACAACTAGAATTGAAAAAAGGTCAGATAATACAAATGCTAATGTCTCTCTCCACATTCAAGATCAAACTCAGTTAGCAGAAACTTTTTATGGGTCACTGTGATATTCATTGTAAAGTGCAGCTGAGCGAGGTTGTGAAACCTTATTTATTATAGAACAATAATCTCAAGTGTGTATTCTGACCTCTGTGTACAAATGTGTTCGTTTTGTGTGTGTGTGTGTGTGTGTGTGTTCCTCTGTGTCACACAGTCCAACTAACAGTTGCAATTTTTCTTTCTCTTTTTCTTTGAAGCAAGCTCCCAGTTGTTTTTATTATGGAAGAAAAGGAGTCCTATAATTGGGATAGATATAAGATTATATTGTGTTTCAGAAGAGGCCTTTGATATCACTGATAGTAACTTGGCTTTTTCGTCTTTGATTAGACATGAAAGCGCCATCGGCACAATGTGGCACAGCAGCAAGCACGGGGCTCGCTCTGCTGTTTTTAATGACCATTTGCATTTCCCATTTGCATAATATGTGGCAGTAAATAGAAGCCTTTGCTTTAGATCAAAAAATATATTCATGCATTTATGTATAGCTATCACTGACTAGACAGAAATGGGCTACGATGATTACTTTCTGAGCTCACATGAAAGCCAAATTAAAGTTTGATTACAAAGCTTGTCAAATCTTTGCAAGGGTTCATACCTTGTCAAGGTTTGGCTTTGACTGAATTGGCGGTCACATTGGAAGTAAATGGTGTTGTTGTTCATGTTTGGCTATGACTCATGTAGCTCTTTTAAATGTGTCTGAGCTTGTAAACCCACACAAGCTTTTGAAAATGAGAGAATCTGAGGCTGAGAAACAATTCCTAAAGAATAACAGGAGACAGATCTCTTTCAGACTGATGCAGGAAGAACTGTTTTATTTCTGCCTTCCCTTCTTAAACTCAGCTAACTTTCCTCAACCACACAGGCCGAGTTTGTCACTGAGCGTAAGGAACTAACCTAACCAGTGATTCAAATCAGGTTTTGCCCTCCTTCCTGCTGCTAGAAATGTCTGAGGTGCAGCTGTTGAACCTGGGAGGACATGGAAAAGCTACAGCCAGAATTGCTGTGCTTTATTTACGGCTTTTAGGGAATGTGTGTGTATGTGTGTGTACTGGGTGGGCGGGACGGGCGCTCATCCTTTTATTTAGTAAATTCGATTAACCCCAGCATGCTGCATTTAATACCAGGGTCTATGATGGATAGGAGCTTTGCAAACTATACCTGCTGATGTGTTGGAGTGTTTATTCTCTGGTCTCCCTCATGTTGTTTGTTAAAATATCAGCTCTTGCCATTTTCTGTTTATTCATAGTGATTCTTTGTTATTTTATTGTCTTTGCCTCATATTACCTATGTAGGAGTGGAGTGTGACTCACTGCTTTATATTCTGGGTTCAGCCCTGAGCGTCAGTGTTTATCTGTACATAAAGAACTGCATCATTTAAAGTTTCATTCCCTTGTTGATCTTAAATATCTGTCTGGTGATCACTGGTGTCACTCCTTTGCCCTGAACTGAGCCTCCAAGAATGTGCACTGCTCCACATTACCCCTAACCCAATGCTGCTTTTGCTTGGTCTTAAATAATGGGCTTGTCACTACATATCTTACACCTGAGTCCAATATTGTTTACATTTCAGCAAATTCACATTATAAAATGTCATGTTACATTAGCAACCATCAGTACTTTGTGAACATAGATGTACAGACAACAACAAGCTGTAATACTTTTAATACTGAAGAAAAAGGTAAAGATTTCTATATCATTTATTGAAATCCAGCAATACTATAGTAATAAATAGATGCTATCATTGGGAAGAGTAAGTATTACTGATTCTAGCAGTATATGTATGGCATCTGTGCATTCTGGTTTGACTGAGTAATAGCTCTGAGAAGATAGGGATGCAGCATAAGTTGTGTGAAATATTAATTTACATTTTTTTGTACACAGTGCAACATTTTGTTGTACACATTGTAATGCATGTTCAAGTCTTGTAAATCATTTGACAAATATTTTACACTGCCATACTTCCTCCCACCAGGCCACTCAATTGCTTAATATGTCGCCATGTCTGAGTTAAAAAGCATTATGCAATACGAAGAACCCAGTAGAGGTCTTCCAAAAATGTTGGACAAGATCCAAGACTGACTCAATTGAATAAACCCGGGGATAATTAGACCTGATCCAGAATGCGGTCGACCTCAACACCAACACTGGAAGCAGCATGATGATCTGTCAATTAACAAACACCTGCAGTGGGAAAGAGCAGCAATAATGTAGCACAATAATAATGTTCTAATTAAGTCATAGAAACTAAATTCAAAAATGATTTGTTTATATGCTTCAAAGACTAATTTATAGAAATATGAATGTCCTGTTTTCTTCTCCTGCATCAACAATAAAACATACTGTAGCCAACAGAACTAATAGATACTATACAGACAGATATAAGATAATATTTTCTAGCAAATTTAATATCTGAATATTTAATAACATACATTTTTAATATAGGTTTCCTATTTCCTAGAATATTTTCTCCTGTGGTGATTATGACGTACCGTAGGTTAATGGTTTCAGCATCAGCTTCCACACTGTGGTCAGGATCACAGTGGAGACTGGAGGCTTTCTGCTTCATTTGTTGCTAACTTTACTCAAAAGTTGGCAAGCAAAACACAAGGACTTAGGTTAGTTCATGAGCTGCAGCATTTATTTACTGGCAAACTGTAGCTTAAACTGTACATTTTGTGCTACATTCACAGTTTTACTGTTAACTTTATTCTGCTCTGATCACCAGCACCTGCCTGCTCTGCAGCCACACCATCATACTCTGCCATTCTGTGGCACACCTGCTCTGAGCTATTCCTTTAAGGAGCCACACTACTCTCTCTCACCTGATTAGAACTAAAACTGAGCGTGCTCGGATCCATCTGGATCCATTCAGGTATTAGACATATTGACACATAGACTAGAGACCCACAGCAGTAAAACGAGACCCTACCCGTCCCAGTAGACTGACCATAATGGCGATCGACTCTGATCCCAGGTCCCAGTTGGGTCTTGGTCTTCAGAACTGACATGTGAACATCTCTACCAGGCAAATGTGACTGAAATACCCTTACTGGACCTGTCACTCTCATTCTTTTCTTTTGAACGTCTTGACCTCTCAGTGACGTTAGAGTTGTTATTTGTTCCCAGCTAAACTTTTTCAAATCATGTTTCAGCTGTATGCTGTATTTCTCTTTTAATTATATAAACCGTGTTGCTTTTTTTGTGTGTGTGTGTGTGTGTGTGTGTGTGTGGGGGGGGGGGGGTATAGGCTATTTTTTTCTGTATTTGCTTGATAATCTCCCCAAGGCATCTTTCTTGGATACCAACAGGGAAAACTTTTAAAAAGCTGTTATTGTTTTTTTTTTTTAACTTGGTCTAACTGTAGCTGGCCTGCCCCTTGTTTTTGTAAACATAATTACTCCTCCTTGGCTCTACCTGAACTGCAGCTCACCTTAACACTAAATGGAGTAATTAGCCTGTAGAGACCACCTCCACCTCCACCAGGCTACAAATAGATCCTAACCCACAGAGAATGTCTGGCATCACACACTGCTGTGAACCACAGGTAGACAGGTCTAATGAATGGAGGCTGTGTGTGTATGTGTTTGTTTGTGTGTGTGTTTGTGTGTGTGAAGGAGGAAGAGGGAGAGAAATGAGAAGTAGTGGACCTTGGTACTTTTTGAATACTGATTAAATTGTGTCCACAGAAGTGAGTATAGAAAACGGGAAAATATTGAAAGTTGGTACTTTGGACTGACTATTTAGATGCAATCAGATTGAATGAAAAGTGATTTTTTGCCAGACCTGCCACTCCTGTTTTTCCTGGGTTTCTCCTGTATTTTCACCCTCAACCTTTATTTTGAATAATCGTCATACACACGGATCCTTAAGTTTTGTATGTTTGTCTGATGTTACCCAAGTTGTCAGATTGTCTATGAAACACAATCTACACACACAATCCACACCTGACATACAGTTTGAATCCATCTGTCACCACAACCCGATTCAAGGAGCGTGTGCACAGCTGCTTTCTGCACAGGCAGTCTTTCCTCCTGTCTTCTCCTCCCTCTGCTGCTGATATGATTCACTGCCTGCAGGTACCGCTGGTAGAGAGGAGGGGCTGCTTTGTCTCAGCCAGCAGCTAAGTTTACAATAATTTGCCAAATTTTAAGATACGTGGCAAACTCAGATAGGTTAGTTAGGCTACATACAGACAGCTCTCATGTTATGAGCTTAACCAGCATGCTGTGGTTGTGTAAAACATACCGGCAGTGGATGGGAGACTGCAGGCAAAGCTGATGAAAATATCACTTTTCTACATGTTTATGCTTGTTGAACAGGTGATTTGATAAAGTACTTATTGGCTTTTTATTCGCAACAGTTTTGTTGCACTTACAGTAACGAGCGTAGTTGACGTCAACTCGAGTAAAACGTTATCTTTCACTTCATCCATTGTGGTAATTTAATTAAACACAAACTTATTTGGAAATAAGCACCCTATAGGGGTTTTATATTGTATATAAAACCCTAATTGTATTTTGGCTTCTTTCCAAGAGAGGGCCCCCATATATGTAGGATCCACTTTAAGGTTTTGATCATCTCGGCTGAAGTTGTGCTTTATTGATACATATTCCCAAATCATCCCACATGACAGTGAACCTGGGACTTGGGGGTCTGGGGCTCTCTTGGTAATTGCCTCTACAATTTGCTTCACATTCAGTTTGAAGACAACTTTAGACTTATTCCTCAGTCAGATGTCTTTTCCTGATTTAAATCTGATTTTTTTTCCCACATTATACTGTTTTTATTTAGGCTGTTTGTGTATATTTTATGTTATTATTATAGTAATATTATTTGGATACATTTAAGTTAATGACGAATTAAAACATTATTACTTATGTGGTATTAAAATTTCTACAGCTGTGTTTCATGACTGTGTGCTGCTTGGCTCATGTTTATTGTGTGTCATTTTCATTGTACTAACTTTAAAGCTAGTGCTATTAACATTTTTTCTAATATTGATATCATGGTTATTAACACTGTACATGTCATACTGCTTAATACTGCCCTGCATATCTTCACTATTTGCTCAGGTGGCTTTTGCTGCTTCGTTTTGCAATAGTAGATGTTATTAGTCTCACATGTTATTACATCAATGTTTTGCTGCATTCTGTTGTTGTGGCAGCGGCTGTGGCTCAGGAGGTAGAGCGGGTCGTCTACTAATCGGAAGATTCCCGACTCCTCCAGTCCGCATGTCGAAGTATCCTTGGGCAAGATACTGAACCCCAAATTGCTCCTGATGGCTGTGCCATCAGTGTATGAATGTGTGCGAATGGTTAGATTTCCTCTGATGGGCAGGTTGGGACCTTGTATGGTAGCCCCTGTATCCATTCAGCGTATGAATGTGTGTGAATTGACTCGTAGTGTTAAAAGTGCTTTGAGTAGTCGGATGACTAGAAAGGCGCTATACAAGTACAGTCTATTTACCATTTGTGCATGGTTTGTACACTATCTTAAGAGGCTGATTATGCTGTTACTGTTGTAACTGTTACTGTTGATTATGCGTCCTACTGTCCTCTGTTGTAATGTTTGACTGTTTTTCATTTGCTATTTTACTGGCTTGTAGAACATCTTGTCAAAGCACAAACAGTTGAAAATTAGCTGGCTGGTTTACACTGGCACATTCACAGACACGTTGATTCAAGCATGTTGTCCTTGTAAATAAATACATGAACAGTTCAATTTTAAAAAGGAGTTTTGTTTTTACTAAACCAAGTATCAATACTGAACCTCAAGTATCATATTGACACTACTGTTAAAAAATGTCAGTCATTAAGTGATGGGGGGTGACAGATGACTTGTGTTCTATTACAGCTGTTCTTATCCACACACACACACACACACACACACACACAGACACAAACACATTCTTGTGTGCCACTGATCCGAAAACCTCAGCTCTAATTGGACCATTTTGTTGACCAGGTGACCTGTGTCCCTACTGACCATCCTACTTCTACCATAAATCTCTTTAGGGGGCCTCTCCTTTACCTTTGACCTAATACCCCAACACTCACTCTAATAATAGCAAAGCAATAATAACAGTAGCAATGATAGCAATGCAAAGGCAACAACAATTACAATTACCACTACTACCATTGAAGCCTAAACTTTTTTCTAATAGCAGTTTAGCAAACTTTGCAAATGAGTTTTGACCTCATCAGCTTTCTGTACTGATGCAGTGACCTGTGTTGGTCTGTTTGCAGCAACTAAAATCCAGTTGGAGAACTCTGTTTGTGTGTCGCCTGAGCCAGCCAACTGCCTTGAGAGATTTGCTTTCCGTTGTAGCTGACCTCAGGTCTGCTCAGTGCGGGCTGAAGGCTGGAGGTCAGAGGTCGGGAGGAGAGGGCTTTGCTTTAACATCCCCTTTGGCTGTGTGTTTGTTGGCTTGTTTTTTCTTCTCCATTCACTTTGAAGCTGAAGGCTTTCTGTGTCCTTGTGGTTCGACCCTTTTTTTCTCTCTGACTTATTGCTGTTTTGCATAGTGAGATTGAAGAATGTGGGTGTATGTACATGTGTGTTTGTGTATATTCATATGTATGTGTTGCATTGTCGAGTTGCAGCAGTAGAAGCCCTGGCATCATGGGTTTGCTATGTAGGTGTTTTTATCTTGCTAACCAGTGGTAGTTGTCGTGGTTTACACCTCTGTCAACATACAAGCACACACACAAACACACACACACACACACACACACACACACACACTCCTTCATAAACACCACAACACACAACAAAATCTGGTGACACTGGCTGATTCACAGACACAAAGGCTGCTCAATTAGTATGAGCTGTTTGTTAGTCCACGTGTGTGTACATTTGAGCACAGGCACGAGTGTGTGAGACAGCAGCATGATGTGTTCATCAATCATGCTGTAACCAGTCTTTGTTTATTTGCATTTAGCAGACTCAAATGGAAGATGGGTTTTATGTACTTGGCACTTTCACCACAACCCCCCCACCCCCTCCTTTTCTTTCCATCTCACCTCACTTCTTTCTCTCCCACTGGGAAGCACTCCTCCCTTTTTATGTTTTTTTTTCTCATTTACTGCTGCACTTAGCAGCAGTTTTTGCCTCTCGAGTAATCTCAATTTGTACATTCCTCCTCAATATAAAAGTAGTAGAAATTTCACCTGACCATGTTTTTGAAGTGTTACTGAAGTGTTTCTTTTTAGTTTTAGTTTGACTTTTTAGTGTTAGTTTGACTTTTTAGTGTTAGTTTGACTTTTTAGTGTTAGTTTGACTTTTCTGTTGTATATTATTGCACTTCTACCTGGTTTATTGTAAATGCATGCCCACATTTTGTATTAACATGTAATCTGTGTCCGGATATCTTATTTGGACCATGAACAAACACGTTAGTGCACATAAATGCTGCAGAACACATTGCAAACAGAATGCAATTGGATCAGCCACACCACATCTGGAGGTGGTGCAGCTTGTACTGTGATCTGATCTCAAGCAGGTCTAAATGACATCTGTACAGTTTACAAAAAGGGTAATGCTATATGTCAACATGTTAGAGATTATGTCTCCATTCTTTTTTTATATCACTTTAAGAGCTTTTCATTTGCTAAATTGGGCTGGTATTTGTCCCTGTTTTGGGTTTGCATTTCCTTGATCTCTAAATTAGTCTTGAGCTCAATGGGTACTGTTTAAATTATTTAATTTGGCTTTCCTAATTGATTCCAGAATCTGACCCGGTGGTATACGTTATAAAAAGCATTAAGGACCAATTAACGATCACCACAAATATATTTGGAGCCCAGATTAAAAAAAAACCAAACAAAAAAAAAACCTCACATCCTGTTCAAATAATGCAGTTATGAAGCAAAGAAAGCAAAAAAAAAAAAAAAAAAATGAAGACCACTATTTCCTCTAAAGTGAACAATTTGTTGATGTATTTCTATTCATTTATCACACTGACTAACTGATCATATGTTGTCAGCAGTAAAGGAGGGTTTGGGATGGTTTTGTGGATGTGAATGTGTGTATTTTCAGTGTTGCTGAAGAGACTGGAGATGTTTTGAATATATGTGTCTCTCTGCTGCTGCTTTTGTATGGGCCTCTATTGACCTCTCTCTCTCCTGACTGATGTTAATGGCTATTTACATTTGCCTCGGCAGCACTCCGACACAACAGAGTTTGATTACATGTTTGGACAGAAGAAGAATTACCCTCAGCTTACGCTGTCATAACGCATAGATAAACCCTAATAATCCCAGCGTCCACTGGGAAAAATAAAACCAACTGGCTGCTAATGCTTCTCACTGGAATCATATTTATATCTCAAATCTGTTCTTTTGTTCCTCGTCTTTTCTTGCAGTGTCAAAGGGATGAGTGGACGAGGTTAAGTATATAATTTACTCCCCAAGTCATTCATCCTGCACTTATTGATTCCATCTCAAATTTAACTTTCAGATCGGCACCGACTCCATTAGAAAGTAATAACTGGCTGGGTCGATAAGCGGGAGCTGTACCAGTAATGTGTAGATTGAATGTAGGTTCATTGGAATGCACCATTAAGCGCTGGCGGTATTGTAGGATCGGGGGTAGGGGGTTGAGGAGGGGTTGGACATCTATCATCCTGTCCCGTACTCAGTCAACGATGATGGGAACAGAATAGGGGACAAAGCACTCCCCCAGTAAATTCATCATCTCCTCATTTTTATCTCTGCTTTACTGGCAAGTCTCAAGGAGGAGAGGGGTGTGTATGTGTGTCTGTGTGTGTGTGTGTGGAGGGTACCTATAGTGAAATATGACCCTCCTGTCAGTCTGACCCAATCAGGAATGAGACGTCATTCTCCTTTCTCCATGCTCCATGCACCGCAGACAGAAAGATTGAGATATGGCAGCTGATAGGTGTTTGGGCGTGAGCCATTTAGGTATGTATATAGCTGAGGGGGAAAAAAATGCAGAGCCAAATGAAGATAGAAAATAGAGGTGAGCCCAATGGTATTCAAATGAAGCCAAAGTGGGCCCTTTATAAAATATTTGTCCTCCTCCTTCACAGTCTGTGGCCATATTGAACTTTATGCAAATGGCTGGAGTCTTTTCTTCTGTAATTGTTGTTTTTGGCGTTGTATATTATAGAGCTGAGATGAGCAGCCTGGAATGTACTTTCTCCATCACATGTGATTTTGTTTCAGATTCCATGAAAAGCATCTAGGTTTTGATGATAGGCAGGAGGTTGTTTAGATAATTAAAATCAACAGTTTGTCCTCTGAGGAGTATGAATGTGGTCAGCAAGTCACATTGCAGTCATCCTTTACATTTAGATTTTTCTTGTATTGTTTTTTTGGCATGTTTGTTTCTCTTATGACAAGTTCCAATTGCTCAGCATGCAAACAGCCACCCATATGAATGTTTTTTTTTTTTTTCATTTGATGAGCCTATAATTGTCCTATAACTAGGACAACACTCTTTTCCAAAACTCATATAAATGATTAATATGAGGTTTTTTTACAGCCATAGTGGTGTGGTGTTGTGGTGTGTGTTTCTTCCTGTTCTCACCTGTGTCTCTCCCCAGATTGTCACCCTCCCCCCTTCCTTTTCTGATTTGCCACCTCTATGGTTCAGGTTTGGTTAAGTTTAGGTAACTAAAGTTTAGGTAACTAAAACTCCATGTTTAAGATTAGGGGAAGAGTGATCATGGTTAACAGAAAAGATATTGACTGTTGGTATCAAACAGGATTCACACTATCTAACCATCCACCCTGACCTCCTCCCTGAAGATATTGTCACATCAGCCATCCATCCAACAACATTTTCCCAAAAAAGAATGCAGTCATATTTTGATGTGGGTAATAAATACATATTTTGCTAGTCAATTTGTATATCATGATGGCCACCGTTTATGGTTTTAAGAGGCTGCTGGTCAGGGAAATGTGAAGATGAGTAAAGACAGGTTGACCTACAGTGTTCATTCTTGATCTTTGAAAACAGCATCTAAACAACTATCAATCTAAAGGTCTACTTACTCGATTGTTCCAGAGCTTTCCACTGTATCACACAGCCTATATGCTCAGTTGTATGAATTGTATTCAAACTTCCATTATTGAGCAATTTCTTGTCCATGTTATCTTAAAAGTTGTTAAAATTACCTTAAAAGCTCATTTTTGACTAAACCACCAATCCTGTTGTTTTTGTGGTGAGGGCAGCCCTCAGGGCCACCAAAACATACCATATTACTCTGTGTAAAAATGTAGGGCGGACATACAGGTTTACTTCAGTTGAAAACAGAATGAAGATTCGGAGTAAAGCAACCTGCACAGCAAGTGGTCAGGAAAAACATAGCCTCATTAAGTCAGTCCATATGTTGTCTTTAATACTAAATTCTTTTTGTTGTTTCTTTTGGGCAAAAGTTAAAGTCTGTGTAAAGGAAAGTCAGAGATTTATTTTTAAACACATTATACATGTTAGAAAATAATTGCTGAAAACGTGAAAAGACTTTGAACTATGTAGTACTGAAATATGGAGTTAGAACATTAAACTGTTTTTCACCATTTCTGTGTTCAGGATCTTTTGGGTGGGTCTGAAATGGTGGCTCGATGACGTAGAGGGGTTACTAGCATGACCCCCCCACACACACACTATATAAACACTGGAGTGCACATACTCATAGTTACTATTTTTACACTGGGTGGTGTTACAAACTTTCATCTGAGACAACTGGGATTCATCGATAATCTGCTGTTACTGGTGAATAGGGCTATTCTTGGTCAATGTTAGTGCTCAAGGAATTATTTTAAACCCAGCTGAAGCATCCATTGATGGGTGAAGCCACCTTCAGCACCGGCTGTGTGGTTGGGAGGCCCCCGGCCAGAGGGAGAACATTTGCTGGGCAGAATGTCACCAAAAAGCACGGCATGAGAGGCTTTTGCTCAAAGGGCGACCACCACCATAAAGCCGCTGAGGACATTTCAGCAGAGATTTGAGTAACGTCAGGTGCACTGAACTCCACTGAAAAATACAACAAGTTAACATACCAATGATTGGAGATAGTCCGTTTGTTAACTAGTCATTTAAGTTACATTTTTACTGAAACAAGTCCACATTTACCTACAAAGTATGTGCTGAATTAAACAGTGACTCCTAACGTTACTCTATTTTTAAAATATCATCCATGTTGCTTGCCTTACACCTACAAACAAGGCCTATTTTAACTTGTGTATTTTTATACGGGAATTTTGAAACCTAATTTTATATGCTTGGTGATTTTTTTAATGATTTAAATTTGGCTGGGTGGTGAATAACACATTTTTCTGTGCTGTGGAAAAAAACTCAGAACACATATTTATTATTGCTTTAAACAGACAGAGCTTAGTTGGAGTCCCTGAGATTGTAACATGTAGAGAGATAAGGTCCAGTCCGACACTGTAGAGAGTGCATGACCTTTTCTGTTCCCAGCAGGACTCATTTCAACTCCTCCACAACGGGATCAGCAGATTTTAATTTGATATAACTCAGTAAGGTGTGAACCACACAGAGATATAAACATTTCCTGATGTTTTTTCACAAACAAACTCAAACAAAAAATATTTTTATATGGATTGGATATGCTTTTTGAGACTTGTACCATCACAGCTGAAAGCTCTTTTTGTTGCTGACAAGGTGCAGTGCTTCTTTTTTCCTCTGAGGGCTTTCAATGTGATTAAGAATTCCCTCTCCTCTACCCTCAGGCATATTAACATGTTATTTGGAATAATATGTCATCATGGGGCTGTTTGTGTGTCTGTGTCACAGTCCTGTGAGCACAATACAAGATCAGCCTGTGATAGAAACATTGTATTTACATCCCAGGCTCCTCTTGTATATATAGATGATCTGAGTTGATTTTGGAACTTGCTGCATATATCTGCATAAAGAGTAAATGAGGACAAATACTTTTTAACATCTTTAAAATCTGAATAGTTTACAATGTCATATACATTCAACCAGAAAATATTCCTTAATGATTTCATCAATTAGCTACGGTAAAAAAACCTGTGGTTCAGTGAAGACTGTTTTCCTTGAAGGTCAGTAGAGGAGTTAGCCCTGAGACCTTCGCTGAGCTGTAAAAAAGATTCTGGAAGAAAAGATTATCAAAGCTTCTTCAGCCTCAAGTTACTAACTACAAAAATCTTATGTAAAAAGAAGAAAAAACAGCAGAAAGAGAAATTCTGTCTTGGTATATGAATGGAAAAGAGCATTTGGGCTTAATGGCTTTACCATAGCTCAGTTTACAAGAAAGTTAGCTACAGGACTTGTTAGTTTGTTTTCTCTCACAGAAGAAAAATAAAATATAATTGAAGCAATGGCTCATAAAAAAGCTAAAACTCACTTTCAGGGTCTCTGACTTAAAGTACATTAAATATTTAAAACCAGATGTATTAAACAAACTATTTAGAATTATGTTAATTTTCCTCATAAAATGTGCTGTTGTTGTGGGGACAGTGGGATTTAAGCCTCCATCAGTCCTTCCTTTATGCACAGATGTGCATATGATATATGTGATATTTGCCTCCTAATCAGTCTCTTCACTGCTCTGGCAGGTGAGATGTGAGGTGTTTTATTCCATCAGACAGGATAACACACACACACACACACACACACACACACACACACACACACACACACACACAGCAGAGGAGCAGCTCACTCGGTGGGCTGACTGATAGATGGGATTTCATCACTGACAAAACAGTTCTATCATCAAACTGGAAACACCAAACTCCAGTTGCTCACATTGTGACAGGTGAGGCTGCTTTGATCTTGGCTCCTTTTTTTAAACGACATTTTTTATCCATTACCTGAATTCAATAAAGCCACTCTTTGCCATTCTGTGGAGCCTCCTGTCTAGACTTTACCGAATAATGATGCCTTTCAGGCAGAATTGTTTCAGAAGCACTACATTCAAAACTTAGTGAATTCCAACCGGAGTCCTACATTTGCTAACTTATACCCATGATAACTTCGCTTTATAGGACAGCGTCACTGTGTTTGACATCTGACCTGTGTTTTTTTTGTATTGATGTGAGTAACTGACTATTTTAGATACTGGATAAACAATTTGTGGATCTGAAAATGTGCATGAGGCATCTGAAAAATGGCAGGGAAGAAAACGACACACTTTTGAATGAGAATGTCATCAGACAGCTAGATATCCATGCTCTCCAGAGGATGAACACTTTCCATTTTGGGCACGCTCTGAGGTTTCCTCTAGTGCCACCTGCAGGTCAAAGTGTCTATTAATTAGCTCTGTTACACCATCATATAATTTCTGAAGAAGAGACACAATATTAGATACTGAGCCTACTGTATGATTCACAAACTGTAGCCTAAGATTACTGGTGCTGGCTCTTTCTCACACACACACTGTCCCACCTCCTGAGCCTCTTCCTTACCACCTCCACCTCTCATCTCCCACCATAATTAGATTGGGCTTCTCCCAAAAGAAATACATTTGCTAGGTAGCTTTTTTTTATCTGTCGTTCCAGGGAGTGGCTCCAGCAACTCTAGTCATTTATTAGCTGGATTCACCTCACCACTCCCACACCTTATCACAAATTGCTGGGAGCAGGTTAACACTAAACGTCTAATTGACAGAATATTTATGCATTTCCACCAGTCAGTTTGGCTGTGAGGGGCCGCTGACTTCTCCAAGAGCCGTGTCGTGGCGAGACACACTGCTGGGGAAAAAAAGACAAATTTGTTTTTTCATGCTACAGTGCCTTACATGGATGTTGGTTTTTTTTTCACTACATTTTTTGGTGTTTTCAAAGTGTCCTACAGTCACATTTTGGATATTTCTGAGAGATTCTAAATCTGGAGGCTCAAATAGCATTTTCAAATTAAGGCCAGATGGTCCAGAAAATCACCGGGGTTATTACTTGTACATTAATAAAAAATTAGCTTGGGCCAGGAAAGCACCCCAAATCATAACAGAAACATTTTAAATCTGGTATTAATATTTATTTGCTCCAAGATTTAAACTAAATAAGTAGTTGGTGTGTGGTGTAGTTGGAAAACTTTCACCCTGTAATTGCTGATTAATGATCCTTCAGTAATTGCTGTGGATAAGTGGCTGCACTTGGGTGTATTGGGGAATCTGTGCATATGACCAACCAACATTAATGCCTTCTCCCTCAGTTTTTAGGACAAGCCAGTGCAACTGTTCATGCAGGGATGGATTTTGTTCAGGAAAACAAACTCAGTGTTTTTTAAAAATGTTTTCGTTATTATTCTTTACAGACACAAGAGCCTTCAGGTTTCTACTGTTTACAGGCTTTAGTTCAGATGTTCACATTGTATGAGCTGTGTTAAATTAATATAACGCTCCAATATAGTATGATCATTTTTAACCTCTTGAACACAGATTTTACCCTTATATTTCCCTTAAAGTCAAGGAGCAGAACTTATGCACACATGTAGATCGACAGGTGCGTCGGAGAATACCATGGACCGACTAAAGTAGAACAAACTGTTGAAAAGAACTAGTAGGCTCGTGCAGCAATTTATAAAAATGTATGTGAGACAACTGAGAAGGAATTTCTAATTGATATTTGTTTGCATCCAGGACACAAATACCCCCACCTTTATCCACAGGTTTAATCAATCAAGTTGTCTTCATCTGCAATCAGTTTGATCAAAGTAGTCCTTTAATTTTCTGTTAAATTCTTTGAAGCATGAAAATGCTGCTTGTATATTTTCATAATGTCTGGTTCAACTATTCTACAAAAAGTGTCAATGGATGCATTAGTGGTGTTGGGGCAAAAGGTACTCTTAGGTCTAAGAGGGGTGTGGGAAGCTCTGGTAACAGTGTCTCAGTTTAACCTGTCTAAAACACCCGAACAGGTCCACTTTTAAGCCAAAGGCATTTACACCACTGGTGGGCACAAATGATAGACCCTTGGACAGGAGGAATATCTGGTCATTCGGTAATTACTTAGAGGAAATGTTAATTGCTGTGTCTTTTTGAAGCTGCGTATCCAAGGTCAGTTTGTTCTTTTATGATTGCTTGCTTGTTTGTCCTGTGTCCCTGTGGGTCAGTATGAGAGGGACCACTTCAGTCACTGGATGCTCCTGCAGGTTGGAATGCTCCGCTGGGTCCTGGCGCTCCTGTGCGTAATTGCACACCAGCAGGCTGGGATGACATGCGTTCCTTTGTTTCCCAGACATTTATCTCATTTGTTTGGTAATCCTCAGTATCACATTTGTATTTCTTCAGCTTGGTAGCTTGTACCTTGTCTTTATATTTATTTACAGTCTTTACAGAGTCTTTTAAAGCCTGATAAATAAGTGAAAGGTCAGCTCTAAACTTCTGTTTGAGACTCTTTTTGTGCTTGAATTTCTTTAACTCACGTGCTTCAGCAGATACTTGTTCAATGATAAGCAGCCTGAGGTCCAGGAAACATTTATTAAGGATCTCTCCCCATCTTTTAATGAAGTTTTCATCTGATTGATCTGATTGATCTGATTTCCCAATTGTTGGAGCTTTTTGAATCCACAAGGCACTAGGAATATTTTTATTTCTCCAATATTCCCTCAAACTTGAGCCGTGCATTAGGAGACGTGTTTCTTTCAGATATAGTCTCTCTAGTTTGACTTTCAGGTTTTCTGTGGACACAGATCTTTAAATTCCATTGTTTGGGATTAATATACTCTGGACATCTTCAATGGTGAATTAAAAAGTAGTTGTGCAATTTTTTTGTAAGCGTGTGATCTCTTAAAAGGAACTCATTGTCTAAAAAGCTCCAAAAAATGATACTTGCAAGTAAGCAGGGTGCCAAAAGAAAAAGCAAAGAAACAAGCTCCAGCCAGATTTTAATTAGATATTGAAAATATTGTAAATATTTATCTTGGTATGGTAACTTTTCTGTATTATGACTATGTGTATCTTAAGCCACGTATAATGTGCATTCTCTATATTTCTCTCTATTTAGATTGTCATCATATGGTGCCAATGATGTGACTATGTATAATGCTTGATTCAATGAATGATGTCAGTCTGTAGTGTGACCTGATTGGTCCACGTGGGTCAACCAACCTATTTAAGATGGTCTCTCCTTTTGTCTTGTAAAATTTCCCTTAAAGTAAAAGCAGGTGTCCACACCATTTAATACTCTATATTTTGTTTTCTTCTTCTTCAAACACGTAATTCAAATATGTGAGACAGGGCTCGGTCAGCTAGGACATTTTCATTTCTTTCATTTCAAAAGAAGTGCAGCATGAGATGTGATTTTAAAGGTGAAGTAAATTTGCACAATGCTTTTGTTTTTGACAGTGCTAAGTATTGAAGAAATGGGTGTAGAATCTATTGAGGCATTGAATCCAAAATGTAGGTAAATCATAAGCTCTGTCACACCATCCAATTGTCAACCTCGTCTCCTAAAACTTATGTTTATAGGCCTACTACTAATTTGCACAAACAAATACAGTATGTTTTGACAGAAACATAATGCCACCTGGATTACATTTTGAACCAGAATTCTGAAGACGTCTAATGTTTTTATGAAACCTATCTGAAACCTATCTGCAAAGTCACAACATGTTCATACTGAAGGAAGCTACAAAATGTTCAAAGACAACTTATTTCATTTGTTGTTGTTTGTTTTTTTACAGTGTCCACTCATTGTGACGACTAATATTTTTGTGATTATGTTTAGGCAACTTAAAGCATGCTTTTTAAAATTTTATTTATCTCATTCAATCAAGTGAAAATATGCTAAATGTCTTGCACATCACGTTATACACATTTTTCCAAATTTGTATCTTTTGGTAACCTTTGGATCTTCTCCAGAATTGAAAATAAAGGTCTAGAGCTGAGTTCAGTTAAAGAATATAAGCTGAAGAGGTAAGTCAGTATGGTGTGGTGTTACCGTCTGAACTGCCTCTACTTTGCGTGGTCCCTCGTTGGATTCATGCATAAAAGTTAATTTGTGTTTGTGTATCTCAGAGATATGCACTGGAGACATGTTGCATTCACACTGTAGCGGTAAAGCGTGTCTCTGCTCACCTCTAAAAAGTGGTTGGATGATCCGGTATTTCATGCGTCTCGCCTGCATTTACACCTCAAATTAATGCATTTTTATTTTCCACTGCCTGAAGAGGGTCAAAAACACACATTTGTGAACAGATGAATACACACAAACATATACTGTATACCTGTCAGCCATCTTTGCCAGCATGGTGTTTGCTTTAAAAGGCTTGTCGCCAGCAGATGGTTTTCCAGCCAGGGAACAGCGGCTTTGTCATTAGCCAGTAGTGGGTGACGGGGTCCATATCCAGAGCTGGATCCAACCCTCTAGAGTGGGTGGTGGGGTGTGAGGTGGGGATGGAACGGGGGGAGGGGACCCCAGAGGAGGCGTTAATCGAATTTCTCGCTGTCCAGCACTCAAGCGCATCCCCACTGCTGAGAGATTATGCCCCACAAACTCTCATTGCCTGCCAAAAACTCTGTTTATCAGCTCACTGAGGCAATTTCAAATGCACCTTTAAAAGCCCCAGCAGTGGCGGCAGCATAGCGTGCTGCGTCTTATCCATTCAGGTGTCTTAATCTTGTCAGGAGGCATGCACCCCGGGTCGGTTAGATCTCTTTTTTTTTTCTTCCTCTTTCCTCCATAGTCATATTTGTCAGGGTAAGGAAGGGTCAGTGGAGTGAGAGAGGGGAAGCAGGTGAGAAACAAAGAAGGGAGAAACAAGGACAGACCAGACTGAATAAAGACAAAGTGAGATAAAGCTTCAGTGTTGAGACATCACACCTGCTGATCTTACAAATCCAAGAGCAGGACATTAAGTGGGAGAAACAAATAGAGTGCTAGGTTTGACTGATATATGGGTTTGCCAATATTTTGGGCAGAGAGAGGTCTTTTATTAAGAACTGGATATTGTGAAGCCAGTGTCACCCACATCTGACAGCATTGATTGTTTCTTTATGTCTGTTCCAGTTGCCCCCACCCAGCATACCACAAACTCGTTGTAAAACCTGAAACCTGAGATTTGCCTCACCTAGCTTAAATATATAATTCAGTTTAACACAACACGTGGTTTATTGTTGTATCCAATTTAATTTCTTTTGGTCACAATGACACTGTACTCACCAAAGTAATTTCTGATTTCTGGGTAAACAGCATCGCTATAACAACGTCTGACGTGGCAGAAACATGAGCAGTCAGATGGTCAGACAAGTTGCAAACCAACAGTTTATTCAGAGGATCTAAATCACTGTATTTAGAGGTACAAAGAATTTAATGTCCAGCTTTGTTTTCTCTTCCAAATAAGTGTGGCTAACCCATTTGTTTCCAGCTTGTCTTATCCTCTGGTGGCTTGTGTTGCTTGACCCGTCAGACATTTTTTTAGTGATGTCATGTTATTCTTAGCTCAGCAATTAAGTTGGTATGTACATTGTTATTATTACTGATGGCAATGAGGACCAACATTACAAAACCATTAATAATAATAATAATAATAATAATAATAATAATAATAATACATTTCATTTACAGAGTGCTTTTCAAGGTACTCAAAGATGTTTTACATGAGCTAAATCCTAAAAAAAACTGGGCCTGGTTATGGAGGGCTTTGTGAGTGAAGTCCATTGTGGGACAGGGAGCCAGTGGAGGTTCTGTAGGACAGGGCTGATGTGGTCACGAAAACGTGGACAGGTGATCAGGTGAGCAGCAGAGTTTTGGATGTACTGGAGTTTATTTAGGACTTTGGATGGTGTGCCATAAAGAATGCTGTTACAGTAGTCAGTTCTGGATGCTATTAAAAGCATGGATCAAAGTTTCGCCAGCAGAGAAGGAGAGTGATGAGCGGAGACAAGCTATGTTTTTTATAGGTGGAAAAAAGGTGATTAGATTGACATGGTGTTCAAAAGAGAGGTTACTGACAAAAATGACTCAGAGGTTGTGATTGTGTGGGGAGGGAGAAAGGGTGGAGCTGTCAATAGTGAGGCAGAAGTTGTGAGTGCTTTTGGTGAGGGATTTGGGACCATGTCTGATTTGTCACAGTTTAGTTTGAGGAAGCTGGCTTACACCCATGATAAATTTCACTGAGGCAGTTGGTCAGAGTGGAGTGAGTCACAGTGGTGATGGATTTAGTGGAGATGTAGAGATGGTCTAGTGTACCAGTGAGACAATGAAATACCATCCGACAGTTTGAGTTATAGATGCAGGAGTTTGTGCAGTGTTTTGGTGTCTGATAAACCTTCAGAGGTTAATGCCACTATTTTACAACTCCTTATGCAACATGTTTCCAGATGACGTTGCATTGCATTGTGGCAAAAGTTGAGCCAAATTCAAATTTTTCACCGGGCAATGTTGTAGCTATATCTTTTGCTGGAACCCACTGTGTTGGGACCTCCTCTGTGCCAATGCAGTGGTCGCACTGAAATGAATGCAGTGCTAGTGTCGGTCTGAACACAGCCTTTGTGCTACCCTGGAGGACAAAGAATCTTGGATCTATCCCTATATTGTGGACAAAGTGATGAAACTGAAATTGATTTTCTTATTTTGACTCTGAGCAAACAAGCCTTCGGGATTTTGTGACATTTCAAATATACACAGTCTTTTTTTTAAAAATTGAAATTACCTAATTTAGACATGGCAATGACAAAATAGCGTTTCCGGCATCAAATACCAACAGAAGTGATTTTCCATAATTTCACAGTGACAGATTGTGGATAGGCAATGGAAGAATTTACATTCAGGATATTTAGGGACACTACCAAGAGGGGTTAGTGACAGGAAGTTATAGGGCTTATGGGAAATGTGGTCCCACAGACATTGTAAAATGGAGGCTTCTTATCATTGTGAACAAAATCTTGTGTTGTAATTATAGCAAACTTACACTTAAAGTGAATGGTTTATTTATTAATGTATTTTATATACTTTATATTTTTAAAAGATCTATTCTATTCTATTGTTGGTACTCAGTTAGGAGCAGGTTTGGTTATTAGCAATAATGAATTATGGAAAATAATTGTTAATTATTAAAAATCAATAAAATTATGAATGTGAATTAATAATAATAGGGCACCACCCTGAGGTCAGGGACCAATAACCAAACAGTGAAAGCAGTCTCAAAAAGGGTGAACATTACAAGATGAACAGTGAAGGTCTGAATTCGAGCACTGACCCGTCACCAAGCTGTTATCACAGTATGTATACACACAATCACAGGAAACTTCTCTTTAAATGCACAACAGAATTTATTAACATTAGCAGTATCAATTATAAATCAGTAACGTTTCAATTAATAAACATCTATCATACAATTACAAACTATCAAACACAAGCAACAACAACAATAGTGGTTATAAGCGTTGGGTTGCACAGCGGTCTTCTTCAGATCTGTGTACTTATATACTCAGTTGAACACAGAGAAATCTCTACTTGTCCAGCGAGTCTCATCCAATGAGAGCTGAGAGTTTGACTCTGCTGGACACCTAGGTGTGAGTTGAGCAGAGCATGATGGGAGTTGAAGTCCGTTTGGAGTCCTTTTGTTTGACTTGGCACCTTTCTTTGTTATCAGGCTTTGTAACTGCGTGCAAGCCTGCCTTTCTCTCATGCACGTGGAATATGAGGCCCAACACTATACAATCAGTTTAAAACTAATTATATGATCCTGGCCACATGGAAGCTTGGCATCTCTGAAATTGCATGGGTCATGAGAATTTTGGTTCTGAAGACGGAGCCATAGGCCAGTAAAGGTTGAGAAACAGTTTAAATGGAAAATAAAAATGCCTTCAGCCTTTAAATACCCACTGAACTGCTGAACTGTGGTGGAGTGTTTTACACTCTAAGACAAAAAACAATCCTCAGTCCCTTATCTGAGTAGGGGAAAAGCATCATGGGAAGGGCAGGAGATCGGCAAATCCAGGTGTTTGTATGAGTGGGGTCAAATGAAAAAACTGCACAGAGCCTAATGTGGAGGCTGGAAGCAATGATTCACTAATGCTGTGTCGTTAATGAAGGGGTTTGTGTGCCGCTGGGCTCAAAGGCATATTGGTAGCGGAGGCGTATTGAATCAGTACTGACCCGCAAGGTTAACTCTTTGGCGAGGGACAGGAGAGCATCTTGCCCAGAAGCTATTGATTCACAATCACTCATCTGCTTGGCCTTACTTATCTTCCAAGTAAGTAAGTATGCATTTGATTTTCTCCTCTTCCCTCACTTTCTCTTTTTTCCACTTCCATTTTCAGCTAAAGGCACAGTTTTATGCAGTATTGCTTTTTTTGGAGGCATTTAATTACCCCAGTCAATTTGAACGTTCAGATAAAGGAGGTTCTGTTTTTCATCACAGTTTATCATAATGCCTCTCTATAATGCTACACGGTGCCCGTCTTTCTCTTTGCCCATCCTCACAATTCCTTTTGTTCAACTGGGAAAAAGTAAGCCGCTTAATTTCATATTCACTCCTACTCTTCAATTGAACGGGTGATAATTGCTGGGTGGAAGGTGCCTCGGCTTGATGCAATAGGTGTTAATCCGTTCACCATCCCAGATGATGCAAGGACAAAGTAATGTGTGTGGGGTTTGATCTACAGCTCTTTGTTCAATACTTCAATGCCCATAATACACACATACCTCAACACACATGAATATAAAACACTGGTATTCATCCTTGCCCTTTTCCTTACTTTGAATGCCCAGTCTTTCACTCTCTCTTCTGTTGGTCAAACTCTCACTGTTTGGTTTGGTTTGATTTAGTTTCCCTTTTGCACATTGATCAGGTCACTTTTTCTTTGGGAAACATTTTTTGTTCAGTATCGGCTCCTTAGTCTTGTTATTGCTTGTTCTCCATCAGACATGATTTAGGACAAGCACGATTATTCCTTTTAAGTACTTTAATTTTGTCATGGAGCATAATGAAGGGATAGACCTGTGTCATTATGCCTTGATAGTCACTTCTAATTGCCAAGAACACACATTTATTGTTAAAATGATTAGTTCATCAATGGACTGACAGAAAACTAATCAACAACAACTTTGAATTAGTCATAAAAAAGTCCACTAACTAGCTAAAGGTCTTACCTGGACTAGCAACAAAGTACGTAGGCCTAATATTTGGGCAGATAGGACCTTCTTTAGGACCTTCTTCCTGTGTTTACATTCACACTACTGCTCCAGAGTGAATGTTCTGACATGGCTTTTAGTGATGCATTTTGGAATTTATTCTGTATGAAAAGAAACCGCACCAAGGGAAAGTGCAATTCATCAGCTCATGCACTGATTCAGACCAGAGCAAAGTACAGCTTTGTAGTTTTAAACATTATTCTTAACTAGGTCTTCAATTGAACATCACTGCAAAATTACAATTTTTGTCATTAATTAAGTAAATAATTTCAGATGCATTCACTTTTTTCAAGCGTTTCTGTGTCAAGGCTGCTGCTCTTTTCCCTTACAAGCATAATGGCTCAGTCATTGGCTCAAGTCTTTTCCATATACAAGTTTTAGTGTTTTGTCCTTTATTTAGTATATTAACTCAACCCCGAGCACCAGTATCATAAACCAATTAGTGACTTTATTTGGAAGATGTATGGCTGCTCACATGACTGTGCTATTTAATAGATTTTATCTGGTTGAATTCCGTTTAATTTTGCCATCATCACTTCACTTGCAGCATTTCTCCGTATTGGGAGAAAATTAAAACCACAACAGCCCTAAATGTAACATGTCTTTGCTATACAATCAGCTGCAGTGCTACAACCGAGCAGAAACAAACCAAAACGGCCTCATAGATCAAGCGGGTGTCAAGTGGAGACATTACAAACACAAGTATAGGCTGTTCCAAGCAGATTGCCCTTTCAAAGGCATACTGATTAGATTTGAAAATCCAACAGTTAGACTTTTAACTCCCAATTAAGCCACATTTGTACTGAGTGCAAAGCTTAACTGAGTTGTTTGACTTAACAGTGTCTACTGAATGACTACACAATAATGTTTGCCTAATTAAAACAGCCACTTAACCACAGGAGCCCCGAAAAAAACACAACCACTACTCCTAATAGGGCACATTCACTGGTCTGAAAAGCCCAAGCTTTGTGTAATATCCGCCATATTGTCACTTTCTTGAATGCAGCCCAGTGTGCATTTGCTCATGCAGCTTTTATGTGCCTAAATTACTCCATTGAGAGATTTTACTGAAGTAGGGACACCTGTCCAAGGCTGGTGAATACAGGAGACACCAGACAATAGACACATGGTGCCAGGGCTGTGTCTGACCGTTTCAGTGCCCTGGGCCAGAAAATAATAATAATAATAATAATAATAATAATAAAGTTTATTTATATAGCACTTATCAAAACCAGAGATTACACAGTGCTTCACCATAACAAAAATGACAACACATGCAGACAAATTCCTCAAATCTTCAGAAGCAAAACAGTAAAAATAAAAATAAGAAATGTAAAAATATATGGAATATTTAAAATAGATAATTTAAAAGTATTTTCAAAGAAATGTGTTTTTAGAAGTTATTTAAAAGAAGACACTGATTTCATTGGGCAAGTTGTTCCAAAGTTGTGGTGCCCTAACAGCAAAAGCTCTGTCCCCTTTAGTCTTACATCTTGACATGGGAACTGCCAACAAATTCCTGTCTGAGGACAGGTTGATAAGGGGCAGAAATATAGTCTGATGCTAGGCCATGAAGTGCTTAAAAATCATAAGTAGAATGAGCGGGGTAATATGATCTCTTTCTTGTTTTTTTTAGTAATCTGGCTGCTGCATTCTGTACTATTTGGAGTCTATTTCGGAGTCTATGAATTGTTTTCAGATTTATGCCACTTAGGAGACCATTACAGTTATCTAATCAATGAGGAAATGAAAGCATGTATGGTGGTTTTGTATCTCTGAAGCTCAGACAACGGATTTTAGCAATATTCCTTAGATTCTAAAATCAGGAACCCCCCACCCCACCCCCCATCGCCTCCTCCCACCCAACCCCCATCCTCTAACCCTCCAACTGAGGACACTGAGGTCATGTCCTCAATATTTTGGCATTTCAGCAACCTGAGGGCATTAACATTCTACATGTGAAAAAAATGGTGCTATGGTGGTATTTTATACACAGACTACTCTTAAGGGATGTGTTTGGGTTTTAAGATATTTTTGAATATTTGAAGAGAGTGTGTTAAAGCTAAAATGGAAGGTAAAGTTTCTCTTTAACTTGGAGACCCCAAATAACAAAAAATAACACAAAATAATCATAATAGCACTGGTTTAAAATGTGCATCATGCACCATGTTGACACCATTTGGCACTGCTTTTGGCTGGTGGTTGTCTGCATGACTGCCTACTCTGCTCCTAAAAACAGTCCTGAGAGCCTACAATGGCCACACTGGCATCAGAAAAGAGGGCAAAGCAGTGCTATGGGCCACATGAGCGTGAGGGTGCAGCCCTGACAACATGTCAGTGCGCCAAATGCATTGACATTTTGCAGGGGTTGTTGCTGGACAATGAAAAGCCTGAAGAACTAGCATGTATCTGTGAATATTGAAATGTCACATGAGAAGACGATGAGTTATTAAGAGAAAAGGGCCATTTCAGAGAGAGCACGACAGAGCAGCAGATGCCTTTTGTCTCTACTCAGATTCTGCACAGCGACATCTGTTATGGATTGTTTCATACGCGGTGACCTTCAAGCCTACTTAGAAAAGAGAAAGAAGGAGATAAAGAAGAGTACATTTCATTTCTTTTTCCTTGCCCCTTATCCTTGGTAAATGCACGAGATGGGCTCTGAGATTTTTCCTTTCTCTTTTCGTGGCAAGGTGATGGCAACAAATCACCCCTGCCATCCTACACCAATCAGCTGGAACATTACTAAAGATCACCTACAGGCCCCTGCTCTGAATACTTATGGGAGGGACTTGGTGGCTTCTGGGAAAGGTTTAGCAGGCCCGCACTGTACTCCATCAGGCTGTCATTTAAGTCGTAGCTGAAGCCAGAAGCCTTTTCAGTGGCACTCAGTGGAACATCATGTACAGAAAGCAAAGATGGTGAAAAACATTTCAGTGACTTCACTCTGCATCATTTACTGCCTGTGTAACTGCTTAAAGTGTGCAGTGTGGGCAAGTCCAACTCTGTGCTTTTACATTTTGATTTACTAAGACTCATTTCACATGCAAGTCTGTAGACATTAGCATTGTGTACTAGTGTGATTAATAGATTAAATGACTGATTGATTTCTGCAACATCTTTTTTGATTTTTTAATGATTTTGTTGTGACTCCCAAATCCCCGCTAATGACTTGAAACACAAAGTCACCTTAGAATGTAAAATATTAGAATTTTAAGATTTTTTGAAAAGGACAGATGTTACGCACATCACAACATACATTATAATGAAAAAAAAAGAATTGCTTGAAAAAAATACAGTTTAAAAACATGTATGTATAATGGTGCGGTGAGAACCATAAAACATGGATCAAATAGAGTCTGAGTTTGAAGCAGTTCAGCTCAGATCCATGACTTGTCCTGCTGGTTTTCCCTCAGGCTGTGACATGCTCTGACAGATTTAGCTGCTTCCATGAAAATATTAGGTTTCCTCCAAGTAAATACTGAATTTTGTTTTGGTCTGGGAATGTGTCAAATTCTTAGTATTTGAGTTTTATTTTTGTGAAGAACTTGGTTCTTATGTATTTGTAGCATAAAGTGATAACCATCACCTAAACCTAACCTAAACCAGGTGGGTTTCATTGCATAACATTATCCATACCTAGTTAAAGGTTAAATTCATAAGCAATAAAACATTTCACTCAAGAGAGTCTTGAGAAATGCAGAGAAATACTATATGCTTTTTTTCCTTGAAATTGTCACTTGTGGACACAATGGCTGCTGTTCAGCAAAGTTTCATAAGATTACATTAATGCTATCTGCCTGACGCACATACTGAAGAAACCTTCTATTAATGTTAGCATTGAACAGTGTGGTATTCTGTTTTCCCTGTATCTGCTAATGCAGACTAATAGTGTATAAACTTAATTCCTATGAGACACCATTCTTTTATTTATTCCATACTGTATGTGCTCTATAGTTTCTAAATCCCCTAAAGCCTTGATGAAATGTTATCATAGACTCCATACTATAATATTGAAGACACAGACTATGAGAATATAGTGGTTTACTTCACGGCCCCACATGTATCTGTAGGCTCACAGACTTGAGATACCTTGCAGTAGCAGTATACAGATATTGAAAGAAAAAAAAATTATAACATGCAGGCAGCAGATGGTTACAACCCACTTGGACCAGGTGTGGGACTAATGTGACCTTCACTGCACAAGAAAACAATCTCTTACTGCTATCACAGTGGCATACATAAAAAAATAAATAAAAAATGGGTGGGCGTAGGTCGTGGTGGGTGGGGATGGAGGACAGCTTCTACTGGGGCAGGACAATGGAGGAGTGCATTAACAGCTTCTGTCTCGTGTCCCAGCAGAGGTGTCAGCTTCGTGGCATTGTGTTTAGCCCCCTGGCAGCGTGACCTTGTCTCACTGAACAGTGGCTATTAATTAGCCAAGCATGTGTGTGTGTGCTGCTTGGGGTGGTGGTGGTGGGTAATAGGTGGGTGGCTGGAGGGGAGGAGGGTGTGAGTGGCATCCGTTCGCAGCCAGCCTGCCTGCCTGGCTGTCTATATGCGATCAATGAGGTGGAGGAAGGTGAGGAGGAAGGGCGGAAGGTGCTTTGGAGGCGAGGCATGTCTGCGAGGGCATTTTCCATGACATTAAAGAGCTCTTTGAGCTATATGTTGCAGCCACGCTTCCCCTGTCCTCCTTGCATGATGTTGCCTCCCAGTGTTTCTGCTTCATAGATGATGATGTGCCTTGTTGGGCTTCATAGCTCCTCTGTATGTGTGTGTGTTACTATCTTTCTCTGCCCTTGGCCGAGGCTCCAGAACACATGAAGTCATGCTGGGCAGACTCCATGAGTGAGTGATTTTTCTCTGCTTTGCTCTGATCGACGGCCAGCCAGCCACAAAAGCCTGCCATCCCTCTTAGCTACCCCCACCCCCTCCACCTCCCTTGTTCTCCTCACCACAGCCACTTCTTTCCCTCCTCAGCCACCCTTGCTCAAAACTCTTCTTCCTTTCTTTCTTTCACCTTCCTCTTTTTCGCTTCATAATTCTAACCCCTTCTCCATAACCTCAACCCCCTTGTCTGTCTGTCTTTTCTCAACCTAAATCCTTCTCTGTTTCCTTTTTCCATCCACAAAATATGATTATCAGTGTCTTAGGTGACCCTCTGACCTTTTCTCTACTGCCACAATTAGGTTAAAATTTCTTGTCCAGTAAGAAATAGCTGATTATTACAATCATATTGTGATGAAATCTTTTGAGCACATTCATGCTCCCCACAGAAAGAACCCTTTGATTTTAATGACCTTCGTGACCTTTCCTATAGTGCCATCCTCAGGACAAAGTTTACATTTGCATTCATGACAAAAGAATAGAAAAATCCTCCATGTGTTATTCATTCTGTTCAGCAGAGCCAGGCAAGTGTCAGGAGTAATTTTATTTAATTATGTATGTATTGTTTTTAATTTGTTTGCATAAATTAGTATGTTGTGCTCTCAAGTTAATGTTAAGTTACTGTAGTAGTACTGTAGGTTGTTGTGGCTACAGTGAGGGAAGAGCAGCAGTCGAACACATTTTACTCAACTACTGTATTTAAATACAACTTTAAGATACTTTACTTGAGTATTTCCATTTTATGCTACTTTATATATACTCTACTACATTTCAGGGCTAAATACCAGTAATGGACCTTTTACTTTTCTACATTTATCTTACTTATAGTTACTAGCCTCTTACAGTATTACACACAAAACATGATTAGATTCTAAAATATGATGCATAGTTATAGAGTGACCCAACAGTATATAACATAGTTAGAATCAGCACCGACCCAACCAGCTATAACATTAAGATGATGGTTACATGTTGATGAATCAGTAATTATAATAATGTAATACTGACAAGCCAGGGCCAAATGTCTGCCTGTTTTTTCAAAAGTAATTTCACTTTTGATACTTGAGGTACATTTTGGTTGTTATACTTGTGTACTTTTATTTAAGTAACACTCTGAATGCAGGACTTTTACTTGTAACAAAGTGCTTTCACATTGTTGTACAGCTACTATTACTTAAAGGGGACATACTGTACACATTGTATTTCGGATCAGAGTTCGGCTCGAACATATACGGATGTATTTGAGAAGTTGACATTCTGGGTAAAGAACAAGAAAAAGTAGTGAAATCCGGCTACTATAGTTTGTTTCATGGTTTTGCGACATAGCTGGCAGAAGTCTGCCAAGAGGCAGCTTCCGAGAGCTGACCAGTTTGAACAGAGTGGGCTCATCAGTAGGGGGGCCTTAAAGAGAAAGTGGCTAAAACGGCCTGTTTCAGACAGAGGCTGAACTGAGGGGCTACATAAAGTGGCAGTATAAGATAAATAAGGAGTTTTTTGAACTGTATCAATCATTCAAAGATATTCCAGTTCCCTTTAAGTAAAGGATGCAAATACTTCTTTTACCTATGGAGGAGCACTTGAATTGTTAGAGCTGGCTAGCAGCCAAATTTTAGTATTGAGGAGCCTATACTGAATTCATTCTTTCATATTACAATTGTTAGATTATCGTATTCATTACGTTTGTCCCATCAACACTGCTGTCATTTCACATTTACCAGTGTTTAGCCTAGTGCAGTCCAAAATAAACAGGAAGCAGTCAGACCATGGACAAGCTAATGTAAATTAACTTCTTGGATTTAATGCTGATTTGATCTCATTCTGGACATACCTGGATATACTTCAGATTTTTCCTGTAAAAAAAGTGCTGTGTCATCTTTGAGATCCATTAAATATATAATATATGTATATATAATGTATATATAAGTATCCACAAATGATTCATTCATGAGCATGAATTAAGTAATTTTTTCACAAATTATTGTGCAATTTGTTTGCACAAATTATTTTACTTACCATGCTCTGTACTTTCACATAGGGCTCGGTGATAATTCAGTATTATCGACTAATATTCGACATTCCAGTGGAATTGTATTGTGATGTGTTATTGTTTTACTAAACTATTTTGTCAAACTAATGATTCCAAACAAAATGCAATGAAAAATATAGCAGCCTGTAGGGAGATGATAGTAGAGCTTTACAAGACTTTAAGTTTTTTTTTTTTTTCTTTTACTCCAGACTTTATCCCTTATTTCAACTCTTTCACCTCATCATACCCACCAGCCTCACACATTGAAACACGCTGGCCCCTCCTCAGTTTCCAGTGCCAGGGTATCTGGTCAACCACCAGCGGGCTGCAGGACAACCATTACCCCCCACCTGCCTCACTGCCAGCCTGCTGTGGCACGACAGCTGCTACGATAAAGCAGCACACCTCATCCAGAGAGCAGCTCCACACTGGAGGTGGAGTAAAGGCTAGCTTTGAGTTGGTGTGTGTATGTGTGTGTGTGTGTGTGTGTGTATGGATGTCCTTCAGCACTAAGAGCATTGGAGGGAGATGTAAAGAATGCTAATGTAGTGAATCACCAGAGTAAGGACTGACTTGGCCAGCCCTGGCATACATACACTGTATCTGTTTGTGTGTGTGTGTTTGTGTGTGTGTGTTTATGTGTGTGTGTTTATGTGTGTGTATGTGCCTTCCTGCGCGAACACCCTGATGTTCGCCTATCTCTGAAGTCAAGTGAAGAGAGAGCAAGTGAGAAGTGGGCGAGCCAAGGTTAAGTACAGGAACACAGTGATGGGCTGTGCATTTTAATTAAAGCTTGAGCAAACACTCTGCAATTCCCCTAAATGCCCCCTGTGATGGATGACAGGAACTGGTGTTGTCTATTTTTCTTCTCAAGAGGAACTTTTGTGCAAGCGGCAGTGTGTATGGACTCAAAAGGCCAGGCCAGTCAAAGCCCTGCTCCTTTAAGCTTTATTGACTCCTGGCACTACATGCCGAGGGAGAGTATTGGAGAGAAAATGAGTTACCTTGATACACGTCTCCCATGCAACTGCTATGCACTTTCAGTTTATGTGTGTGTTTGTGCGGCTGTCTGTGTGCACTGCGTGTTACAAAAATCTGCCCACCAAAACTACCATAGTCCTCCTGCACAGGAAAGATTTCACATTTCAACAATATTGTTATAAACTCTGCTGGAGCTGCCAGCCACTCCATCTTTACAAACTTTTGTTGTACTGTTTAAATGGATGGAAATTTTGAAAAAAATTCTAGTCACCCCAAACTTTTCAAAGATACCAAAACTGTTGGGCTGAGTTTGGGGGGGATGAGTAAAAAATGATGCAAAAGACATCTAAAATGTTTCACAGTTATGGAATGATGTAGCCATAAAAACAGTGACATCTTGGAGTTGAATATCTTCTATCTATCTATGCAGACTGTTTCTGAATTCACTTTCTCATTCAGTTATTTATCATTTCCTATTTAATAAAAAGTCAATAGTCAGCTCTTCAGTGAGTAGTAAATTGTCATCATCAGCACCTGCTAGATAAATCAATAAAATGTAAATATTGCTCCATCACAGATATTGTGTCACATAACGACAGTTTACACATCTATCAAATACTTTAATTGTGGCAGAATGGAGAGAACACCAAACCTTATTATTCCAAGATGGTTACCCCCCCACTGTTAGCCGTGCAGTCACACCAAATACTGTCAAGAGCTGTTTATATTGTGTTACATAGTTGTAGCAGTTGGTTTGCAAGTAAAACTAAACACAAACTGTGTACAGTCCCTTTTTAATCAATGGACTAAAACAATGAATTGATTGTATTGTAATAATATTGGTTCACCAAATGGGAGATATTGTAGTTGTCAGAAATGTCCAATATCGTCCAACTCAAAATTATATTACTACTTTCTTGTTTATTTTTTTCTTACTCTTTTTTACTTATTTCTTTATTAAACAGCGCATAAATGTTACACGTAGAATCTGGGCACTCAAATGAAATTGTGGAAAGTAAAAATAGTGCACAAAGTAACATGTAGGAAGTGATTTCAGACACCGCCTCAGTGTATCGTCAGTGAAGTGTTGTAACAAGTTGATATGCAATATAAATGTAAATGATTTTGCCAAACTCTTTCCATACATTTTCAACTCTGTTTCCTAGAAATTAAGTTCATATACTACTAAATTGTTTTCCCAATCATGTTGCATTGACAAACGTAATCTCTGCCTGGATTATGTTCACAGGTAACAGGTATACATATATATATATATAGATATATATATATTGAAGTCAGAGGGAGGAGATCAGGGTGGATGCAGGACCAGGTTTGCATCCCGGGTCCCGTGGGTGTTCTGGTTTAGGCAACAAAAACACTTTAGGTTAGTGAAAGATCATAGTGTCGCTTAATTGTTAATAAACATGTTTTGATTCAAGTCATTGCAGATTTTTTTCTGTATTAAACAGAGACCATGATGAACTCCCTAACCTTAACAAAATGCTGCCAGAGTCTAAACATAACCAGTTTTATAATGCTGTAGTTACTTCTAGCAGATATTGTACTGCAGGATCGGATATTTTGGTGGGAAAAAAAGAACTAGGTACGTTGTCTCTGAACATTTCACTTACTACATTCAGTATCAATATTTTTGCAACTTGCCAAATATGTTAATTAACAACATATTCTCATTATGTTGAAAGGAAACGTAATTTAGCCAGCATTATGTTTCTAGCAAAACATAATTGCTGTTGCAATTTAGTTGTACATGAACCTAATTTCTAGGAGACAGGGTTGAGAAACATAAGGGGATATTTAAAGTAAAAATCAGGAATTGAATTAAGTCAAAAGTAGACATGTCATAAAGTCCTGCATTCAAAACTTATTAAATGTTTAATTGTAGGTACAGTAACATACACACAGCCTTGTAATGTTGTAGCTTGTAACTACTTTATATAGTAGTTTAATTTCTAACAATTAATATTTTATAAACTGCTCATAAATCTTGTATGTAAAATCTTGTAATCTCAGAGCAGAAAGTACTATTTTTCCCTCTGAAATGTAGAATGTAAAAGTCTGTTGAATATATTTTTTCTATGAGTAGATGAAGGCTGAGGGGCAAAAAGTGTCACCTTTCTGCCTTTACAAGGCCATTTCTCTCCAATGTAGTTACAATGAGAACGCTCCATAGTGCTTTAAAACGCTGGGCAATAGCTGAGTCCTTCCAGTGGCTTCTTGACTTCACAGGGGACTTGTAGTGGGAGCAATAACCACACAACCTGTGCACTGCACTGGGACACTGCACAGCTCAACGAGCCTCTGTGGTGATGTTACAGGAAGAGCATTTTGATAAGTCTGATGGAGGAAAATAAACCATGGGCACTGTGTGTGAATGTGTGTGGATGCTAGGGCTGTGTATGGAACCTCAGTATATTTTTATTGCTGACTGAATAGTGTCCATAACAGTGAGTATTAAAACCCGTCAGACACTGAAAGTAGCTCAAAAAACCCATGAAAACAGGAATTCAAAAAATTAGAATACTGTAAAGAAATCACCATTTACTCCTCAGTTTTTGCAGAAAAAAAGAAATTAGGATGACATCAAATCAATCAAAATATGGTACTTTCTAAACGATATGTCAATGTTCAATACTTGGTTGGGAATCCCTTTGCCTTAATCACTACCTCGATGCGCCGTGGCATTGAGGCAATCAGCCTGTGGCATTGCGTGGGAGTTACGGAAGCCCAGATTTCCGCGATGCTTGCTGTCAGCTCTTCTTTGTTTTTGGGTCTGGTGCCCCTCATTTTCCTCTTGATAATACCCCATAGATTCTCAATGGGGTTTAGGTCTGGTGAGTCGGCTGGCCAGTCGAGCACTGTGATGGTATGGGCATTAAACCAGGTTTTGGTACTTCTGGTGGTATGGGCAGGGGCCAGGTCCTGCTGGAAGATGAAATCTGCATCTCCATACAGATCCTCAGCAGAAGGAATCATGAAGTCCTCTAAAACATTCTGGTAGACTGTTGCGGTGACCTTGGATTTAAGAAAGCAGAGTTTACCAACACCTGCACCGGACATTGCACCCCAAATCATGACTGACTGTGGATATTTCACACTTGACCTCAAGCAGCTTGGGTTCTGTTCCTCAACCGTCTACCTCCAAACCCTTGGACCTTGATTCCCGAATGAAAGCCACACTTTACTTTCATCAGAAAAGAGGACCTTGGACCACTGGCCAACAGTCCAGTCCTTCTTCTCCTTGGCCCAGTTGAGACGCTTCCTACGTTGGCTCAGGCTCAGAAGTGGCTTGACCCGAAGAACCCGACAGTTGTAGCCCATCTCCCAGATGCGTCTGAATGTGGTGGTTTTTGAAGCTATGACTCCCGCCTCATTCCACTCTTTCTGGATCTCTGCCAGATTCTTGAATCTTCTCTGTTTGATAATCCGCTGAAGCCCTTATGCTGGTGCATCTTCTCCTGCCACATTTTGCCCTTCCACTAGACTTTCCATTGATATGCTTGGACACAGCACTCTGTGAACAGCCAGCCTCCTTAGCTATGAACTTTTGTGGCTTATCCACCCTATGGAGGGTATCAATGATGGTCTTCTGGCCAGTTGTCAAGTCTGCAGTCTTCCCCATATTGAGCTGAACTAGTAGATGATTAGTGTGTGACACTCAGTTTAAAACATTCATGCCCTGCAAAATTGGGCTGATTTCTTCACAGTATTCTAATTTTTTGAATTCTTGTTTTCGTGGGTTTTATGAGCTGGAAGCCCAAATTATGTAAAAATAAACAAATAAATACTTGAAATCGTTTAAATTGTGGGCCCTGAATCTATAATCTATGAAAGTTGAACCTTTTTAATGGAATTATGGAAATAAGTTAACTTTTCCATGATATTCTAATTTTTTGGAAAGGGTCTGTATGTCAGTGACTGTTTAAACTGCTGCAAACCAGGAGGATGGTAGATACATTTCCATATATATACAGCCTATATCTTTGTCTTTCTCTGTGCTGTGTGCTGATGCAGATGAGCTCTGACAGACACTGGGGTCGGGGGTGGGGGGGTGGTAGGGTCTGTCTGAGACTATAGTGGGGCAGAGGCAGTGGAGGAAAAAGATGGATGGATGGAAGTAAAAGGAGGAAAGTTTGTCTATCTACACTGCAGTACCATATAACTGCTGTTGTTAGGACATGATATGTCACACATTTCTGTTGTAAGCATTCTTAACATTTTCTACTAGGAAAAAATATGTTGTTGAATCAAAAGTCTTCTATCTCCTTTTTATACCATTGCCATTATTTGCGTCAAGGTGTATATTAAAACTGTCAAATCATATATCATGACACCTCAAACATGGTGCCACTTAACAGTTTGGTTATCATTCTAAATCTGACCTCAAGGTGGTTGCTGGAAGCCATAGCAACGGCGCTGCTGCTTCCTGCATTACCACAAACTAACCTAACCATGTGTTAAACTGACTGACCACATGGTCAGCTCAGTAGCTGATATGGAGCTTTTGATCCCATCACACAGTCTTCCTCAGCTGATGGAGTTGCATGTGTTATGAAAATGTAGATGTTCAAATTTCCTTAACTTTAAGGCCTTGTCATCCATGTTGACTTCAAATAATCTTTAAAAACTGATAATGATGGACACAGCCTCTCCTTTTATCATGGCATATGGGTCACAGTGCACTGTGTCCTGATATAGAAAATAATAATATTCCATTATGTTCATTATTGTCTTATATCAGGACACCTTCTCATGCATTATCACTTACTAAAATATGATTTTATAAGAAAACCTTCTTGCTATAATTGGAAACATTTTCTTCAGAAGTTCCACCATCAGTGGTCAGTCTTTGTCAGTGTTATTTTCTATTCATCTCTCCTCAACTATCTACTATGGAATAATGACAAAAACTTGTCTTTATCATGAAAAAGCTTTCTTCTTTTGACAGCATATACCTTAGTTATAACATTCAAACCTTCCTGTCATAATGATATATTGCAGGAGTCATTTTGTCCTCTCAGTGGCAGTTCTGCCTTCCTGTAGCTCCCTTCTTTTTTAGAGCTCACAAGTGAGTGTGACTGACACAGAAATGTGAAAAGCCTGAAAACCAAAGTTCCAACTAGCTCCAGTGTGCATTATTTCTTTTACCAGAGCTCATTCAGTCTCTGTGGGGAAGAGCATCAGCTGAATGCCTATAATGTTAATATTTATGTATACAAGTGCAGGATATTGTATTTTTTGAAAATGTTCCCCATCTCCCTTCCTCCTCCTATTCTCCTATTCTTCCCCCTCAGCCCAACAGTAAGCCTCTATTCATCTCTCCTCCTCTCATCCTCCGCCGCTGACTGGTTGCCATGCAGCGGGCTGTCCATCAGTGACCCGGTAACTGTTGCTAGGAGAGGAGTGTAATTTTATCGTCGATGCTTAATTCCTCTCCTATTCATGCGCTCTCCTTACTTCATATTCCTCCTCTTCTGGCTTCTCCTTCACCCCCTCTCCAGCCCTCCTTAAGCCCATCTCTCTGCTTTTAGCCTCATCTTATCCTCCTCCTCCTATTCTCATCTGTCATTCCTCTCCTTCCTCATCTCCTTCAATGTCCTTCACCTCTGTTTTCAATTCACCCACCATCTCTCTTCACTGTCACTGACTTAAACATTGTTATTCTTGTGGTAGGAGCCTGTAGGAAAATCCCCCCCAGTTTGGGTCTGTCCGCTTGCCTTAGTGGGGCATGAGCTCTGGATAAATAAAGCGAGCAAAGTGATTGGACACATCTGAATGACCATGACCAAGATGTGATATGGGAGGGGGAAGGAGTGGGGATGGGGGCCCCCCAGGGTTCAAAGGGGAATGAAAACACAAGGAAGAAGGGAGCGAGGCAATAATACACTGCAAAAAATATCTATCTCAAGTAATTTCTGTCCTCTATTAGGTCTAAAACATTTTTTAAAATGAAAAACATTTGAAAGCAAATGAAAAATTTGCTTGTGGGATAAAATTCATTCATTCATTCATTCATTCATTCATTCATTCATTCATTCATTCATTCATCAATACATTCATTCAGCCTGTTGAGCCAATTCAAGTCAACTGGTCAGTTTACAAATCACGAAAAAAAGAGAAAAAAAAACATTTTCTCATTTCCCATTTGGCTTTTATTTATCCATGACATTTCAGTGTCTGAGATTCTTACCAATATAAGTCTGGAGGCAGATGGACTGGACTGATATGTCATAATATATGTATAGACAATCAACCCTTGAAGAACTAAAGAGATGAAGTGTTGGGACTGTTGGGCATTACTGAGTAGCATGCTACAGTAATCTGATTACTAGTAATGAGTGGTGTAAGGGATTACGATTTGAAATTCAGTAATTACAATAGATATTAATGCTCTGTTACTTTTTGGGGCGTCTGCTTGTAAGCTGTTTTACCAAGTAAATTGAAGGGCTGATATCAGTTTCCTGTGTGTTCAGAGACAGACTGGACTGAGACACGTTACAGAAGACCTTCTGGTAACACCTTAGAGCCACTGTATTCCTACATTCAGGAATCTTTTCTTTAGAGTTGGAGGGAGTGTGAACCCTGCAGCTTCACTGTGAGGACAGAACCTCTGTAGAGCTGTGTGCAGTCACCCTAGCTAAGCTAGCTGTTGACGGCCCGCATATATTTTTAAATTGTAAGCTGACTGCTTGTTAAAACACAATGTCTCATTGTTTTACACCTGTCCAATACAAATGTGTGTTTATGTGTGTGTGTGTGTGTGTGTGTGTGTGGAGGATTTGGAGTTGTTGAAAGGCAGCCTGATGGAGCTGGGCTGAATAACTAAGTACTTCTGTTGAGCAATTTTAAGTAATGTAGCCTAATCACTTTTTCAATTAGCAATTATAAACATTTTCAAGTAACTTGTCCAGCACTGGATAAATCAGCTTAAAGCTACAAAATGCAGGTTCTGGAAATCAAGCTAGCAATAGCTCAAGACTTGAAAGCAAACTACTCCACTCCTCCCTCCCCTCCCTCTCCCTGCTCCATTGTGCTTTGGCCTTCTCTGATTGGTTAGATAGGTGAGGCTCGCTTACAAACTTGAGAAGTGTGCTGTCTCTGCTGCTGCTGTTTGTTCAATGAGCCTGGCTCACAGAAGCCTTTGACAATAACTCTCCATATTAAGATCTTCTTTGGAGCATATTTCAACTACTAAAATATAAGAAAAAACATAAATATTGTAGCTTTAAGGCAAACTGCATAAAGAGCAGTTGTTGATTCATCCATCCATAGTTGGATGGATGAATTTCCTCATAGAGACTTCCATTTATCCATGAGACAAATGTGCTTTCGAAGTCTCATGGGGCTGTTATTTTGTTTTTTGTTGATGTGATGTCAAGTTCACACAATATTTGTTCTAGTTAGTACATACAGTCTTAGAATATGAAAAGAATGTCCTGCATCATGTTTCAGGTTCTTTAAAGGAAGGATAAAAGAAACTATAAATGCAATGCTGTGTAAAAGATGATTGACGTTTACTCAGACATAAACGTTTGGTGAAACGCACCACTCATTGAGTTGTCATTGGTCAAAACATGGGAGTTGTGGAGGTTGCAAAATTGCTCCACAAGTATTCTACCTAAATCAGGTTTTAAATAATTTGTGAAACTGTTTGGTTAAGTCATTTTAACCTGCAGGAGTTTCTAAAGGCGTGTAATGTGTGTTTCTGCCACGGAGGAAATCTATTCATGACGAGACCAAAGTGCCTCCTGATGTCTTTGCTGCAGAAACTTAAAGTGGACTGAATCAAGTAGCCAAGAATTACTGCTGTCCCAGATGATGAGGAACTTGAAAAAGACAAACAGACAGTCTAAAAAATGCTAACTGCTGGAGAAGGAGAGAGTTTGAGTGTGTGACTGATAGAAAAGATACACAAATGTGGGATTTACGTTCTGGTTGAATGGTTTATTTCACTTATGAGAGAAAAGGCTTCAAGGACTCACTTCTCCTCGGATAAATAATATCTCAGGGAAATGTTCCCACAGAACTAGTATGAAAGTGTTTTTTATCTTCAGAAAGTCTTTTTTCAAAAACATCTTCAATATGATGTAGCTACCATGCCTTGTTTTAGTAGTTGTGAATGAAGTTTGGGAATTTTGAAGGGCAGCAGATTACATTAGCATGTAAGTGTTCTCTGGTCGGTTTGGTACATATGCTGATTGTTTCTAAATATTTTCTAGACTTAAATCTGTTAGTGTATCTTGAATGTGCAAGATGTAGTGTTGCTGTGCAATGGAGAGTGTTTTCCAGTGTGAAGATAGCGGTACTGATGCTGCTGCAGAGCAATTCAGGAAAGCCGTGGCCGTCATGACATGATTGAAGGACAACACGCTCAGAGGCTGAGAGTGGTCAGGTTAGGATGGGGGAAGGGTGGGTAGACAGGTTACTGAAGGCAGGAGTGAAAGACAAATTGATGAAAAGCCACCAAGTGAAAGACAAGAAAGAGAAAGAGGGAAGGGAAAGAAGAGAGGATGAAGGGGTTAGGGCAGGGTCCATGCATAATTACATTTTCTGTTCTGAGCAGTATTGGGAATCAATAATGTAATTCATAGAAAAGCCATAGAGCTGCCTCCCATTGGCATTCACAGACATGAGCCACGCTTACATCCCAAAGAATTAAAACGGGGGGGGGGGGGTTGTGTTGTGTTCATCCTGAGTCTTTAAATCTCCCCCACAATGCCTTGCAAAAAGCAGGAGACTTTGAATTTCCATTACGACATGATTGACATTTTCAGGTTTGCCTAGTGTGCATATGGAGATAGCTCGATCTCTCCCCACCGATACTCAGATATCACACACAAACACACACACACACACACACACACACACCTCCCTGTGTTCACATAACCACAGCTGGTCATTGTGGGGTCAGATGTGAAATGGCAGTTCCTCCTCCTGAAGCTGCCACAGTGTATTTATAGTGGTTTAAGGTGAGATTCCCCACTGAAACCTAACAGCACAAATACCAGCATGAGATCACATGACAATGAAAAAATGGAACTCAAACACACTTACAGTATAAACACATCCGGCCCTCTTTAATACAACTTGAATGCTTTAGTATAGACTGATTTACTGGCTGGTGCACTCTTGTAGTGGCATAGTCCAGGAGGGCATGCTTTTTTTTTTTTTTTTTTTTTTTTTTTTTGATGGATGAAGGTGCTTGTATGACAATGGTGATGTTATTCAGTCTTTGAGGGATATTCTTGTTTTGTTGAACTCTGTTGTTTTCTTTTGGCCACCATTACTATCAGTAATAATATTATACTCACCATGTTAATAGTTGAGATTTGGAACACAGGGACATCTTTAAAAAGAAAACAGATTTTAAACAAACCCCCAGGTTAGTCAAATTTATTTTGAAAAAAAAAAGACAACGGCAAAAGGTAAGATTCTTAAACTAGCCGTTGCAAACAGACCCATTCCCTGCTTCAGCTTTGACCTATTGTGCTTGCTGTAGTTGAGCACACAGTTTTCCTGTCTAATGAGGGCAGGGACGTACAGAGGATGTTAGAGGGGCAGGGGCCCAAAAAGGCGATTTTTGCAAATAATTAACTAAATATATGCCTGGAATGACTTTTGTGACACTTTTAAAGGGATATTAAATTTAAAACAAACCAATGACCGAGGTTGGTTCAAACACTGCTACATGACAATTGATGACAGTTAATGATACATGCAAAGAAATGAAGTGTAGTTCAGTAAATTCTCCTCACATGTTAACCAGCCCAACTCTTACCTACTGTAGCCTTCTGACTGGCATCCTCACCTGCAGAAGCTCAGCTTAATACTGCTGACAAAGATGCACTTCCTGTGGCTGCATGGCCGCCTCTCTTACCTCCATATTCGTCTCTTACCACCTCTCCATAGAAGGCATAATTGCTTCAGTAATAACAGGCAATAAGAAGATGCTGATATTGTATGGCTGAGATACTATTAATATGTGTCAACAAATTACTTTAATATAATTCACATATCATATCATAATACTGAGGCTTGGAAGACATCATGCATTTAAGCCACAATTTTAAAAAGCAACACATAAGTTTTAGATAAGGCGTATTAGACACACTGGTTTATAAAAGATTAACAGTTAACATTCCTTCATCCCTTCACTTGAACTTAGCTATTTGCCTAAATATATAATGACATTTAGTAAACAGTTAACATTCAACATTCATATAAAGCAGTCACTGTCCTTATACACACCTGCTGAGCAAACATAATACATAAAATACAAAGAAAGGAAATATGTATGCTTACTGTACCTGTAATCGTACATTAGGTGTTACTTTAATGTCTGACATTAATAACACAATGACAACATCACTGCTGACTATAGTTGATGCTAGAAACTCAGATTAACTTAATTTACATTGAACACACCTTATTGGCTGCTTGTTACAGAAAGGAGGAAACATCGTATTTCTTAAGTGCATCATATTGTTGTTGTATTGTAGCTTGTGGGGGATAAAGATGCAAACCTTTTTCACAACTTTAAAACTAATGTAAACAACTTAGAGAAACGTGGTACATGACAATATCCATACTTGCGTTGCATGGGATGTGCAATGACAATAATAGCCTCCTCCACTACCGAATGTTATTTCCGCACTGTTCCGTCACGTCACGTTACCTCGCAATAAGCTATTAACACTAACATATACTAATATAAATTCTCTGTCAGCTACACTCAGTAACAAGATGAGGTAATGTATATTCTTGTGTCATGCTGGATGTAGCAGGAATAAGAGGAATGTATTTTTTTATTTTAAAAAAACAACACAGAAATGGGGCACTTTCTCTCCAGGAGGCCAAATGGGCAGGTGCTCAAACCTTCTTTGATGTCTATTTGTCCTATAATTTCAAGGCACAAAGAGAGGGTGGGGAGCATAGCCTTTGCATTGAAACAGACATAGGCCTATATTACTGATGTATTGAGAAACGTTACAGAACAGTTTTTAGTCCGACACCACACACTGCTCAGATTAACCACTCTGATCTGACACAAAAGTTCACACACAACAGGCCAAACCTTACACATGAACGTACAGATGAAACAGTAGCGAACAGCAAACATCCACTCCACAACCAAAACACATCCTGCTGCAAGTCATCATATTCATTATTATCACGAGTCAGCACTCAGGAGATAAATATCTTATACACACAGAGAGAGGCGGCGTGTGCAGAGCCGTTTGCACAACCACACACTTGAGACAAGCACAGTGAAATTAAAAGTAACCAACAAAATAGCCATACCATAGAAAATGACAGTAATATGTTGTTAGTGTAAAACTGTATGGATGAATCCTGAGCTCCGTCAGCACTGTTATTTTAAAAAAAAATCCAAGATAAGCCCACAACCCCACTTGACCCCACTTATTTACATAGAAAGGGGCCAATTTTTTTTCCCAAATGTATGAATATTCCTTAATTTACATACATGCAAATGGCACAGACGCACCATGATGCTATTTGCTTGGCAGTGCAGTTTGCGGTACATTTCACCCTTTGCAGGTGCTTTGTGAATTACATGTCTCTTTGTCTTATTTGCACAGGTGTAGCGGCTGCAAAAACTGCACAATCCTTTGTGGATTTGGCCCAATGTGTACATACTTTGCAAAGAGTGTACAGACATGGGAAACTATTTGAATATATCTTAAAATATTTTGTGTGAGATTTACTTGATTACACTTATGTCAAATAATGCCATAACACTTCCTCAATCAAAGTGAACTGTTAAAAAACAGCTTTGGATTTGCACTGCATTTTGGCTGAGGCTTGTAACACCTGTTATAAATGAAAAGTTAAAGGTGGCCTTCAGTAAGTCTAAAAGAAACTCCAGTCATTTCCTTTTAGCATGATTTTTGTCCTGTGAAAGATCTTTAAAAGGCCAAATCACAGAGCACAGTGGAGCCATTAGAAGAGAAGCTGTCAGAAATCCTGTTCTCCACTTTAAAGAAGCCAAGAGTTCCATCTCTGCCTTTTTTTTATAGCAGTGATCAAGAAGGTCTCTCTGCCCAAGAGGAGGCGATTTTAAGTTTCACACATGAAACCAGCAGAGGGATTCTTGATTTTTCCATTTGAACATCCCACTCCCAAATGAAATGGATGAGAAATTAAATTGTATGAAATGCTGCTCTGCTGTGATATGTCTGAATGTGAAAGGGGATTTTATGTTTTTAAAAGGTTTGAACCTCAAGACATTTACTAGTATCTGATTGGTCTGAGGTCACCATGTTTGATGCCATTTTAAATATTTATTTTTAACAATGAGTGCAATCCTGTAAACCTAATGAAGACATCTGCTGTTTAATATTCAAATTTTGCTGGTGGTTTACCATGAGCACCTTTTTATTGGGATGACATGTTCTGTGAATGCATATCTTGTTCACGTGTACAGCAGATGTGGGTTTAAGGTTCAAACAGCAACTTCTACAATACATCCAACAGGAGCTATAATGACCCAAACATATAAAATGCATCAAGACACAAAGGTCAATTTATGAGACAAGTGGATCATCCCTAGAATGAATATTAAAGGAGTAAATAGGTAAGTAAAATAGTTAGTGCAAGGAGATGCTCAAATTTATGCCCGCTCCTGTGTCATCCAGGAGGGTTAAGTTTGTCTGTCATCAGAATTCTGTCATTCCATGAGGCTCTCACAGACTTTTGATAGGCCTTTCTCAGTTTGCACTTGCACACTTACTAATGTGATCACTGAGTGTTGCGCCAAGGCCACATGACCATGGTCAGATTAACCGGCCACCAAAGCAAGAGAGAAGGCCCCTGACATCAACCAAAGCAGATATTTCTTTATTTCCTTCTGTTTTTGTATTTGATTGCATTTTTTCTGATGCTGCTGAACCCTTTTGGTCTCAATTGCTGAGGACTGATAATGTCCTTAAACATACCTGAGGTAACTAGGCGTGTTTTCTAGACAGTGCAGTTCCACAGCGTAGTAATTCTTTGTTGTTGACCTTTGTTCCCAGTGTGAATGTTATTATGTGGCAGCTTGCGTGGTAAGTCAGCTAAGGACACAGTTGGCTGTCATCCTGCCCAGCAGGTATCCAGGCAGGGCTGCAGAGTGCTGCCGAAACTCTGCTGCTGTTTATGCTAACCCGCCTGTCCCCATGTTCTCCCCCCCACAGCGCTGACAGGAAGCCAAGCCGAGTCCCAAGCCCCTATCCAAGGCCTTCGCAGAGCTACGGCCGGTGGGGCACGACTTAGGAGAGCCGCCACTGAGGAGACCTACTGGGCCTACTCAGGTGTGTGTTTGTGTACTTCTTTCTCTGTGAGAACTGGTCTTGTGATGAATCTTCAGTTGTTTCCACCTGCCCTGGTTAATGGGTAAAGTATTTTAAATGGGAAGCTTTTAGGTGGCTCCAAAACCTACAATTTGGGTTAAATAGCTGATGAATGCAGCAGAGCAACACCTATCTTAGAAATGTCTTGGTGTAGATTATTGTGCCATTCTTCTTGTGTCCAAAAATATGGTGTCTCAGATGCATAGGTTCAAAAATCCCAGCGCAAGAAAAGACTCCATACCAAAGAGATTACTGACATAGTGAAAGTGACAAAAGACTGCAAAAATCTAAAAATGGTACATACAGTAGAATACATTTTAGTCAAGAGACTGTCATCAGTTCTTTTGCTAACACAAAAGCATTGCCAGTAATTATATAACCGATGATAATTAAAGGAAATGAATCACCATGGGCCCACAAAGAATAATCCAGTGGGAGTAAATGGATCAGAGCAATGTCATAGCTGGCATAGCCATGTGGGTTATGTTTATTAGTATATACATCATATATAGTATATATAAAATATTTTGTCTTTGATACCAGAAGTCTAAATGTATTTTGTAATAGGCATCTAATCATGTCTCCTCCTTTTCTGCGGGGGACTGGCTTCCTCAAAATGCCTGGCAACAGAGTATTCCCTGATTGTTTTTGTCCACATATTGCAGTTTACAAGGGCAGGAAATCAGATAAATGACACAAAATCAACTGCATGAGATAAACTCTTATACTGTATGATTTACCATTCACAGAACAATAAAGACTCGCTGTAAATGTGGAAACCCTGTTGAGGGATTCAATCACAGTGAAATATGAAATTGTGGCCTCAACTCAACACTTCCTTCATATTTATCTTTTTGTCATGATTCAGGATGATGCACATTTCCACAGCATTAATTCCATCAGTATAACAACAGAGTCATGTCATACTCAACACTCTGCTGCTCTGAGTTTCTAATTACTACAATTACTAATTATGGAGGCTTTTAATATGAAACATCTGTAGGAAGTGTAGTTTCACTGACAGTACATTACTGTAACAGGGAACACAAAGAACATCAAAGACTAATAGGGTTGCGAAGTGGGAGGAGTGGCCCTGGTTCCAGAAGTAAAAATGCCATTCATTTTTCCCATGACAATATCATGTGACTCACAGTTTGAGCACTTTTACAGCATGACGCTCTCCTGGTTGAATCATCAGTACAAAAGATGAACAACTGTGTTAGAAAATATCTGGTTCTTTAGTAAAAAGTCTAAGGTATAAGACTGTGTACATACAAATTTCGGGGGGAGAGGTTACATACGACTTCCAATGAAACAGAGCTTAAAACTCGGTCAAACAGCGGGTAGAAGCTAAAGACTACGGTACTGAGAAAACTGATTTTACAAACCGGTTCACCTTCAATTTTTCAGTCACTTTTGGGTGAATTCAGCAACTATGCCTCCACATTTTGTTTACAACTTCAGTGACAAAGGGTTTTGAATTCATCACGCTCTAAATTTGTGCCCTTGGCTTCTTCTACATACGCGACCGAAGCTCATGTATATTGTAGTGTTCTTAGCAATCCACCAAAATCACAGACAAAATGTTATTCCTCAGAAATTAAGTTGAAAAAATTTAAACTGGTGGTCATAAAATAACTTACAGGATTGTTACATTATCCAGGAGAGTCCTGAGTTTCTATGTTCAGTAACATTGAGGAGATTGTTTAAAGAAAATGTTAAAATGGGAACACAGAATTATGAAATACACTTCCAAAAATCAGTGGCCCCTCCCGCAACTCTATTGGACAAAATTAGTGACCAGCTTTTATTTGAATGTGCTGGCCATGCCCTGATATTATTAAAGACTCAACTATTACTGAATACTAGCTTTTCTTTTAGAATATACAATATTTTAAAGATTCCTGGTTTGGCCTTAGAGTTAAGATGTTCGAGATTTCAGTGAGTGAAATGTCTTCACAAGTTCGGTAAGACAAAGTTGTGTGATTTAGAGCATGTTGTGTGTGTGTTATAGAGTGAAAGCAGTTATATGCTGATGTCAATGCAATATGTTTGCCTTCCTCTCTCTCTCTCTCCTTCCTTCCCTCTGTCTCTGTTTCTTCCTCTCTCAACTGCTCTCCTCATCTCTCCTCTCTGCTCCTCTGGCCTGGAGGCATCTCTGGGCTCTTTTTTATTGTACCAGTGCTTCAGAAGAGAAAAAAGCCACTTCCGCTGTCCCTTTAGAGCCTTTCGTTTTTCAGAGGGGCAGCATTAATCTTTCACCATGCAAGCGACGCAAGCCCCAGGCCACAAATGATCTTTTAGTTTATTTATTTAAATATTTCCGCTCGCTCATCTAACCCTAATTGGTTGCCCATTGCGCCTGTGAGATCGCGGGAGCTTGTGGGTAAAAACAGAGCCGGTGACAGTTTCACTTAGTGTTGCGACTGCTGATGCTAAGATCTACCGATGCTCTCCTGCTGTCCCCCCGCACATGTTTGATCGCAGCTCTTACATAAGATGCTGATGTAATGGTGGGCAGGATCCAGGCAAGACAAGCAAACAATTGGGAAACAGCAGGCTGAAATACTGGTGGTTATTTTATTATCGAGTCACAGAGAGTAGAAGTTAGGGAGAAAATTCTGGGTCTTATTGGCCACTATAATGTAAAGTATACTCTTCACTACCATCTGTCCAGTACACACTGTGGACATGAGTGCTCTGCTAGAAACAACTTTACAACCTCAATCTTCAGTTCAAGCTAAATTTAACAGTTATCAGGAGGTAAATGATTTGGAATGTGACAAGTATGTTTTCACTGTTGCATGACAAATCCTATACATTTCTATACTCCACACTCTTCTCCATTATAGACGGTTTTGAGCAATATCATCTTCTCTGACACACACACACACTCTTTTTCTTTCCCTCTCGCACTCTCTCCTCTGATGACTTCTCCAAAGTTTCCTTAACTTCCGTCTGTCCTAATTAACGTGTTCTAATCACATCCTCCAGAGGTCTTACAAACTCCCAATCATGACCTCAGCGGGCAATGGCTGTTCTGCTCTCTGCCTGATCAGAATGGCAGATTAAAACCCAGCACAGTGCTGACAAATCAAGTGTTATCTGGGGACGATACTATAGCTCCAGAATGAGAGACAGAGAAAAAGATTCTCAGTAAACCTGTGCTTGTGCTTCTCTATCACTCCAGGATAGAGAAGCATGATTCATTTGGGATATACAAAAAGGCAAACTCTTACTTTTTTATTTATTATTTTTCAAGAAATTATTAATTAAAGAAAATAAAAGCTTTGTAAATATTTTGTAAAACAGCAGCATTACCTATTGCTCCGATTCACCTCTCCTCCATAGCAATGGCAGCTGAGTCTCATGGGTAGCATAGTATTTATAGCAGAAAATACATGGTTTAAAATAGTTAAAACAAGTGACCATAACATAAACTTATAGTATTGTTTAATTTTCCAGGAGACCCCCACATTTCTTTGTTGAGGAACATTCGTGACATCATCAAATCTGCCTATGTGCTTTGTTTTGGAGATTGATATGAGTAAATGATCAATCTCATTTCTGTGTGTTAAGTACAGAGCTCAAAGTCAGGACGTGGTTAGCCTAGCTTTGCATAAAGACTGTAAAAAGGGGGAAACAGCTAGCCTCTGTCCAAAACACGCCAAATAATTGTATTTCCCAAAATGTTGAACTATTCCTTTTCAAGACACTTTGAAGTTGAGATGTACAGTGGGGAAAAATGCTTTCAGAACCAGCAGCACTTTCCATTTCACATGTCTATTATACTGCACAAAAAATAATGAACTAACCAAGTGGCAGCTGCAGATGACCCAAATAGTGTCTTGTTTGTACTTAAGATTTATTGTATATGGGTCACAGTGAGCATTAAATGCCAGCACTATAGGCTTCACGAGCAAATCTCATCAGTCAGTATCTAAAGCTAATCATACAAGCAACCAATTCATACTGTATTCTAGTGTACAGTTTTATCATGTAGCCATTATAATACTAATGATTTGTTGGTGCACCATTTATACTGTCATTCACTAATTATGCAAGTGCAATCAAGTGACACTGTAATCAGATGAATCAAAATAATTATTGTGTGAATATAAGTTTAATTATATTAACTGCAAGTCATTATGAAGCTGAGTCTCAAAGTTTTACTGCTCACATTAACCTCATAGTAGTTTCATTGGCCGAGCCTTGCTTAAGATATGCGGTATAAACCATATAATATACTATACGACCCTTACCATGATATATGTTCCCCATTCCACATAATTACAAGTGCTTTGCCATATAGTTTTAAGAGGCCGTCTTTTTGCAATGAGCTGACTGTGACACTCGGAGGTCAAATTGATTGGCTCTTGCTCTGTGGCTGCTGGACAATTGAAACACCAGAGTGCCTGTTTTGAAAGACTTCACGTGCTGGTATTAACAGTCCCCTGCCCCTGTCTTATACCATTTATACACACAATCTCTCTCTCTCACACACACACACACACACACACACACACACTTGACTGGAAATTAATTTTTCAGACCTGCACAATGTCAAGGCTCGCTATCGACAGGAGAGGCAAACCTAATTTGCGTGCTCCTTGTCGAGCTGTTTTACCATTCAGCTCTAGTCACCATCAGAGAGCTCTCAGGCCTTTGTGCTGCAGCCTTGAAGTGAGTAAATGAAGATGGAAATTGATGATATATTGTACAGTCATTTTGCTCATGAGGGAAAGCAATTTTATTAGCCTGGCAGTAAGTGACGTTGTCTTTATTTTATTCACATCTGAATATGGTGATGTCTATGTAACAGAGCATTAAATTCAGAAACTGAAAAAGAAACACCAAAGCACAGTTTGTTCAGTGTTAACATGTTGGGAAACGTTTTTCATATTTACAAGATTTGCCCTCTTTATCAAAGTATTTTTGGACCTTAAAATGTATTTGCATACTCAAATCAGTGTGATTTACATGTTGTGGACATACACTTGTGGACTGTTCCTTTAGTATCCCTCCTATGTTGAAAGAAAAAGTTCTGCCATTGCACTGTTGTTGCCTTTGTTTCTTCTGACACCCACACTGACAGAAAGTGGAATGACTGCTGCAGATGCCTGTAATACAAAGAGTCTCAATGACATGGTGCAACAAAAGCTGTGTTTTGCTGCAGTATGCCACATTTTTCTAAAGGAACTGTGGATTAAGAGGACAGCAAGAACATTTCTAACAAGAGGGTCACGATTCACGCTTCCACTGATGATGTGAATTGTTGTTTTATCTGGTAGATTTGGCAGCTATTTAAAAAAAGAACCTGTTCTGAGTTGTCACATTGCTCAAAAAGTTTTCCCCACTTTGTCTTGACCTTTTCACATTGCAGTTTTGAATTTCCCTGCTAAATTGCTGCTGCTACTGTTTGAAATATCAATGAAAGAAATGCTTTTCTTAGAGATGGTTTTACTGTCAACACTTTCAACCTTCAAATTCACTTGATTTGTTTTATTGTGATGCGTTATGCTCTGAATTGAGACTCAAGTTTAAATAGGAATATATCTTTCAGTCCTAAAACCGGATGACTCAGCTCAAGTGCCACTACTGTAAATCCATATCAGCTCTGAGGTGCTGTTCTGAAACTAAGCATGACCCCTAACCTCTGACTCCTTGATGGACAAGGTCAAAAGAAAAGACCAACCTTCTCATAGGGATCTATACAGCAGGAAATATAATCTCGTGTTTATGGAGCTGCACTTTGGACATGTGACATGGTCTACCTATAACTGCTACGATCCACAAAGGTAGCGCTGCAGTCACAGCTACTCTAAAATACAAAGTCATACGAATCATATAATATGTGTTTTTGTATTGATGCTAAGATATTGATTTTATTACCACCACAGCAAGAGTCTCGGGTTTATGTTCTCTCATGCAAACAAACTGGATACATTAAATCAGCTACTGCACTGATAGCTTGAGAATTTTCATGTGACTGTTTCAACTATTGGTTCGGCATCATACGTGGAGTTAAGCAGTACATTTCTTTGCATATATATTTATTTCTATGGAATTGTATCTGGAGCTGCCTGAATTTTCTTCAAAGTAAAACTCATGGCTATACAAGAAAGTCAAAAACATCATGGACCAACACTTTTGGAATTAACTGGAAGGCAGACTGCAAGCCAGGCCTTATCACCAGACATCAGTGTTGGACCTCACTAATGCTCTTGAGGCTGAATTGGAGCAAATCCCTGCAGCCAGGATCCAACAACTGCTGGAAATCAGAAGAGTGGAGGCTGTAAGAGTAGCAGATTAATGCCCATGGTCTTGGAATCACATTTTCAAATCACTTATGGGTGTAATGTTTGGGTGTCTAAATATTTTTGGCCACATAGTGTACAGTACATACCAATTATATCCATTGCCTTTGTTTCTATAGTTAGTCAACCAATCAACCAAACTAATACAGTGAAGAAACCAGCTATGAAATGCGGGAACAGCAGGGCTGCCAGAATCTGATGATGAACTTGATCACATTCAGAGGACACAGAGGACAAAGAAAGCTGCTTTCAATCAACCTTGTCACTTTTATACTGTCACTGTCATCACATAAATGCCTGTAGTTGTGTATGTGTGTGCACACATGCCTGTATTTGTGTGTGTGCATGTTGATTAAATGAATGGCAGCAACCAATTGAGCTGTCCGTGCAAGGTGTGAGAGGTGATGCATTATACAACTACTCTCCGTGATTGTGTCAGCGACTGCGTGTCTAATGCAGGAGCAAACCGACTCGCTCTCTGGGAAAAATGAATCGATTTGATGCCCTCGCAGCCATCATAATATTTCCACACCTCTCAAGAAGTCCTTGAGTAGCCTTGGCGTCTATTGAGGACTCAGAGGATAATATCCATCAAGTGTATATATCAGGTAAGCCGGCTCTGCAGTCAAGAAGCACCTAAAAATAGGTCTGTCATTCAGCACTAGTCAGGTCAGTTCATTTCAACAAACAAAACCATTTCCAATAGTAGTTTGCAGTTGAATTCCCCCCAAAGACACTAAAATATTTGGTGCACTTTGGCATCCAACTAAAATTTGGAACTGTTTTGGTCTGAGTCTCCTTTCAGACCTGTTGTATTCAGAATCTTTAGACTTCATCATATTGTCATCACGTATGGTATATAATCAGCAAGCAGCAGAAGATTCAGCTGCATTGCTTTACATGGTGTAATAGTAATGAGTAATGTATTCATGAATTTGTTGTGTGAATATGAGTATTGCATAGTTTTATGTTCTTGTTTCTGAACTGTCAGCGCAGCTACAAATTGATTCTGTAGAAACAAACATATTTCAAACCAATGTCTTCTATTTCCTCATCATCTACTGGGCCCCAAAACAAAGGGTGAGAAATTCTGACACGACTGAGTGAGGACACAGCCTGGCCATCTTTTTTTTTCTCTAAATGTATCTAGTTTTTTGGAGTCTCCCTCCTAATCATCAAGGTCATGCAGAGGCCTATGTGGCCTAGGTTTGGGTGGGCAGATACCAAAACTCTTAATTTACATGTACAAGAAAAGTAAAAACAAAATGAATAAAGTAATAAAGAAGAAGAAGAAGAGTATTCATTGCCCAGAGCTGCAAGCATTCAAGGACAATGGTGACTGTACCACCTAATAAAATCATAGCAATCTTTTACTCCAGAGACACAGAGGGGGTATGCTGCTGTAGCTATTGGAGATTGGGGAATCAATATATAAAAAGGAGATGGATAAAATATTGTAAAAAGCTGTAATTTTAGTGCCTCGTGGAAGGTCATTAGCTGCTACTATAAAGGCTTTTAAGGCTTTTTCGTGAGATGAATACCCAGAATTTATTGAAAGTTAAGCTTTTCTGCAATCTTACTTATTCGTCTACTCACACACTAACTCTCCACCCTTCAGTATAATGTAGTTTTTTTTAACTGTGTAGGGACATCAGTTTTGACAGCAATGTCCCATAATGTAGTCTTCAATGTGTTGGCCCACTTAGTGCCTCCAGGCATCTCCAGGATGTCAATACTGCAAAAGCAGAGCCGACTGACTTTTCAGCCCGTGTAAAGTATTTTGACTCTTGTTGTTTTCCTTGATGTGAGACATAATTCAGCGGTGATGGGAACACCAGCGAGACGGATGGAAATGAAGTGCAGAAATGTGTTTTGGCATTGAGGGAGGGAGGGAGAGGGAGAGGGAGAGGGATGGAAGATAAAAAATGGAGATGAACTGATAAATATGACAACAGTCTGGAAAATAGAGCTCCTATGAGCAGAGATAAAAACAAAGCAGCATATTAAGATGCGTAGAATGAAAAAAATAAATGACACAGAGACCCCCCGTAGGTGTGAAGAGAGAAGGGAACAGTCAACTTGAGTGGATGCTGTGATCAGACGAGTGACTAAGAGAATGAAAAACAAATTTAACTGTTTGACTTTTAAAGACTTCATCATCCAGACATCTAGTGTGGTGCTTGGGTGGTAAAATCATAAAATATTCTCCAGCAACAAGTAGATTCAGCAAGATAAATGCAGTTTCACTGAATTTAATAGTTGAGTAACTTTACATTAAGATATATTAGCCTGGAAATATAACTTCATACTGTTGAGAACAGACTGTAGTTGAAATATGACACCATGACAGACTGTAAACACACGTTTGGAAAGACAAGAGCAGTGTTTGGATTGGTTAAACTATTTAGCAGATGTTATGGAGCTTTTGATCATAGGGCATGATCTTCATCTTCAAAGTTTATTCTTGCCCTTGGAAACAGCAGTTGAGAAAACCACATTGTCTACAATTCCAACTGGACAAACTAGATCTGCTGATGAAGATCAGTTTGATCGAAAGCTCCAGAAAAGTTACTAAATGGACATGTGGCGAGATTGTTTTCTCAAAAACTAGTAAACTAGTTATTTTCTAATGTTCTGTGTTTCTGGGAATGTAAGTGATTGTAAACACCTGAAAAACACCTTTCCTGCTCCAATAGAGTTTAGAGTCAGGTAGGCTTTCCACAGACAGAGTGTTGAATTAGTTAACCTGCTCAAGCCATGTTTTTGCCAACATGTAATGTAACAAGCATCATGTCGTTTATGATTCAGACAAACTGTGCACTATTTTATTTGAAGACTAAAGTTTTTTTGTTTTTTTTCACTCTGGCTATAACCATGCAAAAACATAAGATTCTGAGTCATTACTGAGCTGTCCATACAGTATGAGTCATTTCAGTGGTTCCCACTTGAACAAGAAGCCTACGCAGGTTGATTAGGCCTCAGATTGCTTCAAACGAACTGGGTCTTACAATGTGTCATCCTACCATGTCTAAAGGCAAAATTCTTTATAATCGTTCCCAATGGCACCACTCCAATCTTGGGTTAAAAGCCTGCCAGTGTAGCATTCTTCTTTGTCTTTGTTGTCTCAATGCAATGAAGCATACAAATGGAGATAACAGCATGCACTGTCAGACAGTCTGTCCTCAACGCTTTCATGGTGTCATAGTCGGTTTTACACACAAAAAGTAACGGAAGTAGTGTGAAGAATAAAAGAAGAGAGCTTGAGAGAACTGCTTTTACACCTTCTCACACCTGGTTAATCGCTGTGTAAAATGGGTGTGATTATAAGATTCTCAGTTTGGTTTGATTCTCAGTTTTTTGGATGCAACCACATTGATTCTGCCATCAGAAAGTGGGTTTTAGGCACTTTGTTTTAAGCATACTAAGGGTTTATTGTGCATCCATGGTTATTACGTCATTAAATGCATCACAATATATTGACAGATCATTGATATAGACAAGCAAAATTAATCCCCAATCAACACCAGTGCTCTGCTAGGGTATTGGAAATATTGCATTGAAGGTGCAGATGATTTTAACAGGAAGAATGCAAACTGTTAAGTTAAGTTAAGTTAAATACCTAGAAATGTTCTATTGTCCTTCAACTGTCACCAGCATTCCTAATTTAGGTCCCACTTTGTATTAGTAAGAACAGTTAACATCTTTATGATTTAAACATGATCACTGTGTTCTTCTAACCTCAACCGATTCTTTTAATAGCATAAATCTAAACCCTTAGCCACGGTTCTTTATCATGACCACATTTTTTTTTAAACAACTAGTTCTAGTTGCCTTAACTTGAAAAAAAAGTTCTGCTGGGTTGTCACATAGCAATAAGATCAACAAGATCAGTAAAATGCTCACTTGAATTACAACTATTTTGTTATACATAAGTGTCCAAATTAAAAATACCAATTACTTTTATAAAAGTTACTACTAAGTTACTTTAAATTACTAAATGTTTTACTCAAAACAAGTGTTGGACATCACATCACATAAAAATCATTGAGATACAAACACTCTAACATGTTTAAGAAAGATACAATCCAGGCAGCATTACATTTCCCTAAAATCTATTTTGCTAATTCTGAATGCATTTGCATATGAATGTAATTTAGATGATAAGGTTCAGCTCCTGTGGGTGACCGTGTTGTCTCCTTCACTGTCACTTCCTGTGAAGTCCTCAGTCACTGCTGTTCATCAGACACTTTTGGATTTCACTTCATTTTCACTTCCTTTGTGGAGGAGACCTCCTGCCATAGTCCAAGTACCTGCACCATTCTGGTTAATTAAAGTGAGTCTATAATGTTAACCTTCACTGGGGTGGTTGCTATTTACTGTAGCAGCCCTCTTTTGTGACTTAGACCCACACCATGGATGCATTTTCACATAAATATGATCTGTTATGTGGATTTAAATTCCCTTTATTCCAACTTTATTCTTCCTTCTCCCACCCTCTGTCTCTTCTTTGTTTCCTCCATGTGTGCTAATAAATTCACAGGCAGCGTGCCACAGTGAAACATTAGGTGAGAACATGGGGAGGGAAGGCTGACAGGGGGTGAACACCAATGAGACAATGTGAAAATAAGAATGAAAGGGGTGAAGACACTTTGACGATAAGTGAGGATGTTTTAATTGATTGTGATTTATTTAATTGTGTCTGACTTTTGACTCTGACCTACATTTTAATTCTATCACAGAAATATATTTTCTTCATGGTAGGGACTACAGTCAAAAGTTTTCAAACGCCTAAATTACCAGCACTGTAGATTGTTTTCATTCACTTTTCGACGTTTACATGAAAAAGATAATTGCAGCTTATAGAGAATGTTATGGCTAAGTTTTGAACCACACTATTTACAACACTCCACTTGCAACCTGTCTTTTCAATAGATTCTCTTTTAGAATTGAAGTTCTTGTACTTGTTTATGAAGCACCTTGTAATATCAAAGATTATCTTTTAATTTCACGTTGCACAAAGAACACTACTCCTTTCTTTTAAATGTCCTCCTTAAAGTACTGGCTAGCAGAGTATGCTGCTTTAGTGTAATAGGACTGCTTCCATGCAACTGATGCTGACTTTTCATTTCTGCCATATGTCACCGCGTTTTTTTTTTAATTTATTTATTTTTTTATTTATTTCAACCAACAGCTTCAGTCATTGCTGAAACTCAAGCAAACAGAGCAGGGCCCTGCAGCATTGGGGGTTCCCATATGAGCAAGCTGCAGCTTTACGTTTACAGCTATAAAGTGTTCTGTTTGTCTCATGTTGTAACACTACGAGTCAATTCACCCATTCACACACATTCATACGCTGAATGGGTACAGGGGCTACCCTACAAGGTCCCAACCTGCCCATCAGAGGAAATCTAATCATTCACACACACTCACACACCGATGGCAGCCAGCTACCACGCAGGGTGCTGGCACAGCCATCGGGAGCAATTTGGGGTTCAGTATCTTGCCCAAGGACACTTCGACATGTGTCGAAGTGTCGAATCGAACCACCAATCTTCCGATTAGTAGACGACCCGCTCTACCTCCTGAGCCACAGCCGCCCTGTGCTGCAACACATTTGAGGGAGGAGGTCTTTGGGGCTTTACCTAACCTTAAACAATGAATGCGTTCTGCTTCTAAACCAAACCAAATCTTAACCACAGTGATGGCAGATCACTGCCACCATTCTGGGCTACTGTAGAAACATGATGGTGTAACATGGTGGGCTCTGTGGAAGAGGACCCACTCCCTATGTAGATATAAGGGGCTCATTCCAAGGTAATTAAAACACAACAATCCTTATTTTCAGGTGATTATACACTAATTAAAACATACTTATGAATATTATATTCCATTTCTGCCAAGTCCATTCTGTTAGATGCCACTAAATTCTACACACTGGGCCTGTAATAAATATGTTGAGTTACTTTAATGGGGATTTGCATTCATTAATGGGAACATAATGTAAATGGGACATGTGGTTGGTAGAGATGGTTAGAATATCGCTCCTGTATTCTCTTTTTCTATGTCTTGACTGTGTGTTGCATGTTTGTGTGTGTGTGTGTGTGTGTGTGTGTGTGTGCAGTTTAATAAGTATGCTGTGACGGCCTCCCTCCCAGTCTGCAGCTGTAATGGAATGACCCCGCACTGCTGACAGCACACTCCACTAAAATGGGGCCCCGTGCACATCTGCCACTGTAGCCCTGCCACATAATTGTCCAATTTACTGTACAGCCAATATCCCCGTGCTGTAATTGAATATGACTTTGTCCTGTTTGAGTAATCTCTTCGTTTCATGCCATGACCCCTCGCTGGAGAGAGAGACAGAGAGAGAGACAGAAGGAAATGGAAAGAAATAAAGTGAGAGGGGTGAGAGTGAGGGGTGAGTAAAAAGGCATCTTGTGTAGATAAAGCATGTAGGTCACATTGAGCTGCCGGGCTTCTGGCAATGAGATCTTCACTGTTGACATCATCGCTCAGCTTCACAACCATCAGAAAGAAAAACAGAGGGAGGGAGGAGAGAGAGAGATTTGTCTCTGATTTTAGAAATACCTATATATTTTTTATATTTTATTACACTAAATGACACACAAACCCAAAGAACACAAGCTACTCACTTAAATTATACTCCTTACTGTTACTGGACATACAGCAACTGGGTTTTTGAGACTGTCGACTGTGACGACACAACAGGTCGTAATGTCAGTCATCCAAAAACAACATATAATTATGTTTGAGTGACAGATGCCATCTAGCGGCCGTAGTAATTTCAGCGTGGATGGAGGCTATAACCTTGCCACAGGAGACCGCTGTTCAATTCCCGTTTCCTCTGTTTTGCTATCCACCAACTCTTACGGCCATTTGGGATAGAAAGTGTTTTTAGAAGCGCTTTTGAGTCCATCACTCACATGTCTCATGGAACACATACACTTCCATTTTATCAAATGTATCAATCCACATTGATTCTGAGATGACTCTGAGTATGCATGTCACACACACACCACCCCGGGACCCCCTGGATGTTTTTTTACACTCTTTGCTGTGTTTAGTGAAGCATAATCTCCACAGACAGCTGTTTAAATCACACAAAGCTCCCACTGTTTATATGTTCTGAACTTAAAAACAGTGTACTGATTGATCAAGACTCCCAGTTTGGCTATGAGGTTGCTGGTTTCACTATAGGCCCCTTCGGATTTTAGCCGAAATAAATATGTTGATTTCTTCCCCTGGAGTCTATATGAAAACTATTTTGGTTCAGTAAATTTCTGCTGGCAGTTGGCCTGGTAAAGACCATTTGTCCTCCTGTGGTCCTCTCAGCTCCTCATGGAGGTGTTGCTGACAGACAGCTGGAGTCGGTCTGGGTCGGACAAGAACACTTCCATAGCACTTACTTGCCGCTGACTTCTTGCTTTTGGTGTGGATTCTCAGTTACTGTAACTTTCACAACATTAGCCTTGTTTTGTTCTTTATCTCTTTTTTGAATTTATAAAAAATATGTTTTTGTGTTTGTTCTGTGTGTTCTGTCTTCAAATTTTCTATTCTATTTGTGTCTATTAGATTTTACTCTTGTCTTTCATTTACTGTTCTTCAGAATCTATTTTGTCCTCCTTTCCCTCCTCCTCTTGTCATCCTGTTCAGCTCTAACCTCATTTCTTCTCCTTCCAAGAAGACACTGACCTTTGGTGGTGCCCCCGATAGACAGAGAGACAGACAGACAGACAGACAGACAAGTAGGGCAAAGGGAGTTGGATTTCTCCCATCTAGATTGCTATTGTTTTGCTAGCATGTGCAGCACACACATTCACACACACAAATTATGATGAACTACATACACAAACATAAGGGTTAGGGTTAGGCATGTGGTGGTGATGGTTAAGGTTAGGATAAGTCTCCAGGAAATGAAAATAAGTAATGTCCTCTGAAGTGATGGAAACACTACTGTGTGTGCGTGTACGTGTATGTGTGTGTGTGTATGTGTGTTGCACTTTCTCCTCAGTGTTTCTGGCCAATAAAAGGTCAGCCCTGGCCAGAGTTAGGAGTCCATGTGAACATGAAATGTGATTTGGTGAAAGTGTTGCCTGCTAATTTGATCCTCACAGCTAAAGGTGCTAGCATTTATCATCAATAAATCATTAACACATTAATTTCCACACATTAGTATAATTAGTCTGAACAAATGAGGCCATTGATGTGGAGACTGGCAGCTTCTGCCTGCTGCTTCTTATACTGGCTGGGATTTGGTGAGAAAAGGAATCAGGAAGAGTGTTAGTTGTCTGTCCAATACAAAAAGATAATCTTAACATTTAATAATAGATTGTATTATATCAAACATAACAAAAATTATTATGGTGCCATTTTGGGCACTAAACTTCCAGGTACTGGGAGCAAACTGCAACATTTCTTTCCTTTTTTTTTCTTCTTTTTTTCCCCAACTTGCATGCAAATATGCATACTGCTGTGGGGATAGAAGGTAGCCCATACATACATATAGAATATCCCATTAAAGTTTTAACAGTTTAAAGACAATTTTTATTTATTTTTTTTAAGTATTAAACTAAGAATGACTTGAAGCAGATAACTGCATAAGAAATGCCATAAACAACAAGAAAAGAGTGCAACAATCAACAAAGTGCTAAAAGGTTAAAATAGCGTTGAGATGTTCACGGAAGAGTTGAGTTTTCAGGCATTTCTTGAATGAATACAAATCTATATCCTGCTTTACAAACTGGCGGTGTGGAGTTTGAAAGGTGTGGGCAGGGGGATCTAACAAAAAGATGCTCATAGTTGCCTTATGGGAAATGTAGGATTCAGTATTAGCCTTGACAACTTTATGGAAGCTCAATACTAAATCACTTGAGTGTTTGGGTAAATGTACCGCATCAACATCTTACTTTCCACCTCTGTTCATCCTTGAGTAAACATTGCACCAATCAGGAATAACCAGTGTCAAATTCAAAGTTTCTAATTTCAAAGCTTTCTTGATAAATACAACTGATTTTGCAAAGACTCCATTTTGGATCAATGGCAATTAAGCAAGCATGTAATTAGCCATTTACCCAGATTGGCCTAATCACTAACTGGTATCCAGTTTCATTATCTGGAATCAGATGGAACCTTGGTACTGGTGGTGGTGGAGGAGTTGGGTGAGTGAACAAATCACCACTTGGAGTGGAGGAGAGTGAGGTGGTCTTCCCGACTGAACGGCTGCTCAACTCCACCGGCACTGGATTATGTAGTTTGGTACTTTTTTTATCTTTTCCACTGATGCCGACCTCCACATCGCTTAGCCCCTGTACATTCCTGTGGCTTGCAAGGAGGGCGCAATCATGCCAGTTGGACGCTCAACTAACATGCCCCCCTGCCCCAGTATCCCCTCCCTCTTCGACCCAACAGCAGCACCTCCCCTCTGCAGGCGGAGGTGGATGGATTATCTGAAAAGGCCGGCGTTTCTGAAACTGATTATGGTTTATTTAGAGCAAGTGGTGCATACTGCAGGACCATTCTTCATCACTATGCGCTGATAATATCCAGCCACCACACACAGTGATACACTCAAGGGACTGTGTGTGTGTGTGCGTTTGTGTGTTGTACTTTATCTAATGCCTCCCCCCGCAGCACTGTGTGTGTGTGTGTGTGTGTGTGTGTGTGTGTGTGTGTGTGTGTGTGTCGGCCCGAGAAGATCCAGTGCTGCTGTGTATTGGGAATGAGAGTCATTCGCTCCCGTTTGTGAATTAATTTTCTATGAGCTGAGAGTCGGATTTGAACTTAATAGGGACTTAGATGTACACTCCTCCTCCCCGTCTCTTTTTATTCCACATCCGTACTGCCGCACATCACTCACAAACTTGTGTGTGTGTGACTGTGTACGCTCATTCCTCGCTCTTTGACTAATAGCAAGCCAGGCTACGCCCTAGGCCTCCTGTCTCATCCATCCAAGTATGTGTCTGTGTGTAGAAATGCGTGTGTGCGTGTATGTGAGAGTGCGAGCTGGGGCAGGATGCTCTGTCTCATTTATCTGCTGTTGACGTTGAGTGTGATTTCCTCTGCTGAGGGGAAGCGATGCCCCTGCTTATTAATTATGCCTGAAATATTAAAAAGACTCCATCAAACATGAATTATTAATTCATTTGGCCCAGATCATCTCAGCTAAAGATTTCCAAGACTTGTCATACATCATCTGACGAGGCTGTGACAACATTGCTGTAGTGAGAGGCAGGGTGTTATATCCCTGTAAACACAAGGTGTGTGTGTGTGTGTGTGTGTGTGTGTGTGTGTGTGTGTGATACAGACTGCTTTAGAAGGTCTTTTGGTTCACTCTTGGCTGTATTTTGATTAGCATTTTTTTTTTCTTTTTGACCTTGATAATACATGATAATACATCTAGTTGAGAATCCTTCAGACGAAAAACACATGATCTAATTTCAAGGTCTTAAAGGAACAGTTCGAAATATTAAACACTCATTTTTCATCTCACCTAAAGGTCAGATGAGAAGCTTCATGTAACTCTTATGACTGCATGTCCATTCTAAATGATACAGACAAAACTGCATTAAGTGTGGTCAGACCAAAATTTATTTCAGTGATGAAGTGGCGTGAGGACTATTTGCTTCCCATTACAAACCCATCCCTTGTGCAGAGTTCAATCTAATTGAACTTTGACTCCTAAAATCAGGGGTTCAATGAGGGTCTTAAGGGTCTTTTATCCAATATGTATTTGATAAAAACCACACCCACACTATTCCTGTCCTGCCTGTGCCAACTCTGGTCTGACTGCATATGTGTCTTTGTTTTGTTCAACCTTACTGGACTTTATTGCCCATAACAATTAAACAATAATTTATATGTGTCATTTTATCTAATTCTAAATCAATGACAAACAGTTCTTCTCAGATGTGGCCAGTCCAAGCTTTCTTGCAGTTGTGAGCCGAACTTTTTTGCTATATGATGATCTCTTAATGGAGATCACAGTTAATTCTTTTTTTTTTTTTTTTTTTTTTTTTTTTTTTGCTGAGGCATCACTGACTGTAGGGACACTATGAATGCCTCGTCTTTCTCTTTCACATGCTCAATGCTGTACATTTTCTTAAAGGAGAACTGCTTTTAAGGTATGGGAATGGATTCTGTCATATTTATTACTAATGCATGCTTAAATACACTAAAAACATATTTTTCCTGTATCTTTGGGTACTTTCACCTATCAAAATAGTACACTAGTGTTAAAATATACTTAAAGCATCAGAAGTACAATTTTGCAAATGTAAAAAAGTTATACTGACATTGCATTTATAGTGTATTACCAAGATATTTGGTAAACAAAACAAATTTACTTAAAATATACTGTCAGTGAATTTTAACATAATTTTTACTGCATTCAAAATACAATTAAATTGTGTTGTAAATATGGGGAAAGTATACTATAGTGTATTTTCTAAAATCATTTTAGTATGCTTTCATGTGCTGAAAATAAGCACACTTACTTTGTGTTAAATTGCAAACACTCAGGTTGAACGATGTGTATTAAAAGTTGTAGTTAAGATATACTTGAATATATTGATATTATGTTTGGTGGATATTACTTTAGACTACAAAAATAGTACACTATCCTATAAGTCCAATGTAAGTATTATTAGTATCATACATGCCATCATACAAAATGTACTTTAAGTATCATAAGTGCACTTCTTCACATGTAAAACATTCCAAAAGGATCTGCTTTTAAAACAATTTTAAGATCTACACAAAGTACAAAACAGAATTCAATTAACAAACCAATTATTTAAAAATTTATTTGAACTGTTCAGTACAGTTATTAAGTGTTGTTTTACAACCAACAAAATTACAAATTTAAACTTAGCAAAGGTAAGCTGAGCATCTTGAACTTCCACTTACATCTGATAACAAAATTCACATTGTATGTAATAACACAGGGTGAAAATGCTTTTCTGCACAACATTGTTTGTACTGATGGACACACTGGTTGGCAGAGTTTACCTGAGAGCACTTTTGTGGCTTTTTGAGTTTTTCAAATACACCCACACAAAAAACAAAAACAAACCCCAAAACCAAAAACAGTTCTTTTAGTGCTCTGTTGTTTTTGCCTTCTTGTTGGAAAAGTCCTCATTGTTGCATTTTCTTCATATGGCAGCTCTAGTCTCGGACTGACTTACCACAGTGAACACAGTTTCTGTAAGAAATGAAGGAATGAATGAGTAAGCAATGGAGGAGTGTAGCAAGCCTAAGTGAGTGACTATCTGAGTGAGTGAGCCAAGTTAGAGACAATATACAGTACAGCTGCTCCCATGTGTGAAATTTGACACACTTTTAATTTTTGAGGGACTGTATTTCTACAAAAGTGAGGCTACTTAACATGCACTTGAAGTATGTACATGAGCACATTTTTAAATGTATTAAAATAGCACACTTTAAATGTTTGTAAACATATAGCTTCAATTCACTGCAGGATTTGTATAATAGGCAGGAATATACTATAAAAGGGCATAAAAATTACTATGTAAAAATATTATTTTAAAGCATAACTTTAAGTTAAATTTTATATTAATACACAAAGAGACACTAAAGAGAAATTTACTTTTATGGTGTAGTACTTAAGTACAACTTAAATGCAATACATGCATTAATATACTTATAAAACATATATTTTAAATAAAGTAAAATCTAATAAAAGTTATCTTATCAATATGCTTTACAAAAATTTACTTTCAATACACTTTTATTGTATTCTCTTCTACTCTTTTACTATTTACGTATTTTGGAGGCACAAAAAAATGCACTGTTACTATACTTCAACAGAAATAGAAATATACTTGTTTGAACTTTTGATGCTAAAAGTATAATTTAAGTATAGAAAAATATACTTATTTTTCATTTGGGCAGGCACTTCATAATTTGCTATTTTCTAAATTAAATGAATCAGTGAACTGTTTGGGTACAAATGAACAATCCATTCATATATAAATACAGCATATTGTTCTTTCACACACATCTGTTCAATGATGCACACATCTGCCGCTCCCTCTTAGAGGAGGCAGTATGTAAATTATTGATTCTATATGTCACCTTGAATAATTGTCACAACTTAAACAATACATACTGTACAAGATAGTACTGATGGGTAATGTGTGTGTGTGTGTGTGCCTGTGTGTGTGTGCATACATGAAGTGTACACCTTAATGTGTTTGCAGCCAGCCATGCGGAGCATTCTCATGTATGGTTATTAGTTGGGAGATATGACAGAGATCAGAAAAGGTCCTGGCAGACTTAAACTACATTTCCCACACGGAGGATGAATTGTCTTGTTCCAGAGCCACTTAGTCACTATTGTTCATGCTCTACAAGGCTTTGATGACAGAGGACATGTTGTACTATATGGATAGAAATGGAAAATGTTCCTGTCTCCAAAGAGCAGGGGGAAACCTGAAGTTGTAGCGCTCACATAGACAGGGATAGAAATCCAGTGTTTTTATCACAAAACACTATTAATCTATTCTGAAATATTTCATTTCCCCAAAGTCAATGTCGTAGAACTACTGTAAAATGAAGAAGGACTCTACAAATGCATGAACTATTTCTCATCTCAAATTGATTCAGAAATTGATTTTGGTGGATAGCTTTAGGAGAAATTTGACATTCCCAGAACAGCTGCTGGTACACATTACTGATCTTTTTTCATAAATGAAACTATATATTTGTGACCAGCCTCAGAGTCGCTTTGCTGATCGCTTTGCTTTGCTAATGTTAAAATGTCACAATATGCTTCAGACTTTGCCACTTTGAGAGCACAGTCATGACTCTCATGATCACAAGAAGACAGAAGTCATTATGTGTTGACAGTATCTTCTGGCCCTACAAGACCACACGGACAGAAGAAAACTGTGGGATAGCATTTACCAGTCTGCTATTAAAGTTGTTTCATTTTCATTCATTCATTCATTCATTTTGACTCAAGATCATTTATTTAATTCCATTCAATTAGAAATGTCTTAAATGCCCAATCAGTACATATTTTTGGACTATATGAATTACATTTTTATTAAAGCATTACATTTTTGTTATAAATAAGAAGAATATTTGTCAACTGATCATAACTGAAAAGATGTCTGTCTAGTGTTTTTGTAGTTTTCACAAATATAACTGATGAAACAAAGCTTTAACAGCACCAGAAAAAATATTTATAACTTCACAGGTACATTCCATTGCTGTCTAGAGTCAGTCCCTTTTTTTTAAGATCTGTCAATCGATCTGGGAGTTATTGAAGGTTCCAGTCCTGTGTTTTAAACTTTACTCCCTAATGTGCTTCACTTTCATTGCAAAAATCTGTGTCTCAGTCAGAGTCTATGTTATTTTGTCATTCTGAGTCAGACGCCTGACAGATACAAAGAGCACGTGTTTGAGGGCTGTGTGAAGCTTCTGATCCCTGCATGGTTTTACTGATCCAACCTAACTGTCCAGGGTTTTAGCAACAATGTGAAAATCATATTCCCTGCCATGCCCCCTAAAGGCAGAAAAGTGCTGTGTGTAGTACTTTCAAATAACACATCACTCTCACAAGCTAGGAAAAGAAAATTCCACCATGACCACCAGAGAATGCTGGTATGATCTGTAGTGAATTTCTCTGCTCAGAAACAGTATCAGCCCCACTCAGGTTTAGAAACATCACTACTGAGTCTGCTGTGAAGGACTGGGCAACACAGATATGTGATTCAAGATGAGATAAAATGTACTGATCACCACAAGGGGGTCAATCAATACATTGCCACAATACATTACATTTCTTACCTTATTTACTATTTTATATTTGAGAGTAAGAGTCACTTAGGGTAAGTGTGATAAGGAATGGATACTGCAAAATCAAAAAGCTTAGTCAAAACTGTTTGAGTTTAAGCCCGGTTGATAGAAGAGGAAACAAGATGTTCGTCTGTCTGTCTGTCTGTCTGTCTGTCTGTCTGTCTGTCCAACACTCTGGTCCAGAGTAACATATCTGGATCACTACATGAATTTCGCTGTGGATATCCCCATCCCCAAAAGATGATTCCTAATGATTTTAGAACCCCCCCTGGCATTTCCTCTAGTTCCAACATCATGACAAAATTGCCTCTTGTGACCGATATTTGGTCTGATTTACATGAGTTGCAGTGGATATAAACACTCCCCAAAGAATGAATACTAAGAATTTGGTGACCCTTGAACTTTCCTTTACTGCCACAATCAGATCAAAATGACTATCTTTACACACAACCCTGTCTCCTTCAGATTACAATTATATACTGATTTGTTTTGACCAATTATGCTGCCTGGATTATGTCAACTGGCAACAAGTGGATGGTGGGTGTACGAAGCCCAGGACTTTGACCCTGCAGGGGTTTAGTTAGGTTTAGGTAACAAATCACCTTGGTTGAGAATAATTGCCAGTGTCTTCTTTTGTGTTAATATTCACAGTGATCTTCTTCAGGTTTGTTGTTTTGTTTTTCATTCTCAGTGCAGTCCTGCTACCTGTCACATGGTGACGTAAACCCGTGCTACAGTTTTGCTTGTGTTCACCAACATTGCAGACTGTAGACTTTATTCATCATGTCACAGATGCTGCAACATCAAAAAAAACGTTTTTAAACTCTTTTGTTTTTCTGATCTGGACCACTGGAATACTCTGGATGTTGTAGAGTAGTTTTGAGGTGGGAGTGAAGAATTTCAGGCTTCAGACTCAGACTGGAGCTCAGAGTGAGCCCTCTCTCTCCACCATCTGAGCCAAACTGGCCCACTCTCCCGGATATCAATTTATCCTCTGTGTCTGACATGACAGCCGTGATGACGAGACAAGTGCCCCATCACTCACCGTTTAGTGCCACGAGACACAGAGGATGTGTGAGCGTACACGTATGTGTGTGTGTGTATGTGTGTGTGTGTGTGTGTGTGTATGTTGGGGCAACCTGAATCAGGCTAAGGTCAATGAGAGTTTGAAGCCGTCCTCTCCATCTTTCCCCCATTCTTTTCCTCCAATTCCATCTTGTGTCCACATCCTAATCCATCTGCTCTGTGTTTGTTACCATGGCACCATCAAACCAACCCATTTCCCCTCTCTCCTCATTGCCACAGACACAAGCACATTTAGGTGCACACACACACACACACACACACACACACACACACACACACACAGCAATCACCTTTTAATTCCCTTTGATGTATTACTCTGGCAAGAACCAATTTTAGTGCCCAGAATTGGGCCTTAAATCACCAAATCACCTCCTTTCACCCATCCAGCCATCTATCAACCTGCTTCAGCTGAAAAACACACATCAATATATCAGCAATGTAAATAAATTAGTATACGCTGCGATGGCAAGGATAAATATTGTATCGACAGGGATTGAAGGATTTGTTTTAGCATTGATGGATGACAGCTGTGTTGCTGCAGAACATGAAGCTTTTTTTGCTGCCAGCTGGCTTTGAAGTGTGTGTGTTTGTGTTTTTGATAATACATGCATGCCTATGTGCATCTTTTAAGCAGCTTATTTCTACTTATGTGTGACTGGGTTTAGATTTTCCCAAAGGACTTTCGTACAACAGAGTTGTCACGTCCTTGAAAATCAAGAAAACCTTTTCTAAATGCTGCTCAAAAAGTCCTAAAAAATATAAACTAAACTGAAATATTGATAATGTTTTTAATATGAAGTTTTTAAATGTGCAACAATAGTAAAATCATGTGATCTGTTTCAAAAGGCCAAAATGTAGCTTTTCTCTAATGTCCTGACAGCTGCTGCTAGCTGAAAAAGTAATTACTGAAATCTCAGCAAAAGAAAAACAAAAGAAAAACAAGCAGTCAATCAGACAGGTTGGAAACAAATCCAAGTTGTAATAAACCATAGTTTTTTTTTCTTTATATGTCACATTTTCACCTCTTTTTTTCTGTTTCTACCATCAAAGTTGGATGTTAAATCCAAAATGTCCAGAAATCCTTGCACTTGCAGACTTGGGGAATTTTGGGGGCATAACCATGAAGTCCACAAGCAACCCTGTCTCCTAAAAATGACATTTATATACTACTAATTTGTTTTGGCAATTATGTTTTGAGGCAAAACTTAATTCCTGGTTTATGTTCCCCAGGAACATGTGTATTTCTAGTGTAAGAAGTGCAGCATTTATGTAAGCTAGTTGTGTGGAGGTGGTCTGGATGGACGGTGGGTATACAAAGGACTTATTTGCTGTTTCAAATTAGTGGTACATGAACATCTTTTTATGGAAGAGAACTCAAAGGCTGCTGCAAGAGAACTCAAAGGCACTTTCTGTGTTCTTCCAGAGAGTCTGCTCTGTGTGCATTTTTTATAGCAATAGTAAAAAAACATTTTCTTATTTATATTTATATAATGAGGCTAATATACTAAAAATTCCTTACAGAACCATTTAGAGAAATACTCTGAGATGGATTAAAGGGTAAAAATCTCAAGACTGGTGGTTGGGTTGTAAGTTCCATTTAATGGACGTTTTACCCCCTCAAGGGTAGAGCACTGCGGTCTTGATGTGATGACGGTGCGTTCTTCACACACATCAACATGGACATGTAGATTCAGCCAAAGTTTCTGTCTTTTTTCCACCATATTTAATTTTCCAATATGCTGCTGTGTTATCAAAATGTATAATTACATCAGTTGTCAGCCCATCTATTTTTGCAGTTCTCTGGACATCCTGGAATAATGAGAGCTCTTGAAAGCAGTCTGTAGGTCATTGATAATATCCTGGAACAGGATTTTTTGAAATGAGAACAAAGGCCGTCCCTCCCCCACATCCTACCACTGCTGGACTTTAATCCAACATTATCTTTTAAAAGGTAATTACTTAAGATTTTTTTACATTTTACACATAATCACATATGACGTTAATGCAGGTGATTTTTCCAATACACATATTGTGTGTAAAAAGTTTTTTTTTTCTGTTCAAAATGAGCTCATTTGTGTTTGCTTGATTGATTGATGAAGTAGCAGAAAATAGGAAAGATCAGGAAACCACTGTACACTGCTTTTATTTTTGTTATGTTTAGAATTATTTCTGAAAAATGTGGTAAAATTTGTGAAATACCAATAATGTCTGTTAACTGTGTAACACTCAAAGCTGAGCTCACTGGGAAGTACCCTGTGTTTACTTAAAAGGTGAAATCTAACAAAATGAAGCTTTACTCTCAGGTTAAATCCAGTGGAGTTTCTCTCAGTTGGAGTTTGCAGGCGAGTGATACAGACTGCCAAAACTGAGATCGAGCAGCTTTGAAGCTAGAAAGCAAATTCCAGTTCCTCTGGAGGCTGAAAACATTGATCACACTCAGCACTCCATCCTCCTCACTCTCTAAACTCGTTCTGCTCTCATGAATCTGTCCCTGCACGCTGTCATCAACCTGCAGATTATTTTTTAGTTTGAATTTGTTTTGTGCTCCCTCAGTAGTTTTGTTGTTAATGAACTTCAGTGGACTTTGCTCCTAAAAACACAGTGTGCATATGTAAGTGTGTGCCTGACTGTGCCTTATTTTGCTACATCAAGCTTGGAATCAAAGGAGTTCGTGCTAATTGAGAGTCTAATGAGTGTATCTGAAGGGCTATTGATGATGCCCCAGTCATGGCTCATAGTGTGTGTGTGTACATGTGTTTGTGTGTTCATGTGTTCATGTGTGTGCACTGGCTGATCCTCTTTGATTAAAAGAAAGCAGCCAAAGCTTTAAAAGGCCTCAGTTCTGACATGTAGCAAAGCCTTTGGTTCAAGAATCCCATCAACACATCTAGAGGTGGAAAGTTACTCGGTAAAAACACCTCACCTACCTGCACCGCCACACTGGCTGACATATTTGACATTTTGAATCAATCACATATACACTAAATGTGAATTAATCAACTACTGAAAATAGTTTTCAACACGTTTCAGTGACGTTTGCTAAAAATCTACAGTGCACAGCTGTTTTAGCTAGACTTATAGAGCATTCACATCTTCAGTAGGAACCAATGAGCTTGTGGCTGATAGGATAGGGAAGTCAGAAAGTATCAAGATATGGACAAACACATTGTTGGTTTTAGCCTTGTCATGACATTTGTCGACAATAGGAAAAATAAAGAATATTGCATGAATTACTTGAGTATATCCACTATATGCCACTTTATACTTCTATTGCACTACATCAGAGGGAAATATTTTATTTATTTATTTATTTTTTGTCTACACTGCATTTACTTGGCAGCTATAGTTAAAGGACTGTGGTACTAAAGTCCTGTCTTTAGATGTTTTTATGTATGAACTTGGACTTGTCTTGGTCTTTGCTATTTGTCTTGTCAATTTCCCACAGATACAAACTATCCTTTAATATCATGTGCAATGCTCTGCACTGTACACTGTGCACTGCACGAGTTGTAATGTTCCATGTAAATATCATATTCTAAAATATGATCAAAACCAGGATACTAATGTGCATGTAAACATACTCACTGTGTTATTGCTACTGTTATTAAAGCAGCTGTAACCCATATTTTTTATAATAACAATGTATCAAATGACAGTGTGTAATGTGTTGGTTGTGGCTTGTAGTGATGAACCTACAGAGAATTATCAGTGACTCTGCAGCTCCCCTCAGCTTTATGGAGCTTTATAGTGAGTTTCAGCTCATTGTTTAGCTGTCCAGCTGCAGCTTTACTCTTGAAACCCAGTGGTTTTACTTTTTATAGGACAGCAGATAACTTAGGTCCTTGATTGACGGAACGATACCACTTTAACAGACTGCTCCTAGTAAATTTTAGGAATACGGGGTGCTGAACATCAGCTAATGATTTTTACCTCCCACAAATGGATGTATTGCCTTCTGGAAATGTACCAACTGCTTGTGTTTGCTCCCTCTCCTCCCCCCTGTGTGTTGTCTATTGATTAATTAATAGTGAATGATCCTTCATCTTTAAGGACTGTAATTACACTCGGGAGCTGCACAAGGACAGGGTGGTCATTGTCATATACATGCACTTCTTCAAACACCTTGGGCAGTGGATGTGTGTTAGTGTGTGTGTTTTCCTACTCAGGCTATTGACAAAGCCCCATTTACTCCTGTAGTTGACCCAAACCTAGTCACCATATGCCGTAATAGGAGAGTGAATGGGATCCTAGATCATCCCCTGTGCTCACACAAGCTCCTCTGCATGCAGAGCAAATTAACTTCATCCCTACATAGCTAATCCGCCATGGAATTAGGATTTTAGCCCTCCCATCTCCACTGAACAGGATTCAGTAGAGATGCCAAAGGGGCATCCCTGTAGTGCTGCTATTGGCTAAAACCGGGTTACACTGCATGCATATTCATAAAAGTCATTTGTATAAATCACTCTCAAGTCTTTACCCCACCAGGGGTGGAAGTCCATGTCCAAGATATTTCAGAAAGACACGTAGAGGCAGGAGTAATCTTCACCTCGTGTGTGTTTATTTTTTTAGAAGACACCAGATAAACAAAAACAGTTCAAGCTGATTTTGGTATGAGGTGGTGAAAAAAAATACAACAATGAAAAAACGAAAAGAAAAGAAAAACCTTATAAAAACAACAACAACAACAACCATAACAAAACTCATCAGTAAATCAAAAGAAATGCACATGCTGCTGGCAGCAGGTCTGCACATGAAGTGAGAGAAGAAGAAAAAAATTTGAGGAGCTTCTATCCCTGCCTTTTATACATGGAGCCCCTCCTCTCCAGACAAACCAAAATTAGATTACAATCAATCGAGTGATCTCAATAACCTTCCTAAATAAAAACAAGACTGACAATGTTTACATGTGTGTCAAGTGTCCTAACATAGGAAACATTGACAAACTTGTTGTTTGGGGTACTTTAAAAGCCCAATCCCCAAAAAACAATGAATAAGCCCCCTGTGTACGCCACCTGGTACAGTCTGGGTTCCCCCTATCATTAAGCCCTTTGAAGCCTAACACTTCCTGTTGGGCAGTTTGAATATGAAGTGGAACATATGTAGCACAACAAATGTTACAATGAGTATCGAAACATAAATGAATGTCTCTTGAATGTCTTTAGAGACTTGACTACAATGCAAATAAGAGTAAGGTAAGTTAGCCCAACTACACACTTAGAGCAAACTCTATAGTGTATAGTATAAAGGATTTGACAATGTAGTGTATGTTTGGCCAGAGTGCAACCTACTCTCTAGAGGGCACGGGCCTTCACTGTGACACGGGCCTGTGTATTTGTTTATGATTGTCTATATTCACTTCCTACTTGTACTATCATGATATAACATACACACATGTTGGTAGATGTTAGTGGGGAGGACAAAATATTAGGAATAATTTTCAATATAATGCAGTCTAGTACACCACCACCACCCACTCTGACCTCAATAATAAACATAAAGAACAATTATCACTGTTGGTTCTCAAGGAGCACGGCTGGTTATTAGCAATAATTAATGATTATCAGAGATAATTATTAATTATAAAACAAATAAAATTATTAATTTTGATTAACAATTACGGGGCACCACCCGGAAACCGGGACCAATAACCAGGTAGAAAGGTAGTCTCATAAAAGTGTTCACCTTGGATGTGAGAGTCTGAGTGACATCCACATTTAAGGTGAACAAAGAAGGTTTGAATTCGAGCTCTGACTCTCTCAATCAGCCACTTATCACAATACAAATACACAATAATGACAGAAAGGCTTCTCTTTAAAGCTATAACAGTATTTATTAATCTCCACAAAATCAACAAAGTTAACGAATGTTTCGATCAATTAACACTGCACTACCAGCTAAGGCTACAACAAATACACAGATAACAGCATAAACAAGTTCCACATGTGTAAGCAAAGTGGGTGTGTGTGGGTGTGTATGTGTATATGTGTGTGCGCGTGTATGTGAGTGAGTGGATGTGTGAGTGAGTGGTCGTGCAGGACCAGGAATGGTGGGCGTGATCTGACCAGCTGACGTCGCGCACCTTACGGTAGCGGGCGTGACCTGGGGAGATGACGTTGTACGAAATTGAGATGGCGGGCGTGGCCTCGTGAGGAAGTCACGTCACGCGACAATGAACCGGCGGAAGTGCCGCGGTATTCAAACAGTACAATGGCAAAATGGCGCCACCTAGCAAACGGCGGTTCTGCACTCACCCAATTTATGTTCACAAGCACACGTGTCTGATGGCGGATAATGAGGGACAGAGCAACGCTATGTCCCACGTTAACTTACCGCCAGATGTGTAAAAGAGATGTGCGGTTATGTAGGTGTGCGTGTGTGCGGGTTAGTAGGAGAAGAGAGAGAGGGGAAAGAGAGAGAAAGGGAAAAACCGACTCTCGGCGGAGTCTCACGACCGTGGGGGGAAGGCAGCGGTTACTTTATCTACAGAGAGCGCGCGCACGGATAGCAATCTGTGCGCCCGTTGTCTGGTGGTTAGCGGATAAAGTAACTTACTCTCCTCTCACGGTGGCACAAACACAGTGGTCCCGATCGGGACAAAACAACAGTTTAGCGTGGTGAACACTAACTAAACAGGCAGCAACTTCAAATTACTCGCTAGAGTAAACAGACAAGGACTCGGCGGTCCGTTAAACATCAACAACATACAATAAGCACTAAGCTTATGAAACACACACAAAATATTATAGTCTCTGCCCAGACAACCTCTTACTTGTGTCGCTCTTTATAGCGAACTGATGTGTGTTTAGTCCGTCGGCGTACACCACGGGGGCTCCGGTGTGTGGTACTGGCGGTGCCGTTTAATTCCTCGGGGATAACGGCGGCTGGTTTCTCGGTGGGGCAGCGAGGAAACTCAGGGTGGTCGACTTGGTCGGTAGATAGCGGGGCATAGAAGTTATCCGCTTCTCCGTGACGATAATCCCTCTTCTTTCAGGGTGGTCGACTTGGTCGGTAGATAGCGGGGCATAGAAGTTATCCGCTTCTCCGTGAAGAAAATCCCTCTTCTTTCAGGGTGGTCGACTTGGTCGGTAGATAGCGGGGCATAGAAGTTATCCGCTTCTCCGTGGCGAAAATCCCTCTTCTTTCAGGGTGGTCGATGTGGTCGGTAGATAGCGGGGCATAGAAGTTATCCGCTTCTCTGCGAAGAAAATCCTTTCTTCCTTCTGCAGGCAAGGTGAGAGGGCTGGGTTGCACACAGCGCTCTCTGTGGATCCGATGATTGTGTTCTGGATGAACACGGGTCGTGGTTTCGTCTCGTCCAGCGAGGGGAGAAACTCCAAAAGAAAAAGGGGGAATACACGTGTACGGTTACCTCCGTAGCAAATCTGGCCGGTGAAGAAAGCGAACTTCCTCCTGGCGCGGTTACTGTGGAAAGGCGACGGCAACTCCGTGCAGTCGCTTCTTAAGGGGGCGGTGACGTCACGGCTGTGTTGCCGTGACTCCTGGTGGTGGTTGCGGATTTCTGCCAATCCGCGACCTGGGTTTGAGCTCCCGCTGTGATTTCTCACTTAGGTGCGAACTGGCAAAGCATTGTGGGAGGAGGGCTCTGCGAGCAGCATTTTGGTGCTGCTCCCTTTGTTTCAGGGGACAAAGGACAAAGGAAGCCTCGTGGTCAGGCTTCAGGTTTTACATGTAGGCCTGCCTTTGTCTGACCTCATGGTCGAGGACCAACATCACCTTTCTGACAATGTTAACAAACACTGAAAATGTATAAACTCCGTAAAAGTAAAATTTATGACAGAGCTGTTGTGTTGAATTGCATTAGATTGCACTGGTGTTCCTAATAAAGTGCTCAGTGAGTGCACAGTAATTTGCCCTGTCCTCCCCAGAGGATAAACCTTGTTCATTTTCAAGATCCCGTGGCCTTTATAGTGTCACCCTCAATACAAATGTAACATGTTAGGTCCACTACTCCAAGGTTCAATAATAACACAATTGCTGATTTGCTATTTATTGTATCCAATACTTTTGTACTGTTGGGTGTAAGGAACATACATTGCATCCTGTAGAGGTTGTTAATAAGGCTTTAGACTTTTAAAAGCACAGTTATGTAAATCTACCTGAAATACTACCACTGTGGCCATAAATCTTAGTGTTGGAGACAAATTTGTCAGAAAGGGCTCTGCTGTTTGTGGGAGCTCTTAAAGAATCTGAGCTGTACTAACGATTCTGCTGGAGAACTAATCCCCCTTAATACACTCATACTTGAACAAGAGACCTTAGTTAAGTCAGCAATTTCAAAAGCTTCAAACCACATCTGGTTGGGTGGTGAAGGAGCTGCAGCAGCAAACACTGTTGGCATCGGTAGAGTAATAGTGAGAAGTATTGCGTTACAAAGAAAGCTGTGTACACCTGTATGAATATGACTGAATGTTTTGAGTCAGCTGGTTACCAATCAGCTGATGAATGAGCCACTGATGTTGAAGCTTGAATGAAACAGTGGATGCCAAGTGTGACTCTATGCGCTATTTATACGGCAATATCTATCTGAGAACATTACCCATCAACACAACTGGTCATACCACCAGACCATGTAAGGCTGTAGCAGAAAAACCTTTTGAGTGTATTGAGCAATGTTTCATTTGGTAGAGGAACAATGTATTGTTTCTTCTTTTAAAAGTTACATAGTCTTCACTTTTTTACGCTATGCATGTGGCCTCAGTCTACTGGAAATCAGAGCTGAGAAACCAATATGCTGCTGTGTGCTCTATGCCACAGTCCACTCCAGTGCATTTGAATTCATTGCATCAGCAGATGGAGTGGATTGGTTTCGCTCAGGGCTCATGGTTTCTTATGATCAAAGTCGATCTAAAGCTCTTTGCTGGTGTCTGTCTGCAACTGACCCTGCCTGCCACAATGGGACCAGTTAAATTTAAACAACATAAAAATATCACACATGACAGTGCTGCTCATAGAGCAGATACACTGCTGAGCTATTTTCATTCGGTAAGGATTGGGCTGGTTGTCAGATGTGTTTCAGGTCAAAAAAGAGCACCTTAGCACATGGGGGACCAAAGTGAAATGATTTTGCTTTTGATTTTTCTGAGTAACTTAAAAAGTAGAACATGCAATCACACCCTGAGAAATATCCAATATTCTGAACAAACTAATAGGAAATTCAGTCAGAGCAAATCTATTTTTGCAGTATTTGTCAAAGAATGTAAGGTGAAAGTTAAGGAACAGAATGGCAGGGGTACTTTTCAACAAACTAAAGCACCTCCAGAGAGTGGACTGAAGGAAGAAGCTCTTGTGATTGCAGAGGTAATGAGACTGTTACCCTTCATATCTGATGCAATCACAAGACATATGAGTAAATAATATGTGATTGCAGACTGCAAAATCATTTTGCCCACTCTGATGGTGATCCTGTTAAGGAACAAGTTGTTGCAAAGCCAGCTGGTGCCGGTGCTGGTAGTAACCGTGTGTTAATGGTGATTTGGTCTAGTGTTGTCTGACACCTTGTTTGTTAATGTTAATTAGCCCTCCCAGCCTCAAAGTCTGCATTACAAACTGGGAGAGCAGAGTTTAAAGGATGTGGCAGTTTACAAGACAAGGAGGGTCAAATGAAGATGCTTTTGTTTGCATTATGGGAAATGTAGGATCCAGATTTTTTGGAGCTTGACTCATACTAAAGTCATATCTTGACTGCTATCTGCTGCTTTGATTTAGACCATTCTTTTTTTCTTTTTTTGGAAGTGCAATGCCAAATCGCCATAGTTCCCATTTAAAGTCTGTGGTGCTTTCCATTTTAAGCTCCATTTAGTTATTGGTAATTGTGGGTGAGTCCATCTTTCCTGGAGGACTTGCTTGATGCTGTTTAGAAGACATTTTTGGATTTCTCTCATACTCAAAGTCCTTACTTCCTCTGTAGAAAAAAAATGTCACCACTGACAATTCAATTTAGAAATATCAGGTATTTGCTACAGCTGTAAATGAAACTTGATTAAACGTGCAGACACCTGAAACCACCAGTCATACAGTTTCATACAAAAACACATATAGACAGAAAAACACATATAGGCTGAAAAAACAAAACACACGCTAAATCTCTTACAAAGGCTCAGGGCAGATTATTGCGGTTGCTAAAATTCACACCGGCCGGCTTTATTGGCTCGCAGCCTGTTTAATATGCCCGACACAGCTTCCACATGACGGCATGGAGTGTATACTCTGAGACAAGCGGCTTAGCTCTGACATGGACAAACAACACCTGAGGACACACAGCAGAGGTAGAGTAGGTTAGAGGTGGGCTAGAAGTAAGAGACAGGGAGAGGCAGTGTGTGTTTACATAGTGAATGAACCTAGTGGATCATGACTAGCGGAAGAGAGAGTGAAAGTGACAGAGCACGGAGAAAAGAGTGATGACTTTAAAGAGTGAGAGATGCAGAGACGAAAAGGTGAAAGGACCATAAAAAAGGGAGGAAGAAAGAGGACAGCATGGTTGCAAAGGGGTGCACTGCAAGAAAGTCTCCATCCTAAATGGTAATTCCAGTTTGGAAACAGGTTGAAATATTTTTACTGCACTGGCATAATTTTGTTTTAGGATTACAAGTTTTTTACAGCTCAAATATAGATGGAAATGACGGAGATGTGAATTGCCTCAGGGCTGTCTATCATGTGTTGTCCCTGACACATAGGGAGTGGTATCATCTTTGTCACTCATCACAGACCAGGTGTCATGTCCACAAGGCAGATAGATCACTGCGCTAAAATGAAGAAAAATGACTCTTGATTCTAAAAAAAATTAATGAAACAAGTAGATTTTTATTTTAGAAAGGTTAAAATAATATCACTCCACTGTCAGATTTTAAAATCTTTTATAAGAAAAAGATTTGTAGGAAGTATTAACAGACTAAATGATGTAAGATGGAGATTTTTTTTCAGTACAGACTTCCTCTAATAAAATTGACTGAGAGGGAGGAAGGTGGACATGCAGTGTGTGAGTGAGAATGAGTGAGAGAAAGACAGAACAAAAGAGAGAAAAAGTGTGTGGATGTCTCGGTCTGTGTGTGTCCATGTATGTGAGAGAGAGAGCACATACATGTGTATCTACACTTTTTATCTGTGTGTGTGTGTCAGCTGGTGGGCTATCAGTTGCAGCTGTGTTATCAGTCTTATCTCTATGCTAGCCTGTGATGGCTGCTGCTCTTTGGCGATCTTTTTGCTGCTGCACGTTAAAATGGAAAATGAGGGGTTCTTGGGGAAAGGAGGGTAGGGTTCTGGTTTATTCCTGGGTTATTGGTCAGTGGAATACTCAGGTAATTGATCACCATGCAGGTAAAAATGATCTGTCCAGGCAGTGGAGACATTGATTGTTCCAGAACAGCAGTGTTGAACTGCGCAGAAAAAATGTAAGAAGAAAGCGTTAAAAAAAAAGATGCAATCTCTGTCTCGCTCTCTGAAGATATGTGTTGAGCGGCTTCCTCTGAAGAACCAACAGAATTGCTGAGGATATAAAGAAATTGATTCAGTTTGGCTCCTTAGCTCGGGTCTAAGTGGAAGGGCATCCTCTGCCTTTGAAATACAGAGAGAGGTTAAATCTGATGTTCTCAAGTTTTTGTGTACCACTGGACCAAACAGGTCTCAAGTGTGCACTGTAATTGTATATGCTTCCATTCTAATGGTAACATGCTGCAATGGTGATGTAGAATCAGCCAAAGGACATGGAAAACATCTGAGCCTCATTTTGACCTCCAATGTGCAGCAGATATGGGCACTTGATTGAACAGTCTACAGCTTTTGATACAAGTGCCAATTCAACACCTGACTTTTACTACCAGTACAAAAATGCTACTTTTATTAACAGTTCTTTATTGATGAAGACATGTTTTTATTTATCAATTTATCAAACCTTTTTCCAATGTGTGGGTTGGTTCCCCCAAATTACAAATATATACTCTACCAGTCAAAAATTTGGACACACTTTCTCATTCACTTGAATGAGAAAGTGACTGGTACTGTGACTGGTACTGTGTGTATATATATATATATATATATATATATATATATATATATATATATATATATATATATATATATATATATATATATATCATAAATGTATATGTTCTTGTTTAGAGATTAGGAAATGAGTTAGAAATATAATGAAAGCAAATTAGGGCTCCCTGAATGATTTGATGAGTATGAAAAGGATGTGAAACATGTTTTGGCCATCACGGTCACCAGATCTCAACCTCTCTTGATGTTGGGTTTTACTGTTTTTTGTCACCCATTTGTACATTTAATATACCACCAGCTATGAGATATCCAATTCCAATATCCAATGTGCTGAGGTGTCATCCCCTGTCAGTTCGGAAATATGCTTTCCAGTTAAATGCAAATGTAACTTTAGTATAGTTCCAGTCCAGCAGCATTAGTCAATTTCAGTTCTGTTCAGTCCAGTTCAGTCCAGTATGCCCCTACCCTTTAAGCGCTCTATCTGCTTGCCATGGAGCATTGGCAAAGCCCTGATGAGGCTTGGTCTGTAAGTGTCTATTTTCCTCGTCTCATTGGTCAGAGACTCATTAATCCCCCCTCCCACCTCCTAGTTATCTGCCGCAAAGTGAATTACACGAGTGCCTATTGATTTCTGTCCTTATGCCAGGCATGTTTAGAGAGTAAACCTATTGCTTTTCTCCCCAAGTGTTTCCATTGTGAAGCACAGTCTGAGCAGAGGGGGGGCTAATTGGCCTCAGTCAAGATCACCTTGGCTGTCTGGGCACAGCAGCTTCATGTCTGCAGGAAGAAAGGAAATGCAGAGACAGAGAGAAAGAAATTAGAAATAAAATGATGCAGGATGGAATGGAGAGAATGAAAATATGTTCTCATTGTCTAACTGAAGCTTAAGTGTGTCCATTAAAGTGTAATGCCAGGGCCGTGGGCCTCAGGAATATGCCATGCATCTCATCTGCATCTACTGAGTATTTGTGGTGACTGCTAATGCATTCAAATAGCAGGGGAAAGCAGGGGCAGGGGACAGTAATTACTACTCTGTATCAGGTGGGTGTGTAGAAGTGTGCGTGTGTGCTGAATGAGTTTCATGCTTCATTACTGAGGGGCGTTAAGGTAATAAGGCCCCTGACTGTCCATTGAGGGAACTCATCACTTCTTCTGGCAGTGAAATTAGCCCCACGTTGTTCTAGGGTTGCTCCTTTCCCCGTTGACTTCCACTGGTACAGAAGATTAAAGCCTCCCTCAAGATGGCTATTAAGTGGAGACAGGTGACCCTTCATAATCCCATAACAGTCCCAGTTTAATCAATTTTTAACCAACACTTGATCCTTTGTTCACTTCTGAACTTAGAAAGCACTGGTGGTTAAGGTTGGACCACCTCCACGCGGCAAGGAAACTTTAATTACCATTTGAAAAAGAATCTCTGCCTCGGGTTATTATGGTATCTTTCACTGGATGTACTGTATGTGAAACCAAATACCTGTCACATATTTTCAATTACTTCTATCTAACTGCTGTATGTGTATATACAACTTGACAAATCACCAAAGCAATAAAAAAGGGCTCCATGAGGGTTTTAAAGTGGTGTGTCCTCCATCCTCTAAGGTACTTATCCTCAAGGGTCATAGAAGTATTGGATGGAATCATTTTAATTCTGTCGTAACACTCAGTTGGCCTTCATACAATGAGCCATCTCTGGATGACTTAACTATCAGCGGGGGAGTTTGAATGATTGTAATTATTACCTGAGCACCTCCATGAATTTTATCTCATCTTGAACAGCAATGTCACTGATATTCCCCAACCACCAGTCCCAATTACCTAATGGGCTTTAGAGAAGTGTAAGGTCCTTTGTTCATTTTATATGCCTCCACAGTGCCATCTCACTAATGTGCAACAGGGAATGGTAATTGCTGTCAGTTTAAATTGAAATCATATAAATTACTGTTTTGTTGATTGAACTTGCTTGGTTTAATTTTTAGGAATAATAAGTCTTAATGTTACCCTCAATCAACAAACAGCAAAAGTGGCTGATTCCCTGTAAAAGCTCATATCTTGATTTACAGGGTGTGCAGCCCCCCTAAATAACCTATTATACTGTGCAGCCAATGGAAATTGAGGGTGAGCAGCTATTAAAACAAGACTGAGACAGCATTTTCAAGCATGTGCCCCTGCTTCCTGAGACACTCCTGGTCCATATAACATCACTGAATGTTACCTTTGATTTTCCAAAAATAAATGTTTAAAAATAAGTGTTTCAAAAGCAGAATTAGCTGCATCAGTGCTTTCATACACAGAAACCACAGAAATGACAGATGTGTCTGTGGGTGTATGATAGAGTTTAGATTCCCACATTTGTGGGCTTGTTTGTGCAATCAATATATTTTAACATCCATAAAGGAAGGTGGCACTGAAACAATATATATATACAGTACAGGCCAAAAGTTTGGACACACCTTCTCATTCAATGTGTTTTCTTTCTTTTCATGACTATTTACATTGTAGATTCTCACTGATGAACACATGTGGAGTTATGTACTTAACAAAAAAAGGTGAAATAACTGAAAACATGTTTTATATTCTAGTTTCTTCAAAATAGCCACCCTTTGCTCTGATTACTGCTTTGCACACTCTTGGCATTCTCTCGATGAGCTTCAAGAGGTAGTCACCTGAAATGGTTTTCACTTCATAGGTGTGCCTTATCAGGGTTAATTAGTGGAATTTCTTGCTTTATCAATGGGGTTGGGACCATCAGTTGTGTTGTGCAGAAGTCAGGTTACTACACTGCCGACAGCCCTATTGGACATCTGTTAAAATTCATATTATGGCAAGAACCAATCAGCTAACTAAAGAAAAACGAGTGGCCATCATCACTTTAAGAAATGAAGGTCAGTCAGTCTGGAAAATTGCAAAAACTTTAAATGTGTCCCCAAGTGGAGTCGCAAAAACTATCAAGCGCTACAACGAAACTGGCACATATGAGGACCAACCCAGGAAAGGAAGACCAAGAGTCACCTCTGCTTCTGAGGACAAGTTCATCCGAGTCACCAGCCTCAGAAATCGCAAGTTAACAGCAGCTCAGATCAGAGACCAGATGAATGCCACACAGAGTTCTAGCAGCAGACCCATCTCTAGAACAACTGTTAAGAGGAGACTGCGCGAATCAGGCCTTCATGGTCAAATAGCTGCTAGGAAAGGCAACAAGCAGAAGAGATTTGTTTGGGCCAAGAAACACAATGAATGGACATTAGACCAGTGGAAATCTGTGCTTTGGTCTGATGAGTCCAAATTTGAGATCTTTGGTTCCAACCGCTGTGTCTTTGTGAGACACAGAAAAGGTGAATGGATGGATTCCACATGCCTGGTTCCCACTGTGAAGCATGGAGGAGGAGGTGTGATGGTGTGGCGGTGTTTTGCTGGTGACACTGTTGGGGATTTATTCAAAATTGAAGGCACATTGAACCAGCATGGCTACCACAGCATCCTGCAGTGACATGCCATCCCATCCGGTTTGCGTTTAGTTGGACGGTCATTTATTTTTCAACAGGACAATGACCCCAAACACACCTCCAGGCTGTGTAAGGGCTATTTGACCAAGAAGGAGAGTGTGGAGTGCTGCGGCAGATGACCTGGCCTCCACAGTCACCGGACCTGAACCCAATCGAGATGGTTTGGGGTGAGCTGGACCGCAGAGTGAAGGCAAAAGGGCCAACAAGTGCTAAACACCTCTGGGAACTCCTTCAAGACTGTTGGAAAACCATTTCAGGTGACTACCTCTTGAAGCTCATCGAGAGAATGCCAAGAGTGTGCAAAGCAGTAATCAGAGCAAAGGGTGGCTATTTTGAAGAAACTAGAATATAAAGCATGTTTTTAGTTATTTCACCTTTTTTTTGTTACATAACTCCACATGTGTTCATTCATAGTTTTGATGCCTTCAGTGAGAATCTACAATGTAAATAGTCATGAAAATAAAGAAAACACATTGGATGAGAAGGTGTGTCCAGACTTTTGGCCTGTACTGTATATATATTGTTTCAGTATATATTTTGACAGTATTGCAGAATGACTAGAGAAGCAATAAAGTGAAGGACATGATTAGTCAGAACTGACTGGTATTATGTGAAAATAGGATCTAGGTTGACTGGAGTTCTCTAATCCAGAGGAAGACAACACAGAGTATCTATATATGGTTCTACAGTAGCCTATATAGCTAATGGAAGTAAATCCCACATACAAGATAATTCCATAAACCTCATCCATGGAAGGCACATCATCAGTTTGTCGGGTCCCATCAAATTTTGAATATGCAATGAGTGCTGCATTATGGATGAGTCTATCCTACTATGTTAAAAAGTAAGCTTGGCTGTAGACTCTTGAGATTAACATTTGACAAACAGGAATCAATTTAAATAGAATGTGGAAATGTATTTCCACCATCTGTTTTTGTCCAGAGATAGTGTTGATTGCAGTTTAATGAAAGCATTATGGTGTTTGGATATTATATATTAAACTAGTGCATTGTTCAACAGTCACACATGATATAATGATCAAAGTAAAGGGCAAAATTGGCAGTCATGAAGTTGAGATTAATTTGTTTGGATTGTTGTTGATTGTATCTAGTTATGCCAGTCAAGTTTCCAAAACATTTATGAAAACTGATATACATTAATGCAGTCTACAATTTATATAGTCAGTTCTCAGCATGTGAATAGGGCAAAATAGCTTTTATCCAGTGGTTAATTATGCTCTTAATTAGTCAAGGAAAGGACAAGTAAATTAATGAAGTTTCATCAAGTACTACATGTCTGGAGGGAAAGCGTTTCCTGATGTCATCTCATTAAGCGTGACCACTGATACTCACTGATCTGTGGGCGTCCATCATCAGAGTCTCTTCTCCTTCCTCTAACAGGCCCTTCCTCTGAACAAATGCAAAGGTTAATGCTGCCTGCTTTCAGACGCTGACCGTCATGCTTTCTATCCGCCTCACTTGGTCACTGTGCCTGGCAAATGCAGCCTTCCATTATCCTTCCTCTCATTTGCTAATGAGGTAATTAATAAGGCTGGAGTTAGCCATGTATTGCAGAATGGGGCCGTGATAGCTGGGGTCAATGCAACACATCAGTCAAGGGAGCCTGAATAGAAAAGAAACGATTGTGTGTATTTGTTTGTTTGGGTGATTATTTGGTTTTTGGAAGGGTCCCGTGACATGATTTGCTCAGATAAAATTCCTTGCATGTTTTTATCATATTTTCAATATCTATCTCCAGATGATAGATGGTGATTATTACCTCTGCCACTCATTTCCGTCACGCAGCCTGCAGTCTTCCTCCCATTTTGATTTGTGAGAGAGAAATCTGCTGCTGAAACTAAATGAAGAGATTGCAACAGGTAATACAGGGGTGCAGAGTCAAGGGCTTTTTAACAGTCTCCTGATATGAAGGATCCTTGAAGAGCATTAACAACCTGGTGACTGACATTCTCAGAGACAAGAGGATGAGAAAGGAGGAGACTTCAAAAGAAAAAGACAGCAGAGAAGTAAAAGCATTTGATACTTGAACTCAAACAGTGGTGTAGATTTATATATAGGTACATAAACCAGGACCTCTGGGTTGATGATTATCACAAGGCAAACAGCCATTCGTCTCAGTCTTGGTTGTTTCTCAGAAGGTGAAAGAGACTAGCCTTTCTGTGATCATCTGTGTTGCATGTGGCTCCTGAGGCAGTGACACAGAAGTGATCCCAGGTGGGCCATGGGATAGAACTGGTTGGACCATGCGCAGATGCAAATATGTATCGCCTGGAAGGTGACAGAGTTTGCCACAATCATCTGCTTGCATGGTCAGGGCCACTATCAGCATTAGCCTCCTTGAGGTGACGTGGTTGGAGTTCTGCCCATGTGAGACTCATGAGATTGTCCTTGAACCTCTTCTTTGGTTGAGGGTACCACGACTATGGCTGCAATGCTTGTTCAGCTGGCTTTGTCAACTTTAAATTTCATGTAATTCTTAGTTTTTTAGATACTGTCTATTGAGAAATGTATCCTGAACAAAGTCTAGTTCTTGGTCAAGGATGAAACTTGACATGATGGTGGCACTGGACACTGGAAAGTCACGTGGAATCATCCTCTGAGGATGATGGAGACTCAATCCCAAACTGACCTGTAGAAAACATACCCAAAACCAGACATGCATAAATTAATATATGAGGTTGGATCTGTGAGGAATACCCGGTAGGTCAAACCTGATCCAAATACACCTGATCCAAAATGTGGCCGACCCAAACAGACTCAGACTCTCTCAATCAGAGAGAGAACACCAACACTGGCAGAAACATGATGCTCCACCAACTTTACTGAATATAATTTGGACCAGGCTTGACATGCGTTCTGGGTTGAGACTCGGTGAAGATGTACCATGAATATCTAAAGCAAATTCCATAGCAATCTGGCTAGTAGTAATGGAAATATCTCACTCTAGACAAACAGAATGACTGACCGACTGACAGACATTGCAATCCCTAGACCACACCACTAATGGGCCGAAAACATACAATAAGTCATAAGATGTACAAACACAATACAGATATGACAAGACAAATGCAGAAGTAGCAAATTCAGAGACACATTTTCTGAAAGAGCTTGACTTGACAGATTGTAACAGCAGCACCAAATCAGACCTAAAATGATCTAATCCTCAAATGGCTTGCATCACATTCACACAACTTATAATATATTCTAAGGATTGAGGCCATGCAGATTTATTTCAGTTTAGACAAACTCTTTTCCACAAATAGAAAGGTTAGTGAACTGAGTTTAGGCAGGTTTATCCTCCACTACATTCTTGAATGTATAGCTGTAAAATGAGTGACTAGAAGAAAATAATAAGCATCTGCAGAGAGATGGGGGTGGGGAGTGGAGAGGGTGTTGGCTGGCTGGCAGGAAAGAGGCAGAGGTGTATAGGAAAAGGAGTGTTATTTTGGCTCCTGTTGCAAAGACCTCTGGGAAAATAGGGCCTGCCTGACAGTGCTGCAAGAGCCATAAATCACCACAAGAGAACTCCTCCTCCTCGCCGTGACCTAGAGGTGACCCTGAAGTCGCACACATTCTCAAACCTCAAACACTAAGCACACACATTGAAACACATTCAGGTGGAAGCACGCACATGCACACAAAGACACAAACAGAGTAGAAGGCTGTGTGGGAGCCTGGGTGTCACTTATGTACCTCAGCCAGACAGCAGCAGCCACAGGACTGCACTGTTACTCACATAATCCAACACAGATTAACTCACTGGGGCAGTAATGCATATATGCACTTATTCATATTGAACTGAGTATAATGCAATTAAGACTCTGGGAGTACTCCTTTCAGTGTTATTTAAACTAAGGAAATTGGTTTTGACATCAAAAAGCAGGTCAATGTTTTCACATCATCAAAATCTGGAATTTCTTATCATACCTTTGCTGTGGTGGAAAAATCCTTGAAAACCCTCCATTGCCCTTAATGCGCATCGACATTCTGATCAGATTTCAATATGAAATGTCACATGTGAGGCTGTCACATCCACATCAGATCTTGTGGCGGCTGAAATTACAGCTCTAGAAATGAATGAGCACAAGTTAAAATTGTATGTTTCTATCATTTGAATGTCACAGAATACTAAATAACACATGCAATGCAGAGTTAACATTTATGTCACTGAGTAATAATTGTTGAAATTCAGAATCAAATGTTCTTGAACTGAGAAATCAGGCTTTGTTGTATCTGTCTGACTAAAGACTTAGGTTTAGAATATCTACTAGCCACTTGTCCAGAGTGCTCTCATGATGTAATTGTTATCATTTAATAAAAAAACAACTTATCAGACACTATCTTTAAATTAATATGTAAAATAAAAACGTATCTGTCTCTATGGTAAAAGTGTTCAGGGAAAGACTTTCTCTCTCATGTGTGCTAAGATAGCATAACTTTGACAAACTAAATGAAACATGAGATGTACTGTGATAGACATACTTCCTTGTGATTCAGAGTTAGTTGTAATGCAGCTAAACACTAGAACATTTTCCCTCAGTGCAACATGATTTTTTTTTTTTTTTCCATTGGAAGTCTAGTATGTGGTTTTGCACTGTGTATGAACGTGTGCATGCATGGAAGGGTTCAAGTGTTGAAGTGAGGCCAGTGAAACCTCAGGCAAACCTCAGAGAGCTTGTTACAGGAGGAAAAGGGAGAAAACAGGAGAGGTGATAAGGGGGAAAGAGTTCTGAGAGGAAGACATTTGAGAGAAAGAGGAGGTGAAGGAAGGTGAGAGAGAGCTGCATTAATAAGCAAAACAAGACCATAATTTAACAGGACAGAGATATGGAAAGGAGAGCCATTGCTCTGGTTTGTCTTTAAAACTCCTCATAAAATAAATTATCCAGATTTAAAGCCTATAAAATAATTAAACACCAACTTAACAGCAATCTTTTCCTTCTACCATGTAATGACAGAGGTCTTTGTGCTGCTGATTAATACACAACAGGTCTATTTGTACAATGCATTCTGTCTGCTTTTCTAAGCAAACTGTAATTGCACTTAATGCTCCTTAACAAGTTTCCCTTTTCTTATACTGCCCATTTACACTTCCTCAGTTTTCATTGGCTATGTTCATTAGCAAAGAAGCTGCTTTTGTCAGCTTTTTGTTTCTTTATTTTAGTTGTTAAATAGGTACTAAATTTACTTTCAGGTGGCAATAAAAAGGTCTTAAATATTGTTAGAGGTGTCTGAGTGGATAGAAATGTGGTGAAGAGAGCAAGTGAAGAATAATTGAGCGAGGGAGGAGAAGAGGATTGAGAAGGAATGACAAAAGGTGATGAAAAATTTTGAGGAGACAGTGTAAATTAAAGACAGAGGAAGAGAGGTGAAGATCTGTAAAAGAAAATAATATAGAGTCAAATGAGACAGAGGAGGGAAGAAGGGACGAGTATAGAGAAAGGTCAGTTAAAGAGAAGAAGGGAGAGAAGTAGATTTCCGCTTCCAGCTCTTGGGTCAGCGAATAGCCTGACAAATTAATTAAGATAATGATCCATATAAAAAAAGTCTGGCAAAGTCAGCTGTGACCTGTGTGTGTGTATGTGAGCACAGCCATCTTTCCATTTGTAGGACTTTTATGAGGTGGGCAGAGGAATGCATTGATTTCATAAAGGGCATAAAGGGGTCCGGTGGCCGTTTGAACAGCCGAGTATGAGATCAATGCAGGGGGAGATGAAAACGGTGACATTTACTCTGGTTTGTGCCCCTGGGCAGGAAGGACCTCTGTGGAAAGTCACACTGTCAGCTTTCTCTCTCTGCGAGCGCACACTGCTTTCTTCATGAGTGAGAAATGGGCCACTTTTCATCACTAAAACAGCTCAGTGACACACACACTCTGACAGAGGTGGTAGAACATAAATCTGCATTCTCTTACACTCTAGAATCAACCCTAAAATATAATGGAATTTAAGAAAAGTAGATTTTTTGTTTTCTTTGCACTGAATTTCACCTGCAATGTTGAGGGTTCAAATGAATGCATGCAACACATCACAACCAACCAGAAATGTCACATAAAGCATCCCACTCAACTCCCCCAAATATTTATCCCCATCTCCAAAACCATCCCACTTACCCCACCACCCCCACTGATACTAAACGTAATATACAGACATGTATGTCATCCCAACATTTACAGGACTTCCAGTGAGACTTCCAGTGAGATGGCCGATTTGCACTGAGCTCCTGCCTAAAGCCTTCCATTTGGTCTCTTTCTTTATTTCCAAGTTGGTCGTATATTTTTTCGAGAGGATGGCATCAAGGAAGAGCTCCTCTGACTCGCCAGTGAAACTAAATTCAGGCAAACTTTTCAAGGCTAGTGCAACTCCGCTAGCTAGCATGTCCAAAGAAGAAGTGTTGATGCTAATTCAGCAAACCATGGAGTGCAGAAACCCATGGAAGGGCACTTCGCAGAAAACTGAGAAATACCCTGCTCCCTTATACATGAAATTAATAATTATGCCAAAACTATGGAGTCATTGTTGGCTAAATTAGAGTGCATGCAGGGCACGGTTCGCCATGCCAAGAAAGATATAAATTACTGCATCACCCAAGTGGAAAATCTATACAAGAAGATGAATGAAATTGAAGATGGGTCCAGGCAGAATAACGTGAGGCTGATCAACCTACCAACAGGCTCGCGAGGAGCAAAAAATGCTTCCACTTTGGATCCCGGGGCTGAAGACATCCCCAAATGGCTCACTGGAAATAGACAGAGCCCACCGCATCTACTCCAGAACCTTGATCTTCAGGTTATTGCACAAGCTATACTAATAATAAGGGGACCATAAAGTGAAACTAACTCTCTGACTAGTACACAGCTAGAATTCTATGCCAACTACAGCAACAACTTAGCAATGGAAAGGTTTCAAGGGGGTTAGAGTAAAAAAGGGGGTTAGAGTCAAAAAGGTATTGAGTCATTTTTTATGCACCCTGCTGTCCTGAGGATCGCACACAATGGAGAGAAGTTGTCGTTCAATTCTCCTGATGAAGTGGAGGGGTGTCTTGCTGGCTCTCTGCCTGCGTGGCACTGTCACCACTGCTAATAAGGGAGCAAAAGCATCTCTATGATTTAAGATTTATCTGAATGATTATCATCCGGTTGTGGGATCTTGACGTGTATGTGCATGTGACCAATCACATGTGATGCCAGACAGAGATCATACCATCATGTTAAAAGCAGGCAGAGGGGGAGGGGGGCTGACAGTCGACAGTTCTGAGGGACTGTAGCTGCCCTATGTTGTTTTGTCTTTGATTTACTCATCAAAAAATGTTCAATGCACGTGTGTGTTTGATGTTTTTACATTATTTAAGTTTTTATACCAAACATAATGTAAAATGACGATATTCTGGAAATTATAAGTTTGGTATAATTACATTGAATATTTAAGTGATATGTGTGCACACATACCAATCATAGGTCAAAACATTGCTAAATTTGGCTGAATTATGAAAGCCAGAAGTGGTACTTAATGAAGAGCCATTTGGGAGCTAAAAGAGCCGGCTCTTATTACTGAGCTGAGCCAAATGATCTGGCTCACTAAAAAGAGCCGGAATTCCCATCACTATTGCAGAACCCATCTGTGAGAGAATACACATGCTTTTCACATGTTCATAAAATTTCCTCAAGACTAGATTATGTTCTCACAACTGTTTCACTCTCATCTGTGCTTTCCATAAACATTTAGACACTGTCTGACCACAACCCAATCAACCATACTCACTTTCAACCATCTAGATGGAGGTTCAACACCAATCTTCAAAATTACAAGTTCATTCATTCAGCAATTACATTCAGAACTGGAATTTATAAGTATTAATAAAGATAATGTTGACAACCCACTGATACTTTGGGCAGCATATTTAATACATATCACCAAACACAAATATTATTTAGAAGGCAGCAAATCTTGCTTTAACCCTTAAGAGACAGGAAAATAATAGGTAAATACCATCAATTAGGTGCCCAAATAAAGGGCTGGTTTCATCTACACCTGAAATAACACTTTCAAGTCATTTTTCACCAGACTTTACACATCTAGATGGTTACTAAGCTTTTCATTTGTGCCACATCATCTCCTTCTAATAGCAGAGCTACATTTGAACTTTAAAATCGCAGAAAAATAAAACACAACTTGTCAGTTTACAAATGTGAGGAAATAAAACAGACTATTTCAGTTTTTTATCATCATGCATGTTTTAAGAAGTCTGTTTTATTGTGTTTTTATGCACTGTTGTTAAAAAAACAAAAACAAAGTCCAAAACACAACAAGTGCACCACAAGTAATTGAGTATCATCTGGTTCATGATGATGTGTGGTATGCTGTTTTTGTGTAGCAGTGTTGTGGTTCTCTAAAGTGGGTTTGGAATGTTTTCACTTTTCACCCCTCCCTGTATGAACAAAAATACCTCTGATTCACTCACTTCATATGTTAGTAGGTTGATCACTGTAATGATGGAGTCAAAGTAACAGTGTGCATCAGTTTGGATTGCAAGGGGCATGAAGGCTGCTCATACAGTACACTGCATAATGACATTTTGGAAAATAAAAAAACTGCAATTATGCAAAACAAATGAGCAATATTCCATTTCAGATAATCAGTCTTACAGTTTATTGCCTATAGCATGAGCCTGTGAAAATAGCAAAGCTAAAAATGTATATGCTTGGTTTATCATATCTAAAACATTAAGATATCATAGGCCATGTTTGCCCATGTTTTTTGTATTTGTATGTTTGTTTCAAGATGTGCTTTATTTATTAATTTTGGACTCCATACTGCAGCTCCACAATTAATTAATAAATAAACAGCACATAGCAACACACTTAACACACATGACATAAAAAGTAGCACACATCTTGAAACCACCAATCCTAAAAAAGATGAAACATAAACCAGCAGCATAAATAACATAAAACATGTTTGTTTTTTTCCATTATGGGTTAGGTATTCACTGTGTCTCAGTAACTTAATTTGTCTAGTTTGAACAAAACTCATACAGAACCTGCCAAAAAACTGTGATCCTGACAATTTGGGACCTGCCTGTAAAAATAGTCGCACATCACTTTTGTGAAAGATTCCCCTTGATTTCAAACATTAATGCTGGTGTGTCACAGAGGCTATCAATTGTCTCACTATGGTTCCATTTGATTATACTTATTAGGTATAACAGTTAGTTGACAATGAGATGATAATGATAAAAACCCCTTTAAAATCCACATGTATTTGATTACAATAATGCATGTGAGACATTAAATGTCTGTTTTCACTGTACAGAGCTGGAGGTGCTAACTCAGGGGGGCAGTTTAGAGGAGGCTACAAATGTTGTCACTCACTACATCATCTTTTGCGAAGAGATGATAGTCCCCACAAAATCTGTCAAGGTATTTCCTAACAATAAGCTCTGGATCACAAAAGCCCTGAAAGTCACATTTGGTGAAAATAAAATAGCATTTATCTCAGGAAACAGGACTGAGTCCAAACTCATTCAGAACAAGCTGAGTTACAGAAGGAAGTGGGTGTGCACACTGACCCTCTCCAGTTTGCATATAAACAACATAGGGGGGTTGATGATGCTGTTCTGATACTGCTGCACGGTGCTTACACCCACCTTGAGAAGCCCAAGGCATATGTTAGAATGGTCTTTGTGGACTTCTCAAGTGCCACATCTGATCCTCTGGGTCCTTGTCTGACAGAGAGACACCAAGTGGTCAGAATCAACAGGCAGTTCAGCTCTACTCGACCATCTCCACTGGAGCCCCACAGGGCTCTGTAATCTCACCTGTGCTCTTTACTACTGTATGTACACTGATTACTGCAGGATCTCAGACCCAGAAATAACCTACATCAAATACTCGGATGACAGTCATTGTGGATACCACTAACTCTTAAAGGCAGCTCCAAGCTGAGATGGACGTATTCTCAGAGTGGTGTAGGGGGAATTACTTTAACCTCAATGCTTCCAAGACCAAGGACCTGGTCATTGACTTCTGTCATGGACAATTCACCATCCCTACACTGAAAGTCAGTGGCCAGGTCATAGAGAGAGTGGAAGCATACAAACACCTTGGCACCATGATTGACCACAAACTCACCTTCAAACCTAACAGTGAAATCATCTGCTCCAAATGACAGCAATACCTCTTCTTTCTGAGGAAACTCCGTTAACTCCAGGTTCACCAGTCAGTTCTACTAGCTTTCTACAGGTGCTTCTTTGAATCCATCATCACATTCAACATTACAGCCTGGTTTGGTGCTTTGAGTAACATCCACCTTAATCCTTTCAACAAAATCATCAGAATGAGCAGCAAAATAATTGGACTGGACCAAGAACTACTAAGCGGCATCTACAGCAGACAGACTAAAATGAAAGGACTACAAATAGCCTTGGATACCACACACACTCTACACAACCCATACAGCCGCCTACCTTCAGGCCACAGATACAGGTCACTCCCATTCAAGACCAAGCGGGTCCTGTCAAACTCTGTGCCTACTTCCATTAGACTCATTAATGTCTGAGCTACCTTGGGTGCTTGATCTTATTTATTACTATTTATATATGGATGTTTTTAAGCGCACTTAACCCTATTGGCAGACATCTTAAACCACACTTGTATGTTGTCTACTTTGTGTTTGTTGTTTGTCCAGTTATATGTTGTGTATGCACTGACGCTTTTACACAAATGAAGTTCCTAACAGATAAATAAAGTTATTTTGAATTTTGAATTTGAATTGAATTTGAATTTACAAAGCTCACACATTACCTCCTGAATATTTGTGGATCTGCAATTTTCACTTCAGTTTAATATGCCTGTACTGTATGTCACTAATTTTGGTTTTTCAAACTTAAATAAAAACTTAGTTTTAATGGCAATTTTCTTTCTTTCTTTTTCTTTTTTATATTTATTTAAGCTTACTTACTACCTACCATATATTGAAAAATATAATAGTGCAGTAGACTGAATTGTTTGTGTGTGTGTGTTTAGAGAATATGTAGGCCACAGTGATCCAGTGTGGATCCACTGACAGCCAGCTACCTCTGCCTGTGGACTTAATTGGTGTTTGTGTCTGGCAACTAACAAACCTGTTCTCCACTGCTCCCTGGGTAGCCCTCTGACAGACTGCACACACACACATATGTGTGCAGTATACAGTTAACATACTGTGTACAGCAGCCCTTCATATGCAAACGAACAGATGAACACTGAGAAGAAAGAGTGAGCTTTCTTTGTCATGCAGGATTCCATACACTACATATACAATTACACACACACACACACATAAACACACACACACACACACAAACACACACACACACACACACACACACACAAGCATATATGTTCACTCCCTCTTTTTTCTGCCTCTTGCACTAATGTTGACATGCCTACACACACAGGCTGCTGAATAATTGAGCAAATGCCGAGGGAGACCTACTCGGCCGTTAAATGGTCTGGGCTCTAAATAAACACTGCGATTGCGCTGGGATTGGAAGGGAGGGCAGGGGTCAGGCCCTGCTGAGGGAAATGACATCATACATCAGGATGTGACTTTTGCTTCTGGAAATGCCCTGCAACTTCCTGAAGGCTGGGGTCATCAAAGTACAGCTTGGTTTATCTCACCCCGGAACTCAGAAAGCCCAGTGTTTTTATTCATGCACATGTGATGAAACCTCATTACACACACAGACACACACACACACACACAGACACACACACACAGTTTGTCCATTCAGTGTAATCAGTCATTTAATATTAGCATTCAGTCTCAAGTTTTATTCCTCATTCCCAATTTTCCATTCAGTTATCTAATCAATAAACAATAGTGTCTTGCTTGAGGACACACTAGTAGGTGCTGAGAAGTAGATCAAAAAGAAAAAAAAAAAAAACTTTCTGAGAAGGTCCAAGTACAAACTCATCTCTGGGGATCTCTCCGAGCTCCACACCAGTCAAATAACACCAGATGTATCCCGGTAGAATACACCCTATATGCTAACCTGTCCACCAACCACCTTTCCCCAAGGGATAGTTCGATACATACCGTATTTCCTCAAATAGTGGCTGGGGCCTTTATTTACCTCAGCTGCAGAGGGTACCAGGCCTTTATTGGAAGGAGGCTTATATTAGATAGAGGACTTTATTTCTTATTTCCTCTGTTTGATAAGTTTATTTGCTCATATTTTAGTACGAAGCCTCCTTGTTTTCTGATCTGCTTCCATTTGCTCTGTTAAATTTTTGTTACTGCATTACCGGTAATCCACTTACTCCGACATGTGGAACAATAATTCTAGCACTTGATTTCCACTCGGAATGTTCTGGCAGTGCATCACTTAGCTGTAGCATGTGGGTAGCATGCTCATGGATGTATGCTTGTATTAAAATATGCACCGTTATATCCATATTTAAATGATATCGTGTCTCCTCCGTCCCCCTCTTCTTTCGGTTGGCTTGGAGTGAAAATAGCATGTATATTGTTGAATTTATTAAATTAAATGGAATGTAAATGTAGCCTACATTAGAGGGCTCCTCCTGTGATCATAGAACTGGAGTTACATCCAGGTAACTATTATTTAACTGGCATGTACATTATATAACAGGCACCAGGAGTTTATTCACCCTTGTTTTTTCCATGCCCTGTTTTTGAAGCCGTCCAATTATTTGTTTGTGTCGACCACGCCCCCGGGCTTATCAGAGACCCAGCTTTTAATTGAATACCGTCCACTATAATACAGTAGATGCTTAGCAACACCATTCCAGCCAAAGCCGCAGAAATATTCTGCTCAGTGCATGACTCAGCACCAATGCCGCCTGTCAGGAACATGCTATTAAGATGAGAGCATTTCTCATCCAGGAATAGAATATATCAGCTGTGATAACTCATTTCATGTATCTCCTTTGCCAGGTCGTGGCATGTTTTATTTCCCAAATGTTGTGAAAATCATGCTTTCATGATTGCCTGTATGACTTGGTAAATGCTGATCATGGAAAGTAGTGTACCGTTTTCCCCACCCATGTAAAGCTCTGGGGATGCTCTGAGATAGCCAGTGGGCTTGATTGAGAGCCTTTATGCACTTATCCAACAATGAAGCATCTATTTTTATAAATGGGCCCATTGGGACAGTGCCTAAGGTAAGGCCACTAATTGCAGTAATAACCAGTGCTGCTCTGATGGCACCCAGCCTAACCATTTCTGGCTAATGGAACTCAAACTGCCAACCTGCAGCTGTCTCCTGGCCTCCCTATTCTTTGAAGCAAACCCTCTTTAAAAGAAGAAAAGAATCAGTCATGTAATACTCTTACAATAAAGTCCACCTGTAATGTTCAGTTACTTTGCAGCCCATTGTTGTATTTTCTTTGCACCTGCCCCTACTTCTTTGTTCTTGTAGTACAGTCTATTTCAGTCAGTTTTTCCCTATACATTTTTTAGAAGTACCTATGACAAGTTTGCGCCCCAGAAAAGGGGTTGATTGTGTGCTGGATGTGTACAGCTGGATGGAACTGGTTGTGTGCAGCTGTGGGTTGTACTGTACGTATAGGTGTACAGAACAGTAACAGCAGCAGATCTGTGTGTTTCCTCTTCTCTGATGGATTTATCCATGTTGACCGCCAGTGATGGGATGTTGAGAAAGAAGTTCTTGCTCTTGCTCTCAATGATTTGTATTCATCACCTGCACACCACAGAATGTGCAGTGAAATGTAATGACTGTGCAAAAACAAAAAGTGAAATATAAAAAGAAAGCACACAAAAGAGAAAGCATAAACAAAGGGTTAAAATAAATAATGTAGTGTAATGTATAATGTAGGATAGGGAGGGGATTCTATAACTTCTATAGCAAGGTCAGAGTTTACAATCCTGCTGGCTTCCTAAGTCTTCAGAAAATTATACCAAAACCTGTCATACTTGGTCAGAAAAATGCTGCACTCAAAATACATCGATATTCAAGATACACTGGCAATAGCTGTATATGTGTCAGAATGTTTTGGGTGTATTTTGACCCACTATTGGCTCCACTTCACACACAGGTCAAGGTAGCTCAACAACCATATTGCAATGAATTTTGGCATGGATATTGATGGTCCCAAGAGGTTGATATGCTTGACCTTCACCTCCAATACAACTATTGGCTTTTTTGTCCTGGAATGACACTTTTGTTCATAACACAGTCAAAATTTATACTTGTTCACAAGAAATATCAAAATCTAATTGGCACATTCTCCAGGAGCAGAAAACTATTTGTATGCTGTTCATTGTGTCATTGACATTGCAGCTTCTTGGCAGGATTTCAGACTTTACTCTTGCTCCTTAGTACTTAAAGGACACAACATTTACAGTAAATCAATGATGGTAGTTCCTACCATGTACATTGCCTTAAGACTGACGCTTGTCAGAAATTGCAAGAACATTTCTTTTATTTCAAATGTCAAGTTGGACTTTGATGACTTGATCAATGACTTATCTTCAAAGAAGGCCAGAGTAAGCCTGTGGTGTACACAGAACATTGAAAACTGTCGTTTTGTGCTGCTTTGCTGTGTGGTTGTAACTGTGTCTCTGAACTACATTTAATGCTCTGTTATGTGTTCTTTCACAGTTAGAAGGGTGTGATTTACACAGCAGAGACACATGCACAGAGCAAAACAGGACTAAACTGCACTAAACTGTGCACTGGTACAGACAGTATGTGTAGGGGCCCACTATGAGTCCTCCATGAATCTCTTCTGAAGTCTTTTACACTGGCTTATTGCTTACATACAAGTACAGTGAGCTTCAAACAATCTGTATTTTCCAACTATAAAGTCTGTACACAGAGTATTGTATTAAAATCACAAGCTGTAAATGAGACTGCAGAACATCTAATAGTATGCAGGAATGTGTGAACTCAGCATTCTGAACATTTCACTAAATCAAATGAACTTACTGAGGTGTTACTGTACAATGATTCTTCCCACTGATGGCAGCTACAACAAAACAACAAAAGATGGAAAACACAAGTGCAATTTATTTCAGCCTGATGCCATGTGATTTGTGTGTGCACCCACATGTGCGCACCCACATGTGTGCACGTCTGGCATAAAGTCCATATACAAACACTAAGAATATCTCTGTGTCTTCAGTATTAACTCTTCAACAAGTAGCTACAGGTTGGATATACAGTCAAACACAGAACACACAGAACACACAGCAACAAGAACCATGCAGCAGAGACAATGCACACCCTGGTGCACAAGCACGTTGCCACCTGCAAGTGTGTGTGCATTTTGACCAACAACGCAATGATATAAATATGTAGGGAACAAATTAGCTTTCTTTCAGCTTTTTGAGGATCTGATGACATGTCCGGTCAAATGCAGATAATGAAGGGGAGAAATTTCTATACTTCATATAGGGAACATGACCCCGTGTCCACAGCGGGGATTATGTGCCTGATTCAGTCTCTTTCCTTCTGGGTCCAGCTGCACTCAGCAGGCAAGAAGACAGTCTGTGGTCACTGACGCGAGCCGCTGTGTTCTTTCTCTTTCTCTGAGACCCAGCGCCAAGGTTTTGGAGGTGATTCGGTCTTAATGATGGTTCTGGTGTCGGAGTGTCCCAGAGCAGCAGGGGCTGACAGGCTAGGGGCCACACACCAAGGGCCCGGGAAAGTAAAGAGAGATGCCAGCTGAAGGCTGCTGGGCCTGTCAGAGTATAGTGACCTGTGTGCCATGTTTTGACTGGAGGAGCAGATAAAGTTTCTCTCACTGCACCATTGACATCACCTTCAAGGCAGACAGAAAGTGAATAGAGAACTGGCTTTTTCCCCATTGCCAACAGAAATTGAGTATTTCGTTTTTCAGTACAGATTTAAGTAGATTTCGGATTTAGGAAAATTCAGATTTAGGTAGCTGGCTTTTTAACAACAACACTATCGATGCTGTACTTTAGTTCTGTTTGTTGATAATTGCTGTTGATTCTTATGGAGCCAAAGAGAACATCACCTGATCTTTTGAGAAGGGCTGTCCTCAACTGATGAAATTCTAGTTGACTATTAGTAACGTTATAGTAATAAAAGTATGGCGGTCATATTTACTGTGGCTGTTATCATAGCATAGCATGGTACCATGCTAAAAATTGCCAATCAGCAAAAACAGTACAGCTGAGGCAGATGGGAATGTCATTAGTTTTTCATGTATTTACTCATAAATTAGTATTTGCTAGATGAAAAGTCAGGGCAACACCAAAGTCACTCAGTAGGTCCCATGGGGAACATGAGTGTCTGTACCAAATTTCATGGCATTCCATTTAATAGTTAGTTGAGATTTCACTCAAAATCAAGAGTCAACCTGATGATGGCGCCCACAATGGAACAAAAAAAACTGTCCATGCATACTACTTTAAAATAACAACCCCATGTGATCCCCAAGATGTGATCGATTGTGTGACAAATAGCATCTTTTTGTTAGACCCCTGCCTGGTAAACACACATCTTTCAAACTCCATACCTGGAGTTTGTTACGCACCTCTTGTGACATCACTATTACATTAACATGGCTTATTTGATCAGTCTTGACAAAGCTCCTCCAGAACCATAGGATGAGATGGAGAGTACTACCAGGCCTTTTCACAGGTTGAGTAGTACTCCCTATAACTAGTAAACTGACCATTATGTGTAAAAAATTTAAAGTTAAATGACCAAATACGTGGTTTGACCATGTGACTCCAGAACAACACATAGGAGCGTTTTCTAATCTGGCACCCCTATCAGGAGTAATCGGTACACATCACTGTCAAACAGTAATGATGTTTTATGATGTAACAACGTTGTGGTTAAGGTCTGATTAGGTTTAGGCACAAAAACCACTTGGTGAGGCTTATGGAAAGATCATGGTTTGGGTTAAAATGATCACTTTGTTAAGGTTAGAGTAATGTGGTTACTACTTCCTTAAAGTTAGGCCACCTCCGTCGTCTTGGCTACGATAATAACCACAGGGTTAAGGTTAGAGGACGCTCGTAGTCACACTTTTAAAAAAACTGTCCTGACTCACAGTTGGAAACATTTTTGGTCAACTGAGATTATGATCTATTGTGTCGTTTTTCTTGGGAGGACAGTCTTGTAAAATAAACTGAATATTTGTCAAACAATTTCTGTACTAGTATTATCGCTCTGCAGATGAATGATATCATGCATATGGCTCCTTGTAAGCGTCTGATTTTTAGACTGCTGCTTCAAAACACCTGAAAACATGTTCTTGGGGAAAACAGGAAAAATCACTGAAGTAGAAATGCGGTAGAAATTAAATTAGATCTTAACTTCTTTAAATGAAACTTTGTCAGTAATTGTCACATTTAAGAAAAAGAAAATCTTGCTAACAGAATAATTTGTGGCTGTGGTAGCATTTTTTTTTTTAATGCACCTTTACCTTTATCAGTCTGATTTGTTTGTGTGTGTGTGTGTGTGTGTGTGTGTGAATGTGGGTATGCCTGTGTGTGTGTTCGTATTACTTCAGCTGGATGAAACTGTCGCATCTGCAAAATGTTTTGAGCAACTGGAGCAAACAGCTTTGTTTTACATTCCATGATTGCATTTTTGTAGTTTGCTCAGTGAGTTTTTAAAAGAGTTTCATCAGCCTGAAGGTATTTGTGCCTTGTAGTTAAGAGGTTGTGATAAATGACAACAACAATATGTGGGTGAAGGGATGCTGATGAGCCTCGTTCTTTCCTTATATTCATGTTTTGTATTTTTGTCTGATGCTCTGACTCACACTTTGCTACTTTCTAATGATCTCTTTGTTTTGTTCTGTCTCTTTCTGTCCTCTTGTTTTCCATGTACCCTGATCCTGCCGGACATCTTCTCACATCCAGGTAAACACCTCTATGTTGTTTATTACATTTACACTATACCCTGCCCTGTGGAAGAATAGTTCATGAGTTTATGCAACTCAGTGGGAATCTAGTTTTGTGTTTGTGCATGTAGCTTTTCTCTCTCTCTCTCTCTTTGTGTGTGTGTGTGTGTGCAAACACATGAGTAAAATATCCACCTTCATGTCATCCAGTATTGACTACTATTTCATGCGTGTAAAAAGGAGGGGATTACTCATCGGTACTAGGGCAAATATTGTTTTTGTACATTGTCAGAATAATGAGGCTGAACCTTCTATAGTGAATAATGAAAACAATTCTGCATCTAGTATCCATGGTGAGAGGAGACAACTTCTGAAGTTGTGTGACGTTATCTTCAGCATCTTAAAATTTAGTATTTTCCAGGGTGTTTGTCTGTAGTGCTCTTGCTTAGTGTGGCAACAAAGTTTGGACTGATTGGGGTGTATACTTGAATCCATGTACACTTCAGGTCTATTTTCTTCTGTTTTACTCTTGTCACAAACAGCATTTGTGTGTTGGGCTCTGAGCACTGCTAGTGACCTACACCCAATAACTGTGCCTAAACACATCATGTGTAGACAGAAGCTGTTGTCGTTGTCCTGCTATTGTGCTGCTTTCACTACGTAGGCTGTGTGGACATTGTGTGACAGCTGGAACACTTCCAAGGCATGGATAGACATGAATCACCGGTTACCTGTGTTAGAAAATATATTTGATAAAAAATTGGAGGTACAAGCAATAACATGGACATAAAATATCTTCCAGGGTCCATTTCAGGTAGAAATATCTAATAACTTTACTTAAAATTCTGCTGTGTGAGCTGCTAACAGTGAGTGAAGCTACAGTCAAAATGCCAAAACACAGTTCAGCAGTTCAGTTTACAATATACATAGCAACAATATACTTTGCACTACATTGCCAGTGAACTCACTCATGCACTTCATTCAACAAACTTTTACACATCTTTTTTTTCTTTGGTAACTGGTCGTGATATATGGGTGCAACAACATGCATATATTATAGTGAATATATAGAAAATAATGCTCTCAGAGGAGGACATATTATCAGCTTTGCTTTGCGGTGTTTTCATTTTCCTAAATAAGTAAATGATCACTGTAATATCCAACACTAAATGAAACACACTGAGACAATATGAGAGGATGAATAGAAAGTAGATAAGGAAATAAATTCAACAAACAGCAGTGATGAAAGGTGATATTATTTGTTATATGTTAGTACAATAATCTGATTAGTTGACAATGTTCTAATAAGGCTTTTATCATATTTGTGGGTGAATGTATTTTTCAGTATCATTGCAGCTTTGCTTGTGGTCATACCAATAAATTAGATGATATAATTGTTTTCATGAGGGTACAAAGTTGCTGTTGATATTTAGGAACTTGAATTTCCCTTGACAGTTTGAAGCATATATGAAATGATATACATTTCTTCATTTATAACATATTTTACATGACTGTTCAGTGTTTCACATGAAGCTGAATGTGTTGTTCCATCCTTCCAGTCAGTCAGTGGTTTCCACTAATTTGACTACAGTGAAAAAAATCAAGACCTGCAAAGACCCGAAACCTGTTTAACTCAAGTAATCAATCACAATAAACACCAGGTCCACTTATACTTTTGTTCAGGTTATTGCTGTGTAATAATGCAGTGCAGACTTTGACAAGAACATTGAAAAGAATAAAAGCTGACATGATGTTGAATGTGATGGATTACCTCACTGAAGCAAGTTTCAAGGCCTTAAAAGCTGATTTTCATACCATCATGAAACAAATGCAAAGCCATGGCTTCAAAATAATATTAAAGCAATAGTATGCTAAGAGAGCTATGAGTAACTACATATCTACTACTATCAAAAAACCAACTAACCCAAGAACCCAACCCAAAAAAAACTTTAAAATGTAAAGGCTAAAGCCAAAAAAAGAGAAAGCCAAAATGATTTTGTAGGTTTAAGAAACAAAGTGAGGACTAAAGTAAATACTGACGAAATATACATATGTACTATAGTTAGTTAAAAGTTACTGTAGCAATTTAATGAACAAATATAAAAATGTATGATCAAAAATGAAGCTTTGGCATTAAGAATATTAAGTAATTAACTATTGTCCACTGTGACCTTTGACACCAAATAAATGATGTATTGTGCAAAGGCACAATACTGCATCCTCAGCCTACACCTTTTCACTCTGTAAAAACCGGACCTTTTTGCATTCTGTTGTGTGGTTTCTGTTCTTCTGTTTTGTGGGGAGTGATTACCATACTATAATTGTCCCTTATACTAGTTTGTGTAATTATGCAGTTACTGAGATATAATTTAATTTCCAAAAAAAAAAAACAGCAGTGTAACATATTTAGCAGTACAATATGCTGAAACACCGTGTCTTTTCTGAATCATAAGCTTTTTCTTTCTCTTAAAAGTTAAGGTGAACAATTCTGTGGAAATTTCCTTTTGTGTGCCTTTGGTCTGGGATTCTTCCTTGTGGTTTGACTTCAGGAAATCTTAATGCTACAGCTTGCTGTGATATCTTGGACAATAGTGTACTTGCAACATTGTGGCCATAGTTTGCAAATGCCCTCTTTTGTTTCAACATGACATGGAATAACTTCTTTGCCTCTTTGCCCTGTTTGAAGGCTTGTGTAAATCTCAGAGTCAGAGGAGCTTTCTGCTGAAGCAGCTTGAAGCAGGGCTAATGTTTTCATCAGAGTGTGGTAGGTCGGGGGCCATCAGTGGTGGCAAAGAGAGGAAAGTCAGCAGCAAAAGGTGAGGAAAAGACATTTCCTGAATCCAGGGTATGCTTGGTGAGTCAGGGGAGGAAAGGTGAGTGAGAGAGTGAGACGTTAGGAGAGAGAGATGGAGCTGGAGCTGCAGCAGGGGTGACAGCGTTTGCGTGTGGCGTGATTAATGGCTATTCTGATTGGCTGCGACAGGGCCAGGTGACGCTGGTAGGGTAGGGTAGCAGGGGTTAGGACGCACTCTCTGAGGACACCTTTTAAACAGCTGGCCAACGGCATCATGGGAGTTACTTGTGTGTGTGTGTGTTACTTGTGTCACTGTGAGTGAGTAATTATGCTGAGTTGCATCGAGTGCTGTTATGTCTTTTTCTCTGTCCTGTGACATTATTTTCTCTTTCCTGCTGTCACCGGCCTCCTTTCCAGCCCCGGCCACTGACACACTCTGTCTCTGCTGCATGAGGCTTTTTTGGTGATGCAATCCCCAAACTGTACAAGTGTCAAGATAGGCTTCACCCAATAACTGAAGGCTGAAACAAAATTGAAACTATATATATTGTTGTGCTAAGTCCAATTGAAATGAAATTAAACCCTAAATTGCAGATTTTTTCTTCTGCTGCAGCATACAGATCTGTTTTATCAATCACATGTTCTATATGCTCTATTAATACCCAAAGTGGAGAAATTCATTTCTTGTAACATCACTGTTCTATCACTGGTTGATGGTAATGCTGACAGCTAAACAGCAGTGAAGGTACAACACAAAAAGAACAACATAGCGTTATAGCTCATGTTTTCTCTATTACCATGGACACGTCTTTTGTTGCACCTTGGCTTGCTGACCAAACAAACAAACATCCACCTGGTAATAGGGTCACTGCTAGCATAATTTTGTAGGTTAGGTAGATAGTTACCTAGTTACCTACCCTGAAGATATCAGTCATTTAGATTCACATAGTGTGGTCCTTATGCATAAGCTCTTCTCAGATGTGGAATATGTAACATTGCTTCTTCATCTATCTGTTGAAGTAATGGCTTTTTGTCATTCAGACAGTTGTTTTTTTATGTCAGTGCTCCTTAAGGCTTCATTCAGACATGGCAGGACATTTATGGAAAGAGCCACTTGCATGCATGATATTTGGGACCTGCAAGAGGGAGCATCATTGAATGGCAGGACAATATGTTGCAACTCTCATTTAATTCTTATTTTCTCACATTGTACTATCCATTAGTTAGCATGACTGCAGTTAGCATTAATGAAAACTGAATACAGGGAGAGAGTGCTGCTCAGATTATTGTCATGCACTGAGGGGTTTTTTAACCTCTTTTGCCCCGGTTGCACCACAAGGGGAAAATAGTTTTTATAGAGTGATGTGATACGAGAAGAATCTGCTCAACAACTTCAAATTGGCTCTTTCACAGTGTTTATTAAACTGATTTTATTTTCTTCGTGTATTACAGGGATCTTAGAAGGCGGAACATTTAATCTCTCTGCATGGTTGACCTTGTGCTGCTGCAGCCTTTACGTTAATCTGACAGCATTCACTTCAGACGTGAGTTGTGTTACAAAAATGTTACAGGTTTGACCTTGTAAGATTGCTATAGTGACTTTCATGTGAAAGTAACTCGGGGGCTTATTCAGACATGAGACCAAAGTGTTGAATTGCCATTAGATTATCATAATGTGGTGCATGACTGAAAGAGGCTTTAAATAACAAAACACTGTCTGTCCTTGGCTTATAAGATACAGTTACCAGCCCAAATGTGTTTACATTTGTCTCTGTACCCCTGACAGTTCAGCTGTCAATCAAACAGGTACATTGGCATCCCTACTACGAGGCTAACAGGAACATTTTACACACACAGATATATATATATATATATGATTTTAGTTGAACTTAAAATACAACCATTTATATGCCAAAAGCATCGTTTTCCTCTCCACTTTTGTTCTGCTGATAATTCCAACCTAAACTCTTCCTTGTCAATGTCAGCCGGCTGTAAGACAGCCGTCCAGTTTCTCTCTGTCTCTTTCAGCCTTCTATGTCTTATTTCTTGAAATTAAAGCTTCTCTCTCCCATTCTCTCATTACTCCCTAACCTGCATTCTATTTCTGTCCTCACTGTTCCACTATTTTCCCTCATCCTACTTTCTATCACTCTGTTTTGATTTCCCATTTTCCCTGATTCTGTATTTTCCTCCCCAGACTCTCCTCCGATTTCCTCCTTTCTCTGTTCACTCTGCTTCCTTCTCCTCTTTTATTTCCTCCCTTTTTCCCAGTCGTCTTTCTCCTCTCGTGTTTTTTGCTACAGTGAGACGTGTAGATATTATTCTCGCCGAGGCCTCCCATGCATGGCTTCCCTCCATTCAAATGCAAATGACGCGAGCCAATTATGGCCCAGCATGCAGTTATGTCTGTGTTTGCAAGAGCACATTCAAAGGCACATTGTGTCGGGGGAGATTTGAGTTAGCCAGCGTAGCATTCCCTCTGGAACTGCCAGCGGCAGATAAATTAGGACCTCAGGCTCACAAAAGCAAAATAAATCATAATATTGGAGCGCTGCTGACCCATATTTGTTAATGTGGGTGCTCATTGCCACCTATATTACTGCCATTGTGAGAGCGCGTGTAGCGGGAACTGGGACTGCTTCATGGCTGATCGCACCAACAGAAGGCATTCCTGCTTTCATTCACATGGATGACAGTGGAATCAGTCTTGTGGCTTTGTTAGGGCTTCACACATATAAGCAATTACACTGACTTGGTGTATTCATTCAACCCTTATTTAGAGTACAGTACATGTCTTCAAATAGACATATCCTGCCACATTCTAATACTAACTTGAGAAATAAATGTTAATGGATACATTTATGGTGAGCAGAGGAATTAGACTGAAATTGAAATAACCTAATCGTCACTCTGTGACTCTTCTACAGAACCTAACCTAATTGTTGTTTAGAGGGTCAAGGCCTTCTAAAATGGCTTATATGAGCTTTTTCTCATCTGGTGCTCTCATTAACATTGTTTGTCAGCGGCTTCCAAAACACACATTACAAAAATTATTCTTATGAGCGTATTCTGATCTGCCTTTTCTGTGCTTGAGGCTTGGTTAAGTGTGGGTACAAAAACAACAAGGTTAAGGCAAGGGAAAAAATCATGGTCACACTTTGTACACCCAACTATCCACCCTGACCTCCTCTCATGAGGTTTTGTGGTACTATAACATTGTCACGCTACATCTGCCTTTCTACCCTAGTCCTGCATGGGTCTGATTTTCAAGACCCGCCTCTGTGATGTGTAATATTGTACCTGCCCCGCCACCCACACATATGGCCAATTAGTTCCACAACCCGACCCTACCCGTTGACACAAGATCCTCTGCCCGACCCGAAACCACATTTCCTATAATAACCATGTGCAGTGGAAACATCTCATAGTGATCATGTTACAGTGATCAACTGCGTATTTGGCTCAAAAAGCGTGGGATGGAATCATTTCAAGCACTGTTTTAATCATTTCAAGCGCTGTTTTAATCATTTCAAGCGCTGTTTTAATTTTAAACATACTACTGGTAGGCAGCAGTACATTTAAAGTGATCATTTTGGGCCATTTCATATGTGAAATTATATTTTAAAATTAAGGTAATTCGGAAAATATTTTTTGCTCATTCTCATAATATTGAGCAGCACCTCTCCACACCTGTTAGTAATGCACCTGATTGAAGCGCCAGAGAAAAGTTTTCTGGGCATTTGGTTTTTATGGGCAGGCCATTTCTTTGCCAATCACCAGAGTGTAATCAATAGGTATTACAGGAACTAACGTGAATATACTGAACATCTATCTACACTCAAATCAACAAATAGTCCAGCTTTACCTGATAACCACACACAGATCAGGCAGACCAAACAGCAGCATTAAACCATGCACAGAGATGAGCAGGCACCAAAAGACAAGCAGTAGCTATCAAACCAGTGACGCAGAAACAGCAGCACAAGACCCCATGAAATTTTCATCCAAAATATGCACAATATGTAGCCTAAGTAGCTGACCTTTGACGTCTTCAATGAAAATATCTCCCGATAACATTAGTCCAATAATTGAGAGTTCGGTCTGTGTGTCACCCTGGTGCCCTAATGTAAGTTTTATCATGTGGGACACCTCCAATGGTATCGAGTAAGTTACTTCAACAAGTGATGGAAAGTCCTTCTCCTTGTCTTAAACTGCTGGATGTCCTGCATACTCCGGTGAAAGTTGGCACAAGCAGGTTGGTTTGGGGCTGAATTAGCAACCACATTTAGTGGTTCACCGGGGAAAATAGCACGGGACATGCACTTGCAAAGTCTGTTTCTTCCCTGAAATTATTCAAGCTGGAAACGTGTCCAGTTTTACCTGGTTGGACATATTATCACCGAGGTCATCCGGAGCTACTGATCACTGCAGGGGTGCTCTGGTCCAACCCAGTTAGCAGCAGGAGTGACAGCTCTGTTGTTGAAGCTGTTAGCTGTTAGCTAATTCAACCTGGCAACTTAATTCAAAACTCGAGTCAAGTGATGCAACGCTCTGGGCATCACAGCCTGTGACAGGTCAAAAATTATATCAAATTACAAATACAAGACAGCTGGCAAGGAGTTCAAATGAGCGGGCACAGCCCAGTCTGGCCCGCCCCCAACGCTGCAGGTGGCGCAGAAGACAGAGCCGACACACAAAGCAGATTTGGAAAGGACTGGATAGGATTGATGCGGTGCAGAGGTCAGAGGATTAAAACATTAAATTTCATTATTATTATTTTTTATTTTATTTGAATATATATATTATCCAACACCCATAATCCAACCCACATGTGCTTTGTTTTACGCAGAAGTGAACCCAGAAACAAAATTGAGACAAAATACCACCTGTCAGGTAGCCGACCTGATGAAGGACTTTGCCTCAATCTTCATTTGCACAGCCACAAGAGTTCATTTTTCCTGATGGAACAAGCTTCCTTTTTCAGACACTCCCATCTTCACTGGCAGATTGAAAAATCTACAGGATGTAGCTCACATTTGAGTTCAAAAAGACATCTTATCTTGTAAGATATGATGTATAGGAAATTAAATTATCTTTTTTTTTGTTATTATTTAGATTAGATTATTTAGAAATAATTCACCCTGTTATAATGGAGGTGAATGGAGTTTTGTACGGTGACATGATTAGCATGTAGATGTAAATGTGGTCAACTGCCTTTCCAATGCATACTTTGCTTCAGTGTGAGCTGGGATAAGCTCCAGCCTAATAATGTTATTGTAGCTGTAAATAGGTTTGGCAGTGTTACACATAACTTTTTTTTTGTTGTTTTTTTGTGGGGGGAGGTTGGACATTGGGCTTACCCTGTATGCAAAGAGAAAAGTGCTGTGTCACCATCAGCCCTCTATGTTCCAGGAAGATGATTTATGGGCAGTTAGGGCTTCCCCTCTGTCCCGCCACATGATGGATGGCTGGGATGTCACACCATGTCCGGACCTTTTCCCTCTCACTGCCGAGGGCCATGTCACCACCTGCTATTTTTCACCATCAACTTACCCTGACCGGGCCCAGGAACTTGCATCACCATATGTGAAGCACTTTAGGGGCCAGCCTAAAACCATTAACCCTCATGCCTACTCCATGTTAACTTTTAGCCCGCCTGCTCAAGCATCACTTTAGCTGAGTTAATAGCCAATGAATCCTAATCACCTGGGGGTGGTTTCCACAGGTACTTGCTCAAAATCCAGATTTCGTCTCAACTACCTTTACGGTTGGAGTTTTGATGAAATCATGAGAGTGAGTGCATGAGAGTGCTCTAAGTTAATGAAGTACATATTTACTCATGTCAGATTTGTTCACACCAAAACCTTAATGAGGATATTTTCTCATAATTGTTCCTTTCAGGTAGCATTCTCTTAGCATTCATTCCTCTTAGGCTATAAACCAGCTGGGATTGACTGACCAACCCAATAATGACCCAAAAACCCGTACACCCTCAGTGAATGCTGCAAGGCCCCCAGACCCCACATACACCTCCCAGAATATGCTACCACTTGTGAGCAGCTACATTGTCTTACCAATCCAAATGCAGTTCACAGCTTGCTTCCATGACTGCAAGCAGGTGCATGGAGAATCCTTTGTGTGATTGGCTACCTTTCTACCTTCATCCAGGTCACAGCTCACTGATTTGAACTTTGTCCTCTGCAACACTTGCCTGTCACTAGCCGCCTACACTCACTGGCCACTTCATTAAGTACACCAGTGCAATCTAATGCAACCTAATACAACAGCTCTGTCATAAATTCTACTTTTATGGTCCTAATATTTTGCCCCCGTCAAGTATGTTGGGGTGGGGTGGACAAAATATTAGTAACACCATTCAATCTAATGCACTCCAGTACACCACGACCACAAACTATGACCTCAATAATAAACATAAAGTAGAATTATCACCTGTCTGACAATGTCAACAAAAACTAGAAATGTATAAGCTTTGTAAAACTAGAATTTATGGCAGAGCTGTTGTATTGGACTGCATTAGATTGCACAGGTGTACCTAATGAATTGGCTGGTGAGTGTATAATCCTGTCTTGTCAGAGTGATTTGCCACTCCTCATAGAAATTGAATTTGCGGCAGTCGCCCCATCTACCTCACCATATTCAGTGTTTTCTACCGAGGCCAAAAGAGAGCTGTTTGATTGCCTGTTGGGGGCTGCCAGGAAGCTCTGCAGCCAGACACAGTAATGTAGTCCTAAAAAGATACTAGACCTGAACATAAATAAAAGGTTAGACACTAGATCAACAATAGCTAGACAATACATTTTAGTCCAAAATCAGAAGATACTGCTGCTGGCCTGCTACTTACTGAATGTATTTACATCTAGTGTTAGGGATGATTTATAATCCTGGTTAAGGTCTTTGGAATGCGCTTTATATGCATCTCTGTACCCCAGTATTGAGGGTGCTACCATGGAAACAGGCCACAAAAATAAGAGTAAACACAATAAGGTATACACATGACTCAGTGCCTGAGTAATACCAGCAGATTGCAGCTAATTTATCATATTCAGTTTTTTTTTTTTTTTTCTTTTTTATAAACAGTGTAGGAGGTTTTCTACAATGCCAGGAGGAAGACATGTTTATGTGCACCAAATCCAGAACAGAATACTTGAACCAACCAAATATTTGCAGAATTCTTATGTGCATCTATAGGTAATCTGTAATGACATTGATACACCCAGAGCAACATTAGTTTTGCTACTATTGACTATTTTGACCTTGAATTGTCAAATAATTAAACAGCCATGAACACAAGCACTTATCCAAGAAAAATCTTCCCAAATACATTCGAGACCTGTTTCTAAAGGAATACTTGCATGATTTAATGGGCCTGCATTCCAGGACATCACTGACTTCACTCAGTTTAGGTCCCCAGGTAAAGAAAAGTTAAATGAATTTCAAGACTTTTAGTCAGTGCCTCTAGCTTCTTCCGCAGTGACAATGGAAATAGCAGAACCTGATCCAAAATCCCCAAACCCCATGTCATGCATTTCCCAGATATACCTAAGCCTTTTTTAACTTTCATTTGTCCAGGGAAAGTCCACTTAGCTCCCTTTTAGCAGCAACACCTCTACCTTTATGCTAGTTGTTGAGGAGAGTTTCAAACCATTCTCCATTTCCCCTCTTTCTTACCTAGTTGTGGATGCTCATCTAACATCATCATCAATGACTTCGTCTTCTTCTTCCTCAACCTTCTCAGGATTTGAGGCTGTATTCACAAAACTTGTTTAAAGGCAAAAAGCTGCTCCTAACTGGTGAATTTAGGAGACTTTTTTTTTACTGTAATAATCAATGTATCAGTCCAAACTTTCTAAGAGTTCTAAGAATACAGTACATCACGGTGGATGTTAGTACTGAATGCTCCCAAACCAGAGAAAGGTAGGAGTCCAATGGCCTCCCAGGGCAACACTCACTGGCCACTTCAAGTAGCATCATAGCATTGCACACATGCCAAAAGCACACACCAATTGTGCCGTACAGAAGAAGAATGGTAGGGAATGTAATTAAGTTACTGCTTTTTGGTGCATTGATGTACATCAGCGCTGGGAAATGGGACAGTAGCTTATCCTGACGAGTAGACACGACTCAACCTTCAATGATGCACATCTAAAAGGTCTGTTTATACTTGGTCAGAACTAGATGGTACAGTATGTATAACAACATGTTGTTTGACCACACCAGAAATCAAAAGTGAAAGGCTACACTTGAAGTGTGTCTCCTGGAAGGAATTCAGAGTGTTGCACTTGTATGAAAAGTGACAGAAATAGTTGTGTCCAGAATGAAAAAAAGGAGAGCTAGCGACCTGGGTGTAAATGTCAGATCGTCAATTTTGGAAAGTTATAAAAACAATCTGATGAAGTATACTGGCCCCTTAAAGCTACTGGTGTGTCGCAGTTTTCTTTATAATAAGGCAAATATCTTAAAAAATATTAATATTATTAATTATGAATCAATATTAACCAATTAAACTTTTAAAAATGAATCACTTCTAATGTAAGAGAGAGTAGAGTATTTTAATAAGTGGTAACATCTTAGTTTGTAGATAAATCAATTTAACATTTTAGATTTTTTATCCATGTCCACATAATTGCACCATGAAAATATGTGGACATTTTTGACAATCCCAAAAAAAAATTCTAGAATTAGCTAGCTGGTTGTTGATAAAAGTTACAAAACACTTGATATTGTCACTCTGTGGTCAGGCTCAATTTTTGACTTCTCAAGCTTTACACCAAAGTACAACTTGAACATTCAGTTAAATCACAACATGCAGTACAAGCTCACACAATGTTGGCTATTTCATTGTTTTCAATCAGGCGCTCTTAGCTTGTGCATTCACAAAGGACAATGTCATCCACAGCAAGGTCTAACTTAGCATAAAAATGGCAATGAAATTTGAGACTAAACTCTCTCTCTGCTTCATAAAGAGACCTTTGAAAGAAGATGGTAACCTTTAAATAGGTCAAGAACACAAGACGTAGAACACTCTCTCATTTGGCCAATGCACCTGTTCATTTGTTTACACTTGAGCTGATTTCTTCATTGGTAGTAGCAATGTTTTTCAGTTAGCACCTGACCTGAAATCCATGACTCTGCAGCAGATGTAAGGAACGTGTAACATTTTGGATTAAACATTTGCTGTCAAAGCCTTGAGGAATACCCCTTGCATTGTGGTGGTGCACATTCCTTACATATATTCCTTATAAATCACAGTTGCTCTCATCAGATTCATGAAAAGGTCTATGTAAGAAGAAACTCCTATCTAGGGACTTTTTGTGTCCTGTATGATAAGTCTTCATAAGACTAAGATAAAATACTCCGTGGATATGGCCCTTGATTCTGTCTCTCCCCTTCTCCTCTTTCACCAAACTGTCACAGAACCTTGTACCCTGCATGTGGAGGCTTGACAGCCCACACTTTGTGCTGGACTGCTGAGATGATGAAAGGTTTAGGTGTTAGCCAGCAGCCGTGGACTTGCTTGAGGACGTCCCAGGGCGGTGACTGTATTGTGGAAGCCTTAATTCATGATTCATCTCACCTCTTACTGCCAGGCATTGTTTCTTCCTGTTTTGTTTCCTTTCCTTTACCTTTGTAACTATGTTTGACAGTGTGTGGTGCTCACCATGGGGGTCATCGAGGAAACACCTAACCATTTACTCCCATTTCCTTTCACCCCATTAAAGCATCATTGTGATCCTCGTTGATACCAGACGGAAAGAGATGTCTTCGGTATTACAGTAAACTGCTGGCTGTTGCAATATTCATGGGCTGGAGTGTGGAGTGTAACAGGAAAGCTATAGCTGTAAATAGTAACCGAAGACCAAAGGGAGTCAGGCTTGACTGGATTTCCAATTCGCAAGTCCACTGTTTCCTTTTGTCTCCCTGATTTTTTCCCTCCCTCATCCTGTTCATTCTGAACACTAGTGGCATGTCACCTTCCCCCCTCTGCTTGCCTGCCAGGAGCAGCAATCAGCTGATATTAGCTCGCTTTCACACTTCGAAGACAAGTTGATTTTCCACCTTGCCTGTTTTAGGAGAAGTTATTGTTATGAACATCAACTTGTGTGATTAGACAATTAAAATTTGATCAGATCGGGCTAGGATCTGACATGTAGTGTTATGTCAGTCTCTGTCTCACTTTTACTCTCTTTTTTCTTCCCTGACTGGTCACAGACTTTATATTTTATAGTCAGTTAGTGAGATAGGTTTATGATGGATAAGAATGAAAAGAGTTGTGGTAAAAGCTGAAGAAGTAGGTGGATATGTGAGGTGTAGGTAGGTGTAGGTGTTGTGTGTGCTTGTCAGAAGCTCTGTCATAAATTGATATTTTTATCTAGTTTTAAAACCACATTTTACACTACACTTTTAGATCCTGGCTGTTTTATCTATATGTTTTAATCAAGGTGAAAGATTTTAGTCATCATGCTCAGATTTTTAGTTTTACGCTTCCTGCTTAGGCTAGCACAACCGGCTTGTTTTTAGCTTTGGGAGCTAAGTATAAACTACAATAAACTACAATCTGCAAACTGAAGCCTAATCTCTGCAGCAGATCCACTTGTTGGACCTGTTTCGGTAAGTTCTGCTGCTTGCTGCTTGATGTCTTATCACCTCTGTCACCTCAGCTAGTGCCACCTCATGCCGCTGCTCCCTGCCCTACTGCTTAAGCCGCTGAAGCTGCCTCTCCTCCAGAGTCTGCTGTTGAAGCTGCTGAAGCTGCCTCTCCTCCCGAGTCTGATATCACTGCTCACTGTACTGCTGCTGATGCTCCTCTTCTGGTCACCGTCCCTGGTGATTCCTGGACACGTCTCGGAGCTAAGCCTAAAGCCCTGGTCAGCTCCATTCCATCCCATCATGAGCCATGGTCCCTGGTGGGTGCTCGCAGCAGGAGAGGCTCTCGTGCTCCTCCTCACCATAACATCCAGCCGATCCCTCCACCAGCCATACTGGAGCACTCCTCTCGCACCTGGTCTCGTTGCTCCATACCACACTTTACCACCACTGCCACGACAGGCTCCTGCCCCCCTCTCTGTCCGCCCTTTTCCATCCACTCCACTGACCACTCCCCCTCCATCCATGCACATTACAGATGATTCAATCGTGAGTAAGTCAGTGATCCCAACGCGGACAGTGGAAACTGAACGTGTCCAGCCGTGAACCCACATTCAGCATCTCCTTGCCCCCTCTTCTCTCCGACTACGCTGATAGTTGGGGATTCCATAATCAGGAAAATTTGTTTCCTTAACGCAGCAACACACTGTTTCCCCGGAGCCACAGTACCCGACATCCTGCTAAAGCTCCCCTGTCTGCTGTACACACTGCCCAAAGAATAACAGTTCATGTGGTGATTAATGATACAGTGTTTCAACGATTTTTAACCAACTTTTAAACTCTTTAAATAGCTGTGGAAAGACTGCTTTTATCAGTGGTCGAATTTATTCACTTGGCTGTGGATCAGAGGGATTCAGCGGAGTCCTCAGCCTCCACACCTGGCTTCAGTCCGCTTGCAGAGCTCACAACGTAGGCTTCATTGACAATTTTAATATATTTTGGGCACGCGTTTCCTTTTTTAAGACAGACGGTATCCATCCTAACAAGCTGGGTAGCCGCATGCTTGCAGCTAATTATCAATTAAATGATAGTAAGACAAAAGTGGTCTTATTTGGTTCTTCCAACTCCGTCAGGGGTATAGCTAATCATTTAGGGCCACTGGCACCTAACCTTCATGCCCATGCCAGAAATCTTGGTGTCATTTTCAATCCAGCTTTAAAATTTGACAAACAAATTAACACTGTTGTGAAAGATTGCTTTTTCAACCTAAGAAATATCGCAAAACTTAAACTGTTCCTCTCATTTAATGACCTGAAGATTGTCACAAATGCCTTAATTTCCTCTTGGCTGGCTTACTGCAATGCTTTTTATTTGGGTATTGGCCAGGCATCCTTGTCTTACCTAGACTACTAACTGGTACCAGGAAGAGAGACAGCATCACACCTGTACTGGCATCCCTGCACTGGTTACCGATCAAGTATAGGACTGAGTTTAAGGTTCTATTATTTGTTTTTAAAGTTTTACACGGCCTGGTGCCCCAGTACATCTCTGAGCTCCTCTGCCCCCTTTTCAACCCCAGATCTCTCAGATCCTCAGACCAGTTGCTTCTGGCTGTCCCTCAATCGAGGCTGAGGGGTAAGGGCGTTCATGCGTTTGCAGTAGCCGCTCCAAAACTTTGGAACAGTTTTCAGTTAAGCGTTCCCCCTCTTTAGTCACTTTTAAGGCTAAAATCAAGACCCACATTTTTTCTCAGGCCTTTGAGTGTCATTAAGGCTTTATGTTTCACTATTACTTATTTATTTGTGTATGCATATGGGATAGTACTGTTATGTTATCTCTATTCCTCTTTTGCTGTTACCACGTTATGTTATTTTATTTTATGTATTTTTATTGTACAGCAATTTGGTCAACATTGGTTGTTTTTAAATGTGTTTTATAAATAAACTTGATTTGATTTGGTTTAGGCTGGGTGGAGGGTGAGAAATGGTTCTTTGTGGCATGACTTCAATCTTCTGCACAGCTTACCTTACAAGCAGACATACGCAGCTGAAACACACAGCAAACAACTAGTAAAAGCCTTCAAATCTCACTGAATATTACCTCAATTTCAAAATTACCATCCTGTTTTGTGTTGTAGTAGGGCATGATTGGAAAGTCAAAGAGGCTGAGCTTTGTAAGGCAAACATTTTTTTTTTTTTCTGCATGTAGGGTTATTCTTCTTCCTCTCCCATGGGTCATCCACATGAGAAGACCAAGCAAGGGCACAGTCCAGTCAGTTTTTTAAAAATTGTAAATACTATTATTGTGGTGTTTACTGTTGCCATGATGATGAAGGTTGTCTAACTTTAAGGAAATAGTAACTTTAACCCAAACCACGTTTTAAGTGATCATTTTAACCCAAACAATGATCTTTCCCTAACCCTAACCAAATGGTTATTGTGCCGATACCTAACCAGACCTTAACCACAGCATTGTCACACCATAAAACATAATTATTTTTTAACAGTGATTTGTAACAGTTTTGGAAAGCACCGACAGAGGCGGCATATTAGAAATGCTCCTATGGGTTGTTCTGGAGTGCTGGTACAATCGACCTATGTGGTTGTTTAATTATGAGGATGTGTTGCAGAATGCTGCTGTCCATAATGGATTGTTCTACATTTTACCAGCCTTCAATATCTGCATTAACTTCCAGTTTTCAGGTTTTATAATTTAGTCCTTTCAACTATTTAGTAGTTTAAAAGTTGTTTAAATGAAGTTTAGTCATGCTCTTTTCAAGGTCACTGCAATATTAAACATTGCCTTTATCTGATGTTAATTACATGGGCCCCTGCCTTCATTCATATATTCTATTAGAATAAGTAAATGAGTAATGTCACCTTTTCAGAGTGATTATTTTAGATTAATTGCAAGTAAGTGAATATTGCACAGATTATTATGATAGAACATAGGGCAGTTCATGTAAAAGCATTAAAGTTGAAAGATGAAATATACAGACTTGCATTGAAATATGCTTTTTATTTCTGTTGTGACTGACATCACGTGTAACCTTGCTGCATGATATTTTTGAAACAACAATGTCATATCAAATATCAGACACGCTCCTTTTTGTCTCAGCCAGCCGCCGGGGCGTGTCGGAGGTTTGTTTGATTGACAGCAGCTGGCAGGCTAACATGTTACAAGCTAACATGACATGAAATCAAAGAATTTAAAATTTCTCCCTTTTGGTTTCAGATTCTTTCTTAAAGGAGAGCACAGGACAAGTGATTTACAGAGCAGATATGCTGCTGTAGCAGACAAAAAAGGTAGTCTAATTTCAGTTGGACTTTAAGGGTGTAAAGTTACACAATGAATTATTATTTAAACATTTATAGTTCAGTTACATGTATCTACTTTTTTCATTTCACAGATTGTATTATTTACATTCACCCCCAAATTAAGATGTAAAATTTAAACATTTCTGGGGTACTGTCATAGTATGTTTTCATTCACATTTGAGCTGATTATATCATTCCACCATTTTACACATATAACCATATATAAAAGCCTGATATGTCATGATGACTTCATTTTATATAATACCACTCAGGCAATGTGCATTTATTATCCAGGAGGGATGCCCATTAGCATGGAAGGCTAACTTTGACCTTCAAAGTGTTACCCTCAAATGATCACACACATACACATGCATACTGGTGCATATACAAGCTGCCCTCAGGGAGAGAAGTCCCAGAGCTGCCAGGTTTCTGTGCCGTGCCTGGAGGATGTATACCTGAGCGATGAAGCTGCAAATCATGGGCACTGAGGATTCCTGCAAAATCACTGCAGCTGTTCACATATATTGCTTTGATATTACAGTTCCTTTGATGCAGCGCCCTCAGGGCTTGGATTGCATTTAGCCTTCAAGAGGGCTGAAAAATCTCCAGCTCTACTTTTAAGCAGAGACAGTGGCCTGGAACAGCATGATCTATGTCTCCAGGGCAAACAGAAGAACATGAAGCCAGCAAATGCTACAGCAAAATAAAAATCTATAAGGTACAGACACTTTACAGGCTGTAAACAGACTTTTTGTATATGATTCTACTTGGTTGTAGAAATACAGCCTTGGCCTTAGACATTCAATTTACCAAAATTGACCAATGGTATGTCCTTTATTCCCTTTGGAAAGTAGTGTTCAAAAGGTTAGAACCCAGACAATGATCAACTAAAATACACTTTTTAAAGGAATTAGAAACTCCAATGCTCTTCTTTAGCAAGCCAGTGGCCAGTATTTAACTTGAGGTGAAAGGTGTTTTCTCTACAGTTTGAAAGGTTGCTTCCTTTGTGTGTACGCAACACTTTTTGTACCTTTGATTTCAGCAACAGCTCAATTATGTGCATTAACTCTGGTGGTTTTTGCCAAGCCATTAGGTGCCAGCATTTGTCTTTTACAAGGCACGCCATATGGATTTTATTGATCGTGAGTGGGCTTAACAGAACACTTTAAGACCCACATAAACATTTACTGTAACAATGTACCCATTTGGACTGGGGAGCATTCATAATGCAGTGCTGTAAATCTAAATTAGTCTAAGTGTCTCTGTACATATTTCTGCCTATGCAGCTCATCTTGATGTTATTTGTTCTGGAAGCGTTTCAGCAGATATGATTACTCTTATATGTTGTAACTTACTTCTAATGTCTCCTAACCTGTTTCCTGCTGCTGGCAAAGACTGCTATATGGAGGCCCATCCCTGCCAGGAAATAGACATAAAGTTAAGAGAGATACAAATAAAAAATCATTAGTATATTATAATTATGATGTAAAAATTGTAACTATGCATCTCATGATAATAAGATTTGTTAAATATAACAATGTATCTAATAATAATGATTTCTTAAGACATTATCATGACTTAGTATTTCCTATTTATAACTAAGTCATAGTAAGGTAATATCTCGAAATCATGACTTCATAATGAGATTTTAAGTCATAATTACGACTTCGTACCTCATAATCATGACCATGCTAGCACTTATTATACAGTTAAATATAACTTCATTTCAATTCTGTTTCCTCCTAAATGTATCAGGGGAAAAACATTTAGTAATTAACTTAACTTCTGGGAGACAGGGTTGCACTATGTGAAAATTAGGAAAGAATTTTAGATTTTTATTATTCCATGCATATTTTTGTAGCATTCTGTCTTGAATGGCCCTCCGTAGCTTGTGACAAGGGGCTCTTCCAGCTGGCTCTGACTAACAAGCCTTTGACTCTCATCCTTCAGAAAAGGCTGCAAGGTCAAAGGCTCTGTTTCTGCAGGGAGTCTGAGCCTGTGGCTGTGAGGTGCTCTGGACCGTATCCTATTCTACTGTTTCTCTCTTTACCACATGGGTCTCATCAAGAGCACTCTGTTAAAGCCTGGAGAGGCAATGCTTTTTATTGAAGTGTTTGTGTGTGTGTGTGTGTGTGTCAGGAGAGAAACCTGAGCGACTAGCACCCAGCTGCTTTGGGTTGCTTGTCTTTTTCTGTGGTAGACAGAGGACATTATTATGAAATAATAAATCTGTAAGTATAATCTATTAACCTTCAATTTTGTATTGCTGCTGTTTAGATCATCTGAATCTGCGATTTATTTATTTATTAATGTTTTTGATCCAGTAAACATATATTATATATATCACCTGCATGTTTTTGTTTTTTTTTAGTCATTTATTTGTTAATAAAATTTCAGTCTATTTAACTGCATTTATTTGCAGCTTGGTTAATCCAATAAATAAAAAACATAAATTAAATTAAATTAAATTAAATTAAATTAAATTAAATTAAATTAAATTAAATTAAAATTAACATGTTAGCAATTGTTGTAATTCTATTCACACAATAATAAGTTATCATTCATTAAAGCATTACCAGCTTTTAAGCAATATTGTTTGATTTCTTAAAGCGGCTACACCACCAGTTTTTACACATGATGATCAGCTTACTCATCATGAGGAGTACTGAGGAGTTGAATATCATCTTTGGCTCCACAGGAGCTTCCAAATGTCCAAGAAAGTAACCCTGATGATATGATCAGGGTGGTCTTAGGGTGGGCTTGCAGATTTCAATGTTTTAGGAGAAAGACAGTGTTACTGGGTGTGTAGACTTTGAAAGATGTGAGATTTTAACCAGGCAGGAAGGGTGTGTAGGATCGAGGGTTTTTGGAGATTGACCCATACTAGGAACTAAAAGTCAGGATGTCTTTGCCTCTACTGCTTCATTTTTAACAATTCTTTAAAAAATATGTCTCTCACAACTTTATGGGAGTACAATAAAAAACTAAAATAAACTAAAAAAAACCTAAACATTTTTAGTATGAAATTATGAATGAAATTCCACAGACAGTGTTCCCTCGCTGAGCTGCAGTGGAGGGATTTTAACACAGAGAGGGATTTTTGCATTTAGATTTTGAAATCATTTTAGGAGAGAATCTTTCTGTGGCCCGTATAGACAGGAGGAATGATTTGAGCAACCAGTAACTCTTTCAATACATATATGGGCATGTTAGTATTGTTTTAAGATGTACTTCAGAAAATGTAAACCTATCCTTTAAGCATAGGCATAAATATATGATAAATACAAAATTTAGTGTACTTTTAAATAACATTTGCAGAAGTGAAATTAAATATTTTCCATGCCTCATTGATAAATGAGAGCACAGGAAGTAAACACATTTGATATTATATTGGAAAATAAAATCACTAAATGTTCACCATCAGGTTGCACAGTTAGTGCCTTTCGTGTTACCAAACTCCTTGTAGAAGCTCTTTTGTGTTTTATTACCACCAAGGAGGCTTTAAAATGCAGTTAATCCAGCTGTGTCTAAACTATTGTATTTGCCTTATTTACTGCAAAATCAGGTTATTCTGGATTAGTTTTTTTCCAAGATTGTGTAACATTGTAGGTACTGATGGTAATTCCAAAGTGTCAATTATGAAACGAAGCTGCTACGCGAGAAGCTTCTCCATCAGAGTTCAGTATTCACTTAACTGGAAAACTTTTTAAAATATCACACCCTGCAAACACAACCTGAAGAATGACATCTTTGTCTAAGTGGGGAGCATGTAATTGTCGTTGCACTTGAATGTAAGTTAATGTAGAAAAAGATAAGAAAGTAAGCAGTGTAGAAATTACTCTCACTGGTCTCCCTGAGAGGCAAATTAATCTGCTTGACCTGGAAAATGGAACTAACAGGATATATTGTGATGCATGCTGTGAACTGGACATACTGATGTGTCAGGCCTTCACAGAGCATATAGAAAATCTGCTCTCAACACAGGTTTGAAAGTGTTTTTTTTTTTTTTTTTGTTTGTTTGTTTTGTTTTTTTTTTGTTTTTTTTTTGGGGGGGGGGGGGGGGATTGTCTGCTGCATTAACAACAGTTGCTTCTTGAATAGAATAAACAAATACTGTATGAGTTTAGATATTTTAATGTGGAAAACTTACATGTTATACCTTTAAACCAGCAAGGTAAACATGAGAAAGACTGAAGAACTGCACCCTGCATGTTACTCTGTCACCCTGAGGACACAAGGAGGTGAAACTTGGTTCTTAAACAGAATATGATGGATTCCCTTGGTGAACTTTACCTCTGGCATCTCATGCCACGCATAGAGGAAAGGAATCCTGTCACCAACTTTATACTCTACTGAAAATGAGATTCCTGAAATGCTTGCATGCAGTCTTTGGTGGTAAAGTTTCTTACTCTGGAGCTGCGACCTTCTGCTTCTTATTGTACTGTAGCATAATGAAGAAGACGTGCTTGGGGCTCATCCCTTGAAATAGGAAAAGGTCACGTGTGTCTCAGCAGACATTGAACAGGAACAATATACTGTTCACTCTTTCATGTGATGCAGCTGTTTGTATTTCTTCCACCAGCCTCTGGGCTTCATGAGCAGTTGGACAAATCACAGTAGCTCTCTACACCTTTCTCCTTCTGTGCGTTAATGCATCTTTCATAAACCCTTCAGTCTGTTTGTATATGCACTTATGTGCTTGAGTAAACGGAAGGAGAAGGATATATATGTGTGTTAAGTGGCCAAGGAATGTAAGATGTGCAGCTTAAAGGCCAAATGTATGAAGGTTTAATTGACCAATGTGCTGGCAGTTGATACAGTCATAAATGTCAAATCCTATAGTCATAAACAAAGTCAACCTCATCAGCTTATTTGCTATCATTATCAGTATTATTAGTTTTTGTTGTTGTTTGTTTTGTGTTAATTATTGCTGTGAACTCCGGTAACCCCACCATACTTAGAGTGCCTGTTGTAATTATGCATTCCACATCTGGGCTGTAATCCAAACTGTGCTATGTGGAGTTTTTGCAGCATTAAAAATACAGTAGCACCTCGCTAATCTGAAGCCTGCAGGCATGCAGGTTGCTTGGAATAGTGAAATGCTTGGATTATTGTAATGCATTCAAATAGTTGGCCCAAGCTTAAGGTAGAGGCACACTTCAGGCTGCACTCACTGCATTTCTTAAACTGCTTAAAACCTGCCACAGGTGGCAGCCAATTTCTTCCCAGATCAGCATGCTAGTGAGGCCCTATGAGAACAGGTATAATATTTTCACTCTGATCTGCTGGATTTTTGAACACTGGGGCTAACTCTGGGGAAAACTTTATTTCGTTTTGATGCCCTGCATGGTTTTGCTGTTGAACTTTGATGGACTAAACTGGTCTTTAGTGATCTTTTAATCATATAAACTGGTCTTTTGGTGGCTTATGCAAGTATCTTTCTGGTTCAGCTGGTTAAAAGGATGGCACTTCTTACTGTCAATATTGTATCTATTACAGTCCTATTACTGGCCTGTGCATATTCTATTCATTAGGCTATCTAGTCATTTTTATCTTTATTTTATTTTTATTGTGTTAACGTGTTGTTCTGTCTTCTTAGAGATCCTGCACTGGGTTGGAAATTGTTGCTGTTGTGGGCTTGTACAAATAAACATGACTTGACTTGACAGCTAGTAGTAATTAGCCTTCCACTACAGCAACTGTAGTAGTACAACTGCTACTGCTGCAGCTGCAAAATACACTCTCACAAATACAACAGAAATGTCTAAAATGGACTAAGATGTAAACACTCACACACCCATTCAACTGACTGACACCTCAACACTTAAATCTCAAGTTATACCTGGTGAGCAGTAGCAGATATCCACTCTGCAATAACATCTCTCACCCCAAAACTCTTCCCATCTCTCTCTCTCTCTCTCTCTCTGCTTGATTATGAGTTGATGGATTTATATAGAGTTAAGATGCATGAGGTGCAGATGTTTCCCTGGCCCATGATGACATTTCTTATCCTCAAATGTCCAGGAACTCAGCAGCAAAGCTTTGTCAAGTTGTTACAGTAGGTGAATTTGGTTTCTGATCTGATAGTAAATTAATATTTGTAATATATGAATTTGAGTTTTTTTTTCTTTTAAAACCTAAACCTAAACTAACCTAACCTAACCCTTCCTCAGCTTTGAAAATACTGAACAAAGACTCAACTGAACAAAATCCATTCCAGCAGCAATTACATTACATTAAGTATATTTTGTTATGAAAAATGCTATTTTAATTAGAATGAAAGAGCATGAAAGGAGCTCAGAATAGATTGATTTCCAACATATTTCTTAAATCTTTAAATAAAAAATAAAGAAAATATCAGTATATCAATGTCAGACACTGTCTGAATATCAGACAACCCTAAAACTCAGTCACGAGCCTGACATTGCAAAACTCAGGACTATGAATGATTTAGTCTGTGAGAGTCCTCAAGCATAGATATACATTAGTGTGTGTGTGTGTGTGTGCATGTGTGTTCTATAGATCCATACAAGCATCTCTCCATTGACTCTCTTAGCAGGTCTGCACAGTGGAGTGAGGGATCCCATTACACCAAGCCAATCCGTGGCCCATTTCTAATGTCATCTTCATGTTGGACACGTTGTGTGGACTACATTATATCACACACATAGAATATGACGTTGGTAACCTGCTGTGAATTCAAAAATGATATTGAAAATCACAGTCTTGAAAATAATACTATTGCTATGTATTAAAGAAAGTAATGCACTCCTGTGAGGTGTTTGTGTGTTTACTATGACAGCTTACACTGCATGCTGAGCTGCCTGCACTGCACTGAATGCTTAATGTGATCCTGATGTCTTGAAGGATCCACCAGATAAAAAAAACAAAAAAAAACTCTTCTGCTATCAATAAATGAAACCCAGTGAAATAAAACACCATGCACACAACAGAGTAGGGCCTTCAGACCAATCAGATGTAAAGTGTTTGGACACAAAAATCCCATCTTCAGATGAAACTGATACAGTGCAGTACTTCAAGTATAGTAGTATATTATATTAGTATATTAGTATAGTATAGTAGGAGTAGCAGTAGTGGTAATACTTGTACAGTACTGGTGCATACATTGGTAGTCGTGTGTAAATTGTAACTAGCAACTCACTAGCTGACATCTCTGGGCTATTGCTAGCTCCTGCAGTGTCTCTCTATTTTCTTTCTACTCTGCTGTTTACCTCCCCCTGGCATTTTGGTCACCATTGCACACCATTTTGTTCCATAAAAGGTTAAAAGAAGAGTGAAAATAAAGCTCTCTGAGCTAACAAGCTCCGTCACTAACAGGACAATAACTTCACACAGTTTATTCAAAAGACGTATTTATACCATCGACTCCTGTCTCATTATTGTCAACCATTGCTGTTTTGTGGAAGGAGGATAAAAGAGGTTCAATAAAAGTGAACACAGCTATTAACCCAAGTTGAAATCGATTACTTCACCCCTGTGAGCAAATCCTTTGATCACAGTGATTCCATTGGAATGAATTGAATTCGCAGTAAAATTCTGCAGTTTTAAATCCTGGTGTGTCCAGGTATTAAGGGTGTAACAGTGGTGGTAGTAGTGTTAATGGCAGCAGATGCAGTATTAGTGGGACCTGTAGTAATGAGTATAGTTAGTATAGAGTACTTTAGGTCAACAATGTGATTATGAAAAGCTAATCAATTCATTTTTATGTGTCATATATTGTGGTATAAACCCCAGCCCTGGCTCAAGCATTGAACATGTAATAGTAATCTATTTGCATCGGTCACTGCTTGTTACATTTCAAAGTGACTCAGCATCTCTATTTAACTGAAGAGAAATTGGCGAAATTCAATTCCAATTCTGATGCCAGCTGTTTTAGATGTCACCAGTCACCAGCAACAAATGGACCATAAGTTGTGGTCATGCAAAACAAACACAGATATTTCTGGACCTCAATATATCAAGTGTTCTCATCTCATCTGTAACAAAACAATAGACCCAAACCCTACCTTCAACAGACCATAGCATTACTTCATATTAGTAAAAAGCTATAACATTCATTGTTAGCTTGACAATTAATGCTCATTAGGTAGAAGGAGGCTCACCCTCCTTCTTTTATACAGTGCATAAAGGTCATAATGTGTCTTCAACTTTCATCTAAAAAATATAATAGAATCTAATTTCCCTTCATTGATTATGTAGAGAATAATCTTTCCAGCATGTGACCTCTTTCTATTTTGATGCTAACAATGTATACATTTTTCTTGAATCATATTGTTATTATTTCATTTTTTAAAAATATATTTTATTCAGTATGTGTGTATGTGTGTGTGTGTGAGGACTGCTGGGGTGAGGTGGTTTTCCTGGGTGAACCTCCACTTTAGTGTAAAGTTATAGTAGCAACAGTATTGCTACAGTTTTTTTAGTTACATTATTTTCAATTACAATTAGTTACATGATACTCCACATCATCAAAACTCTTCACACAGTCAACTTTTGAATTCCTAAATCACTTTGTGTGTGTGTGTGTGTGTGTGTTATTTTTTATTGCGTATATGTTGTTTTTTTGAGCCTGTCCTCCCAAGAAAAATGACCCTATAGGTTGTAAATTCAGTCGTAAAAAACAACATATAGTTACATTTGAGTGACAGATGCCATCTAGTGCCCATAGTAATTATGGGAAGTGACGCAGTTCAGATGACGTCAATTTACTGTTGCCATGATGATGAAATTTGCCTAAGGAAGTAGTAACCCTATTTCAAGTGATCATTTTAACCCAAATCATGATCTTTCCCTAAACCTAACCAAGTGGTATTTGTTCTTAAACCTAACCAGATCTTAACCACAGTGTTGTCACACCATTAAACATCATTATTAACAGTGATTTCTAAGAGTTTTGGAAAGCGGAATATTACACTCCTATGGGTCGTTCTGGAGAGCAGGTACAGTCGACCTATGTGGTTGTTTAATTTGGAGGACTTGTGTTTTTTAATTGTTGGTAGTGTAAGAAATGTGCATATTGTGCAAACAAAATTTTCATTACAAAATACATAAAATATAAGATTTTCATCTCTCTATAGAACATAGTACAGTGTATTCTACAGGGATGAGTCGAAAGATTTCAGTGGGCTTTATTTTTGATAGTGTGGTTATGATTTGGCAGATTGCTGTCCGTATGAATACATGTTAGTGTTTGAACATAAACTGAAGAGTTTTGAAGTGAGGATGGAAACATTTGTAAAATGTGCTGCAGATCTAAAGCTTTGTTGCTTGTTTGTGTTTGAGTGAGAAAAGTATTCACAAAATTTGGAGGCTGTAGTTGCTGAATGCTTTTTGTGTGAAAGTGATGCAAATGTGTCACAGTTTGGTCCATAATGTTGCTGTTGTGTTGACTGTGTGAAGAGTTTTGAAGATGTGGACTCAGTATTGAACCATGCAGGTAACCGATTGTAAAAAAAAAAAAAAAAACCTGTAATAATTGAGCTTTGGTCTTATTAAATGATTAACTGTGCATTTCTTTTGAAGATCAGTTTGATTATTTTCTTTTGGATTTTGCATACATTTGTCATATTGTGGTATGTGTATTCATATTGGAGATATCCTTTTTAATACTGAAATAATAACCATAACCATATTACTCTGAAATAGCAGTGATAGTAATAGTAGTGTAAATAGTAGTAGTAGTACAAGCTGTAATAAAAATAACATTATTCAAAAAAATATTAATAGTTGCGATAGTTTTGAACAGGTTCAGGGAACAACTACTGCTAAAATATCAATTATAATCAATTTTGATTCCAACTACAAAAGTCTATTGTCTCTCACTATCTCCAGTGATACACATTAAAGTTGTTATTCTGCATCAATGCAAAGTTAAACATTAACTGCCCATCCATGATGATAATATCTAAAAACTGCAATATTCATTCATATGATGACATACAGTATACAGTATATTCATGGTATGATATGATTATATCACTGTGTGAAAAATGAAGCAGGTTGTCCATCCTTTTTCTAGCCAATCTCCCCTCAGCAGGTTGTTGCTGCTGCAGTCCCCCACCCTGCCATCCTGGCTAGATAAGCTGACTGGCTGGGTGAGGATTGCCTTGATATCCTTCCCAGCCCCAAAAAATAGCAGTTTGTGTATCACGATGATGGGTTGTCACAGCTGAGTGTGAGAGATAGTGCTGGTTGACAACATTGCTTCCAGAGCATAAATTGAGTTGGTATCGCTGTCCTGAGACGCTCTGATGCTGTGTGATGTGAGTTTTTTCTGGGGCAACTGTACAACTGCATTTGTAATCATCTGATGCGAGACAACTTCTTTTTATGATCTTTTTTTTTTTTTTTTTTTTTTTTACCAAATGGAAGGGCATTAAATGCAAATATTTGACTTGTAAGAGTATGATGTCATGTCTGCTGTGTTTTTGTCAGAGGAAATAGCTTATTTTTCAAGACTTAGTGTTCTACTTTTATCACATTTCCATTCTCTGATATTAAACTAGGATGTATTTCAGCTGAATGCCTTTCAAGTTCTTAAAACATCAGCCTCCAACAGTCATGTCAACTTTCACCCTGCCAGTTTGAATACCTAATTTTTTACTCTTTTCTACACTATTCAACCCAAAGCCCAAACATTTGAGCGTCTATTTGATCAGAGCGGAGATAGTCAGCAGAAACAGCGGCTGTGGTGCACACTTTTGAAGCCTTCTGTAGCAGCGATGGGTGAAAAACATCAGATCTCCCTGAAGTCGGACAATCAAAGGGGCCGATGAGCCGCAGGGCCTGACAGAGAAGTGAATTCATGGGGACAGGGGGCCCAGGGCCACGGCAGATAGACAGGAGGCCTGAATCTCTGATCACACAACCCTGTCTCTTTAGGCACTTTGACTATGAGCAAAGCACTTTGTCGACAGATTTCACATCACAGAAAGTGGCAGGGAAACAGCCACTGAAGAATTGATTTAAATGCTGTGAAATGCGAGTTGGGCCACACGGGTGATGGTTGATTTATGAGATGTTGCTGCGAGGACAGGATGTTGAATTAAAGGACTTTGCTATATGGGCTGCTGCGGATGTCTGTCTGTGTGTTGAGGAGTGGATTTTTGGTCTCGGCTAACTGAAGTTGTGTGTGCGTGAGGCTCTTGAAACTATGTTGCGTAAGCAGGCAGAAGTGGAAGCCCCTGATCAGGCCCGGGCACTGCTTATATAACCAGGGAGCCCTAAAGTACTGTACATGTGGGCCGAGTCATTAGAGAGCTCCATTTACAGTTTACAGGAGAGACACTCTGACCACAGAGAGCCTTACTTCATGTGGAAGAGAAGAAATGTCCTACTTGTTTTTCCTTTTCCCCAACGCACCTACATCACTCAGTGTGCCACTCTCTCTCCTCGCACTGATCCAGCTCTACTTTGTGACACTTTCTTGTAAACACTGGCAGCCTTTTCCACATTCTTGTTGCATGGATGTTCTTTAGGTTTGGTGGTTCAATACTGTTGCTGCATACATGCATGTGTCATGTCTATAGTTCTACCTTTGCTGTGTCTTTTCAGTTGACATAACATCCCACCATATACTGTAACTGCTCTCATGTAACATTCCACCATGTAAAGTCTGTAGCGAACATCAAACGTGCCATACAGACAGAAGAAGTGGTCAAGGTGTGGCAGCTGGGATGTGCCAATGTGATAAAGTGTGGACGCGTTTTGATATTAGGAAATAAGATGGTGGTATATCTTGACACACCAATGTGCTGTACAATATGTTACACACCCTCCCTGTCTGTTGCTCTTTAGTTTCCTAACAATGTCCTATAAAGTTGTTTATGAGTATGTCTTTGGAAGATTGTGACCAATTTATACTCAAAGTGGAAAAATGTAAATTGCAAAATTGGAATTGGTCAAATACCTCCTAACATTTCAGAGTTTTCAGGGAGTTTTGGGGCCAGAATGGTTTATTGTAAAGTTATGGTTTACTCCAAGAAAGAGAATAAATGACATTTACATATAAACTAAATTCTAGGAGGTTCTTAGGAAAGTAAAGGCGCCAGAGACCAAAGCATTATTGCCAAAAATAATTTCCTGGATAAATGTCATTTCATATCTAATTGGTTGAATGGAAAATTCTTACAACTTAATTTGGTTTTTGGTCATCATTCTGGGGGCAGCAAACATGCCTTGACCACCTACTGTATTTAGTCAGAACTGAAGATGGCCAAGAAATACTCTGGCACAGAAACCCCCATAAAACCACATCATTTTCACACTTCAGTTTTTGTACAGATTAAACAAACAAGATCAAATGTATATATCAGTGTGCTTTAGAGGTGCTGGTAGGTGGATTTTGTTACCTTTGGACAGAGCCTAGCTAGCTGTTTCCAATCTTTATGCTAAGCGAAGCTAACGGCAGTAGCTTCATGCCATACAGACATGAGAGGGGTCAGTCTTCTCTTCTCAAGAAAGCAAATAAGCATATTACCCAAAATGTCAGATTGTTCCTTTAATAGCAGCTCATGAGGGTTGGTTCTGGTACACATCTGATCAAGCTGAAATCCAATCTCACATCTGATCAAGCTGAAATCTAATCTTGAATAGTCATTTCCAGACTAAATCTTGTAGTAAAAACTGAGCTTCCAGGATGCAGTCAGGCTGTAATAGGCAAATATTTTCTATTATCATTTTCTTGGCCCTTGCAGTGTTGCTCCACACTACATGATATAAACCCGCTGAGACCTTGCTGTGCTTCATATCCTTTTTTGTGCACTAATATGAATAAGTGCATCTGGGGACACAGTTTAAGTGTTACTGTGTTTGTGAGTTCCATGGGCAGAGAGCAGGTAGTGATAATTGAGATGATAGACCTACTCTTTTTGGATGAAAAACAAGCCTGAAGAGTGTGTATGCACACACAGTGGTGTTATTATTAGGATGCGGCGAGGTTCATCTGCCAGATGCCTTTGCAGTCTCTCCATTTGAGTCAGTAATTGTGGTGGATTTCAAAAATGAATCATAACAAAACAGCCATGCTGCAGCCTTTGCAAGGCAGAAATTGCATTCTTTCATCTTGCTGTATCAATGTGAATTGAATTTATTTGTTCAACTCCTATTGAGTCTCTTTCCCTTTCACTCAGTCATTCACTCACTCCGCCCGCCTCAAACACAACCATGTTTCACACAACTATGTTTCTGCTATATTTGTGGGGACACTGACTGCAATGACTCAGTTTCCACTACTAACCTTAAAGGAACAGTCAAGCATTTTGAGAATGTCAGAATAAGGTCAATGTCAATTCCATCTTTGTTTGGCAATAAGAGTGGCAAATTTATCACTTTTAATCTTTTCAATCCTAAAATGTTTTGCTCGGTGCTTGGTCATGGCGCAGTCACTAAATGTCTCAGCTGGGCTTGCCTTATATTGGTATTTTCAGAAATAACATCAGTTGGCATGTCAGTTTTATGAAAGATAAAGGTTTTACACAATTTGAAATTGTACATCCACAGGTCTTTAACACACCAGAAATGAAAAGTGTCAGTGTTCCAGGGATATACTGTAAGAACCATGGGACGTTCCCATCATGCTTTGGGTGATGTAAACAGGTCAACTCTTAACTGCAAACAAGCTCAGTTATTACGCTTTCTATCACATTTTAAACCATCAACTTTTTATATTCATAAAACTTTCCTATAGGATAGAAAAGTTATTTTTACACTTCTTATAAAATCATTCATGGAAAAAAGACGACAGCATCCGTTGTTCCAGACAATCCCCCAAAATGACATACTGTATGTTTACATCCAAGTGAGAAAACTGTAGCAGCTATAGGAATTGTGACTCTTAGGAACAAAGGAGGAAGCAGTGTGACGTAATTATAGAGCAACGGGAGACTGCTGTTAGTTTCCTGTTTCCTACTGGCAGTCGACATTTAGTTTCTTTTAAATATGACTGCAGTCATTCCCTGACTATAACAAAATGGTTATTATTGAGATTTTTTTTTCTTTTGTGTCAGCTAGTTAGTTGTGGGCCACACCTGTTTTTTGGAGTACGTCTGTTTTTTATTATTTCTGAGCTGTTTTATGGACAGTTATCTTCTTCTGTCACTGGAAAGAGTAAGTGATTTCAGCACTATGTGCATGATGTCTTTTCTGATTTGACTGAGAAGAAGGTATGCAATATTTGCCACAAATTACATTCATCAGGTTTGAAGGGTTAATAGAGGCTAACCACATCCTGGACCTCTGTACTGGACACACAGAGTTTAAATTGATAACATCTTCTTATCCGACTCTGAGTAATGCAAACAGGCGTATTTCTTCAAAATGCTGGCACGGTCCTGTGAGAGCAATCTCACTCTAATTAATAGTATTCAAATTGGACCCATAAACCTTGGTCACAATCTGAAACCAGTCCTTTGTCTTCACTCTGATCTGGTCTGAAAATGAATGGATCTCACAGGGACACAAGTAGAAGAACACTCTCCTCTCTCTTTCTCTGTCTCCCTATCAGCTCTGTTGCTCCTGATTTCTTGGAACTTTTGCCTCCCTTTTGTCTTCCCAGAACCCACTGGTACATGAAAGAAAAATGAACACAACCTCCCCCACATCCTCCCCCTCTTCATCCTCCTCCTCCTCGCCTTAGCTCTCCTTGTTCTTCTTCTGGGAGTAAAAGGGAAAGAAAGAGAGTGAGAGATGTGTAGTGAGCGAGTGGTGTATAGATTAGGGAGAGAGAGCAAGGGACATGAATAGCCAGAGAGCGAGGCAGGGCGAGAAATGAGAGATGTGGTGAAAGGAAGGATGGCAAAGAAGACAGGAGAAATTGCCGGGGGCTGTCTCTCTTTCTCTTTCCTTCTCTCGTTCTCTCTCTCTCTCCCCCACATGCCAAGCTGGATGCTAATTACTTATTAGATTGCAGATATGTGCAGCAGGGTAGTAGGGCTAATTAGGTTAGCGCCCTGCTAAAATGAAATGTCTTAATGCTGACGCTACTTACGGTATCTCCAACCCCACCACCCCACCCCACCCTTGTCTGCTTCCTGTGAGCCCAACCCAGCTTCTTTCAAAGTAAGCCGACCTGAGTGATGGACAGTAGCTGAAGGACAGAGAAGGGCTGCCTGGAAAATGTGGCTGATGTACTGGACACACAGGAGGAGGGATGAGCCGGCCTCAGACAGCCCTAATTATCCTGCTGACCTTTCCAGCAGCAGAGGGAGGAGAGGAGGAATGTGAGCAGCTCTCCATGTGACTCAGATAGCATGCAGCGGCTCACTGCTTAAGTGTTAAAAACCAACCTGCTTCAATGAGGCTCTCTTCATTTGAAAACCAGCATTAGTTGTTTGTGAACTAAAGCGACCTACATGTTTACCTGACCAGGACCTCTACTGGCTCTCGTCTGTCTGGAGCAAAGGAAGGATGGAAAAGAAAAACTTGTAAGGAGGATGTTGGGTTGGCCAGTTGGATCAGCAAACTGTGATAGCAACTGTTGGTATCTATCAGCATTTTCTTCATGATCATCTTTATCCTATACTTATCATTAACCATATCCAAGTATTGTTTAGCCATACTGGTGGTTTAGTTTGAGCAATGGCAGTGTCAGTCAGTCAGTCCACCCCTCTGATCCAGACTGAAATATCTCAACAACCATTGTTGTTGTAATTGAATGTAATGAATTGTTAGGGCTTTGGTGATCCAATGACTTTTCATCTAGTCACCAAATCTGCCCATTATGATGATACTTGTTTTCCATGTCTAGTGTTGAGACAGCTGATTAATCAGTTAGTGTATTGATAATGAAGAGTTTTGACACAAGTCATTTTTCAAGCCAATATATCAAAAATTATCTGCTTCCAGCTTTCAAAATGTAAGGATTTTATGCCTTTCTCTGTTTTATAAATCAATATCAATTAAATATCTTGGTTTTTGCCTTTTGATCAAAACCAGCTATTACTAAACATCGCCTTGGGCTTTGACAGACCTTTTTCACTATTGTGGACATTTTATACACAACCAATAGGTCCAATTACTTAGTCTATTATTCAAATTAGTTTTATATTGAAAAGTATATTTCTATCCTCTTCGGACACAGGAAAGAAAATTCATCTTTTTATTTTATCTGATATAGACTTGTCTTGACTCTGGCATCAGCCAGTTACAGTTGGTCCAAAATGCAGCAATCAGGCTTTTAACTGCCAAGTTAAAGGTGCCAAGAAAAGGGAGCATATTAGTTACTGATTTGTACTGGCTTGTTAAATTCAGAATTAATTAAGACCCACGTACTGTATACATATACCCTAATGATCTATTTTTTTTATTTATCATCTATTTATGTCGACCAAACACTTCCCATGACCCTGCTCCATCAATAGATCATTTTGGTGTTTTACAACCTGGAGACAAAAGCAAATGGTCACATTGTTATTCAAACTGTCCGCTGTAAACATACAACACAGTTTACCGATCTTTTTAAACTATGACTTATTAGCGTGCTCCGGTAGTCTACTGGTGAAGAGGCATGCCACATGACTGCAACATCTACAGTTCAGTTCTGGCAGCAGGCATTTGTTGTGTGTGGTGCCCAATCTCTCTCTTACAGTGTTTCCTGTCATCTCTCTACTGTCTGTATCTAATAAAGGCATACAGTGTCCCAAAAAAGAATAGAAAATAAACACTTTGACCTACTGTTCTGGTTATGCTAACTTTCAGTTTGTCAGCTGCAGAAAGACCCAGGTTGTAATAAAATGGAACTTTACTTGAAGGGCTTCATGTTCAACCACCTCAACTCTTACATCCTGACCACCCAAGAAGCTTCTCCACTAACATCCCAAAGTCTGCCTTATTTAAAAGAGTGATTTAGGATTTACAGCCTGCATGTATGAAATTAAGTAAATTACTTTTTACCTTCAAATCCCTTCCCCGAAAAATCTAATTCCCTAAATGCTTTTCTTTAGGGGTCTCATTTAAGTTTGTTTAATCAAAATTGCTTGAAAAGAAAAAGATTTCTGCACATTGCTCTTGCAATAAAGACATTTATTAGATCAATACATCAGTCTAACAATTTCTTATTCATGCTGCCTGAGATTGTTCTTGGGGCCCAACATGTCACATGACTCCAATACTACTGAGGCACCATCCAAAATCTATTGCAGAATTAGAAACACAGCATATATTTTTCAGGTCTGAATAAAATATATTTATACTTGAACAAGCTATATATACATAGTATTGTTTTCAAAACTATAGCTGTGATATTTTAATCCCAACAATGGAAATACAGAGCAAAATACTGATATAGAAGAAGATCTGTGGTGACAGTACGAATATCAGCTGTAATTAAATGTTTAGTAAGAAATGTGATCAGTCCAAAATCCATTAGTTAGCTGATTTATGCTGATTTTTCTTTTTCTTCAGCTAGATCTGAAAACAGGCAAACATAAAGGAATGTGAAACGCAAACAGCGAGAATGTGCAGTAAAAGCAATGTGACACAGAAGCAAGGACAATGAATTAAATTACAGAAAACCAAAAAATCAGTTGTACCAAAGAAACAGAATTTAATTGTAACTTAGGATGAAACAGAAAACAGACTGGATGTAAAGCAAGGGGAACATGGAACACAGAAAATAAAATAGCACTGAAAAGGTCAAACAACTGGAGACATTTAGAACCTGTGTTCACTTCATAATACTGTTACTGCTGCCATTTACCAGCCTTGAAAAATGTGCTGTCTGTTTCCTGTCATTAAGTTATGAGTCACCGCCATGAAATATTTGCACACACACATTTTCTAAGTTCTTTGTATACACAAATTCATTCATTATTAATCTTCAGATCTACAAATTTGTGCAGTTTTTTTTTTTTTTTTTTTTTTTTTTTTACAATTCTCAAATCCCAAAATATTTAGCTCTTTCTGTTACCTAATGAAGTGACATTCTATAATCCTCACTTTTGTTTTACAACAAAGTCTACCTCATGACATTGATATGTCTATCTACCCATTTAAACACTCTATGAACCTGCTCAGACTGCTGTGTGTTAGTGTGAAACATAATGATTTGCTTGGGCAAAGTGGTAAATTTGTCAGGCACACAGTGTGGTGACTTGTTTTGTGTATGTTTACTGGTATATGAATTTATGTGATTGTCTTCAATATTAGAACAGCAGGTATTCATCAGTAGTTCCTGCTTGCCATTTCCTATGCTCGTGCAGCTGTATTTGACATCCAAACTGTCAAGATGTCTTCCATGTATGTTAAATTTCCTGCATCTGATTCACAGTAAATGCTGTGCAATGCAGTGTTTTGTATGCACAAATTCAAAATGCACATCAAAACAGGTAGACTGAATTGTCGACAGGTGCGGCTGTGTTAAGTGACATTTTTCTTGCTCTTGCAGTTGCAGGTGCACCCACACACACCCTCCTGAGTTCTGTACAGTAAAGCTCTTTCATGTATAAATTTACATGCACATCAAGAATAGACTTTGAATGATGACTGCAGTTTTCACCATGTGCCACTGATTCATGTTTTTAAAAAGGCTCTTTGTGTTTTTCTCAGGAATACTTAAGCAGAGTAGGTGTTTAACCTGGGTTCTCTGGTTTAGGGATAGATAGATAGGGATTTTAGGGATTGTCTCTGTCTGAAAGTATCAGAGCCAGATGCTTATTGTGTGTGTGTGTGACATTCTTTCATTGGCTATAACCTTACGCTAATTACACTGTGGTTTAGGTTCTTTCTTTCTCTTTAGTCCTTTTGTATGTTATTTTGCAAGTTAATTATAACTGTCAAATGCTGCTTCCCCTGAATCTGATTTTAAGACAGGCTGTCCTAATCCTTTAAATACAAAGTATTATTAAAAACCATCAATAATCATGTTCAGAAGATGCTCAGCATTTAAAGATACACATATAAATATTTTTATATCAACAATGTGCCAAATGACTACATGTAATGTGAAGGATGTCACTTGTATTAACAAATCCACAGAGAATCATGACCTGACTCTTTAGGTCCCCCTTTTATAGCCAGCATCTTCACACAAATTAACCTAGTTTCTAGCAGCAGCAGGCAACTATTTTTTTAGTGAAAAAGCCCTGATAAACCTGCTTTCCACTACCTGCCCAGCACCAAACAGCAGAGAGAGAATGTTAGCAAAAAGCTGGTGAACATAGTGGAGCATTTAACAGCTAAAGAGCCAGAGCTAAAAGAAGGGTGAGTTTTGGATTTACATTCATCAGGTGAACAGAAACAGGCAACTTTCCACAACAACTATACAAGATGATCATATGTCAAACAAATGAAAGAAATGCTACTTTAAAGGAGTTTGATTGGAATCAGGAGCACATAAATGTGATCAGGGCCCTTCTACTTTTAACTGAATCCTTTGACTTCCAAACAAATATTAATGACAATTATTTAAACAAAGGATCTGGTTCAGGGGACCTTTGACCTCCTGGGCCTGTGCTTATTAGGCTCACGGTTGTAGCATCTATCTTTTCAGGTGAATGCTCAGTCATGTCAGTCAAAGCATCGATGTCCCCCTCATTCCCTATGGATAAACACCAATGGACTGGCTATGATTTGATTAAGCTAACCCACTATTTAATTACACACAAAATGTGATTACAATCACCTCTAATTTAATGAAGATGACTTATTATTTGAATGTAATGCCTTCTCTCTTTTCTCTTCATGGTATGAATATCTTCTTATGAGCATCTTCCTCCTTGCCTCCCTCAGCTTCCAGCTCTCTTTTTTTTCTTCTTTTCTCAAACCGGTTCCCTCCAATTAGCAGGAGAAAGGAGACACTCCATTAAATGAGTCCATATTTGATCTTATAGCCCCCACCCACCCACCGCCTCCCACCAACTCCCACTAACACCCCTTTTTGTTCTTGTTGCATAAGAGAACAAACTGTTTTGTAGGGGTAGGAGGAGGTGTGTGTGTGTGTCCGTGTGTATAATAGAGAAATCCTTTTTTAGAAAGTGCAGTTTTTCCAGTGATGGTCTTGGTTTCAGTGCAGGGTCTTGCAAGGCGCTGGTGAAACCTGGGACAGATGCGTTATGGGTGGGTGGCAGCAGGGAGAAGGGGGCTGGGCATGCCTGGGATAGAGCCCCGGGGCCCCTGGAGATGAGAGGCAGGGAACCCTGTGCCACTAATTAATGTAGACCCTGGTTAAAGAAAAGCTCTCTCTCCATTGAGCACCATGGATCTACAGTATGTGTCTGTGTGTGTGTGTGTGTGTGTGCACGTGTGTGTGTTCTCACCGGCAGTAGTGCTTCAGAGAATAAATTACAGCTTCTCCTTGAGGGTCTGAAGGGGACTGCATGAATTTCACAGCTGAACAATCATCAGTTCCCCCTCGACACACATCCACATACACATTTACTCACACATACACACATTGTACACTTGTACACACACCAACAGCCTGTCACCATGCTTCTGGATGCATCAAAATGGTGAAAAACAGTAAACACCCAGGCTACAATAGTCCATGAGAAGTTGGATTTTTTTTCTTTTGTTATTTCACCAGAAAGACAGATGCGGTTGATATTTTTTTCAACTTAAACACACCTACTCACTTCATCCTAGCACCTTACGCAACATTTTAACTCCAGTGTGGGAGGCATATTTGTTGTGTATGTATGTGTAGGATAATGTGTGTGTGCGTCAGGGAGAAAGAAGAGAGTTTTCATAAGCATAGAAATCTTTTTACTGCTTTCACAGTTAGGTGTGTGTATTTATGTGTGTATGCAGGTGCTTCCAACATTTTGTGAAATATGCTTGTTTTCTGTCAGGTGGATATCAGCAGAGCTGCCGTTTTCACATATGAACTCCGGAAAATGTCTGGAGGATCAGGTCCCGACATTGTAGCACACAACAGAAGATTGTCTGTGTCAGATGCGTTCTCACCTACTGGAAATACTCCGTTTGGTTTAGGTGAGGGGTGGCGCCTGGGTAGAGCATGCAGGAGGCAGGACATGATGCAAAAAGTGTGCTGCGGTTGTAATTCAGTGTTTTTAAGCTTTTCACCAGAAATAAAACGGCTTTTATTTTACGAGAAATCACAGGAAGTCCTCTCTCCCATTAGCGCTAGCTTCACAGCGGAGCGTTCAGGCCCAGTTAAAACAATGCAGCTTAGCTGGCCTGCTGCATTTATCCAGCGCCAGCCACGTGATAGAAACGTCATCATCATGAATTCTCTGGACAATGACCTGCTGTATTCACACATGGGCTCAATCGGACATTACACAGACTTTGTACTAGGGAGCTGGCAGGATAAAGTGCGTTCCTAGGTGTGAGCTGAGCAGACCATGATGGGAGTTGAAGTCCGTCTGGAGTTCTTTTGTTTGACTTGGTGCCTTTCTTTGTTATCAGACTGCATGCAGCCCTGCCTTCGTCTCATGCACATGGAGTATAAGGCCCAACATTTTAAAGGTTTGATTGAGATAGTGTTGCATTTCCCTTCTTTTTATTGCTTATGCTAAGATAGGCTAAACAGGCTAAACTGCAGAATGCAAAAAGATTAAATCAATTTGGACCTTTTAAAGATTATTTTCAACTGCTAAAACACCTTAGAATAAAATAATAGCATTGCCTGTCTTGAGGTTAGCCACATTAACAAAAAATAATTCATTAAAGTTAACTACAGATAACAGTTTAATTTACTTATTTTATGTTATCTTTGTTTGGGGTTGGTAGCAGTCGGAGAGTAGAAGAAAAAAGGGAGATCTGGTGCAAAAAAAAAGTCACTAGACCAAACATTCTCATCAGTAATGGCCTCTTAAGTGTTAAATTTCTTCAGTTTTTTCACTTGCCCATTCAATTTTCACAGCACCATTTACATGATTTAACATCCCATATCCTGTCCTTATAGTGCATCAGCTGCAAGATGGTATAATGTGCAGCACACATAGACAACATATGCCCTCTTAGAAATGACTGCTGTCTGCATTAGAGCTTCTCATACATTTTCTAGCCACAGATGCCCATTTCATTTGACTGATAAGATTGCTCCCCAGGGAACTATATGGGAAGATTTTAACTGTACTTGCTTTAATTATGGTGCTGTATATACTTTACAGGGCGAGATGATAATGATCAGAAAGAATGAAAGCTTTTTAACTTTATCAAATCTGGGATTTTTTTCTTCAAACAAAGTAGAGAAAAAAAGCTCTGCCCTAATGTGTAGTGTGGTTTCTGGAAATATCTTCTGCACTGTGGAGAGCTGAGACTCATCTGGGAAAAACTGAAATGACTTTATATTTCTAGACAAAAAATGTGGTTTTCTCATCCAATTCAATAGAGTTGTGGGGTGGGGGGAGTTACTTTAGCAGTCCATGGTTCTGGAAGTAAAAGGCATGTTCGTTTTCTGTGTAAACAATGTGAGTTGATAGTTGGACCACCTCAAGGTTTGGATGGGCATAAGACTCTGCAGGTAGAATCATTGGTACAAAACATTAACACATGTATTTAAAAAAAATATCTGGTTCTTTAAGAAAAAGTCGGTGGTCCAAACCTGTGTACATAAAAACCTAAGGAGAGAGGTCAATTACTGTATGACTTCCAAGGGGAACTTCTGTAAGCAACATTACCAGTTTCTGACATCTGCCATACCAAAAAGAATGACATATATGTTTCTTTTCCCAGGAACAAATTGGACATATTTAAAACTGAATGCTGTAACATAATGTATTGTTACATTGACTCTGGTGTTTTTATGTTAAGGAAAATTGTGGATATGAAATGAAATTGTGGATATAAAAGATTTTTTGAATTTACAGTTGGGAAAAAAAAAATACTTCTAGTCGACATTAGATGAACTGCAGCTTAACTTCAGCAGTGGCGCCACCAATCAGATGTGGTGCTTACTGCTAAATGTAAAGGCTTTCATAAATCACTATAATGAAAGTTTATTATTATCGGCCAGTTATATTACTGTAATGCCACTTAGCTACACTGAACTAGCTATTATTGTTTACTTTCTTTTGAAAAGTTATTGTTTAAAATGCAAAATGAATACAAAAAGGTTGGTATTACTATGAGGAACTTCGGTAATTTAGTGGCCAGAAATCTCCCTTTATTGCCATGTGTATCATGTGTAGCCAAATAAAAACAATACAAATGTGGCCCATTCTTTATTGTAATGGTCCCCATTATTTTTTACTGTTAATAAAACAATAGTGCAGAGAAATCTATATGTGTGTGTATGGACTGTATGCATTTTCAACACACTAAAGCTCCAGTCCTCAGCTATATGTATACCTGCAGTATGACAGTACAGAGAGGGTTTTTTCCCCCTCCATGAATACTCAAAGGACCACACACACACATTAATGTACAGGGGCGTGCACAAACACATGAACTGTGAACACGTAGACAAATATTTTAACACACACTTCCTCAGACACCCTGCTGTCTGTGCTGTGTCCGTGAGGCTGGCCTCCGTGCCCTCAGGTCCTGATGCTGCCCTACTTTCCCTGTTGGCACACACACACACACACACGCACAACCTGTCCCTAAAGTGCAGGCCTTCAATTGGCAGGTGCACACAGCATGAAATAACAGGAGGGGGCCAAAAGACAGCCACACCATTGCACTGTATGTGTATTAAAGTCTGTGATAGTATACTTGCTGTGTGTACATGGACAGTGGTGAAGGCTCAATACGGAGATGGGGGGTTGACAAAGGTGGGCCAACAGAAAGGCCCAGTGTGATTAATACAGTGTTTACATCCAGGGTGCCAGTATCCCCTGTCCTGTTAATCTGTCCCACTGACGATTTTGCTGAGCTTAATGTGAAATGAGGCGTGTAGCCGAGTCATTTATCATCCAGCCTGATGAGAGGTCAGGCGGACTGCGGTGTCAGCCAATAGGATGCCATTCAGGACCTACAGCAAACGACTTAGCATCCTCAGGAACTCATAAAGTCCAAAAAGTCTTATATTATCCAAATTTAAACCCATAAAGTAACTCCAGCTTTTAATTTTCTATTTAATGTCAATAATTAGCATCCCCATTTAAAATTAGGATAGCATTGGCAGAATGCTTATGTTCTGTGATATTTAGAGAAATACATGGGGGTTTATAAATAAGTACAAAATTAAAGGACCATTTTTGTGTTTTTTCATGTTTTAGCCTACCAGTCACATATACCTGTACTATTGACCAGTGCAGACCAACCTGTTAAATAGTGTGTTGAATGTGCTTTACATGGCTTTTATTGGTGTATTCAGTCAAAGTACTGAATAATAAAATTAATTTCCATACTGTATGAAAATCAACTTGCTTGGGTTAGATTATCCATCACAGTAAATATTGTCTTCTAACTATAGTGACACAGTTGCTTTACCACAGAACCATAATGTAACTCTGGCAGAAATAAAAGCAGAGCTGACCAGATGGTGAGTTGCAGTGAAATGAAAAGAAACCACTCACTGGCTGTAAAGAAAATAAATACATTTTAAATATTTTAATACGTGTAATATTTAGTAAAATGGTTCAGGCGAAGCGGGCAACTGAAGCTCACAAAGCACCAGGTTTATTCTGTGTCATCACTTTTTTTTTTTGTAATTTGATCAATAGCATATTTGTTAGGAAATCTGTACCACTAAAGTACAATATCAGCTAAATAGGGTCCTGCTCTTGTGGCCCTGTCTTGTAGAGAGGGCTTGTGTCAAAATCTAGGTTTAAGATCTTTATTTTAGGTTATGTTGTGCTCACATGGTGAATATCCATAAATAAAATTGTGTTTAATCAAAATGATCACAAATTAACTGACATGCAGAAAGCCTGGTGCCAAGTAGTATTCAAAGACATGGATACTGGTAGATTTCTGGTCTCAGGGCAAATAATGAAGGTGCCAAGTGTAGTCTGTAGTAGAGAATGTACTTAACGAACCACTAAGAATTGCCACCACCTTATTCTGCCCATGTTGTATTTGAGACTGCTTATTCCTCCATGCAAATTGTCTTTTAAAATGCTGAAAACAAGATTCAGTTATGTAGAATATGTCTAGTTTTGGTGTGAAAGTGACATTTAAAAACATGTATTTTCAGTTTGTTAGATGAATGACAATATAACAAATTAAAAAAAATATCCATCCATCGCCAAACACAAAACCGGATGTGTCAACAAAATAGAGTTGAGGCTGTGTAAAGTTGTTTAATATTAGTGATAGCTAGATCTGGCAAGCTTTTATAGACTTAATAACACATTGGGTTCTGCTGCAGGCTGATTTTCTCAGATCTGTCTTTTTATATATGTTTTAAATAAGTCTTCACTTTTATTGAATGTAGCCGCATAGTACAAATTATCAAACTTTACTGACATTGTAGCAAGATATTTAGGCGTAAAATAACCTGTGGTATTAATCTTGCTGTAACTGCAAGTTTTTGCATTCGGAGTGTTAAATGTGACAGAGAAAGGGAGAATTCAGTCTGAGTCGTGATGTGAGATGTGACTTTGAGGGATCACAGAATGTAGAAGGCATGTCAACAAAGCTGTGGTGTTGGAGAGACAAAAGTTGCAAGAGGTATTTTTAGCAGAGAGCTTCTGAGGTATACATGCATTCTGGCCTGTTGCTTCACTCTTCCCAGCAGGCTGGGATGGAAGCAAGCTAAATGGATTATAATAGCGAGGATGTGGCTACACAATACACTCTACCTTGTCTGTTCTACGCCCTGCAGACTTGGCACCTGAATTGCAAAGGAACTGAAGTATACACATGTTTGTGTCTGTATCGTTTGGAGGTGTGTATGCAGACATAAAAGAAAATTCCTTAAAATACCTTGCTGTTGAAAACATCTTTTGGCAATGTACCTCAGATTACTGAGTCCGTTTTGTTGTTTGCTGGTATATTCTTTGTTTTTCTTTGCAATATAGTATCTGCATGTCACATCATGTTTATACAGTATATCCCATTAATCTACAGTGGAGTTTTATTGCAGAAAAGTCAGTAAAGGTAAAGTGTCTAACCCTCTTCATCACTAAATAGCTCCTTTAATGCACTGATCATGGCAGACTGATGTGTGTAATCATGACAGACAAGGGTGGAATTGACTTAAAGAACAAGTACAGGTCAGATATACACTTACTCAGCAGAACCATTACTTGTATGCAGTTGGGGGTTGCATCAAGCAACTAACAAACACGTCAGATTTGATCCAGACTTTCTGCACTTTCTGGTAGAAATGACTTCTGGAGCTGACCAAACATGATGAAGCTCATCTTTGAGACATATTTTAAATTAAAAAAAACAAAAACTAACAACTAACAATTTGCTGTGATTAATCACGATGAATCACTTTTTTCTTCTTAATATTGAAGCTTGTAATAATGGATATTAAAATGTAAAATCACGGAATTAATGTAGAATCAACACCAAGGAAGTATATTTAAATTTAAATAATATTGTTTAATAGCATCTTTTTAACTTTGAACACAGATTTTCTCTTGTGAAATACAGATTTCCAATAAAACCATCAAGGCTATTGACTGTCAATTTGAAAGGCATATTTCTTATATGCACTAACAGAAATAATAACAAAACACAGGCCTATATGTTAAGGTGGCAGTTGAATTTCAAAACCATCAAGGCCTGATTGATATCAGTTTAGATTTCAAGACAATAGACAATAATAGACAATAATTTCTTATATGCACTGATATAAATGATAATTAACAACAATAAATATATTCCATGTTCAAGTGCCAGTTGAATTTCAACAAGGTCCACAATAGTCTAGGCACATATGAAAAAAGAAGAAGGAAAGATTCTGATTCACACATGGAAGACACAGAGAGAGTTCAAAGGGACCCTTTTCCCTTGCCAAAATGTAACCTAACTTTGGAGTGTTATTTAGCCCCCTTCCTGACAAGCTTTCATGACATGGTTGGTACCAATGGATGCCTTAGGTCTTCTAGTTTCATATGTTACCATCATATGAAACTAGACTAGACTAGAATCTTCACTCTAGCTTTAAAACGGAGCCCCCTACAGCCTCTGAAGGACAGTAATGCATTATTAAATATTTGAAATTAATTCAAAACTTAACACGTTAATTTTGACAGCACTAGTTTGAATACAATATAATGTATAATGGTTCATAAAGTAATGTTGATGACAGGCTAGCAAGGAAGTAATGTCTTCACATTGAGGTCCAAAGAGAAAATATAGCTCCTCTCACTTATATATTGTCTGTATTAGCCTGGTTTCAGATGTCAAAATCACTGCTCACATCTCTAAGTATTTCATTAATCAAAAAAGGTCTGGTGTTGTGCTCAATGATGGCTGTTCCCCCAAGCAGAGGTTTGTACACAGACTTAAGATTGATGATCTTTCCTGTGCCAGAGCCAGAAAAATAACGACAGAAATGTTGACACCAAAAATGCATGGATGAGATCTATTATGCTGTAAAGGTTGGTGTAAGTCGTCACATGGAATAACAACTTAAAGTTGTGTATTTGTTTGATCGTAAGTTACCTGTTTCTATCAGCAGCTACTTTAGCTTCTGTGTAGACTGAAAATAACATTACTCACTACTGACTGGTTCCCAAACCAGTCAGCTAAAATTTAACAGTGCCAGGCTTAATAAATGAAGTGAAACAAAATGATAATTCAGTCTGATTATCTGGCCATGTCTGTATAAGAGAGCTACAGGAAATAGTGCCTCACATGGAAGAACGCTTCCTGAACACTAGATTAGTTTCTAGCACACAACCTTTAGTCACCAGAAGCATGTTTGTTTTTTGCAGCATTTGTATTTGTAGTTCTCACTGGAAGTACTCTGGTACCCTTCAATCCAGCGTGTACCAGATGGTTTCTGATGAATGCAAAATAGTTTGTCGCACAAAACTTTGTACTCTTTTTCTGTCTTTTCACTCTTTGCAACTTAGATTTTTTCTTGTTCTTGACACTTGGCGGTGTTAATGGATACATTTGGATACATTGTGTGGCTGACACTTTAAGGGCCACAGCACTTAATTTCCAGCCATGTTTGTTATTCTTCTGGCTAGGACGGTTAAATCTATATTTGTCCTACAAACCATGAAGGCAAACTTCTACGCTGTGGTGCCACTGTGACGAACAACCTGGCTCTGCTCCAATAATGAATAATGAATGGTAGACCATCTTTGTGGACTCATTTGTGCCATTTTTGCACCCAAACGAGCTTCATTTAATTGCAAGTCATATTCAGTCTGAGCTGTGAAATGTACTCATATTCACAGACAGTTCACCTTGGTGTTCTCATAGATGCTGTTCTTTATTTCACATCTGTTCAAGTTCACTCTCAGTGGAAATTTACACTGTGTGGTTGGAGCAGCAGAGGTGTGAGGGCAAATTTGATGTCTCACACATATTTCTTGCAAATGTTTGCTCGTACAAAACAAACAGTTTGTGTACTGATATTCAGCTGTAACCCTGACTTAACATAATAATGCATGATGTCGTGTATAATCCACTGTGTGAATGCACAGAAATGCATAGATGATCCTAATGCATTGACAGGATGTGTCATGTAGTCTGATGAATGTGAGGATGAATAAGCAGATATGGCAAAGAGATGGATGGATGCCAATTTGAGCTAATGGCTTATATTATTCCATGTCACTGTCCCCATTTACCTTCAACTATAACAGTGTATTTTCCATTTTCTCTGAAGCTCAGTGGAAATGTTCACTTGAAGGTCACTCTATTCAATTACTAGCCAAACAGAGCTCATAAACAAGTGACATGAACTGAAAGTATACCACATACTAGGAGAGCAGTTGGGGTTTATGCTGTCTGTATGTGCTCTGTTTTGTATGTCAACATCTAATACCCTTACTTTTGGTTCAGAGTGTGTTTTCATTGGCTATACAATACACCATGTTGTTATTTTTTTAATACATACTTTTGAATACCGGTGGGCTTATTGTCACCACAGTTTCATTATTTCAGCTGGGCCCTATTAGCTTAACTCCTCTAGCTTCTTATTTACATGAGACAGTTCAAATTATCTTGTTAATTCTCAATCAGATTTCAATCAGCTCCATGCTCTTATTTGGAAATAAAGGGAACAGGAACAGAAAGGAGTGTCAACTTTATAATAACTGATGTGATTTGTTTGTGTGTCATTATTTGGTGCATTTAAATCTGAGGAATGTTTCTCTTCTAGAACAGAGCTATGAAATGAAATCTGATTTTTTTTTAAGTTTCTCATAAAATATCTTTCCATATCTTAGTGTTGCATCTGTAGTCATTGAAATTACAGACAATTGATCTATTCCCAACATGTATGTTTCTTTTGTATGACCAATGTCCAGTTACCTGAGTTAAGTGGCTTAAATGATTTATCTATGATTTAAGAAATTCTGTCAAATAGAATTTCAGTCAGAAGATAAGTGTAGCTATAAGCTATATGTCACACTCATGATGTACATGGCATCATGCACAGCTATACACATGCAGGCTACAGTTGTTTCATACAGTTTATTGACTTGAATTCATTTATTTCTTTTAGCTCACAGCGTTTGTAACAGCATTTCAATCATTTTATTTTATTGCTTTCAAGAATCCAAACCATCTCCAAAATGTTAACTTTTCATGAGCTAAGATAACAGCCATGTTTTCATCTTGATGATGATGCATTTCTCAGATAATCCAATGGGTTTTAATTTGTTTATTTAACTTAAAAGAGTAGAATAACTTTCTCTTTAACAAAACACATATTTGAAACACCAAAATAATTTGAAAAACTTTGCTGTAAGAATAATAATTCATATCTTATTTGTATGTGAATGAATGTAAATGTAAAAATAGAAGATAACTCCTAATAAATTTTAAGCCTGCTTGAAAAGTTGAAAGTTTTGGTTTATAGAGAGAAAACAAACAAACAAAAAACACAGTCAAATCAGCAGGTACAAGGGCTGATTGAACCACTCCAAACACTGTTGTTAATTCTTTTTGAGTGTATTCAGTACAGAATGATTGTATATGGATGTGTTGTATGGTGTGGGTGTGTGTGTGTGTGTGTTTGTGTGTGTGTGTGTGTGTGCTGGTTGTATGGTCCTCTGTCAGTCACAGCCTTCTGCTGATGTGTCAAAATGTTGGTCGCCGCCTCCGTTGATATTATTTGCTGCTCTGCGTGCAGCCTGAGCCGGGCGGGTTGGGTGAGAGCAGAGAGCAATAACTGTGAATGAGGGAAGCAATAACTCTGTTGGCTCCCTCATCAAATCAGAGCTGACTGATGCGGAATAATCAGCAATTGAAATCAGAGGGAGGAAAAAAGCTGAACTGACAAAATGTGAAATGTCATCATGAGAAGAGCAATAATAAAGGAATCAATGAGGTGCAGTTGCCATTGCACTTCTCTGAGGCAATAAAACAATCAGGGCAGAGCTCTGCCTTCACACTGTTTTCAGACGGATGAGAGAAGACAGAGGAGGAGAGAAAGTGACAGTCGTAGAATTTAGAAATCACTCTGGTGCAGCTGCCTGGTGTGGGGTCAGTATAAAACACACAACTCTGAGAAGAATGCATCGATAGCAGACCTTTGACAGATTAGTGACATGAAGATGCATTCAAAAATGTGCATCTATGAGTAATATGGAAGAATCCATAACCTCCCATATACAGTGATTAAATGGATGTTTTACTATCTAATCTACAGCTAGTTCATACATTTTATTTACATGATCATTTACTTACAACTTAATGAGGACAAAAAGTCATATGTGTTTTGTGTACAGAAGCAACAGCATTCAGTATGTTTATATGCACACTAGTATTTACTAATTTAGTTATAAGGGACAGTACACATGGATTAACATCAGTGTAATACACTGTAAATGTGCCAGATTTTGCCAAAAGGAGCATTTTGTGGGCATGTTGATGTTAAGAATTAAAAGAAAGAAATAAGCAGGACAAAATGCAGACAAACAATATAAAAGCACATAATAGAATATTGCAGAAAACTGGCATGTAGGTCTTTAGTCGAAAATATGTAAAAGAGCAGGAATCTTAATTTTACATTTATTAAATGTAAATTCAAAATGTAATCAATAAAGCAGTCTTTGACAGTCCATGTATTAAATGGTGACATGATATGTTAAAACCAGTATTTGAGGCATTTGAAGCCATAATAAAATGGAGGCAAATGCTACATGTTCTCCTCTCAGAATTCTTATAAACACACTTAAATATTACAAGGTTAAGAGTTAAGAGACACTGACACAGCAGAGCTTAAAATCAAATCTGTCATTTTCCTGGCTGATGTGTGTTGAAAGTGAATTCAGTGCACCTGCACTGAATTCACTTTCACATTTACCTGCTTTTTGTTCAGAGAACAAACCAACATCATTTTTCAAAATCTAGTTTCAACTAAAGTGTCCAAGTGTCCATGACTTTGTGGTTCCACATATGTCAAAATTTCATAGCAAGAAATATTACTGAATGGTGTGATATGACATCAAAAGCTGTTCTGAAAACAAGCCAGTACAGCTCTCACTGTTTTATTCATCAAATAATTGTGTCTCTGCTGTATTTACACACATTAGTGTGGAGGCAGTTTTTTTGCAGTTGATAGAGTCATATTCATTACAGTAATATACAGTAAAGTTCACAATCTAAGCATTGGCTTATACGTTAGCCAAGAGAGGAAAACATGGGCATAATAAAAATAACAAAATTATGAACACCAACAAAAACATTAATAGTATGTCTATATGGTTAAATATGTCTTAAAGGGGCCATATTATATCCCTTTTCCACAAGTTAACACAGTTCCCTGTGGTCTTAATGAAATGCATCCGACATGCTTTGGTCAAAATATCACAAGGATCAAGCACCACAGCAGCCTTCTCATCCTGTCTAAACAGCCCTGTTTGGAATGGCTGGTTCCGGCAAGTGCCTGTCCCACCCACTTCACCCCCCTCTTCCGTGGGGTGTGCCAGCTACCATAGCAACTGAACCCCAGAGAAACATGGCTGCTGGGGAAAACATAGTGGCGCCCATGAGCAGTGCAGCAAACACACCAAATGCCTCGCAAGATCATTTGTGTTTATCCGCCACAAACAGCCAGCGAGCAACAGCAGGCACCGACTAGTCCCCAACCAGTGTGGTGATGTTACTGAAGCTCAGCTTGAATGAACCCAAAATAAACTTAGATTTTGCTGTGATTTAATTGCAAGTAACTGATCAAATGGATGCTGAAATAACTACATCGTGATGCCGATTTGTAAAAAGCCTGAATTCATCCTTTGTCAGGTCTGTCTGCAAGACAATAAGCAAACAACTTTTAAAATACTTGTTTTCTGAATGAGTTCAGATTGATCAGAGCTATGCTAACACTGTGGCTTCTCCATCCACAATAATGTCATCTAAAGGCATAAATATGGAGCCATAGTATTGTTTATACACACAGATATCTACATACTGTGTAACTTTAAAATTATATAAATTCACAGACATTTAAGATGTTTATTATTGATCACAGAAGCTGAGGTGGTGTGTGACTCTGGTGTTAATTTAGCTCCAGCTAGATTGAGAAGCGATATTGAAGATAAATCCACTTAATCCCAAAAGTTTAAAAAAATATACTCCTCCCGCCAGTAAACTGCTCCAGATCAGAGCAGAATCAGATGTTTATTCCTCTGCAAGATGTGACAGCAGCAGCAGCAGCAACGCAGGACTCTCTGGCTCTGCTCCCCGGTCAGTTCTCTCCTGCAGAGCTCACCAGGGCTCAGCAACCATCTATTGGCAAGCAGTGGCTCTGTCCCCCAGTCCAGCTCTGTGACAAGCGATACACAAATTTTTCACCCTTAGCTTAGCTTAGTTTAGTTTAGCCAGGTCTTGGCCAGTACTTGTGAGAAAAACATGGCGGACCTCAGGAAATTTGGTGTTGGAGACTCAGACAGAGGCATGGATGTGGGTCAGTACAATTTCAATGAAGCCTCAAGTGACATTAGAAGGGGTATCAAATCTGAATGGCTTGTTGAATCACAATACAGAGTACAGAGCAAGCCAGCCCACACCAAACTGACTGGGTGGTCTTATTTCACAGTTTGTGTGTTAGCAGGCACATCAGAGACCCAAATATATACGGACAAGCACTGAAAAAGTTTTTCAGAATATGGCCCCTTTAAGGAAAAGAAAAAAACAATCTAACTTCCATCAAACAGACTGGAATTCATGTTCCATCACTGACTTGCAATTAACTTCAGTCTGCCTAACCCTAACCCCCTGAACCCTAACCTGTTGTTAACTGTAACCACATTTTATGAAATTAGAATGAAGGATTATGCCGCAGTCAACAGACAAAAAGTGTGTTTTTTACATATTTACCATTAAGAGCACAAAACACATATTTGGCCATACAGTCTTCATATGTGTTGATAAATTTTAAGCAATATTTTTAACATACATACACCAGCAACATTCAAACTTGTGAACTTGACAAAAAAAGTGATTAACTTCTGCTCCGTTGGTATAAAGCATGCTCTGCCTCCTGCAGTGAGTCATCATGAATCCCCCAGTGTTTGTTTTTTTTTTTTCTGGTTGTTTTTTCTCTCCATTTTTTTTCACAGGAGTTTGTTAAAAGCAAAGCCATGTATTTTCCTCAACTGTCACACTCACATTCATTGTTTTCTTCTCTAAATTGTTATTGTTCCACCCATGACCCATTTTCTCTCAGCCAGCCACCCCCACACACACCTCCACACACGTATACACACACACACACACACACACACACACACACACACACACAAAAACAAATCTCTGAAATACACACATCACAGGGGATGGGAGCACATTCATTGTGAGACCAAAAACCCAGAGCTGCAGTCATATGCTGGCACACCCACACACACGCGAGCAGGAATGTGTGACATAGAAACACAACAGGGGACAAAAACACTATCTTTTTTTAGTCACTTTCTTGCTGGTCTGCATAAGCGGAGCCAGCCTTATAAACGCGAATGTCTGTCACTGACTGAGTGACTGAGGGACTGAGTGACTGAGTGATGAAGTTAAACCATCAGTGATGGTGGCTAAGTATCACAGAAAGCATTTCACACCAACCATATGGTAACAATATGTTACTTTATTAAGTTTTAATATTTTTTCAGCTGAGAAAGTAACCGTTTACATTCCCAATATGCGGTCAGTTTATCCAAACCTATTTGTAAATTTGCTCAGAGATGTGAGGAGCCGTGGGCCAGGTGAGACCAGCTGCTCATCTCAGTTGCTAGCAGCCAGCTAGAGATGATCAGCCGGTCAACGTCCTTCGTCATCCCGAGGAAAAATATATGTAATATAACAGAATACCAAAACTGACTGATGTTGAATTATATTCTTAAACTTGAAGCCTTGATCTGCAATATAAAGGTTAAATGATGCTTTCTGTATCAGACCCTGTGTCATATGTGTGATATATGTCATCTTATTTCATCATCTGTCATGTCTGCAAGGGTCCAACACTTACATGCCATTTGTACTTTGAAAGAGTTACTATATGTCCACTGCAGCCCAGCAAGCAAACAGGGAAACACAAAGTGGATATTTCATACTAAAAAGATTGCAACTTCTATATATTCACATATATACATACATATACATATACATATACAGTACTGTGCAAATGTTTTAAGCACACACATTTTTTAGATTTGTATCCATAATGCAACACCATCAGGGAGGCATCTGATCAGCCTCAAATTAATTCTGCAGCATCACAGTGACCCCAAACATACAGCCAGAGTCATAAAGAACTGTCTTCAGTGAAAAGAACCCTCCACATGAAGAGACAGAAGCAGCTGAGACGCCTAAATCCACCAAACAACTGTGGCAACTTCTCCAAGATGCAGGAACAACCGGCCTGCCAAGTACCTTGAAAAACTGTGTGCAGGTGTACTAAGGAGAACTGCTGCTGTTTTAAAGGCAAAGCGTGCTTACACCAAATTCTGATTTCATTTAGGTTTCTCCTGTTTATTCCACTTTGTATGAAGTTAACTGATAAATAAAAACTATTTATAGCATAATTTTTGAAAGCAAATTGCATTTCATGTTTCTCAACTGATCAAAACTATCAGCCAATTTTACTACTTGTGTTTATTGCACAAGTGTGTGTGTGTGTGTGTATATGTGTGTGTGGCTGGTGGTAGTTGTTTTGTGTTCACAGGATAATAGCTATATTTATATAGCACCTTTCAAAACAAATTTACAAAGTGCTTTACAGTAAAAAAAAACAAGAAGTAAAAAAAAAAAAAAATCCAAAACATAAAAATCAAGATAAAATAATCCAGAATAGTTACACAAATTACACATATTACTATTATTATATCATTTAAGAAAAAGCCATAACATAAAAATGAGTTTTAAGAAGAGATTTAAGAGAAGATACTGAGTGGAGTCCCACAAATGCAGTGGTCCAGTAGAGAACATTATAACCGATCATAGAATTTGCAAAAGAAACTGTGAAGGGAACCCAATTCAAGCACACTAATAGGTATAAAGTGTGCGAAAACATTCCTTGACCATCAGGACATCAATAAAATGAGACCTATAATCCTTTTCCTCATCTTTTTCAATGATCAAATGTACCCACACGGAGATCCTGAAATAAAATAACAAATAAAGAGAAAGCTAGCATTATCCTTTATTATCTTTGACCAAAAAATGTAAATTCAGGGACACTTTAAGCTTCCTCAGGCACACACAAACACACACACAGTCTGTCTCTTCTGGTGAGATTTTTACCCCCAGCCTTTCATAGTCTCACTGTTACTTCAAACGTGTCTGCAGAGTCAACTTCAGCTGCTTTAATGGGTCATAGTTTTCCATGCTATTTTGGGATTTCAACAGGCTTACCCAGCAGTGTTGCTCATGTTGCAAGTATATATCCTAATTTGCCAAAATCTGCACTTCACTTGGTCAGGAGAGAAACATTTCACAAATAACCTCATTTTTTGTTGTACAGCATGAAAAATGACTAAAAAGAAAGTAGAAAATCATAGATTTCCTAGATTTTTCAAATTCTTCTGGTCTCTTTATTCCCCCTAGTTCTGCTCCTGGCTGTTATTACCCAATTTAAAAATAATTATGACATCCATTATGAGAGGGGACAAACATGACATGGAAATAATTAGCACCACCAGAGAGCACTGAAATGCTCTACAGTGGTGACAGTGGCCATTTTGTTTTTCATGTTTCTCATCCATTTCCCTTACACCCAAGAGAGACAGAGAAAGGCAGGAAGAGAGAGAGGATGAGTGCTGTAGTAGAGGCTAAGCTGTGTGTTGAGGTGCTCAGAAAGTCATTATGTTGGTCCAGGTAATGGGAAGGCCTGGGGAAAGTGTGCAATAAGAGGGACTCGGCTTATCTCCCACCTAGACTGGCCTGAATACCATTAATTACCTGTTCCCTGTGCCTGTCTCAGCTCTATCTGTGTCTCTCTGAGGCCTCTCCTCCCCACTCTGAATAGAAGTTAATTTTTTTCTTTTCCACCCCCACGACCCCCCCACAACTCCACCACCTCCACTATCACACTGTCCTTTCTCTACCCTGCACTTATTTAAGCTCATTTGCTTCAATGAGGCCTTGGATTCTTACTGATAATAGAAAATGTTCCACTCAAATTATTTGTTTGGATTTTTGACCAGCTATAAGAAGGGCCTCAGAGCAGCAACAGTGGCCAGCTGGTCAGTCAGTCAGATGATCAAAAAGTTCTCATCATCTAAATGACAAAATAGGTTGATGTCAGTGCTTTATGAAATGTCATGGTCATGGTTATAAGAAACCAACATCGACTGTTGGTAGGTGAGTAGATGTGAACAGCTGTCCCCGGTATCAAAGTCAGACACTTAGTATTGCTGTAGGGGTGGCAAATGAATTTCAATATTTAAATTTTTGGGTTCTCTCTTTTTTTAGCTGCAATACAAGTGACCAACATGAAGACACATGTGTTACAGCACAAGACTGGAGGGAGAACTAGACTCAAACAAACCGAAACAAAAGCAAAACAGCAGCAATAATAAGAACAACAACAACAACAGTGATAACATGTGAGACAGTTTGGTAGTAAAATGTTGAGTGTATGACGTGTATACCACTGCATGTGTATGTATGGGTAAGTCTGAGTATGGAGATGTGGCTCGTTGAGTGGCATTCGCTAACAGGCATAATCAAAAATTAAGACTGAGAGTCCAAGTTTTCAAAAAGTGTGACAATTGCTTTCTTAGAGAGGCAATTATTTTTTCTATTGATATATGTTCTGTGAGAAGATTTAACCAATGATGTTTATTGTTTGTTTGGTTTCCCAGTTTTTAAGGATGACTTTCTTGGCGATAGCTAAGGCAACCAGTGTGGATTTTGGTGGAAGTTCTTCTGAGGATAAATCACCAAGTATGCATCATGAGGGAGAGAGGGGAATGCTGCAGGCCAAGATTGGAGAGAGATTCTATGTTACCTTAAACCAAACGTGTTGTATAGGTGGACAGGGTGGAAGTAGTCGTCTGTGTAGCCTAGAGTGCATTGTGAACATTTGTCTGTGTTGGAGAGACCCATTTTGTTTTGAGTGATGTGTGTTCTATGGAGGATTTTATACTGGATTATTTGTAGATTTGTATTCTTTGTCATTTCAAATGAATTTCTGCAGACCTGTGCCCAGAGGTTGGTGTCAGAGGGGAGAGATAAATGTCTTTCCCATTTAGCAGTTGGCAGGTGGATGTTGTTATCTATATTGGAGATTAATTCATATAAAATTGAAGGAATTTTGGTGGATGTAGAATATTTTATGATCGGTCCTGCTTGTTGGAGTGGATTACTTATTGTATTAATTTTATGTTTAATGACTGATTTAATTTGTAGGTATTGGAGAAAGTTTCCCCCTCTTACCCATACCTCTGGATCAGGTCTTTAAATGAGATGAGTTGTCTTGAAATAGATGGTGGAGATGTGTGATTCCTTTTTGCTCCCATGTGTTGAAGTGAAGGGGAGGTTTGTTGAGCTGAAAGTCCGGGTGGTGCCAGAGGGGGGTGTACATGCAGGGAGTCAATTGTGATTTGCTGTCAGTGTTTTCCACCAGGCTGTCAGAGTTAAGGAAATGAGTGGGTTTTTGAAACAATTGTGATGATTGATGTTTGAGCCAATGAAGGGTAAATCAGATATTTTTATGTTGTTGCATTCTGCTTGTTCTAATTTAATCCAAGATATATGAGCTGGGTTAGAGTGGATCCATTTAACAAGATACTGTAATTGATTTGCCAGATAGTAGTGAAGAAAATTGGGGGGAATCTAGCAACCCCCCCCCCCCCCCCCCCCCCCCGTAATATGGAAAGACTGATTTTTTTTTTTAATTCAGTGACTGGAACCATTTGCCTGTAGGTTTTATCAGAATCATTGAAAAGAGTTTTTTTTTCATTTATTTATTTTTTTGGGCAGTTATTTTTTTCAAATTGATTTGAGGTAGAACTTTCATCTCGATAGTTGCTATTTGTCCGGTTAGAGAGAGGGGAAGGTTATACCATCACCTTAGATGACTGCTGATTTTTTCTAGTAGTGGGGTGAAATTGAGCTGAGTTAACTCTGACAGCCTGGAGGAGATGTTAATACCCAGATATCTGATATTAGCAAAGATGAAAGAATGCTGTGTGTCTTGGGTGGCAGGATTCCATGAGTTCACTGAGATAGGAAGAATAGTTGATTTGGACCAGTTTTTGGTGTAGTCTGATATTTGTGAGAAGTTGTTAATGATATTGATTACATTCTGCAATGAGTTTTGTAGAGGGGTTCAATGAAAATGGCAAAAAGCAAGGGAGAGATTGGTCGTCCCTGTCTGGTGCCCCTGTGCAGTGTGAACCTTTGTGATGTGATTATTGATGACAGTGGCCATGGGTGTATTATGTAGTGTTTTTATCCAGTGAATGAACGACTCTCCAAAACCAAGCTTTTGTAGAACAGTGAAAATGAAAATTCAGTTTACTTTATCAAATGCTTTTTCTGCGTCTAGTGAAACTACAATTGTCTTTGCTTGGTTGTGTTGTGAAATGTTGATTAAATTTAAGAGCCTTTGATGTTGTTAGTGGAATGTCATCTCTTGATGAAGCCGGTTTGGTCATTATGGATGGAAGGGATGGAAAGGATGGAAGTGTTGTTTCTAACTGGGATGCCTGTGCCATGGAGTAAGGTCCTTGTCCAGATTATTTTCAGGGGAATATAGATTATTATAAAAAGTTTTGAAAGTATCATTTATGGCTTGAGAAAGTTGTGTATAATTCCCTGCTGAATTCCTTACTGTTGTTATGAGTGATTTCTCTTCATTGCGTTGATTTGCTAGAAATTTGCTTGATTTATTATTTTGTTTGTAGTTCTTGTATCTCAGTTGTTGGAGGAGTAATTCATTTTTTTGTCTATATATTATTAATTGAAATTTGAGGGTTTGTAATTCATTCCAAGTGTGCTCTGTGTGGTTGTTAGCATAGTTATCTGTTAATTATTTTGTTTTCTAAGTTGCTTTGTAGTTTTCGCTCTTGTATTTTTTTTCTTTTGAGAGGAGTATGAAATAATTTTCCCTCTAATTACCACCTTACCTGTTTCCCATAGTAGTGATGGAGAAGTATTTGGAGAGTCATTCATTTCCAAAAAGGATGCCCACTCCTCCCTGATTAAACTGTGAAACCAAGGATCTTTAAGTAGTGATGTATTAAAGCTCCATGTAGTGCGGGATGTAATGGATGATTCAGTCTTCAGGATGAGTGTTACAGGTGCATGATCACTAATTATGATTTGGCTGATTTTTGTGTCTAGGGTATTTGGAATGATAGAATTGCTGGATAGGAAAAAGTCAGATTGTGAAATGACTGATGGGGAGAAAAGTAGGAATATTCTCTTGCAGTTAAGATTTTAAGCCTCCAGCTATCGCCAAGACTAAAGTCATCCATGATTATTGATGGATTAAGTACAGTGTTGAAATCACCTCCGATTATATTTATTGAATTAGAGGTGTGGTTGGTTATTTGTGAGAAAAATGTATGATAGAATGAAGGGTCATCATTGTTGGGGCCATACAACAATGATGTAAACAATTGTAAACAGTTTGTTGTTGATTGAGGCACTGATTATAACATATCTTCCTTCTGGGTCTAATATTGAATTATTGTGAGTAAAGTATATTCTTTTATGGATCAGAATGGAGACACCTCTTTGTTATAATTGTAGGTAGCTGAATAGACTAGATTGTATTGTGGGCCTGTTAGGATTAGGTGAGTTTCTTGTAATAGGCATATGTCCGCGAGTAGAGATTGATTTATTAATACTTTAATTATATTATTTTACTTTTATTCTTTTTGCCTGTGAGTGAATACCACAAACATTCCATGTAATAAAAGTCATGGGTTGCATAGAAAAGAGAGAAAGGACAAAAAAAAATGTTATTAGTTACTACTTGAGGTATGTAGGGTTGGAATGCAGTGTGTGTGCATTCTGAGTATATAACTTATGTGCTTTCATGCATATGTATGTAAATATAGTAGGTATCTGGTTGGGAAGTAGAACACAGATACAATAGAACACAATAGAAGACAGATAAACAAGACAAAGAGACATGAGACAAGGACACACACACACACAAAAAAAGACACCACAATAACAAACAAACACACCAGCAAACAAAACAAAACAAAACGAAGGTTATGAACCAGGTCCAAATGTACTTCTCTACCTATTGGCTCTCCCCAGGCAGGTCCCTCCCCACCCCGTCAGGGGTGCATCAGTGAACACTGTGATGTAAGAGGTCACTCGTCCCAGCGATGTTCCCTGTGACAGATGCTGTGGGGAGTCCCCCAGTATCGCAGGTTGGGGGAAATGGAAATGGTCAGCAAGTGACGCTTGTGCTTCTTGGCATCAGCAGTCCCAGCAGCACCATCAGGGTGAGCGGTGGCCATGAGCCCGTGTCTACGTGACGGTCAATGCCGTCACCATTGCACACAGCCACAGTTTGTGAACTGCCTGCTGCAGGGCTGTCTGTCAGAGTTTCGACAGAGCAGCCCACAGTCTGCATGAGTTGAGCACGACCCCCAGATATTTCACCTGTGGCTGGGGGCTGCTCTACTTCTAGTTGATCATGAGCCCTAACCTGGTTAGGTGCAAGATGAGCTGGGCTGTGTGGAATATAGCCCATTCCTAGGACCTGGCCGCGGTTGAGGTAAAAGACCTTCATGCCTCGGTTGTGCAGCGGCTGAAGAGCCATGTCCTCACATCTGCTGAAGGTTCGGGGGTCCAGGGAATAGCCAAAGATTAGTCCATTGCCCTTGACATGAAAGCACGCAGCCTGTCAATACGCATTCACATTGCCACTCCTGTAAAACTGCTTTAGGGGACGAGTAACCAGCTGCATAGCAGCAGTCAGGAAGCTGAGATTGGCCCATGGGGGCCAGTATGGAAAGGCCAGAGATGGCGGGAGGTCCGTGAGTGCACCACCCTGTATGGTTGTTGCAGTAGCAGTCTCTGTATCATTATGTTCAATCCTTCTCATTTTCCATGTGGAGATTGATGAGGAAGAACAAGACATGCGTGCACTCCCTTCACTCTGGGTTAAGTGCACATCAGGTGTATTTCTCCATAACGGAGAGATAATGCAACCTGAAGCCAGACCCTTAACCAGAGAGACACACTGTGCATGGCAGTGTGAGGCAAAACAGTAATGGCGGCCACAAAGGAGGTTAAACATGTTGTTTAGTGTCACTACATCGGGTGAGGTTTACCTTCTGACAGCACCATGCCGAACATAGCGTTCACGAACCGGCGTAGCACTGTGATACCTCTGGACATCACTGTAAGGCTGGTACATAAAGGGCTGAGTCGGTGTGGCGGTCCTTTTGGCCAGGTTTGTTTTGTTGTCTGAGAGATTGGCTGGAGTGGCTGTGAAGGTATCTGGCATGTTGCACTGTAGGTAGTAGTGATCGCTAAAGTTCTCCAGGTCCATTATATGATCTACTTTCTCAGTGAACAGGTCTGGGTGTGTGACGATAACAGTTGTGTGATTTTGGTTAATGTATGTCTGCAATTTCGGTCTTTGTAATGCTGTTTGTTGTGTTGACAGTAGCGGATGCAGCTAGTTGTCATGATGAATCTCGTCTATGTTGCAACTCTTGGGATCATTACTCCATCACCCCAATCATTACACCCCTCCATCAGAGCAATTTCTTGTCTACATCTGTGGTTAAATTTAGGGCAAACAACCATACCAGACAAGAATGCTGATTATGGATGGTTCAGCAAAACTCTGTATTACACTCAATGTCTTTTTGTTTTTTTACATCCCCATTTTTACTGTGCATCGCAACTACAGTAGGGTTGAAGACGTGGTTAGGGTTAGGAAACTACAACACCTGGGTCAGGTTTGGGACAGATCGTGGTTATGGGTTAAAAAAAAGCGGAAACATCAACGACAGGTCTGTGATATACAAACTCCAGTATCCTGCATGAAAGCCAGACGTGCTACATCATCATCCACTACCTCCACACTCTTCCACTACTTTCTGTACACTACTTCCTGCATTGTTGCAATTGGACATAAGTAAATCATGGGGTGTGGAATCATCCACTGTGGGTGTGATTCCTAGGATACTGGGCAGCAAAGGTACTTAGCAAAAGGTAGGGGAAGATCATGGTCATGGTTTAAAGACACCACTACTGACTGTTGCTGGGAGATGAGATACCAACAGAATCTCTATTGCCAGACCCAACCTGCACCCACTTAACTTAACACCTTACGACATCCAAGCCGGAAGACTAGCTCTTCCGCCCACAACTGTGAACATGTTTTAAAATGAGAGAGGAAGGATGTTGTTGGTGCTGTCAGCTGGAACAGTAAAGTCGATCCCTGGCTCCTCCCCCTTCCTGATGTTGGGCCTTATACTCCATGTGCATGAGACAAAGGCAGGCCTGCATGCAGTCACAAAGCCTGATAACAAAGAAAGGCACCAAGTCAAACAAAAGGACTCCAAACGGACTTCAGCTCACATCATGCTCTGCTCACACCTAGGTGTGAAATCCGGTGGAGCCAAACTTGGTTCCCATCGGATGAGACCCTCCGGAAACGCACAGGGATTTCCCTTTCCGGCAGTGACATCACCGAGAGTGTAAACACTCTACTCACTGTTTGAAGTGTGCTTCCGAGCTGCTTGCTGGCTAATGTAAGGAAGTAACTACCATACGTACGTGACTGTAACTGGGCCATACAATCTCAGCCTCACTGGACGAGTGGGAATTTCTCTGTGTTCAAATGAGCACGTTACTGGATCCAAAGAAGACTGCTGTGCAACCCAGTGCAGTGCTCTCACCCTGCAGAAGAAAGGTGAAGGATAACTTCTATGCCCCGCTCGCCTTTAACTGAGTCGACTCTGCGGTTTTCTCCGCACTGCCGTTGAGAATCAGCTGTTGTGAACCCGCCGACAGAGCGCGAGGACGGCCCCATCAGCATCCAAGCCGAGGAACTGAGCCAGAGCTGAAAGACAGACTGAAACACACCCTACTCGCATCCTTCAGCAACATAAGTGAGAGGCTTAAGTCTTATTAAAGTGTGTTATTTTCAGCTTTATTGCTGTTGTTTTGTTGTGAAGTTAACGGACCGTAAGTCTGGTTCTTGCTGCTGAAGAAACTGCAAAGTATTGTCGTGTCTGCTGCTTGTTTGGTTGTGTTTACTGATTTGTGTCTGTCCAACTGCTTGGACTGCTTTGTGTTAGCTTGCCATCGTGTGTGAGACAGTGGGTTGCATTTTATTTGTTGAAATCAGACCGTGGCCGGCGAGTAAGTATGTTCGCACACCACATCTCCACTTCTCCTCACAATTGACTCCTACATGCACCCACACACGTGGTGAGCAGATGACTCAGTTACAGAGCTCAGCTTTCCCCAAGTTATCTAATTGTTAGAGATGTGTTATCTTTGATAATTATTAATTATTGCTAATAATCAAACCTGCTCCTACCAAGTCCCAACACTGATCATTCTATGTATGTCACACAAGTCATGAAAGATGGCAAGCTATGATTTGTTGTGGTCCAATGTGTAGTCTGCCATGTTTCTTGGCTAAAAGACATGGTTTTCTTCATTAGTCCTGCTGGCTTCTTTAACAAGTTCCAGGACCCCCACTGACATGGACTCTGTCCCGTCCATGGACACTACACGTTACATTAACATGACATGTTACATTAACACAATTCTGTATTTACCATTATTTGCACAGTTGCACATTGCATATACTGTTCACACTATGAACATTTGCACATTCCCACTCCATACATTCCATTCTCTTCATTTTAAACTCTATCAGCTCTTTTCAGTTTACATATTTCTATTGTAAATTTTTATTTTATATTATTTATGGATGACTTGACTTGTGGTACTTGTATTTTCTCTTACTTTGTATATTTTGATTGTTATGCACCACAACACCAAGTCAAATTCCTTGTATGTGCAGACCTACTTGGCAATAAACCTGATTCTGATTTTGATTCTGAAGTCACAGCAAGAACTTATAATTCTGACTGCCTAAAAGTTTTCCAGTGCTATAACAATGTCAGGCTTCTTCCGTCTTTGCTTCTGAGAGGGGTTTACTTATCTGCAGGAGGTTGTTTGTTGAACGAATGACAGATAATGTCAATACTGATAACAAATGGCCAGATTGCCATAATATTTGTATTTGATATTCATGATCCCCCAAGGATGAGTCCTTTAGTTGAGTTTTTAGTGACACCTTGAGCTTTCCTCTAGTGCCAACATCAGGTCAAAATATTGACTTGCACAGAAGAAATACTGGATTAAGATGTAATTAGCACAATGAAATCTGCAAAACTCTCCAGAGAATGCCCCTTTCCAATTTGCACACTAGATACAGTATCTCATAATCTAACCGGCAGATTGCCATGCCATACAATGCTTCCAGTAGGATGAACTGCATGATTTGAACACCATAGAAAAAAACATTTTAACCCCAATATTTCTAAGCTCTATAACCAAAATCATCATGTTGTTTAGTCTGTTCATTTTTATTTTGAAGTGTGATACTCTTTTTAGCCTCTATGGGATGACTGCAGGACTTTAGACTTTTAGTATTGGTCTATTATCCTACCATTAATAACACACTTCTCTCATGCTTCAATAATTGTTTTACAAGGTAGCGCTTGTCTCCTTGTCCTCCTAAATATTTTAGCTTTTAGTCTCTCTTCTAGTCTCTGAATAATCACTGATAAGAGGGAGGCAAGGAAAAAACACAAGCTCATTTGAAGTCAGAGGAAGGCATCAACATCGCCTGCATATTTCAGAGCTATGGGCTGTCAGCTGCCTATCACAAGGTGCATGCCCTCTCTTCAACAGCAGCATTGATGTGCCTCAGTTACTAAGGCCCACAGTGGGTTAAACTTATGCTCAGGTACGGTTACTGTATGTGAAAATCATTATTCTCCGGTTTTGTGCCACCCAGCAGATTTCTTGCAAGTGGCAATGTAAAATATAAAACACAATGTGGAGGCCAGCAGGGCTGCCAGTTTCACTACGGCCACAAACTATCATCTTCTAAAACATACCTGTCTTTAAAATTGTTTTTGTGTAGTTGAGCTGAATTTTAGTGATGGGTGATGCAACAGTTACAAGTTTAACTCAAATTCTTAATAGGTAATAGTAATTCCTTTGAAATAATTAAGCCATTCTGTGATTAACCATTTGAACCCAAATGACACAATTAACATCAAGAGGTGCACCCCTGTCATGACTCACAGATACGCATGCACACACCACACATTATACACAAAACTCCTGGAAGTGATAGAAAACAGCTTTTGGAGCGTGTGGCTTAAAGTACCAGTACTTTTCCACTATGTCTCTGTCCTTGTGACTTGTAAAACACATAAACATATATTATTTTCAAATCATTATTTCCTTGAACCCAAAAGTGAAATTAAGTAAGAAATTCTCCATGTTGTTCTTTAAAGAGAGCAGCAGCTCTTTGGATACTCCTGTTACAAGTACACATTTGATCAGAAAAATGATGCTGGCTTTTTCCTGGATTCTGGTGGCTGTCACTGCACTAATTACTGGAACCCACTTCATTCTTTTGCTTATTTTAGCTTTGTATTTACAGGTTGTGTGTATTCGAGAATCATTTTCAGACACTTGCCTCTAAATTGAGCTGATCAATTCCCGTGTCAGACATGTTGTTGCCAATATATTGTAGCCAATTACCTGAAATTATAGTGCAAATCAATCTCTCTGTGTCTGCTCCTGTACATGAACAAACAACAAACTCACTTAGCATTTGTACAGAATGTGTGGAAGTAATTCATGATAATTTTCTAATTCTCCTCTCTCTTATTTTTGTCTTGCATGTGCTGTGATGCTGTCTTCACAACAGGTAATAAGCTTTTTATGTATTTGTGTGTTAGTGTGAGGTTGAATAGTAAACAGCCAGTGTAAAAGATGCCAGCTGATACTTAAAACTCAATCCATGCAGCCATCTCACATTCATTTATATAGCATGTTTTGTATGGTAAACAGTTTAAGGATACAGCAGGGTATATTAATGTATATACATCATTTAAAAATCCAACAAAAACACGCTGCTGTAATTATTTACTTGAGTATCAAATGTATATTAATCTACAGCAGAAAATAGTCCCCAAAAAACTCGCAGTACTGAGCACTGTTGCACATTGATGGTTTTGGTCTTTTCATGGGATTCTTTGATAATATGAAAAATGTATGACAATAGCCTTTGACTTAAATTTGAGACAAATGTACAAGAAAATGAGTGTACCTAGTGTGTTCTGTACTAGTAGTAGTTGCTGCTTCACAGAAATACTTGGGACAATGGTATAGGTTAAGAGTAGTGGGTCTATAGAGCTTGAGGAAGGACATTTTGGCTATTTGTTTAACATAAACACATAATGTGACCAAGATATGTTGAAAACCATACCATGTAATGGAGGCACTTTCTACCTTCATTACCTCAGCCATATTGTACTGCAATTTCCTGTTTAGGTGGAGCCATTACATTCATTCTTTTTTATGCCTAAACCATATCTACAGAGTGACAATGATAAGGCTAATCTGTATTTACTAAGAGTGTTTCTCCTTGGTTCTCAGAACTGAATGTGGTAGCTATTGAAAGGTTTTGAGTGTGTCTCACTCATCAACGTCCAATTTCATTGGGTCAAAAATCCAAATGTTTTGCTTCAAGAGGTGTTCATGTCACTTAGCAAAATGGGCAAGTGTTTGGCATCTGGAAAGCAGACGTCTACATCGATAAATAGAATCCTCTATTGGATCATGTGTCCAAAAAAATCTGTCGCAGACTCAGATGCCAGCCTCGCTCAGTGTTCTTCACAAGTAAATTGACGATGACAAGGCTGAACTTGACGAGACTTTTAGTTCCTTTTTCAAAGGGCCCCAACTTTTACTTTTTTCCCTCTCATCAGTTTCCTGGGGTTAAATCTCCATCGGTCTCTAATTTGTCTTTCCAAAGTGTTGATGTGCATCGTTCAAAGCCAGAAGGAATTATACGGTAGCCCCCACACACATTCATCTCTTGCTATTGTCTCTGTATATTTTAATGAAACACTTGACTCCTTTCACATACACACACGCACACTAGTACACACTAAGTCGTTGTCTGCTGGTTATTGTTTTTTTCATGTATGTTTTAATTAAAAATAATATGTTTCTATTTCTGTGCCTCATTATCTTGACTCTCAGCTCCGGTTTGCCTCTCTGGACCTCACCGTAGACTTTAACATTTGTAGCTACAGCGCCTGAGCATCCAATTAGCCTTTAATGTCAACTAAGTGCCTTTGTCAGCCTGAGTGATATTTCACTTGGACCTTCACTGAATGTAGCACAACCTCTCCGTTTCCTTTCCTTACATCTTGTTTGGTGTAGTCTGCCATATACCATAGGTGCTAGCTCCATAGGTGTGTTAAAGGTCCAGCTGCAGTGTACATGCACCTCCTCAAAAATAAGCTATGTAGACCCCGAGGACTGAGGACTGTGATTGGTCATCTTGAGCTGCTTCGTGTTTTCTCCTACCTGATTGCTGTTAAAGCTTTTGACAGCTTATATCTCTTCTCTTATTTAAATCTAGTAATAGCATTTGTCTCTTGATTGTTGGTGGTCTAACTTTGCATTATTTCTTGAATGCTGGTTGTGTTTGACTAAGAATGCACCTACAGATAGTCAGAGATACACAAAATTCCATTCTTTTAACTTTTGCTTTCTGTCAGTGTTGGAATGCCACTGGACCCGTGTTGTGGAGGTCAGCGTGTTGGGGGTCTCAGTTTAGATTTGTTGAACTTTGACCTGGCAAAAGATCAGGGCAGTATGTATATGTATATAACTGTCTATTGAAGATAATTGTCTTGCTCTGTGCAATGTAGCGCTTACGCATTTGGTGGGAAACCAGCACGATACTACACCACACATCAGGCTAGTGTTGTGTAGGTGCTACTCCAGTCGTTACACCAGCATGTGAAATCCTACCAACTATAAATCAATCACTGCACCATAGGCATCTATGACACACCCAGACAACACCTTGACTGCCATTCTGCCTTAAAGGAACATGTCTAATCAAAGCCAGTGATACCTTAAAGAGCAAAAGCACATTATACACTTGGGCGGACAGAAGTCTTGGGTCTCCACTTTAGTTCATGGGAAAGTGCTAAAAGTATGCTCTGCCTGTTCCATCTTATTAAATCCTTGAGTTTTTTTTACCTAATCTTGCAGGTCTTGGTTTACACTGTAGGTGCTGATTCTAAAATATAGTCAGTCCTCTTCATTTAAAGACATGCACACGCCACACAAGGAGCTTTACATAATGTGTGAATGCACCTCTACTTATTACTTTAATGTGAAATCTGTAACTCAGGTGTGACCAATTCTGTTCTTTTTTTCTTTTTCAAAGTAACAATTTGAGAAAGCCTTTCCTTCCAGTGTTTGTAACACTTGCTCCATGCTTGTGCACATGTGAATTCTCTCATTATTAGCATGTGCCAGGCAGTGTTAGCCAGTCCTGCTGGGAGGGCCACACTGGGAGTCTTGGCCTTCTTTGTGATCACTTTCTTTTTCACCTCATTAAGTTGCCACCTCCGACTCAATTATTCACACCATTTAGCACTTAGTCAGTCTTCCATTCTGTCTCTCTCTCCCTTTCCCTCCGTCTTTGTCTCTCTTTCTCACCTTTTCCTTGCCTTGCTCTTTATTTTTACCTCACTTTCACACTCATTCTCAGTCATCATTGCGGTGGCAGTGTAAGTTATTTTAAGCTGTTATTTCACTTACCACTGAATGATATGAATCTCTTATTTTCAGAATGAACATCTTGTTCTTGTCCTGCTATCATTAGCCCTCAGCCAGGAGAGTTGTATTTTCCATCATTACTTGCCTGTACCAGAGGCAGTTCTAGGAATTTTTAACTGGGGTGGCAAAAGGGTGTCTTGAGGTGGCCACAATGTGTTGTTAATGTGAATTTTTATATGCATTAATATTCTACTAATAATAGGCTAAAACATAAATGAATAGACTACGTGCATACACATAACTGTTGATGGTCAGTCTCCTATTTTGCAGAACCTTTATATTCAAGTAGGCTAACACTGACAATGACAAATAAATAGGACCTTTATCTGAGCTCATTTACAAAAGTTAAGGCTAAGTAGTTAAAGTAGTTAAATGCTTTAAGCAAACCACCAAACAAAAATTCATCATGCAAACCCTGGGTTCTGCCTTCCTCTAAATTAACTCAAAATGACGAATCTGAATTATATATTATACTATACATTATAGCATATACTGATATAATAAGACAATTAGCCTGGATGTTTTTGGATAAAGAATAAAAAAACTGGTTCTAACCTTATTTAAGGCTGTTAAAGTCATGGACTTGTTCTGCAGAACAAACTGTGAGGTGTTTTTGGGCCCAAAAGTCAAACCAGAATCACATGCACACCAACTCACGGTAATCAACTATGCAGATCGTCTCAAATGTCACGATTATATTGTCATTAGAGATAATTTCCCTATATGGTACACTGACAAATGAATAAATCTGACAGGCAGCAATGACATTACTCATCAAAAATATGTAGGCCTATTTATATGAATCAGTACGTAGTAGTAAGAGCTTGCAAGACAAGTGTGCTAAACATTATTGTTCAAAATAAGAACCGCAAAAATAATTATGATTGTTATGATAAGCCAATGTATGTTATTATTTGGATGATATCAGGGCCTATGAGTGATGCAGTAACAAAACCTTGTTGATTTGCAATCAGAGATTGCAGATGAGAGAACAGTGCAATGTCAACAATAGCACAAGCAGCACTTCTATGTGGAAGTTATCGGCATCTGATTAACAAGTGCAGATATTGTACAGTATTTGTATTTTTCTCTTATCTGCATTAAACAAGTGGCATGTTCATATCACCAGCACCTGTAATAATGATAATCCAGAATTTACAGACTGTGAGAGGAGTTGTGTGGACTTGGGCAACAGACATCAAAATAAATGGGGAGTGGGGAGAGAGAGAGAGAAAGAGTGAGTGTGTACAGCTCTGATGATACAAAATAGATAAATACATTTATAGACACCATTGTCTGTTGGTGTTTATCAAATGTAATAAATAGTTGTATTTCATTCTCACTTTTGTCAGGCACAAAGTCACAGAACGCAGCCCTGGGAGTGGCTGGCAAAGCAAGACACAAACAGACCAAGAGATGCACTGCCCAGCTAGGTTAGCAAGACAGACAAACTAGAGAGAGATGCACTGCAAGCTAGCACATCAACGTAACGTTACTATTATTTGCTGACATCAAACTTGGAGAGGAGAGAACACAAGTTTACCTGATTGCTATGCTGTTCCTGCAATTCACACTCATGTTTTTTTTCCCTCTTTTCATGACCAGAAGGATAGCTCTGCTTCATCCTCTCATAGAAGTTGTAAACATTCACACCTGCTTTGATACAAGCGGGAGTCGGGGGGCCCTTGTGTAATTTGCAAGGCAACTTGGGTAGTGAACCAGTCTCGGTAGAAACAAACATGCTGGCCAAACACCCACCCCACAGCAAGGTGGAAGTCAGTAATGTGGCAGAAATTTTGGGGTGCCATCTAGGGTGGGCAATCAGATTGTAGGGGTGACACTGGCTATCCAGGCCACCCTTTTAAAATCACACATGGCCTGTACCTGTAGAAAGTAGCCTGCAGTGGCCCTACTACTTTTCTGTGCTGTTTGTTGCCTCTTTCTGGCTTCCCGTAAATGCTCAAGTGATCTTTCACACCAACAATAACACTACTGCAAATAACATAAGGTGCTGCATTGGTGCAGACATGTAGGGTGCAGGTAAAGAGGAAGAAATAAAACTAGCAAGTCCAGTTTGAAAATGTATCACTGAAACTGACCCATGGATCACACCGGGGGTGCGTCTGTGTGGCGTTCCTAGTCTGACATGGTTTTGTTCTGTCCTCTACCCAGCATCATACTGCATATGTCAACAAAATCAGCAACTGATTTTGACTATTTAGTGTCTATTATATAGGGAGTAGTAGTAGTATTAATAAGGGAGTGATTTTGGACACAGCCCAGGTTTCTTAATTCCAGCTGTTTGATGAGTGTATGTTCTTCCCACAGATTGAGAATTTATTAGTATTCTAAAGTGGAAATCTGACACTGGAATGTTGGCTGCAAAATAGTAATACATCAGAAACTGAATTCTGATTACGTTTTTTTTTTTTTTTCAGAACAGTTTGCATGGATGTACAATTTCAATAGATCTCTTAATTGCATTTTCACAGATGTTTGTTGGGAAGGAATACAAAAAACTCTTTTTGGGTGAGGCCACAATGTATGTGGGTGTCCTAAATACTAGTGTTCCCTGAATCCAAATGGTCATGGGTTCCCCAAATTCAGTGTGTGTTGTCCAAGTTTTAGTCTATTAAGTTCTGTCACTGGCCTTAATAATGAGAAAACTGAAAGCAGACTTCCCTCTCCAAACAGTGCACAGTAGATGGCAGCTCAGAGGTTTCTGTGTCCCTCCACCATCAGCGCTGGCCTTAGCCACCGTCAGAAGCTAGCTGATCAAGTGTAGCGCACGGTGGCCACACCAACACAGATGTTGACCAAGCTCATTAAGTAAATGGGCCTATAATTGATTTCAGTCAATACCCTATCCTCAGCAAGGGTGTGCATCTACCGATTGGAAGCAGGCTCCAGGGGACTGGGACTAACATCTTGAATAAATGCAGTGTGTGGGGTTTCAGATAATGCCAGTCTTTGCAAATGCTTATAGGAATTAGTTTGACTTGAGTTTAGCTATTTAGGGAGCTAACATTGATTCCCAGCAGAGGGTTACCTTCTAGATGAAAACAATTGACTGTAGCAACTGTATTTTACATCTACCAGGTTGCTGTGTATGTCTGCTGGCAGCTCTGTTCTTATATCTCTAATTATTTCCAGCATCATCTGTGTATGTACAAACATGGTACTTATACCTACAAGCGTGTCCATAATGCTGTTTTTTTTTTTTTTAATATCGTGACAGACAGCAAAGCTCAAACAAAAACTCAGAAATCTACAGTATTTATTAGATGTGAACATGTACATAACATCTAGTAGTTTGGGTTTGATAATAAATAATGCTCCTTTTCTTTCCTCTGTCCTACTCTGCTCCTTTTGCTCTCCAGAGTCCAGCGGAGCTCCTTAGAGCACCAATGCATGGTTAATTAACTCACATTATCAGCTGGCCTAATTGGCCATGATACTGTCAGGGCCGAGGCATACATCCTCTGGTAAAATTCCCTAGTTTGTACTTTCCCTCATAGGAGCAAGCGAGCAAGAAAGCACTCAGTGGTTACACAAGGCCACATATTTTTCTACCCATTTAAGTGCTGGCTGGAGAGCATACATTTAGGTGTAACCAGGTAATAACAGTGTGCTACCACTATATGTTGCACCTGTGACAACAGGTCAGTGGGATTGTGACAAGTCAAGAAAAGGTCAATTTGTTTATATCTGAATATATTTCTAAAGGTTTAAATTACCACGGTGGCACTACAGATTAGAACTGAACTTGTGATGCCACTGCAATGAATTTGGAATCACCAAATTCAAAATGGATCATCCTCTGTGAAACATAAATGTGTTCAGCAAACACCATGGAAGTCAGACAACAATATTATATAATATGTTTAACTGAATAACTGGAAAGTTTGATGCACAACGTAAGGGTGCAACTCTATCACCAGAGAGAAGACTGATATTGGATGGTGCTACAAAAATTTGGTCCATGATCAATGCTGTTGAACATTCAATGCGAATATTTTTCAAATGATTTCTTTCTACAATATCTGCGCTTCGCAACAAATTCCTGTATAATATGGTAAGATCATGGTTATGGTAAAACAAAAAGCTAATTGCTGGATTCAGATGGGACACAAACTAAAGTCTCCTGTTTCTCACTTCAGGGCACTTGACATAGACTGTGCTCTGCAGAATTGTCCAATATGAATGTAATTCAAAGGGACACTGGGCTAAATGTTGGTGCTAAAGGAAAGGCCATATCAAGTGTTCCCACTCTAGTGATCATGACTATGAGCAGTAAATGCCACAGTTTTCTTGTGTGCAAAATTGAAAATATGGCTTAATTATGGCAGCAATATATTGTATACATGTATTTGAATGTTCTGCAAATTTCATTGTAATCCCATGATTACATTTCACTATTTCTTCTGTTAAAGCTATAGGAGAGTTTATGGTGTCATCAAAAGTCATTAGGATTCATGCTCAAAATCTCATGGAAATCTGACTGTTTTTGAGATACTTTGTCACAGATCAAGGTCCTGGATGAATGGATAGCCTGACAGTACCATCATCAGTCCTTGAGACTAGAGCAGAGCTAAAACAGATCAGTGTCCATGTGTTTGTCCCTGGTCACAGTTTCTTCTCCTCCCATCCCTAACACGAGGATGTCTCTATAGATCTTCAGAGAGTTGTACCGCACTTACTCTGGGATGCTCCCGACGGTTCTGTCTTCAGTGGATGCCTCTCTTTTGCGAGCTGAATCTGAAGTAGACTATGTGGAAACATGGCTACATTGTCAGATTCAAGCAGCTGTTATGGGTGGGCAGCGTGTCATAACAAACACCACCCCCTTCCCCTCTTTTCTCTATACATTACATGGTTCCTAGGGGACATTTGCTCTTGGCTCTGGCAGTAAACACGCTTCATTACAAGATCTTTTATTTTCAGGCAGCAAAGATGCATCCAAATCAATTCCTGCTTGGCCTTTGATCTAGCATGCCAGAGCTTGTATGCTGCACAAAGGCTGTACGTTTTACAGAGGCGCTGCTGTAAGGCCCTTGAGAAATGAAGATGACTGTGTTACAAAGATGACAGCACAATGTGCCTGTTATTATGAGTAGAGTCTATGTTTGTGCTCCTAGAGTAACATAGCAATGTCCTTGCACTAATTGTGCAATGTATAAGCTTGCCTGAGAAGATACAAGCAGTGTTTTTTATTTAGCTGCCACTTAGGTAGCCTTCCCAGAAAATGTGGGGGGAAAAAATACCAGGCAGATCAGAAAAAAAGGGTGATGGGGGGAAGGAAATTGTAGAATGCATAAAAAATAATTTTGGTTCTGTAAAATGTACCCTCTTGTGAACAGCATGAGCCTATACAGGCTCTCTTGTCCCAGTCTTTCTACAGCAGATTGTACCATATGAAAGACATACAATTTCAGCCTTTCTTATGTGTTTTAAATGTAGTGCTCATAGGAGATTCAAGATCATTAAACTGGGTTACCTGCCAGAAGGAGGTTAGGAGTCCATGAAGTGAATTTACAGTAAGCGAAAGGAAGAGATGAGAGTAAAGACAAAAGCGGACTTACAGAGGAAACTGATGAAAAGGAAAATACACTCTTAATGAAACAAGGCCTCTATGTACTAGTGGTGTAGGAGTGAATTATTTATGCTGAGAGGTCAGAGGAAAGAGAGAAACACTAAAATCAGAATATTAAAATGCAAATAAAATCTAAATTTATGCGCAAGTGGCAATGAGCAGGGTCCAAGCAGATTGCAAGCATTTGGATGCTTGTTTCTTACTTAATTGACAAGAAGCAAAACTCTTCATTTTCTTTAAAATAATTAATCTTGGTCACCACTATATGCCAATGCTCTGTTGAGGTATATAAATCTACTCTCAGAAACATTTGATGTAGGCTTATGACCTTCAGTGAAGACATGTTTCACATGACTACATTTGTTGCTATTTTAATGAAAATTGATTGGCTTATATAATTGAAACGGATTGATGTATAAATAGTGCAGATATAGTGTAGAATTTCTTTAACAACTTAAGATCAGTAGAGTCTGTAGATGATCCTGACTAAGTTTTGGGACCACTGGTCCAGTGGTTTCTGACGAGATGTGGAAAATAGGATTTTGAGAAAATTGAAAAAAAAAATCGCTAAATTTTTAGAGCAGGACCAACCAATGATCACTAGACCATCAGGAAAAAACAGATGTCACTCCCAGCAGTTGACACTAATGTACTGCTGCCTGCAATTAGTAAATTAACTTGGATGAATGAAGTGTGTGTGATGCATGCAAACAAAGCACAAAACCCTAATCCATGGCTGGTGGAGGCCTGGGAGGAAGAGTAGAGAAAGAGGTTAACAAGGAAGCCACTAAAATAGGCTGAGGCCTGAACTACCCAGGTACAGGTAGTTTCCTGACGCCCTTTGGTGAAATTTGTTCAAAAACTGGATGAAATACTGTAGAAATATGATGGTGCAACATGGTGGACTCCGTGGAAGAGGACCTGCTCCCTATGTAGATAAAAAGGGCTCATTCTAAGGTAACAAAAACATAACAATTCTTATTTTCAGGTCTGCCAAGTCTGTTCCGCTAGATGCCACTAAATTCCACACCCTGGACCTTTAAAGACACAGGTCTAAAAATGTATAATTTCAAAACAGACTGACGCATCGAAATTTCCTTGATAGCTTAGATCAGTGTAGATGATACTGACAAAGTTTCGGGACGATTGGCCCAACAGTTTCTGACAAGTTGTCAAAATTAGGATTTTGAGAAAATTGAGAAAAATTTGCTAAATTTTTACAGTAGAAGACCATCAGAGCAAAGATGCAGATGGGTTGAGAGATTAAAATGATGAAAGAATTTTGACTCTAAGCCAAGCTTTTTTCAAGATAATTGCGAAAACGTAAACTTGATTGTTACAGTGCCATCTTGAGGTCAATGATGAGGTCATTTTATGTGTACGCAGTGGATGGAATTTGCAACCCACCTGCCAATTTTGGTGACTTTTGGTCTTATGGTTTTTGCTGCACACACATTTTTAGTGGAGAAAAATAAGAAGAAAGAAGAAGAATGAGAACAGCTCCAGCAGTGAACTTCACTGCTTGGACCCCTACACATTTTTGAAAATACACACAGTTTCTACCTTTAATTGTTGGACTGTCTTTACAGAGTTCACTTGCAGAGTTGATCTTTTGTGCACAGTAGTTGTTTTTTTTTAGTTATGTACTGACATAAATGCTTGCCTGTTTGCTTCCTGACACACATGCATGATACACTTTTTTTTTTCAGGTATAATTTAACAAATAAGACTGGTGGTCACATAAGTACAGTTCCATACACAACTGATAAATGAATGCCACACATTGACATTACGCTATTACTGTACCATATAATAGAAGTTTTAAGTAAGTTTAATTTCTTTCCATCTAGATTGCTACCCAGAAACAATTTTGAAAAAAAAGCTATGCTACCTGCAAGCTAGATCAACTTGTAGCATCGCGTCTTGCAGCATCACTACTCCCATTGAAAACCGATTCTTTCTGTATATTAGAAAGCTTTATGGGACTATAAAAAACCTTTTAGAAGTGCTCTCTATAGCACCATTAGCAGTGCTTTCCAGAACCCTTGAACACTGGTTAAAATAATCCATACTGGCACACTGCAAAACAAACTTTTGTTTTTATCTCATTGTTACATACTTTGACTTGTCTTCTAATATTAATTTTTTGGATTTAAACAGTCTAAATAAAGAGTTTTTTTTTTTTTTTTTTTGCAGTGCAGGTTAGGGTTGTCTGCATGGGGAAAATGTGCTTATAGAGACAAAAGGAAAAACTAGAATTGGCACAGAGGTTTGGTTTTGAAATTGAGGATGACTGTAAAGGTGGAAAAAAGTTACACCTCAAAGGTTTTCCTGTCTATAGCGATGTCACTCGCTGTGTCTGACAACACCCAAGTGTAGAGCCAGACCATCAGTAGCCTCAGAGGTGGACGAGCTGCCCGCCATCAGTGCCGAGACCCCAAATGCCACATCCATAATCTGCCTGCCAATTCTGATCAGACTCACCTCTGCCGCCACTGCAACTCTGATTCAACTCTAATTCCCACATAACCAACACACACACATAGCCTGACAGCTCTCTCACCCAGCATGACATTGACGAGACAAGCTGGGGCTGTCGCCGTTTGTAGGAATTATAGAGCTCAAATGTTCTTGTCACTTCCTCAGCCTTTCTAGGTGAAGGCAGCAGGAATAGAGACTAACCCTTCATAAACCAGCTTACCTATTTGTTTCACATTATTTTGAATTTGGCTTTTTTCCCTGCCCCTCTTGAGAGATGAGTTAAATTGTAACTTAAAAAAACATAAATATGGAAAAACGTGAAGACCTTTTTAATGGTTAAGATGTTTGCAGCACTAAAATGCTAATGAGATGTGTGAGCATGCATTTATGTGGCATTGTGCTTCTCGCTATGCATGTCTCATCTGAAAATTCAACACATTCATTTCAGAATCAGATTCAGTTTTGTTAGCCAAGTGCATTTGACTCCAGCTTCTAGTGGCTCTCAATGTAGTTACATACATATTCAAGATGTACTGTACATAGACACACATCCAACAAGACAACAAACCTGAACAAAGATAAGTAAATACATACATATACTGTACAAGTAGGTGAAATAAGTACATACTATATGTATGGTGATTGTTTTGGTGTACAGTGTTCTGTAGTGCTTACCAGAGGGGAGAAGTTGGAACAGATTATGTTCAGGGTATGAGCAGTCTGCAGTGATTTTCCCTGTCCATTTCCTGACTCTGGAGGTCCACAGGTCTTGGATGGTGGGCAGGTCAACACCAGTGATCTTTTCTGCAGACCTCATTGTAGTCTGTTCCTGTCCTGTTTGGTGGCCAATCCAAACCAGACAGTGATAGATGTGCAGAGAACAGACTCGCTGACTGTGGAATTGGATCAGCTGCTCCTGAAGCAGGCTGAACTTCCTGAACTGGCACAGGAAGTATATCCTCTGCTGGGCCTTTTTGATGACTGTGTCGATGTGGGACTCCTACTTCATTTCCTGGGACATGGTAATTCCAGGAAGGTATCCATGGCTGACACAGCGCTGTTGAGTATGGGGAGGTGTGTGTTGGGGTCACCTCCTGCACTTAAATAACCAGGTTTCAAAAGCCCCATTTAGACATGCACCCCTTTTCATTAGTCTGATGGCAGTTTAACATGTCGGTTTTATGTCTGAGTAAGCGGCCAAGTCACTGTTACTTAAAAGATGAATCAGACTGTGATTATAGAGTCCCAAACCTGTATGGGGGAGAGGGTGATCCAGTGGTCCAGTGTGTTTTATCCCTGGTGGGACATGAATATACTGTCTGTATTTTGTCAGATTGTGGCTGAGGTTTGCTCTCCCACGCTAAATAAAAAGGTTTGCATTTAATGAAGAGTCTCTAAATGAGGAGTAGATACAGACTGTGACATCTGTACGCCAACCTTCATTAATGCAGAAACAGATTCCGCCTTCCCTTTGTTTCAGTGAAATATGGCAGATCTTGGAAAGTCTGTGTTTGCTCTGGTAAGGAGCAGCACTTCATCCATTTTGTAGGTCACAGAGCAGAGATTCGCCAGAAGTATTGATGGGTCAGTTTAATGCACACCAACGCACTTCCCCTGCCTGCATCTCCTGCAAGTCACATAGGGAAACATTGTTCCTTTGACTAAAATCTCAGCAAAATGTTCTGGCTGTGTAAAGATCCATGAAAAAGTTGTTCAACAGTTCCTCCCTGGTGAATGTAATCAGAAAAGGACAGCTAAAGACTGAACAAATAAATGAAAAGCAAAAAAATGTACCAGAGAGCGAAGCACTTTGTAGTAGAAAATATGCACAGAATGTGAGTAAAGTGTGGAAGACAGATGAAGGCTACAATACTGAGTCCTGACATTTCATTTTCTCAAAAAGAACTAAAAGAACCCTGCATTGTGGTGGGATTGTTCCTAAAATGTTTCCAACATAAATCAACATCTTTTAGGAATTTATTTTATCTAGTGTCTGAGAAGTGAGAAATGTGGTCTTAGTAATCAGGGTCAGGGATTTGAGAAAACTGATTAATATTTCTCCTGGAGAAAGCCAATCTGTTGACCATGTATCTATGTAACTGGGTTTCTAATCTCTTTTTTACATGTGAGCATGTGAATGTCAAAGATTTCAGAGAGCATCTGTCTCTGTCAACCCCAAATTGCTCCCGATGGTTGTGCTGGTACCCTGTGTGATAGCTTGCCACCATTGATGCGTGAGTGTTTGTGTGAATCGGTGAATGTGGCTTGTAGTGTTAAAGCGCTTTTAGTGGTTGGAGGACTAGAAAAGTGCTATATAAGTGCAGTCCATTTTTTACAGGTTTTCAGATACAAATTTCAGATACATTTTTGGGAGACAGGGGAAGGTCATTACACTTACCGATGCATTGTATCCAAAATTAATTAATTCAAACTCAGAATATAACAGAAAATGCCACAATATAGCATCTGTAAGTCTTGAGAAGTCAGTTGCCACAGCTGAACAACCGACTTGAAATCTGATCACTGAACTATTAAAAGTAAATGTGTTGTCAGGTTTCCTGCACAATCTGATTTCTCCTAATAATCTGGTGTCCTCTGTGCATGTAAACATAATGATTGTCTTAATTCTAGTGCTGTGAGCTTTAAAGCTTTAAAATTGCACAGTAAATTCAAAATGGCTGACTTCCTGATGGACTTAGGGTATGGCTCTGAGAGGTTTTTTTAAGGTCTGAAGATGTTACATTGGGGGCTTTATCTTTGAAATTTTCTAGGGGGTGCCTTCGAGCTATCTTGCCACACCCAAGCCCAAAACCCATATTAGATATCAAGTTTCACCCCTACTGATGCATGTGAAAAGTTTCATGAGCACCTGTAGCACCAAAAGTAATTAGGGGGCGCTATAGAGCTGTCGTGCCACGGCCAAGCCCAATAGAGATATAGCAAAATGCACCATAAAAAAGTTTTAAAAAGGTATTATGTCCAGAATGATGAGAACAATGATCCCACCAAATTTCATGAACATCAAAGCAAGTTTATCCCAACATGGCCCTGCGTTTGGGCACGCTATGAAGCCCGCTGGCCCCGCCCGAGCCCAATCACTACAGAACTTTGCAATTTTCATCAGTTCTGATGTGTGTGCAAGTTTTCAGGAGTTTTCAAACATCCCAAGCCCCTCAAAAATGCAATGGCATAGGGGAATAATAATAATAATAATAATGATCTGCACAAAAACAATAGGTTCCTCACCCTTTCGTGTTCATGCCCTAATTAAACCAGGGGCTGCTGCCATGGGAGAACACTGAGGCTGCAACATACGGCCACACTTGTTTTTGGTGTGTGTGCGTGTGTGTGGCCACTTGAGGCTGACCCCAGCCTGTGTGCTCCTGACAGCAGCATAATGAAGGTGTCTGCTGTTCAGTTAGCTGAGTCTGACTCTTTCTATGGGATCTCCAGCCAGGGTCGCCCAGACACAGCGAGCATCCATTTAACACTGCTCTGACTCCAGCAGAGAGGGGTTATGGGCCACAGAGTGGAACATGCACCTTGTGTTCAATCAAGGTCAGAGAGGCCATGTTAAAGGAACACTCCAACATTTTGGGAAACATGCTTGTTTGCTGCCTTACTTAAAGGAGAGGATCAATATAAATTTCTTCTCTCTGTGTCCAGTACATAGACGGATCCCAGATGTGTTTAGCCCAGTTTAGCATAAACACCAAAAGCAAAAGTAAACCAATACACCTTCCAACATTTCCAAAGCTGTCTGATTTATGTGTTGTATTGTATCTTGACCAACAATGACAGCTAACAGTATCCTAAAAGTCATAGGCAGGTTGCCAGGTTTCAGCTCTGTCCTGACTCTGAATGAACCCAGGAGACTCTTGGATGAATGAAAAGCTTGCAAGGTAACAAGATCTAACATGCAATAAATCAGCTAACAATTGTTGGGAGATGTATTTTATCACTTATGACAGAGCTAGCTCAGCACTTTCCCTCTATTTCCACTCTTCTTCCTCTGGTTTTCTGGCAGTCTGAAAGCCTTGCAGCACACTACTGTCTGTCACACTCCAGAGATAGATTACAGTTTAAAACACGTTTAGCTCCAAACATGTAAGTTATTGGTAACAAGGAATTTGAGACCTATGGGAGATTTTGGAACAACGTGTTAGACAGCGCTCTCCACCATCATCAAAACACCAAATGACGGAATACGGTATGTTTTGGAAGAATGTTGTTAAACCCCCATGAGCACCTTACTAAGACACTTTATGTTGACCAATGTTTTCAATTGCATATTCCTGCAACATACATATGAGACAACACAGTTAAGCTATGGTTAGATGACGTAACTAAATCCCCTTGGTTGAGGTACAGTAGCAAAGCATGTTTCATGCATGTATCAAGCCTGGATAAAATGTAATTAAATTTGAATTAGACACAGATTTATTTTAGAGATGGCAGCACTGAAACTATTTTGGGAATACAGATTGATGTAGAGGACAGTCTGCTGACAAAATGTATATGAATTGTCAGACAGAAAGCTTACAGTATAAAACCCTCTGCCGAGCAATATACTGTACTTTACGTATTGAAGAGATATCCACAGTTGACTGTAAACTTTGTATTACTGCGTCTCAAACTCCTGACATATAAAGCATGTGGGAAAGACGACGACTTGGAGAAGTGAAGGCTTGCAGATTAGCCTGAAGAACGGTCAAGGACAAGGATTTAAAGAGTAATCCTCAAGCTGGGCTTTTTTCCCTTTGAGTTTGTCCCCATCTTTGATGCCAAGTGTTCATTTCTGTGGACTTCTCACAGATGGCGCTCTTTTCTTTATCCGCTAATGCTGCCTAAACATGTTTTATCCAAAGTAGGCTATGTGGAAACATGAAAAAACATCACTTTCTGTGCTACCAGACACTGTGTGCTTGTAATTAAAGGCTTAGATGAAAATTTGCATGTTATTTACATGTGTCTGTAGTAATGCCATGCAATGTGGATTTTCCTTTGTTCACACTGGAGTTTAATCCATCATTCCTATTTTTTTGCCATTTAAAAATGACAATGAAAGCCATTCTGAGTAAACACTGATGTTGAATGTACAAAGACGTGCAGGCTACGTGCAGTATATACAGCATGCATGTGTGTGTGTACATGTAAGTGGGGTGCGTGAAGACAAAGAGTGACATCCACAAGACAGGACAAGATGTGCTAAAAGCCAAAGCATTCCCTGAAGGCACAGATGTGTGTATGAACTGTGTGCATTATCAGCAACCTCTTGCTAACAGGCGTGATGCTAACGTTATCATCTCTGTGGAATTGGTCTGTGTGAAATGTAATTTAAAGATATCAGTTTCTTCTCAGCATAGTTAAACATTCTTGAAAAAGACAGGCTTTGCAAACGCAGAAGACAGATCAGATAATTAGTGCGAAAGGCTCTTTAGCATGCACCACCATGTACTGTATACCTCCAGCAGGGACTCACTGAATGTCACCCCATGTCTCATAAACATACCATTACTCTGAATCTTCATACATTCATACATCCTTATTCCCCCTAAAGGCTCAGCCCACTGGGGCTCCACAACCTCAGCTAAGTCAGTTTGTGGGACAGAAGGAGCTGTTAGTAAGTTACATTGATGGAGCCAGTGCCAGACGTGTTGGAACTGTTAGACCAATGTGTATTTTCTTGAATGAGGAATTAAGCTGGAAGTAGCGGAGGATGCCAGCTGTTGTAAATGTCTGCTTGTGCTTGACCTTCTGCAGTTGTGTACTCAACATTTTACAATACAATTGACAGCTACAGAGCACATCTCAGGTACATGTACTTTCATTTCAAACCTGTCTGATTGACTTGAAGTCTGGTTGCTCACACTAAAGGAGTCATTCTAATGATGTCACTGCTTCCTCTGATGTCTGATGGGTAAATTATCATAACAGATAGGAATGATGACCAAGACAAGTTGTAAAAAAATAGAATTTTGTTTAAACAGCACACCTCTGTGGCTCACACGTGATTAGCCTGTTTAATGTGATTTTAATGGGACATATATCTATATGTGAATTTATGTCAAATGCAGTATATGTGAAATTGATGTTTTCATGTCTTATGTTTCACATGTGAAATGTCTGCAAATCATGTTATGTTTATCACATACAAAATATCAGAAAATGAATGAGTGAATTCATATATCGGCATTTATTTCTAAGGGTATTGCAAGTCACGTTGATGAAATGTCATGGTTCAGCCTGGGTGGAGTGCAGTTTACCGTAATTGTAATAAATATGACTTTCCAGTTGACAGAGTTATCCATTTAAATATTTAATCCCAGAAGTATTTTTCTGTTTTAAAGATTCAGGTAGTAACACTTATATTTCCACACACTTTAACACCACAAACACAGATAACATATTAACATGCATCAAACAGTTGTATAGAACGTTTTAAGTCCAGGCTCCAAGACTGTGGCTAAATTCTGTTGGGGGACTTGGTCCTGTACCTTTTTGAACATTACAGAATGTAAAAGAGCTGTACGGCATATCTTAATTAAACAGGAACAGCTACATGTTATTCTGTTTGTCATCTGGAGCTGAATATTGATCTGACGGAACAACATGGAGCTTCATTAGCTGGGGGAAGGCGGGGCAAAAAAGAAAGAACCACTTTAATGCGTGGCTGCTTTTTCCTAGCAGTTAGATGAAAGAGGGGTGTATGAGTGGCGACACCCCTACTTAACCCCCCGCAGTGCAATGGTACCCCCTGCTACTTCCAGCTTACTAAATCACAGCCCTATAAAGGCTTAATTTGAACTTGTGACCTGCTGGCTGTATTTATATTTTTATTTTACTTTCATTTGACCTTTGTTTAAACTGCACTAGGACAAACGTCTCTTTTTTTTCTAGCCAGACAGCATCAAATGAAAGGCTACACATTAAACAATAAAGAACAACATACATTAATAATTTAAGATGATAAAAGCTGTACAAAATGCAAAGGAGCATAAGGGAGCCAGAGCTCTAACAAGCTGAGGCTATAAACATCAGGCACTCTGTGGCTAATAGCTTTGCAATTTGAGATGTGAGCTGGGCACACGGCTCCGTGTACATCACTGGATCAACAGTAAGCTTTAAAGCACTCTGTTGGAGGACTGCATTTCTGCAAGTATCAAATGCATACACCAGGAAAATAATCTCAGCAATGTAAACTCTGTTAATGGTGTTAAGATGTGTTAAACACATAAAGTTTGAATGCACAAGGTCAGAGGATGCATGTTACGTATACTAGGTGAAGAAATGCATCACATACAATCAGAAGCAAGAAAATCTTGCACAAACTTCAGCAGCAGAGGAATTACAACACACTGTATGCTGAAGAGGGTGAGTGGGTGAGTGAGAACAGATGAAACTATTAATCCTCATGGGGACATCAGATCATCACAGCAACTAAAGGAATAGCTTCAGAAAACACACCAAATACTGTAAAATTTAAACTATAGAACAGAGGAGGAAAATTGTGTACTTGTTTAAAGAACAGCCAAACAGACTGTGGGCTGAGGGGGTTCATCAAGATTCTTTAATATGGAAGATAAGTGATAATGTCATCAGTTATTCAGAACTCACGATCTAATGTGTCTACCAACTGTCATGAAATGTGTGCATGCAACAGCTTTTCTCTCGCATCACATGCATGCATGGGTACATTATTTGAAGTAGGAAAGGTGGACTTCACCAGTAACAGTGAAAACAACTACATGAAGAGGCAAGTATATTAACTGCTGAATTTGATCAATAATTGATTTGATATAATTCACATTTTTTTAGAATTATGACTTTAAATCTGCACTAATGCACTAACCTGTTGTGAGGGACCGAGTCGGCCGGCAATGAGCACAACAGGTAGTATTTTCAAAAAAAGGTTTTTATTCACCCAAAGTATGAAAGAAAACAAAATTTCTAAACAAAAGCAATAAAGAACAGGGCCCATAAAAGAGGTCAAATTAACAAAACTGTATAAACGCCAACTGAACAAACTAACAGAAGACAAAACAAACAGACCTGATGACTAAACACAAGAGGGAAACTTATATACTGGGTGATCAGCCCATACCAACACAAGAGGGGTAAACAAACACAAAAGACAACAGCTAATTATCAAAGCAAATCAGGAAAATTAACTCCTTGAAATAAACATAATCCATACTTAACAAAACCAAGTTAAATTACCAACTGTCTCAAAAAGAAATAAACAGTAAAGCACTAAATTCCCCCCCACATGATGTGCCGGCCCAATCAGCATCCTCTGCTACAAAATGGCTGAGCTTGTGGGGTGGATCCTTTTGCCCAGCATTCCCAGCTCCCAGCAGCAGCACCGGTAAATCAAAGAAAACAGATTAGAAATTATATTAAATGAAGACTGTACAAAAGCTAACTAAATGTGCGCGCTTCAAATAGAAAACCAATGTACTGTCATTTAATAAAGTGTGTTATCTGAAACAGAAAGTGTGATTTATTGCAACTAAATGTTAAAACCAGTTTAAACTAATAACTAAATGTATAACCAAAATTTAACTATAGAAACAAATGTGTGAGTGCAGAAGGTTACCGACTTTTTTGGCTGTGTGGCGACAGCTGTGGCCATCACACCTGTCCAGCACAAAACAGCAGTTAGTGACTAGCTGGTGAACATAGTGGAGCATTTAGCAGCTAAGGAGACATATTTCCCTCACTAGTTGTTGAAGACCAAACCAAAGCTAAAAGGAGAGAGAATATTACTAATATGACTTATATTCATAGAAATACAATAACAACTTTTTATGAAATTGAAATGGGCACTGTACCTGATAAATATGATGCACTTTTTTATTCTGTAGTTTAAGAGTATATTAATGTTAGAGAGACATTCATTGTGAATTAAGTATTTATGTAACGGGCCACTGTTCCTGGCAGATTCCCTGCAGTACCAAAAAGTTTCCTAGTGGGCTGATACACAAATTAGTGCTCTCACAGTGAACACGCCTCGAGCAGCTTCTCTGTCAGAAATACAACAAAAGAAGACTAATTGTGGGCCGAGATGATTTATTGAGCCACCAGTGTATAAATTTTAACATTACACAATTATATAATTATCATTATTTAACAGGTTTCTATTACATGTATCATTCTAAAAATAGTTAATTTAAGAAATTAAGTCTCTGTTTACTATGTAATTCTTGTAAAAGGCACAGGTCTGTATGGGTGGTGGTTTATCTCCTGGTGGGTTTTAGTGGGCGGGTCTGACAATATTTATTCCCACTCTGCCCCTGGTCACTGTGCCTTGAAGAGCTGCTAACCTTAATAAATTAATCAGTCTGTGATTCAGCGGAGGGGTTTAGTGACACATGATAGGCTTGATGCTCATCCACGGGCTTCTCCAACCAGAAATATGAGTGTGAGAGAATCACTGGTATTTTTCCAAAAGAGGACACTGACACAAAATAGTAATAGACGCAAATTCTGTTGTCAGACTCAGATGAACATTTAATGGATGTTTAACTACACAGAAAGATAAAAGGTAAGGTAGTATTGGGAAGAAAAGGAAAAAAAAAGAAATCTGTAAATATTTGATTGTCAAATTGTCAAATTGAAAAAGGAACATTGTTTTCCTTTTGTTTGATTTTCAATTTAGGCTTTGCTCATTGTGGTCCGAGCAAGGCTCAATAGAAACTCTTGGAACAGCTATCTTTTGTAATAGACTACAGTTAATGATTGGACAATTCTCTCCTCGACTCTGAACTCTTCCTACCCCTGATTGGATGATCATGCCAAATGATGGGCTGTCATTGGTTGTTGCTTCCAATTTTCAAACCGGGAAAACTTCCACCAAAATCAGTTTCAGAATTATGCTTCTTGATTTCATGTATCTGCAGCACCACATTTTAATAGCTACTGATGAGTTTCATGACATACAAGTGAGCAAGTTACTGCTCATAGAGTGGTTATTGGTCTGATGTGTATCTGCCTAGCTGAATTGCTACTCAGTCATTTTTCTCTGGGCTAAAATCTCAAAAAAGAAACAAGCGAAAACTGAGTTTGTCAGATCTGAATTGTCTTTGTGAGGTGAGGAGGTAGACAGAGTGAGCATTGGCCTTGAGAATGGCCAGCTGAATGTCAGCCTGCTTGTCTTGTAATGGATGTAGTGGCAATGCTCTGCTCATCCATCCCCTCCCGCCCTCTACCACCACCTCATGCCCCGGGCCTGAAACCCTGTCAGACATGCACAGTGCTCAAACACTCTTCACTTGTCTCCCGGATCTTTATATTTTTTCACTCTGTCTCTGTACTCTCTGCTCTTTCTCTTTCCTTCTAACTCTCTTTTCAGTCCATTTATCTCATTATGGCCTGGCTATCTCCAGTGGCGTTGAAAATGAAGTGTTAATCTCTCTTCTCATCAATCTCCCCAGCCCAGAAGTGCCCGAGTCTCTCCCTGCATTGCAAAATGATGACTGGCACTTTTACTTGTTTGGAGAAATAAGTGTGGGGGCTAAATTGAATTTTAATGGATCGCGCATCCCCCCAGTGAAAGGTGCAATCCATTACTGAATGATTGTAATGTTATTTGTTGCCAGTGTTGATTTATGGTACGTATAGTGTGGAGGGCCAAAGGTGGGTACGTCGGGGAAGGAAGCTGCGTGGTGTGTTGATGGGGTTTTAACTACGGCACAGTGGAGAGGAGAGAGGAAATTCAAGACCACATTAGCTGTTTATTCACCTCCTTTTGAAGGGAACAGGAAGTAGCTGTTTGAGTCTGAAGGGTACCAGCCTGGTACCAGTGGAGGCAATACCAAAAATGTATCTGATTACATCATACAGGAGGAATTTGATTGGGTGCAGCCCCAGCTCGAGCTGGAAGCTTATAAGGTTGTTAACACCATCTACCTGTTGAGGAACTGCTGGCCAATGAATAAACACTGGTGTCAACTTTAAGTCTTCAAGTTGAAGATGTTCTGTCTCTGCTTTTTAAATTATTTACAGACAAAAAATATTTTTGAAATCTGAAGTTAAAGCCACTATGTGTAGGATTGGAGAATTTCAGATTCTGCACCCCATTTGTTTCATGTCTCTTCTTTAAATTCTCACTTTTCTTATGTTTTATTCCTATGTCAAGAAATCTGCACTATAATCTTTAAATAAATAAATCTACACAGAGTGACTGATTATGTAAATGATTCTAAACCATCTCTACAAAACCATTTTTTTAATGGGGTACAAAGAATAATAACTTTATTATAATAACGTTATTCATATATGTAGGCCAGACTGCATGTTCCTCACTCAAAGGGAGTCATCAGGTTTTCTAAACCTCCAGGTGTAGTTCTGCCCATGGACCCCACTTTAAGCTACCACTGGTCACTGTGGCATCAGGTTAACAAAACTAGAGCTCCCCCTCTCCACTTTCTCTTTTCTCCTCACTGCTGCTGCAGGAAGCGGCAGCACCTGCTCTCTTTCTCCTGGACATTCTTCATAGCAGCTGCTTAGAGCTGCAGTGAAGCTCTCTGCTCTGAGTGTGGCCTGCTCAAGGCACAATTATTTCTGATAATTATTAATTATTTCTGATAGCCAAAATTAATCTTAATGCCCTGCATTAAAATGGTGCATGATCCCAACATATATCACTTTGTAACAGTTACAAAGAGTTAAGCTTAAAGGGTCATTCTTGACTTTAACAATAAAACAACAATGAAACAGTAAAACAATACAGAAAAACAAATGAAAAAAACAGGTTATCATTTAAAAAAGGAAACTTACAGGAGTACAAGAATACCTCTTAATAGGCTTTCTGAGTAAAGTGAGTTCTTAGTAAAGTCATTTTAAAAACCTTTTTAAAAACCTGGACCAATACTGGATTTTTGAGGCCAGTACCAATATTAATAGTTGAGAGTCTGTTGAGAGATTTTGCAATCGCTTTTTTTCAAGCACATAACATGAGAAAAAGACAATCCTGTAAATTTGTTTTTGCAAACTATAACAAATATATAACATTTTACAGTGTAAAAATAAATTTGTCAGTGTATCAGTTGGGACACAACAAAGAATACCACTTGTTATACTACACACACCACACTTTGACCCTCTAATAAAATGTTGTGGACACACCTCTGCACATCTGATTGGTGAATGGAGTTTACTACAGGTTTTGAACATTTTTTTTCTTAAAGACAGACAGCACCAGGCTTCTCCACAGCACCAGGCTGTAATGTTCATGGCTGACCTTACAGTATCCTCTTGTGTAGCTTTGGGAGGGCAGCTAACCATGTTATCCTGAGAGTCTTCCTCAGATGGAGGCTGACACTCAGTTTAGCTAATCTGGCACCAGCAGCTGGTGTGCCAGGGGAAAAACAAATCAATTAGAAATCTCTGCTAGCACACAAACTTTGTTATTGGAGTCTCCGGTGTGTTAACCAGCTGGTGGATCCTATTGTCTTTGCATCTCAACCCAGCTCAGGTTAGCTGTAGTGTAAGTCATTTCCTCTCCTAGGATCCACCATCTGCCAGTGATAAAATATTCAGTCTGCGGAGGGGAGGCATCCTGGGACAGAGTTAGCCAGATTGTCTAGACTATAATATGTTCCACGCAGTCATTTTCATCACATGTATGCACACGCCAATCCAGAGAGACACTTCCTGCTACTCAAGGAAGTTTAGTCTCCAAGGCACGAGTGCTTCCACTTTTTTTTTTTTGTCTGTCATGTAATTTATGCTTTGTGATTGAGTGTCTTCCCACCAGGGCTCCCAAACCAGAACAACCTGCCGGAGGAACTTAATTCACTATTGTCTTTTAAATCACTCCATAAAAGACATTTTATGCACTTGCTGTGAAAGTGGTTATGTATTGTATTTCAAAAATCTATATTTCAGTGCCCCCATTTTTACTTTCCCACCAGAGGGGAACCCTCTGGGCCTTCAAGGTATTCAGTGAAGGCCTAAGAAAAAAATATTGAAAGAATTTTTGTACGCCTAATAAATATTTTTAAAATTATTTTCATTCACTGAAATAATAGTAATACTTTCTAGATCAACATTATAAACTTGGACTAATATGTCTTGGCAAACAGTGGGTCAATGTAGCGGAGCAGGAAATGGACCAATCACAATTTTTCTTCCAATGGTATCTGGGTGAATCAGCGCCAATCATATTTCGTTGAGTTGTGGGCGGGACAATATCAAGACATCTTCTGGGCATTCGCAAATACTTGGATAAGCAGCCCACGAAAGTAGTCAGTGAGTGAGTGAGGGAAAAAAGAGACGACAGAATGACAACGAACAGTAACTCACTAACCCAGTAACTCCCAGTTCCATTACTCTGCTGAATGAGAAACATGAATTTACTTGTTGCCTTATTCTTGGCAAAAATTGACAAGAACACTGCAGCATATTTGGTTGAAGATGTTTCTGAAAATATATGCTAACTCCATCCTTTCCATGATGGCTTCACTTGCAATAAGGAAGCAGAAAGTTGTTGTTGATTGCTTCATGCACACAAGTTGCTGGTTGTTAACTGGTCTCATTGTAATCATTGTCAATCTGTGGGCATATGTATAGTTAAAACTGTGAATCTGATTTTAGGTTGAGTTTTGTTCAATTTAATGTCTTGTTTTTGCTTTTTGAATTGATGTTGGGTGTTGCAGTGTTCAGGCACATAAGTCAGTATGAAATGGATAAATTTGTCATTCATTTTCCTATAACTAGCCTGCAGTCAAGACACATTTCAGTGAGAAATGAACAAATTCGTTTTATTATTTGATAATCAGTTTTCTATGCAAGTTGTAAGAATTATACTGTAAACCTACAATTTGCATATCTAGTTTTATTGCCATGGGCATGAAATGGCAATAAATGGCTTAATTAAGACCAGTGAAAAATGGCTGAGCATAATTTACAAAGAGTTTGTGCCTTTTCACATTTCACCTCAGGAGGTGCTGGCTGGTCAGTATGAGACATCTGATATCTACATTGAACTTGTTTGCATGGTATTGCTGCTTTTACTTCTGGCAGAGAGATATTAAGTCTACATTGAAATTCAAGTATGTCTAAGCTCAAACAAACACAGAACGTGGGATTAGCTTTGGATCCATCTTTAGTTGTTGAACAGTAGCTAATAATTGTTCTAGATGTACGTTCATTCCAGGTAAACAAATATATCAAATAAGTCAATGTGATTTCCTTGTTTCATTTATTTTCACAAAATAATGTAGGCCTAGTCATTTACCTGTCATATTTAAATTTAGTGATGTCATCAAGTTCACAAAAAATCCACATTTGTTTTAATTTCAATTTTCACAGTTCCCACCATTTCTAATCTATACCCAGAATAGATTTTCTAGGTATTGTTAAGGCCAATTCATGCTTTCCACATGCGCATAGCCACGAGGGTCTGCGTGATGTAAATTTCATCATCCACCCATGTCTGCGAGGGTCCGCTCTGTGGATGTCTATACGCAGCCCAAAATTTGTGATTGCATGAATCGTACATACCAACTGCACATGTGCTAGTAAAGCAAACGGGAATGCCTGTCTCATCTATTGTATGTATTTACTGTATTCCTATTCTCATTAAGCTGTCCCTTTTCTTTTTTTAACTTTTTCTTGTTGTTCAGCAACATACAGGAACTCCTTAATGCATTCAGACTGAAAACAGTCCTGTGTAAAACAATACAAGGGGCTGTGTTGGTGTGGGAGTGTTGTTTAAAGTGCCGGTGAGACAATGAAATATGATCCAGCAAGTCCAGTTGGAGTAACAGATTATTGTGTTTAAAGGTTGATCAGAAAAACACTGCACAGCAGTTTGTAAACTTACAACTACAAGTTATCACGCAGCAACCCTGCTACTAGTGTGCACATGTGGAAGGCATCTGTGTCTGTGGACCCCTGACAGTATGAATGGAACCACCTGCATGTTCGTGGTCCATGTGCAAATCCACAGTTGTCCGTGAAACGCGGAACTTGGAAAGCATGAATTGGCCTTTACAATTGGCCTTTTCTGTCAGCTTTTTTGGGGATAACTTTTTGCTTGAAAAGGGCTTTCAGCTGCATCTCATGGTCTTCATCAGCCGATGTCAGTTGCCATCACAATTTGTTGAAAACAGCCTTGTTTCTGTTGCATGTCAGTGTATTTTGGTGGGTTTAGGGGGTTTCAAAGTGTTTTTTTATGAGCCCTAAGAAGTTGGAAAATCGTCTATGAAGCACCATGTCATCTTTCAATTTACTTGAGAACATGAAAATCACCAAATTGGAGATACAACATAGACCCCACCGTGTGACAGAACACATTTGGAAATGCTTCATGGCACCAAGCCCCCCAGCAGCTACTGTTTCACTTTTCTCAGAGGTACCATAATTAATCTAAACCACATTTTACACACAGTATATTTTCAACTTCCCAGAAAACTGTGCCACTTGTAACCATCTGGCTATGACAGGAGATGGCCATCTTTCCTAAACGCTTACTGTTAGCCAATCCAAACCTCCCATTAACTGTTTGCAAGTGGCTCCAGAGTGCATCACACCACAGTTGGACATGCTGACTAGCATCTCCATCTGGACAAATTGGCAGTTTCCAAATGCCAATATGTCAGGCAGCATCTCAGTTGCTGGTGCAAGACTGTCACCAAATGTTCACCAAATGATTTCTGAGATGAACAAGTTTTACTAAATCCTAAATGAGGCTCATAATCTCATTGTCATAGAATTTGCCCGAAGGTTTGGTAACTTCACACTTGGTAATGCTATTTAACAGTATATGTCTTATGTCTTAAAATCAGCTCCAAGCTTAAAGATTTTTTGGGCAATAATTAAATGTAATACATATATTATAGTAGTTTGTATTTCAATTTTGAGATTGTTTTTACTATTATGACCATGGACATGATGGAGATTTTTTTCTCCATAATATCAAGCATGCTAATGTATAACATTTTTTATATTTCTCTCTTTTTCAACTCTTGAGAGCTCAGGCAGTGCTCCTCTTCTCTCTAACCAGGGACTCTTTAAAGTGTTTTTGTTCCTGCACAAGAGGTTGACTATTACATTACCAGCCAATATCAGTCAGCTCACACGTGTAGCCCACTCTCTGTGCAGTAGGGTGAGTGTGTTTTTGAGGGCGTGCATTTTGGATGGAGGTACATCAGGCGCTGTAGGCAATAGCTGTGTTTTCCCCAGAGACTGTTTGCGAGGAACCAAAAATCAATGCAGGCAGCTTACGGGCCATTTGAAGGGCCTGACTCCCTGCTCTCATTCATCACCTAACAATCTGCCACCTTACTCGAGAACAAATCCTCACAGGGACCTCTCAGTACAGCTATGGTGTCCTGGTTGTGTGTGTGTGTGTCTGTGGTAGATATGAGGGTTTTATTAGTCTATCTCACTTCTCCCAACTCTTTTTAGTCTGTCAGTGTGTGTGGGTAAGCTAAATCAGTCATACAACATAGTTCCCTCTCACACACACTGTACCACTAGCACTCCTCATAGTGTATGATAATGTTTCCGCATGGAGCACCATAACAGATCTTTTTTAAATTAGTTGTACTTTCATACAATACTTGAGGATTTTTGTTGCAAATGTACCTTTTTGAATATTTTACATAATCTGGTAGATATCCCAGATTCAGCAGATAAACAGTTTGTGGAATGGATTTTCCTTCAGTCTGTCAAAGAGAATCTTCTTTGTATCTGCAAAATGTTTACTGCAAATGTTTTTAATCTGGATATCCCCACTATAACTGGAGTGTATGTGGCAGTTTAGGTAGTAAAGATAAGATTAAGATATTTCTGTTAAGATGAGGGAAAAAAAACACACAGGAATGTACATCAGTGTTACTATGTGATAAATGTACTGTAACAAATGACAAGCAAAGAAATATAAAGTATTAAGGTAAAAGACATTTTAAAAACTGCATGGAGAGGCACATGACACTGCACAGAACACATGGATAGGAATAAGAACAGTTTGAATTCCTGTCAGGTACAATAGTAATCCAATATTAACAGGTATTTTAAGGGGATAAAAGTATCAAAATGTTCATTAAAAACTGCAGCATACAGTTCTCTGACAATAATACATATACATTAGCTGATCACACTGACAAATGACAAAAATATAACAGTATGATGAACATCATGCTTCCTGCATTGTATTAAAACATGCGGTCACCTATTAGTAGGAGACAGGGAAATATACAGTTTTTCTCTAAGTTCAAATGTACAAACGTAACTGCCAGAGGACACTGAACTTTACTTTTGTTGCTTTTTGCTGTTTTGAAGATGATCCCACACACTGCTCTTTAGTGGCTCGAGTTAATGATCTCAAGAATACATTCCTTCTGTGAGTAACAAGCCATTATGCTAGAGGTTGCTCACGCAGGCCCGTGATATATGATATATACTGTACACTTTTCCAAAAAGATGGAAGGAAAGATTTCTTATCTGTTCATTATTGGATTACCTGATTTTAATTGCAATTTCAGTTCACTGATGAAAAGGAATGAAAACTGTGTATTCTTTTCAAGGTTGAAAACACAACAAGGAATGATGCTAATACTTTCAAAAGCTTGAAAACTTGTCACAGCGGATCTGGTAGCTGACGATAGAGGCTGGGGAGGAAGCATAGTGGTAATGGGCAGGAAGGCTTATGGATCTCTTATCCTGGGCCTTCACAGTCACACAGAGTACAAGCAGGGGGTCAACAGATCTACTTCAGCTGCTGATATGCTGCTGAGCTCAAGCTGGGCTATGTGTGTGTGTGTGTGTGTGTGTGGGAAATGAGGGCTTTGCATGCTTGGTTACTTCTTGGTATCACAATTGCAGTGGTACAGATAAAAATGGAGAACCGGGGGAATAAAAGGTTGGGTGATCATGGACTGGTTAGAGCCCATAAAGACTCTGACACAAGGAGACTATACAGGGTGGTGGGGGTGGGAGGGAGGAGAGGGAGGTTCAGAGGGAGATGGGAAACTGAGTGGAAGAGATATCGACAGAAAAAAAGAGAGCTAAAACAACTCTCTGTTAAGATCACCTGCACAATCAATGGGACCAATCCTCACACAAACACTAGGGCTTGTGGAGAAGATTTCTACACCTGCTGTGGCTTCAGGAAAATATATGACAATACCAAGCCCACATAAGGAGCCACAGAGATGTCATTGGGAAAAATAAACAACTTGTGCACACAATTTCTTAATTTGTGTGCATTAATTACTTAATTCATGCTGTTGACTGAATATTGTTTTTAGAGTGAGACAACCGCTTTCAGGATCTGTCTTGATGTTGGGTTTACTATGAAGGATTCTGTCTTTACACACATGGCACAGCAGCAGTACCTTCATTAATTATTTATTAATTATGAATTATCCCGACAGGACCAGTCAGAATCTAACGGTAAATGAAATACTGTACTTTTCTACACACACTACGTCAGACAAGCTGCAACGCACAGATTCCAAGTTTATCCAGTGAAAATGTTTCTACTGTACTCAGGATGAGTCAGAGCTGTTGATAAAATTGTCATTGTATTGTACAGCTACTGTGTATTCCCATGTTGTCCTGTGTGCAGAGGAATCCTAGTTAACCTATACAGCTACTTTTTCATGGCTTTGTTGGGCAGCATAAGAGTGAGAGACAGAGCTTGAATGTGTGTCTCATACCAAAAGCATGAGAGTTGACAAAATAAACAATAAACATGGCTCTGTTCACATGCATGACTTGTTCACTCTTATGGCAGCCATTTTGAAAAAAAGGCCAGTCTACAGTCCACAATCAGTTGATCAACTACAAGTTTACTGCATACCTGTGATCAATAACTTACTTCCCTTAACCTCAACTGATCTGAAATGATTAACATTTAAATAAGTCTGCATTTACAGATGAATATGTCTTCTTTTTTTTCTTTTTTGTCTTTTTATTCTTCTCTTCCTTCTTGGCAGTAGTAATAGTACAGTGGTGTTATCTTAAACTGGAAATATCTGAAACAGCCCTGCAGTGGCAGATAAAATTGAATGAACCAAAAATTGCCAAACATGTTGGATTACAGCCATCTCAGTCAAAAAATATCACCATTTTGGTTAAGTTATTTTGTTTACTTTCCCCCTTGAGATGAGTCATGTCACTGGTGGATTTAATAATTCATATACAAATTGATAAACATGTTTCCCTCATAGCTGACTGTTTTCAACCATACAATCAACTCAAGAAATAAGAAATGTTGGACAAGCACATCACCTATCCTTAATCCAAATCTCATAATTATGTTGTAGCATCATTTAATTATGAGGAAACTATCCCATAATCATGACTTAGCACCTTGTAATTATAAGAGAACACAATGAGATCTCAGTATTGTAAGAAAACAATCTAAATAAGAGAAAAATATTTGGTAACTATTAAAATGAAATATGCTGTAATTATGGAAGGAAATCTTTCAATTATCAATGTTAAGATATCAGGCAAAATGGTGTTTGAACTGTGTGGCTAGGAAACAGCTTGGGTCCAACTTGCAAACAGATGTTGACAGCAAACAGTGCAACAGCAAAAAAAATAACAACAATTTATATAGTTCATATCTGAGAGTGTGGAATGGTCTGTGGGAGCTGAGACTGCAGAACCTCATGTATAACTAACTGTGTGATGGCTTCTTCTAATGCATTCTGACAGCTTACATCATGCATCATTTATAATGTGTTATGCAATTATCTATAACACATTAACACATAATACTGGAGGTATGGGCTGAGGTGTGTTAATGACTTATGACCACCGCTGTATGCATGTTCCTTCAAAATAGTAACAGGTTATTTGAAACATTATGTGATCATAGCGACGTGTGTCACATTGTGCAGACTCGCCTCCCTTTTGAGGACAAAAAACAGGTCCCAATAACATAAAGCATTATTTTAAAATGAAGACTTGGTTAAGGTAAGGTCAGGGTAAGTCTCAAGGAAATTAATGTAAGACAAAGTAAAGTCATCTGAAGTGATGGAAACACAACTGTATGTGTGTGTGTGTGTGCAAGTGAATGCAAGCAGTATATGATAGAAACTTTATATTATTTGACAGGTTGCAGATTATCTGATTAGATTTCAGAGCACCTTGCTGCATATATTTGCATATTAATGAGGAAAACAGAGTTTTTTCAAACCTCTAAAAGTTTTTATTGCTTTAAGATGCAGATAAGATCTTACAGATAAGATCTAAAACTAATAAGTTTTTATTGCTTTAAGATACAGACTTTATAAGAATACCACCAAATGATGTTGGTATGTTAAGAGGCAAAAGTGCCTTTTTTTCTTTTCTGTCACAGTCTCATTAAAGTTAAAAATTGTTTTTTTTACGACCTGTCTTACCATTTTCCTGTCACACAGAACACAATGGAAATCAATAAACTGTTGGCTTTTGCAGAAATTTAATTTCATCTGCACTTTGTTTGTTTGTTTTGTTTGTCAAACACAAAATTGTATGAGAAAAACAGGGAAAAAAAACAAAACAAAAAAACAAGACAGTAAATTTCTGAAATGACTAGCAGAGCATTTTCCTCTTTTATCTGAGTACTACTGTCAGATCCCTGGTGTGTTATTTGTCTTGGTCCAAAACTTTGAATGAAGATTCTCTTTGAGAAGCTGCAAAGGTCAGCTCAATCTGTATCTAAGGCCAGTTTGATTTATGTGTAGTGTTTATATTCCATTTAAACAACTGAATCATAGATTTATATATTTAACTAGTGCAGTACCCGTTCAAAGCGTGCCTGTTCAGAATGTGCCGATTGTAATCCCACCTCTGACCACAATGTGGGTTGCAATGGCAGAGTGGCGCTGTCCGTATTGCCGCTCATTGACTCCACGGGCAGAAGAAGATGCAGAAGCAACATTGTTTATGAGGTATTATTATGTATTTCTCCAAACAACATTGGACACTGCACTTTCTTGGGTCCCCATCAACCAGGTATGAAGTACATCAGATGAACGGTTTTTGAGATATGCGAAGGACAAACATACATACAGACAGATAGAGATTCCTTGCTTTATATAAAGAGACTAGTGCAGTGCCCATTCAAAACGTGCCTGTTTGGTATGGGCTGATTTCTCAATACCCAGAACAGTGCCCTTTCCCTAAACACCTCTCATGCAGACTATCGGTAGATGTTACAAGTTACCAATGTTACCAAAACACCTCACATGTGGGCTATCAGTAGACGCCTTAATTTACCTATGTTCCCTAAACGCCTCACATACAGGCTATCAGTAGATGCTACAATTTACCGATGCTCCCTAAATGCCTCACACACAGAATATCTGAAGACTACAATTTTGAGTTGAGCTGAAGTTGATCGGTTGAACTGTAGTGCCTGTTTAACATACATGAAAAGTTCCCCTGTGTGAGGAACGGGAATAGAGCTTAAGTCTCTAAACTTTTTCAATTCATTCTCTATGGTAGTTCTTATAAGAAAGAGAGCTTGAGTATACGACAGCTTGTAGCGCACATAATGGCTCTCCACCGAGATGACTGTGTGTGCGTAACGTGCCCAGAGCTGACAGTGTGTCACTGATCACCAAGCATGTTCAATACTGAATGAGCTAGAGAAAACTCAGATGTATCATGCAGATAGAACAGAATAAAAGGACATGGTGAAGCCCATGATGCCGCTGCACAGATGTCTGCCACTGCCATTCCTCTGAGAAGAGCTGTGAAGGAGGACAAAGCTCTCATAGAGTGGGCATGAATACCCGTCGGGGAGTCTTCCCCCGCTGTGACATACAGTATGCCTGTGTGATAGCGTCACACAGCCAGTGGGCTAAAAGCTGTTTTGTCAGAGGCTTTCCCTGAGAATGTTCTCTGTAATGCACATCATGTGTTGTGCACTTTTATTGTAGGTCTATAAGCTACTGCCCGTTTCCCTGTTTTCTTTTCTAAGGTTAAATTGTTCTGTGGTCTTACAGAATACACTTAAGTAAAAGTCATCTCATTGATATTTCTTTTCTCTTGTCTTTATTTGCATATTTGGTATTGAGGTAATCCAGAAGTAATGGAAAGTAATCAAGTTACATTACTTTAATATTGTGATACTTGGATTAGGGTACTAACTACATTTATTAATAGGTAATTAATAATTGTATCGCAATACATTTGTAAAGTCACCTTCCCAACCCTGCATACATCATATCACAATAAATGCAGCAGTCTGTTCCAAGAATCAGGTTTACTGAGTTATCTGGAAAATAACTATGAGTATGTATTCTATGAGTTATACAGATTTTGTTTGCTACTTTATTTTAGTAATCTGTGCAGATATCCATGGCAGGTGTTAGAAGGCTTTTAGACATCTTTATAAAAAAGTTTTAAGTTTTAAGTCAACAAAAACTGGACCACTGACAACATTGTAATCGGAGGCTTAATTGTGCGGTTGGGTAGCCAATCTGTAAAAAATCATAGGCGATTTAATGAAAATGCTGTCAAAGCTGTCTTGATTCAGGGATTTTAAAGATGTGCTATGAATGGGTGCTATGGTACTATGTAGAGATTTGGGGTAATGGTGAAATGGGTATATGTCATATTCCTGAGCTTTATCATGTGTATGTTGATTTAATGTCATAATACTGACAAAACTTGCACCGGCAGCTACACAGTATGTGACAGCAGAGTGTGAAATACAAGCTTCTGTGACATTCATGCACACCTGGTTGCAGTGTTGGTGTGTGGATGTAAAGATGCAGACACTCACACACACACTGGCACTGTTATTATATGTACACCTGGGATAGTTAAATGCATTCCTTCATTATTAATGCATTTGACAGTGAAGCTGCAAGCTGCCCAGTAGTGTAGCGAGATTTCAGGCATGTCATTGCATTAGTAAGTGAACTGAAGTACACATTACATCACCTTGTTAATCAAGTGGTGCAGTAACTAAATATTATAACATTCATGAACCACAAAACTCATGAACTACAAATTTTCATGTTTGCTTTCCCACCAAACTTCAAGAACTGTGAAGATGAGGCAAATTAAGAGGAGGTGAAAGGAAAAGTGTGAAAAGTGTGTGAGGCACTGCAGTTACTGTGGTCTGTCAGTGATTTTAGTTGCTACAGTACTGTAGGATCATACTGTGCAGTATATGCATTGTTCTGCTAAACCTGAAATCTAGCAAGAGACATTTTTAATGTGGGGTTACCCCCTAAAGTTCAGACTCACCTGCTCTGAAGACACATTAGCCTCATTGCTTGATGACTGAATTGGATTGAGTGTCTTCATTTTCACATTTGCCCCCTGCTGGTTGTCAGTGTTTAAGGAGTGGCAGTTTTGATGAACAAAGTTCAGTAAAATATATTTTAAATATTAAACATTTACAATTGTAGTGAAATATTGTATTGGAGTTGCAGCACTTTAAGTAGTTTAGGTTGAAGTGCACTGAAATGTAACCACTGAATTTGAAATTTCAGTTTCAAGTTTAAGCTCTGCAGGCAGTGTTTTCATCTACGCAGAACTAACAGTTGAAGAGTAAGAGCTGAAAGCAGATGAAGCGTCTGCTGGTATCTTGGCCATGAAAGCAACTTAAATGTCAGTTGAAGAGAAAAATGAATGCAGTTGAAATTTCGGGTTGCGCTGGAAACGCTGGAGATAGTTGAAGCATGTAGTGATAGCAGTTGAAATGTCAGTTGAAGTGTAAGTACTAAAAGCAGTTAAACTCACAGTTGATGAGTAAGAAATAAAAGCAATTGAATTATCGTTGTAGATGAAATACTGGATATAGCTGAAGTGGGAGTATTGTAAGCAGTTGAAGTTTAAGTTGGTAGCCAAGCAGTGACAGCAGATGAAATTGAGGTTTAATAGCTGAAAGTAGTTGAACTGTCAGTTGGAAAATAGTAGTGAGTTGTAACAAACCAGAATTATCTAAATTCATTTCACCAGTTATTTCACCTTGTATACTTAAGGGTTAAATATCAGCCTCTGAGCGGCCACTGTGTAGTGAGAGAAAGCTGCCAGGTTAAATTAGCCCTTCAAGGCTATTTCTCCATATTGCCTGTGAAACCTAATAAAGGACATTCTGTGTAATTTTGAATTTCAATCTAAGTGTCTTTATGAGCTGGATGATGGAATAATATTGAAATTCTATATAGGGAAGCCTTTCATTAGATTTGGCCTTTCACATATCGACTAGACTGTTATGACCCATTTCCAAAACTTCTCCCTGCGCCTGCCTCCTCCCTATCACAATATGGAGAATGACTTTGATCATCTCCGAAATTCTCTCCCGGTGTCACTTTAGTTTTAGAAAACTCACATGGTCAGATAATTGATTCATTTGGTTTATGGGGCCATTAATTCTTCTCCACCACAGCCAGAGACTTTCTCTCTGACACACACACAAAAGTACACACAAAGTGAATCTTAGTTAAATCTCTGCTTGAATTAAATGTTACCCTCTTTCGCTCAAGGGACTTTCATTATCTTTTATTTATAAGCAGAACAACAACAATAATGATAATAGTGGAACAATCCAGGAACAGTGCATCTGAGGAGGATTTGAACAAAGCAAGGTCAATGGGATTTAGGGCCATGAAAATGAAATGATTTTATTTCCACAATGTTTGTCTCGACTTGTAACCCCCCCACCCCCCCACACACACACACACATACACACATACACTCACACACACGTGTGTATATTCACCCACATGCACACAAAATGCATTCAGGCACATAATGGTAAAGCAGGACCAGCATACAGATTAGAGCTTTGTGATGGACGATGCTGATGTTTTTGCAGTGGAGCTGAGATTGTGTACCGATATTCAATATTGAAGACTCAATATCTATATACAGTGTTTGCCTGTTCTCGTGTACACAAACACACCTGGTAGTGGTAGGTCAGGAAATTTCCCTAAAGTTCAGTTTAATTAACTAAACATTTTTAGTTATTTTTAATATTTCAACTTTCAGTGAGTTCAACATTCAGACAAGTGAACCAAAATATATCTGAACAACTCTGACTTTATTTTACCACATTAATTTAACAACATCATCTTTGTCAGAGTGCAGTTTCATCAGCCAAGATGATGGAAAACTTACAATACTATTGTGTCTATTAGACAAGCATGTGTAAAGTGCAACTTCCATTAACTGTAATCCTTATTACATGGACTGTAGACCTTGCTGGTAAAAGCTCTTACAAAAAGATAAAGCACCAGTAAGCTTTTAAATTGAAAGAAAATGAAACCCGTTGCTTTGATTCTATTAGGCAACACAAACATTAAAATAAATACACAATGAAACTGCAGTCACATGATCCGAGACAAGACAGAACACATTTTTTTTGTTCTCCCAAACAAGAATCCTTGTAAAGTAACTCAGTTGTAACTCTTTGTTGAATCGCTTGAAATCTTTTAACAAAATGCATCTGTACCATCCATTGAAAAGAGCACCACTAAGAAAAAAACAAAAGGAACAAAAGTACCAGCACCATTCATTATGAAAACAAAATGTACCAGAACTGTCCATAGCTGGCATAGCTGGGAGACAACCTGATTCTAAGATTGGAGCTGCAACAATTAGTTGATTAATCGATTAGTCGGTCAACAGAAAATGCCCACTATTTTGATAATCGATTAATTGTTTAGAGCAATCTTTTAAGAAAAATACTTAAATTCTCTGGTTCTAGCTTCTTAAATGTGAATATTTTCTGGTTTCTTTAGTCCTCTATAACAGTAAACTGAATATATGTGGCTTATGGACTGTTGGTCACAACAACTTGACAAGAGTAGATATTTGAGGACATCATCTTGCACTTTGGGAAACAGTTATATCTGATATTTTATCAGGTATCACTGCATCTCCACTTCCTACCACTATCACACCCTATGTTGGGTGTAATGTTCTTATCAGTAGCTGTGTTAATACGTCAGTCCTGTACTCACTTTGTTCCTAATCTTGCAACATCTTCTGGAGCTACATTTCACATCACATTAAATGCTCTCTATTACCCCAGGATGTCATCTCCTTTGATGTCCGGTATATTTTGAGAAAATAAGAAAAAAAATAGAAAACATCATCAAATTTCCTGAAATGTTTCTAGCACCTAGCAAATAATCTAGGCTGTTCTTGAGACAAAATGCGACTTCATATGATACTATACAGGTACATTTCAAGACAACGCAGTGTATATGAAAATGTTTAAACAACATTGCATATACATATTTACCTCTTGCAAAATCTCCAGATGTTTGGCTAGTTTCTGTCCAGAAACACTTCCCTGCTTCTGGAAAATAGATGTCAGCTGGGGTAAATGACTGTCCAACTGTGCCATATGTGCTGGAATTCAGTATTTATCTGTTATACACAGAAGAAAATGACAGACGACAAAGAGGACTGTGTTCAGTCATTGGTGTAAGGGTATTTTACTGTATCCCATTAAGGGATCTATTCTAACTTTGATCTCCTCATTAACCAAGATTTTCTTCAATAGCATAGGTATTAGTGTGCCTATGAGAAATCAATACTATATTTGTAGGCTGTGTGGTTGTTTAAACCATGCAATTTGTTTCTCTTTAAAGCTGGTCAGATGACTGCTGTAGGTGTAATGTGAAAGCAGCAGCAGGAAGCAGCTGTATTCATCAAACAAGCTCTGAAAAAGCCACTGCCTGTCCAGCAACACACAGCAGACAGACAAAATTACAGACTGGCTGCTGAACAAAGCGGAACATCTAGCACATAAAGAGCCAGACTTTTTTCTCAGGAGTTGGTGGAGATACAACTAGAGCTAAAAGGAGAGGGAATATTGGATTTCCTTTTATCGGATGGACACAAACACTACTTCAAACAAATGCTAACCTTACCCTATAACTGTTGAATGTGTACAGTAAATAAGCAATTGTTTGCTAACACATTCACCACATGAACTTTATATGTCAAACATTCTGCTCTTACTTATTACTTTCTTTGTGTAGATCAACCAAAAGCATTGAAATTGTAGTTCACATTTTGTGGTTTGTGTGGCCATTCTTCCTTTTAATATAATATATATTTAACTGACAGATTTGAACATTAAATTGCATTTTGTTGATCACAAATGAGAGGTACAATGAAATTTCAGTTTTATCTTGAAATTAGTGAGCTAATTGGAGTGCATCATGATGTAGAGTTCCCTGTAATAGAAACTGCTAAAGGTGCTGTGATTGTAAGACCTGAGGCCTTGGTGACAGGGCCAACACCTGGTAGGAAACAGTCCACAGCAGAGTACTGATGCCACTGATGATGACAGCACTTCATGCTCCACCTCACCTCAGAAAGAGGAAGGGGCGAGAGAACTACTGGATTTCCTTAAAGAAGCCGAAACAGCAAGCCAAAGAAGGCATGAGGAACGCCTCCAACAAATAAAGGCCTCTCAGGAGTCATTTGAACACATGATGCAAGCATTCCTTGACAAGCAGTGATACTGTGATGAAAAGAAATGTAAATTGTAATTCTGTTGTACAGTAAATAGATTTACTTAGAGTTTAGAGTTTATTTTCTTATATATTTAAAGTTTATTTATGTGGAATATCACAAATGGCAGTAAATGGTGGTAAATATAAGTGTTTACATAAATGAATTAAAATACAGTAATGTTTACAATGACATTTTGAAACTTTATTGGAAATACTTGAAAATGCAATATTCTTTTGCTGTTACAAAATAGGAATGTTAAGTTCATCTGTCATTTAAGAATAAACAACATAAAACAACAAAGAACAACAACAAGCCTTACTTTTTGATAATCAAAATAAATAAAAATGGGGTTTTAAGCATATATAGTTTAAACTATACAAAATACAACACACCTTTATTGTAGAGTCCATGTTGTTTCTACATTACGATTTAAAGCTTTGAACACACGTCAGAAGAACAATTTCCCAACTCAAGAAATAGGACCATCCGAGGAGCATGTGTATGCACTATTAGTTGTACATATTTTTTTCTAGTTATTTTTAATTGAGCAAAATTAACTTGTTTTAATAAGAAGACTTAAATTACACATTAATATCTAAGAAATAAGCTTAATGATGTAACATTTAATATGGGTCAAAATCTCTTTTTTCAGTGTGTGAGAAAACCACTCGTATGAACAGACTCTATCTTTAGTTGCATGTATTAGTGATTTTGTGGCATTCACCAGTGTTAGAGAGAAAATTTTCTGACGTGATGTGAGTTGAGGTGAACTGCATCTTGGGTGGATAAGGCATGAAAAAGAGAAATGTGTGTTTCGAACAGAATGCTATCAAAGGTTTCCCATTCTTTCTACATGCATTGTTGTTTAATGTTAGCATTTCAGTCAACCTCCTAGCCACCACATCATGCAGGTCCAGGACTGATTAGAACTGATTAGAACTGATTAGGACTGATTTGTGTAGAATCACATCAGGATAACGCATTAACTTTTTCATGCAACTTGCTTGCATGCAACTGAATTTCTTCACTGTTGTTCTGTGTATCAGGTCCTGCAAATTGAGTTGCTTTTATATTACACTATGTGAACATTTACCAACTTAGTTTATGCAAAAGGCAATCATAATTCTGATAGTATATCACACAACTGTCGGCTAGCATAAACAACATAGAAAAAATAAGTGAAGTTAAGAAACCTGAGAAAACACAGACTATCTATAAGGCTTATTTATATAAAACAGCATAATACTGTGGGTTTCTTGTCACCGGCAGTTTTTTTTAATCAACTGTAGTGGAATCAAACTGCTGGAGCCCGGCAGGTGTCGAGGGTAAGATTTCTGATAATTCTGGAGCACATATTAGTCATTTGTATCCTCAGTATAATCAGTCGTGTGCACAAGCTACTTAATTCTTTCCTCAAATGAATAATTCATGCCCTGAAATTAATAAATCATGACCTCAAATGACTGAATTCATTTTCTCAAATGAATATTGCTATCACATTTATTCCATTTGTCCTCTTGACACTGCGACACTGGATATTGTTTCAGCGCTTTTGGTCTACTCTTCGTAGGCCACCTTTGGTTGGGTAATCATAGGTTACTGGTATAATGTAATGCTTTTTTCTGGACTGAGATTAAGTGAATATTCTTTTTGCTCTTTGGCTGTTAACCCTTTGAACTCTCAGCTGTTTTTGTTTAGGTATCACTCTTTTTATTCATACCGTTGGCATACTCACAAGACATATCTCAGAAATGCCATTATTTGGCATGTCACTGGTACTATATTTTACATGTTGTAGGATAGTTTTCATTAAAGAATACAAAGAGGACTGTGAGTCAGTGTGCCAGGAATAGTGCTGTCAAATTATGGATTGATAGTTGAGCTTCAAAGTACATTTTTGACCTTGGAAACAGCAGATGACAAATCAATATATCCATTTAACAGCTTTTCTGGAGCTTTTGACATCATCATCATTAGCAGACAAAGCTTGCTAGTTGTCACAGGATTGTAGATATTGAAATTTCCATTTTTCTGAGCACCTCAAGGACTTGTCGTCCATTTTTGTTTCAAAATTTAGCTCATTCCTCAAATGGAGTTTGAGCTGCTTTTCATGATGTATGTCATTAATTTTGTTTTTAATTTTCTTATTTTCATTTGGAATGAGTATGTCTGCATGTCCTTTAATATGACTCTGAGTGAGGGTGCACGTTTTGCAAATTGCAATAATCAGGTTAGGCATGTGTTTGTTTGAAAAATCCAACATAATGTGGGAAAAAAATCTGCTGATAAATGTGATGTGATGTTATCATCATCATCAGAAAGACCGTCATATGAAATATGCACAACAGAAAATAAAATTAAACTTGAACAGGCTCATCAGTGGATTTGTACTCTTCTCTATGCGGTTGTAGTTTGAAAAAAAAAAAAAACAGAAGAGAAAAAGCTTAAAATCTGTCTTAGTGTGAATTACATCATTTGACAAAGCTCTGACTTTGCCCTGCCTTTATCTTCAGTCTGCTTTTTCACCTCAAAAAGGAATTGTGGACAAACAGTTTGGAGTGGAGAGCCTAAAGCCAGAAAAAGGCTGGCCTCTGCCAGTCAGAGCAACACATCTACTCCGAAGATGATTGTTCAACTTAAAGCGCCTCCAACTCTGCCCACACAGCCGTTTAGTACAAACTTTTCCAACAAAACTCATCCCACACTCATTTGCAGTGTGTTGTGTCGAGGTAAGAGGCAACGAGAGGAAAGTGCGCAGCAGCGTGGGTGCAGCTCCTCAGCAGCCATGAATTCATCTCGTGTGGAAGCCAGCATGCGTTCATAATAGCCTGGCTTCTGGGGACTGGAGATATCTGTACTGCGGTTTGTCCTTTATTTACAGAGGTTTCGCATTCAGCTGTAATATTGCAGAAGCAGTGCATTTGTTGTTTTTAAATTGTGAACTGTTACATCTTCACTCTTCGATTTTAAATTCAGATTAGGGGAGAGTAAATTGAGCCACCCACTGTATCTTAGTGATGTTAAACCGCAACACACTTTAACTATCACATGCAACACAGACCTCCGGCTCCAAGATACTGGCAGGGAGATGTCATCATTAAACATCAGGACACGATATAGTAGCAGAGGGGTGCAGGTTGAAGGTAATGGCTGCAGTAGATGATTAAGTCATGGGATGTATGTGTGGGTATAGTGAATGCTTATGTGCACTCTATTATAAAGTGTTCACAATGTGACCAGAAATTTAGGAAATTTCACACTGGAAGCTTTCAACCACATTTCACAGTCTTCATCAGTGTATGGAGTTTGCTCAGTGAGAGTAACGTGAGAGAATTCCATCTGCTGACGAAAACAGTGAGATGTGTTTGAAAGCTCTGAAAAAAGCTTGTAATCGGACCTTGAGTTGGGGATTATTTTGTTAAACTACTCTTTCCAAAGTCAGAAATGAGCTTTCACACTCAAGTCAAATAAAGTTTAAATGCATATATAACAATATGATAATATCATCTTATTATTGCATTATTTGACAGAGCCAGATGGTTTGTTTAACAGAACCATCTGAGAAGTCATCCTTGGAAACCGTTTGGAAAAGGGCAGGCACTTTCAAAAAATACTTCCCAGGTGATTGGATGAACCATCTGTTTATCAACGTCTATCACTGTTTTACCTTGAGAGGCAGCTGGATTTGCAAAATCATGCGAGAATCCTCATAGGATGCTGATTGGTCACACAAGCGCATAACCTGAAGCCTGACAAGATGGATTCTTGTGTGATCTTGTGGTTTTGCGAATCCAGCTGCCTCACGAGGTAATCATTGTATCCCTGCATGGCAAAGCGAGCCAAAGGACTGCTTTGCTTTAAGAAACTAATTCTCGTTTCACTTAGCTGCATTCTTTTCACTTAATTTGAAAGTCAATATCCTGAAATATGAGTGGGAGTATTTGTCTTAGTTCTGGTTTCTTTTTCTCTCAGAAATAATGTAAGCAAAAACACAGAGTAGAAAAGACAGCACAGTAAGAAAAGCAGCTCAGTCAATGGAGTAAACTGCATAGGAGTATATAAGATGAAATCACATCTGGTGGAAGGGGGCAGTAAAAAAAAAAGATTCATAAACTGTGTCTCTATTACATTTTTGCAGTATCTCATGATTGGATGATGTTTGTCTTTGACTGGAAATCTCTCACTAGCTTTTCACAACATGCTGAGAATCCATTTGTGCAGGAAGAAGATGGTTATATGCATGCAAGAAAAGTATGAATGGCCTTACAAACAGAAAATGATACAGCAATTAGATAAAAAAAACATCATTACTGACACATTTACAGGTTTGTAACAGCTGTGAGCATCAGCACCAGGTGTACAGATGGGAAAACAAATCCAGAAACGTGTCCAGATGTGCAGATATGCAGTGTAAGCTATTCACATTTCAGATTTACAGATGGAGGCAACACATCGGTAACCCTAACCCTGTCAGGAGAAAAACATTTATCTAGAAAAATCCAAATGGTAGGGGGTTACCACAATCATTAGAAATCAACAATATCAGAATCAAAATATCAAGATATTCTGATCCAATACCAACATGTAAAATATAGTGCTAAAAGTCCAGCATTTAAACATTTACATCAGTGTAAGTACAATTATCTTGTCAAAAGTAAAAGCACTTGTTATGCTGAATGTTTTACTCAAGCACTCAAATAAAGCACAAGTAGCTCAAAAAATGTACTTAAGTACATTCAGTACTTATACACTATAATATAGGCACATATATTTCTGTCCAACTGACTACCATTAATTATCACTCAGTACCACAATTTTCTAAAGAATGTAGATGCAGTACAATAGATAAATACATCTGTTTCCTGCTCAAACAAGCTGTGAGAGGAGGCAAAAAATGTGCAGCTGCTGTGTGAAGTACAATATGACATCGAGTTTAGAGTTTAGATTTATTTTCAGGTTCTAACATGACTACACATTTTGTATTATGCACTAGTCATTTGTATCCTCAAACTAGGAATTTTCAAGCAAAATTGATGCCCTGAAATGCTGCATGTACCTGCTGTGTAGCTGCAGGTTTAGAGTTGCACTTATTTTATTCTTTCTGCCGCTGGGAATCATCATTTGGAGATGATGAATATGGATTATATATGCAACATTTTTTTAGGGTAATCTGGCCAGTAGTAGTATCACCATCCTAAGGCAGAGTCACGGATAATAAGTAAATAGTCATCTAAGTACACTGAAGTAGTCACATCAACCATTGAAGTCATATATGTATCCCAATAAATGATAGTAGCCTATAGACTCATGTTGTAAGTTTTTCAAGTTTGTATGTACAGTATGCTGTCTTCAACTTAATAAAAAGTTAAGGTTAAGAAAAGAGTAAAAAGCCTGTGGTTATTGTTATTTATGCTTGGATCAGAGTTTGTCCTCTCGTCCTTCACAAACACATCATGTGGAGAGATGATAGAGGTGGGAGGTGCCAGGGGTGTGGTGGAAATGACATTATCTGGGTGGAAGTGTGATTTTTTTTTCTTTGCTTCTTTTTGCGTATGTGTGTGTGTGTGTGTGTGTGTGTGTGTGTGTGTGTGTGTGGGAGGTGAAGGCTGTTGTCATGTGTGGAAGGAGCATTTTGTTTTTCAATTTCTTCACGCTTGGTTGGACAGTCAGATGGGATTAATGCTTGGCGGCGTGCAGAGTGACGGGGTCAGTGGGACACAGGACGAGGTGTGAAATCACTTCTCTGTGGCCCAGTGACAGAGAGCTGAAACGGCTGGGTTTGGTAAACCAGAACTGATTATCATTATTTTATATTTGGATTAATTTTGGACTCCAACTTAGTTTGACTAACTTTTCAACACACATTTATGGATAATGATTTGTTGTTTTATTGTAGTTTTGACATAAGACAGCCATGTTTCCATCTATCTGAGAAAACCTGGAAAGCTTTAATGGAGCTTTCCAATTTGGAAATGTACTGGAAAATGAAAAATAAATATCTAAATAAAAATGTCCTTGAAAATGATGAGTTGTCATGACAAAATTTGTAAGTTTGAATGTACAGTGTAGTACAAAGTCAAGAGGTTGTGATTTGCAGCACAACAAGCTGTAAACAGAACTGTGTTCCCGAACATGCTCAGTGGTGTCTGCCTTACACGGAACTACTCTCCGGAGATTGAAAATGTGTTCACTGTTATTAGTCTTTGGCACCGTTTCTAAACAAACTAATGTGACCAAACTTTTTATAATGAAGGAATTTATCAGTGCAGTGGTGTGGCTCATTGATGTGTTTTAAATAGTTTTTTAGACAACAACAGAGGTCTACGGCACAGAGGAATAAGATATATCAACAATACGAAATGACAATAAGAAAAATATAGATAATCACTTGATTTCTTTAAGATTTAAACTGTTTCCTTTTAGGTTACTAGCCTTGAGGTGGGTGTGTTATAAGGTATAAAGTGGTTGGAAGTGGTTTTGTTTAAAGCACTATGAGATGACTAATTATTTTCTCTGCTAATTTTAATGTTTAATTGTTACCAGTGTTGTAGTTGATGCCTACAGGTTGTATCAAAGATTTTATCTTAATTTAGGACCCTTCAGAATTACCTTTTGACATCTGTATTATAATACATGGTACACTGGTGTAAAATTGTAGGACTGCACAAAAAGAATAAAAAACAATATTATTATAATAGAAAAGAACTTGCACACTGGAATCACAACTCCCTTAAGTTAGTCTGACAAAGGGCTGCCCTGGTGGCTTAGGGGTTAAGTCATTCTACATCTCTCTTCACTAAATCTGTGTCTCTGCTGTCAGCTGTCAAATAAAAGCACACAGACACACACACACACACGCACACACACACACACACATATATATATATATATATATATATATATATATATAGGTTTATATATAAGGTTTGGCTGAGGAAGACAAGTCAAAGAAGCGTTAATAAAAACTTGCAGTAAGCTGTTAACACAACATTGACATAATATCACCTACAAAGTTAGTGAACATTTCAGCACACACTGAGAAAAATATCTGTCTCTTTAACTGCTAAATGCTCCACTATGTTCACCCAATAGTTGCTATTTTTTTCTATCTGCTGGGCAGGTAGTGTACAGTGGGTTTATCCAAGAGGTTGATGACAGCACAACCAAAAAACTGAGCTGAAAGATGCTCTATATGAGTGGCCCCTTTCACATTTGATCCATTGTTAATATTGATTAGTTAAGCTTAGAGATGTTAGGGTTAGTATAGGCTTGGTTGGTATTTTTACTACAGTGGGATTCAGAAGAACACATCACTGAACCTCCCTGTTGTTGTCTAGCTTATGAGCAAAGCTGAATCTTTTTGGACAAGTTACGATATTATTTTGTTTTCAGGATTGATTTTTTTCACTGCAACTTTTCCCTTTCTGTGATTTTCACTTTATTCAGTTTATTTCCAGTTTATCAGATACAGTATACCCCAACGTTGTGAAGCTGTAGCGTGTGTTTTAGTCTAACTGTGTGTGACATGCTTGAGATCCTGTCTTAGATAAATACTGAATGAAGAGTGGGATATGGACATTTTGTGCCTGAGCATATTTAAGCATGTGCATAGTGTCCTTTATTGTGCGTGTGTGTGTGTGTTTATGTGTGTGGCTTTGGACAGCTGTGAAATGGACTGTGACAGTGGCTTCAACCATAGTTACTGACTGCCCATGGCAAGCCAGGAGCCCTAGTGGCCTTCTGTCAACACACTATCTCTTCCTCTCTATCTGTCTCTGTCATGTTGTCTCTCACTGTCCACACACACACACACACACGCACACACATACACACATACACACACACACAGTCGTGTTTCCATCACTTCAGAGGACATTACTTTGACTTACATTCATTTCCTGGAGACTTGCTTTTTGTCTCTGAGGCGAGGCCCCACAACATGACTGTGTAAAGAGAGTCATGTCCCCATAACATGAGGAATACCTGGACCACACACACACACACACACACACACACACATATATATATATATATACTGTATAGAGTTTTACTATATCCAATTAAGGCTGAGTGCCATTTCAGCTTCTACAGACTGCATTTTTCCACCCACATCGGTCACAAAGCGGAATGGATGGCTCGTGTGTTCAAGGTGAGAGGAGTCAGCACCCGTGGGAGCCTATATCCAGCACCCACATCCACAGGGGGTTATATTTCCTCCCTAAACACAATAAATCATTCATTTCCTGTGCTCTTATTTTCCATATTCACCATTTTCACACATTTTCTCTATTTCATTTAGAGGGATTTCATAATATTTTTTCACCTGTCAACTGTCATTCATTTATTTCTGCTTTTTAGCTTGTTAGACCTATTACAATTGTTAGTTATGCAATTTATATTTATTCTTTATTTATTCTTTTTTTTTTTTTTATCCTGGTTTTCTTTGCTGTTTCCTATTGTTTCAAACCACAGAAATCCAGTTTCCCTCTGGGATTTCATCCAAAATATTAAATAAATAAATAAAATCTCAGCAACTCAAGGAAAAAAAAATGCCAATTAGGATTCCTTTGCCATATGTTAGTCATTAGAATTAATGGGGCTTTAGGTGTGGAAACAGTGCAGTTCTGATTGGTTCATGAGCAGTTCATGAATAATTTCCAATCACATGCAGAATGTTAACGGGGACTGATCCCCAAAGCCGTGTGATTTTTTTTTTTTTTTTTTTGCCTCGCAGGGGGTGCGTTGTTATTTTTCTGACACTTGTGTAGCACGATCAGGCCTTATTATGGCCGGCAGGCACATTTCCCCAGCTCCTCTCTCATGTGTTGATGATGGAGCACAGTAATTGGCCGTGCTGACTGACAACCAACGTCTCGGAGGAGATAATGAGGCAGCCATTTTGAGCGTAATGCTGACAGACACTTTTAGCAGTTAACACAATTAACTGCTGCACCGGGCAGATCACTCGCTAAATTTATTAGCAGGCTGATTCCAGATTACACATTCATGAATATTAATCACCAACTGATTACTGGTTGGAAAATTAAAGACATGGAGAGAATGTTGGAAAATTTTTGGTGCATTTATGTCTTTTTGTGGCATTCCAAAGCTGAGCAGTGAAGCATCAGATAAGCTAAAGATAAGGAAATAAAAAAAAGAAAACACATCCTTTTTTATGGTGTCAGATTATTATGACATGCACTCACACAATGCTGGGTCTTAATGGATTCAGGAACAAAGCATTCAGACATATGTCCTGTAATAGGGTAAGGTAATGGGATGACTCTGGGTAACCTTGTTCAGGGAGCTTAATGCACCTGCACATCACCACAGTACATCCTCTGCTGCACCTCTCTCCATTTGGCAGAGCTGTCTCTGTCTTCCTCCCTCCTTTATTATCTCTGTCCTCAGTCCTCAGTGTAACCGGAGAACTTTTAATGGTGATTTTTCAATGATTGATTGAATTTGTGTGCACATCATTATTTGTGATTATTGCAGAGGGTGCGTTCCCCCCATGGGACAACCAGTTACCAGGCAGATGAGCTCCCACAGCCTTTGTCAGTTCAAGCACTGTCTGGATTAATGGTACGTTACATGATACAAACAAAACTTCTCTCTCCAAAATGTGGACTTTTAACTGGTTGGCAGTGTATATTTAGCATTATACCATGGTCTGGGTGAATACTCTTTTCTGATTGGCTGGCAGGTGTGCATTAAAACCATTTAATGCACACATGGTTCGGCTCAAGTTTAATCACCGTTCAAAATTAATCCGCTACCCAACCTGTAACCATAGCAACATTAAAGAGCACAGCTGTCAAAGCTTACTCGTTATGAAGTTTTGAAGAATGGGACGCAGCAGAGGAAAAAGAGATGGAGAAGAAAAGAAAGAAACCAAATGAAATATGGCACAAGGAACTGACACCTGAAGAGCTTAAAATGATAGAGGAAGAGAAGGATGAGATTAATACAAAAATGGGCAGTTACGTGAATTTTAGTTCAGGCTGGCAGCAAGTACAGTGTGGCAAGTTGTCATGACAATGGTAACTTCTTGCTTCATAACCTTTTGATTTTGATTGCAAAACTTTCACCAAAAATTTGTGAATGCTTTTATTTTATATAGTTGCCAAATGTAAGTTGGATAATCAACTTGTAGTGCGTTAAATGGTTTTAAGGCACTTCGAAGGCAACTATGATGGACTAAATTGAGGGTGAATACCATTGATAAAGTGTCTTTCATTTGTTCTGTCAATATTTAGCGTGTGTATCATTCACAAAAAACCTGCTGCGCGTCGTTTGTGTTCATGTCGACAGGAACAGTGAACACAACAGCTGTAAGTGCGGTGCCAAAGCTTTGGGTCCATCCTGTAGGTCCCGGGGGCTGCTACTGCTACTAATACACACTTTCCCTGTAGTTTTTGCCCTTAATATCTTGAGATCATTTTAACCCAAAACATGATCTTTCCCTAACCCTAACCAGGTAGTTTTGGTGTCTAAACCTAATCAGACCTTAAACACAGCGTTGTCACATCATAAAACATCATTACTTTTTAACAAGTATGTCTAAATACAAAATATTAAGAGCAAAAGACGACAGAGGTAGCCTAAACATAAATCAGACACTGATAATGTTTATTACCTCACAAAACAGACTTTTTATATCTTACTGAGGTATTCTGCTAAATTCGGCGCAATGTTTCACTCAGTAGAATTCTGATTTAATAAATCAGCAGTTATAAAAATGAGTAAACTGCATCATTAAGTCTATTCACTTTATATGGAGCAAAAATTAATACCAAATTATGTTAAATGTTGGCAGAATTAATTAGTGTCTGTTTATGAGAAATCATAAATGATCTTTAAGAAGTAGATGTTTACCGGTAAGCTTGGCTCTGTTAAATTTAACAATATGTTAACATAGGTTTTCCTCCGACAGCAGGAAACAGTTGAAGACTTTATCTGATGATGTTTGAACTACATATTTAAACTACTACTGATAAAATGTTTACTGTTACGTACGTTTTGAATTCAGGAATTTTACCTTAATAAAGTTGTTTCACAACATGACACTTAATGTCACAAATTGAACTGGCTGACGGGACACTAATCTTTGCTTAGCATGATACTAACAACATATCAGTACAATGGGAAATCCCATAGAAAATGGCAAAGCTAGCAGAGTTAGCGTTACACTATTTAACTTAAAACAATTACTAGACATGTACAAAACAGTTTTTATGAACACATAATAACTTTTAAGATGTAACAGAAGCATTACCAAATAAACATAACAACATAATGACAAGGGAGCTTTGAATTAAGACATGATGAACATAAAGTGCCACACACAACTACAGTATGTGTGGTGCTAAGCTACAAGAAATAGAGATTCAATGTATCTGTGGTTTGCAGAAATGTGCAATGCCAACATTTATACTGGGGACTGGGCTGCCATCCTATATACTTTATTATAGGATAGTAAGTACACAGTAATAATAGCAAGCCCGAATGTGTCTGACAAAGTCAAAAAAAAAAAAAAGGATTAAAATCTTATATGAGTTTGAATTCACTACTGATAGGATTGACTGACTCTGTCCTGTACTGATCACTCCAAATGGTGAGATGGCAGTCAGGCTAAAAATAATGACAAGCAGGCGATAAAGGAAGTGCTGCCACACTGAGGTAAGCTAACATTAGCCAAGATTAACTGTCCATTCAGGTAAACAGAAAGAGGGAGGACAATGTTCTCTCATCTGAGATTCCTGTTGCTTTTGTGCAACTTCCATCACAGATTGTCAGCATCTCTCAGGAGAGAGAACCCACTCTTCATATCCGTCAATTATTTACTTTGTAAATACACCTGGCTGTCTCTTCTGACCTTTGAGAGAGTTTGAGGCTTTTCAGTCAATTAAGAGCCATTTTTGAAGCAGATGCTGTGCTGCTGACCTTGTTCACTTCTCACTGAAAAATCTGCCACGATTCCAATTTGCTGCATAAACAAACCAAAGACTGTATGGAAAAAAGCTGCTTAAAGACAACAATTATGGAATGCAAGCCTCTAAAGACAAAAGTTATTTTTACACAAAGGCAAAAACACCTTTGGGAGAAATTTGCTGTCATAAGAAATCTGACAAACTCGAGAATAACAATGAAATCAGGGTTTGCCTAATGAGACGAAGAACAGGAGGAAGGCTGGGGGAAGAAAACAGAGTAATCTTTCTTGCCAATTCATGTTCTGTCCAGGAAAAATGAGATTCGCTCTTGCCATATGTCCATCTCCTACAATTAACCACTCATGTCAGAAAAGGTTTCCTCAAGCGTGGAAATAACAAGAAATAGAGAGGTGGAAATGGTATGTTTCTCTTCTCCATTTGGCAGCTTCCTCTCAGCAGGCACTAAGTGATCTTCTCTCCCTGCACTGATTCCATCAGGATTAGTGGGGAAATGGCAGAAATCAATGCACTGAGGAGTTGGCCTGTATGTCCAGGACACCTGGATACGGAGGAAAAGAACCAATGCAGTGAGGCGGGGGTATTAGTTGTAATCTTTGGACGCAGTCAGCACCAGTCTCTCCCTAACCCTTCTCTGCTTTCAAATCCTCACCTGGAGTAAAAATGCACAACAGTGTTGTCCACTAGCTGCCAGACACACACTGTAGATGAGCACACGTTAATCTAGGGGGAGTTATTGACACAGGATGTGTACTTAATGGAGACCTTATGTAATTAATGAATTACATGCGAACCTCTCTGTGTTCTGTGGGATGCATTTAACACAAGAACATGAAATTCACGTAAATCAGCAATGGCCCAGATACAACTGCGTGAGGCCAAGGCTTTCCAATTTAAATTAAAAGCTTCATCTATTCATTACATTACTGCTTCCATTTTTCATAACAACATGGGTCGATGCATGCAGGATTAGTATCAACAGCAGTTTACAAAATCATTGTAGCCTCACAGTTATTTTATTAACTATCCTAAATACCTTCAGTTATTAGCACATGCAGAAATAGAAAATGTGACATTGTGGTTTTAGGGGCAGTTGAGGTTGGAACAGGTTGACCAAGAACAGGGTGCAGTGCCACTTGATGAAAAACATCTAATCTTCTGCATGTTATCACGGAAGAAGGGAGCAACATCTAAATTTTAGCCTTTTAACAAATGGTAACCTGGTATTACAAGCATTTTTGCACGTTCAAGAAAATAAGAAAATCCTTTGATTCTCACCTTAAATCCCAGGAAAATCGGTTGCCACAGTTTTGTCCGGTGCCAATGCAGGAAAGAGTGTGTCCTTTATGTACTTACTTACTTAATCCTCTTTATCCAAAAAAAAGGTCATTTTTCATCCACCAGATTTTCTTTTGCCTGGAGAGATCCGTCTTTACTTTAGTTCAGTGATGATGTTCTTGCTTTTGGTTTTCTGTACAAATCCAAGGTTTCAACCTGGACCCTATTTTCCCATTGACTAATGTGGACACATTTTTTGGAATTGGTCCAGTATTGAACGAGATCGCTTCAGCTGGCAACTACGAAATGGGTTGCAATGTAATCTGACGGGGCAATTGCGCCTCAGATTGTTATAATAAGTGTCTGACAACGAAAGTGAACACAGGAAGTAGCCGCCTGTAGCAGCATTATGGCTAACTGCATAGGGAACTGCATCCGGGGCAGTTTGCACGTTGGTTTGTTTACATCTGAGGCTGTGGATAGCTCAGTGTCTGTTCATGCTAGAGAAGTAGTAACTTAGTAGATGAAATAAAATGGTAATGTCTGCAAGTTTCCAAATTGCAAGGATAAAGTGACAATAGAGACTTACATACTGTCATTCTTCGCAGTTATGTGTTCGTAATCACATTTTTCTTACAGCGTGGAGCTGAGCGGTTGATCCAGCCAGCCTTGCTGTTTCATCATCCCATTGATTTTGTGGAGGTGAAACAGTCTCCAGGACAATAATATTAATAAACGCTGTAAATCCATGTGTAGTAGTTACACAGCTGGGATTAGTCTCATTCCTGGACACTTCTAGATTTTCCGAGTTTGGCAGCATCAGGTCCCACTCTGCAGAAAAGGTTTCCTCTTCACTCGGCAGAAGAGGAGGGCAGTGACTGCAGGAATACCAGCAGTTTCTCTGAGGTAACTGTTACTGTACGTTGACTTTCTGACAGTCTTGTTGCCTTTCTGCCTTCATTCTTTGTTTTTCCTCTTTCAGTTGTTTTAGCTCCTCTCTGTGTACTTCGGCTCAAATAAATACGCTTGGCCAGTCAAAGTAAAATGACCTCATAATAGTCCATGGGATAATCTGTCATTGCACTTTGTTTTTTTAGTTTCCTTACAGTCTAGCCACAGTGAAAGTCAGCCTCATACATGTAAACAAAGTGGCATGTGTGGATGATTTTGTTAGCCGTCAAACTGCCCCGGAGGTTCCTTCTGCAGTTAGCCATAATCGTGCTACTGGTGGCTAGTTTCTGTGTTTACTTTTGTTGTATATTGTACACTTACAATAACAATCTGAGCCTGTCAGTGGCAAAAACAAGCACTTTTAGTGGTCATACTTTGACAGGTGCAATTACCCTCAAGGATTACATTGCAGCCTGTTTCACTGCTGCCGGCTGAAGCGATCTTGCTCAATACTGGACCAATTCCAAAACATTTTGTCCCCATTAGTCACTTTGACCCCAAATGATGGGAAAATAGGATCCAGGCTGAAAAATACTTGAATTAGTCTTTAAGCCACATTTGGCTGCATCATCTCAGTAGACCTATCCTCATAAGGTTGCTGGTTGACAAAGTGCTTACTTGCTACGAAGTTTCAGCATGTATATAAGACACTTTTGCAGTTGTTGAAATGCATATTTCCCACCTTGATTGAGCTAAGCTAGCAGTTTCTCCCTACTTCCAGTTTTTGTACAAAGTTAGCCTAAACACATCTAAAGACTGACTATCAGACTATCTCTGTACAGGACACACAGAGATGGAACCAATATCAAATTTGATTCTGGGTAGGATGTCAAACACACATATTTCCTTTAACCAGTGAAGCTAAGCTAACAGAGGAAAATGAATACCCTTTATTTAGATTTATATTTTAAATTTTACTTTTTCTAAGTCCTAGCAAGGCTGGCTATTTGATCATCAATGCACTTGCAGGACGACTTAAATGAGCAAAGCATTGTGGAAAATATGACATTACCTCATTTTCTTTGTTATCTGTGGCTATTATTGATTTGATTCTCATAAAAGACCTAAAAGGGGACATATTTCCAGGTCCATATTTTATTCTGGGGCTCTACCGGCTCTGGAGGCTACGAAAATAAATGATTTAAATTTTATTTTTCTTTGCTTTCTTGTCTTTCTTTATTTGCTCCAAACGGTAACTTCTCAAATACATTCATACATGTTAAGAGTTTGGATCAGATCTGGAATATGAGAGTGCACAATGCAAACAATCACAGCAACAAAGATTAAGGGATGGATGGAGGTTTATTTACTTGCATGATGAGCTGATGTCATCTCATCAGGATCATTAAAAAAACATTGCAAACGAAGAGTTCAGGGCAGCTGAAACCTAGGCTTTACGCAGGGAGAATTTGTACTTATGTTCACCTCAAGTTTTGAAACTTTGACCACGTTTAACATCCGACATCATAACAGTATATAAATGGCAGATAATTACAAAAAGCACACGTCCCCTTTAAGATCCTGCATGTATCGATGCCATTGAAAAATAAATTAACTATTAACTATTTCAGTTATATAGTACTTATACTTTGTGAGTTTAGACTATTTGCACTATTTGCAGCCAGAGCACGAGCATAATGGAAACTTAAAGATAGAAGTAGATTTCTCGGTCCAGCACCCTTTTGTGAGTCTGCCTATTCAGCACACAGCTTCTTAGCCATTAGCCAGGTGTGTGATTGAGGTTAGCGCTCTAGCAGTCATGCTAGTCCTCACTTTCATTTCCTCCTTTACCTTTGCACTCCCCCATACTGCTGCTTTCAGCAGAAATTAGCTGTATTAAGGCAGTGACTAATCACTTCACGTTTTCTCTTCCACTGCATTTGCTGGCCGGGCCGTGGCTGTCTGGATCCATAGGTAATGCAAGCCTTATACGAAAGCCAGACCACCTCAATCAATAGCCGCCCCTGGGCAAGGACGGAGATTGAGGAGAGGGGAAGGAGAACAGGATGCCGCCTAATTCAATGAAATAGACATTACCCAGTGCTCGCAACGCGCCAGGGCATGAGTAATCATAGACAAATTCATTTTAGAGCCCAGGAGCCCAGTATTGCTTTCAATTAAGGGCAGAGTTTAGAGTGAGTGGGGTGCATATAGTGGGAGCTAGTGGGAGTGGGAAGGGGAAGGAGGCAGACACAGAGAAGGAGAGATTCACAGACAGCTCAGATCAGTTTCTGTTGACATTGCCAATTTGTAGCCGGGGTCCTCTTCAGGCACTTAGTACAGCTGGTGTAGTCGGTGTAATGCTTAACTAACCAGTTCACTATGAAATGCAGACAATCATCCATCCGCTGGCTGTTGTTGTTTTCCAACTAATGGAAAATAAGTATATTACAGGATGCTGTTGATGGAGTGCTGGCAAAAAAACAAATGTTGTAATGAAATAAAATATGGAAGAAAGTTTTGAATCCAAACTGCACAGTGCTGCTCAAAACTGACAAGACTGTTGAAAGGTTAAATAAAGACAAATTGTTTCACCATAGATGTGCAGTACTTTACTTTGAAGATATATTTTAATGTAATAACTAGCATCACAGTCCTCAAACCAAACTAATAAAAAACAATCTACTGCATTTTTATGGAGAAATGAACCTCCATACCACTGTGTGCCTATTTGAAAATGCTGGTGTTTGTACTTCAGGCAGAAAGAAAAAAATTTCCTGAAGAAACTCTGATTGCTGTGAGCTGTTGAGCATGATCTTTTTTCTCCAGCCCTTTGAAATTAGTTTAACACTGTGAGTCGATGAAAACCGACTTCAATGTATTTTCTAACTGAAAGGTTATGAAAGCTTTTATTATGAGCTGAAGTATGTTTGAAAGAAAATGGAAGGAGTCTGTGCTGTACATAATGGCTGTGTTACAGATGCAATGGCAGTGAATGATTTATAGGCATTTTATAACTCATGCAGAGCAAAAGTTATCCTTTTGAGCTTATGAATGAGTGCCATACTGAGTGGTTAGAAACTGAGCTGTATAAAATGTGTATAAAATGGTAGAGATGATTTCAGTCTTGTTGGATTTCAAAGTGTAATTTCTATCTCTGTGATCTTACGTTGTCAATGTATCTCTAGATAATGTAAATTCTCAAATAAAGCAGGTATTTAAATCATTAATCACAGGTCTCAAAACCTGGCAGGGAAGAATTATGCTAATTATTTAATTAGCAAAATATATTAGTGATTAGCATATTATTAGTATAGTAGGTAATTTAACAAGGTAAATTGAACATAATCTACTGTAAATTTACTCAACATTACAGTGTATTTCCATCAGTACAATAACATACACTATAACTACTATTCCGTGTGCACAGTTTTAATACTGATAATATTAGCTATTTTTCAACTTCAAGCTATTCTTGAAATTTTTGGTGTATTTTTTGGGCAGAAGGATGACTGCCTGACTCAAACCAGGGCTGCTGCATACATGGTCAGGATGTAATTGCATCTGAAACTACCAATGCCACCAGAATGCCCTGAAATGTGGCATTTTCTGTACCTGTGTCACAATAAAGGCTTTCTTTTTAAGGGATTATTATCATTTGAAGTGTTTTATTGTGAAAAAAGATAGAGGAAGTGTTGAGTTTGTATCAATGGTAAATGGAAACAGAACAGAAAAAAGTTCAAAATAAAAAAAGTGTATCTCTAATAATAGCCTGTCTAAAATAAAGGCCTATCAGTCTTCGGTTGAGGTAACCTGTGACCCCAGCAATTACTAGAAAATTAATAGAATTTTAAGTTTCAATGGGGACAGAGAGAATAGAAAAAAGGTCTCGAGATTGGGCTCCAGTAATAGAGCCCTGGTTTCTACTGTACTAAATGTGCAATAGGAGCTACTTTTTGGTATGCTTTGACAAAAAAAAGTTTATCATATAGTAAAATCCTGTTCACTTCTCAACAAAATCCAAATATATCATTCCATGTTTGATTCACGTTTAATATGAATTTGCATACACTGAATACAAATATTTTAATTGATACAACATGTAAGTCTGTAGACCAAACAATATAATTATGATGAATTTCTCATTTGAATATATGTGTCTTGCAGCTGTCAGCATGATAGTTACTGGGTGTTTTAGGTGCTGGTGGGTTAATCATCTCTGCCAAAGATACATATTTACATACACCCATATACATATGACACTTACTCTCACATACTGTATATATATAAAAAAAATCCTCTTTCTGTCACTGTTTCCATGGCATTGACCTCATCTGCCCTTTTTTCCATCTCCCTATATATATTTATCCAGCACTCATTTTGATGCTCTTTCTTTTTATCATTTTCCTCTCTTGCCCTCAAAGATTTAGTGATTTTCCATAGCTGTGTGTTTCATCTTATCACATCCTATACATCCAAAAAGAGGTTAAAGTTTCATAAAAACATGTGGGCATGTGGCCATTAAGACTTTCAGGAATGCAATCACCCAGTTGTTGTAATGCACACATATTTAAGGATTTTATAAACTTGGACTGATATTCATGATGTTTCAGTGAGAGAATAAAAGTGAGTGGGATGTAAGAGATGGCATTCATGCATGCATCCCTATGAAAATGCAATATAAACAAGAACACACTCAGAGAGGCATATACCTCCACCAGCGCTGGACAATTCTCCAGCAGTGCTTTTGTTTATCAGTAAATAAAACAGTTATGGAGGCTGCATCTTCTCAAATTGCTTTTGAATTTGATTTCCTGACAAAAAGGCATTTGAATGCATTTTTGTTCAGCTGCCAGTGTGGAAGTCTCAAATGCCAGACTCTCCCCTCTCCCACCAGCTCCAGAATGCGGTTTTGGAGCCACTGTTGTGGCTAAAAACGTGCTGATGTATCTACAGATCACTGCAATGTAATCAACTGAACATTTTGTAACTTCCTTCCAATATCATTACTCAGAAGAAATCACAGATACTGGTATGCATTGTTTGTTAAATTTAGCAATTGTTATGACCAGTGATGTATGAGATATGGCCTTGAGTGGTCAACGTGAGGAAACACAACCATTTTTCAAAAAAAAAAAAAGGACATATTTCCATATAAGACTCAACATAATCTTTTCCAGAGATTGTCCTCCCAAGAAAACAACAGAACTGATGTTTCAGCAAGTACCCCAACATTCATTTATGTTCAAGTGACAGTGCCCTCTAGTGGCTGTAGTAATGATGACAGAAACAAAGGAGAAAATCAGGTGAAGTTATTGTAGAGTGACAAAGTCCATGTAGGGAGGAGGTCGGGGTGGATCAGTGAGTCAACAAAACATCAGACCGAGATCCCTGTATACTTCCTGTTTCCAGTATTCTTAGCTTTGCTAACAGTGAATTTGAAAGATGTTGCTTGTAGTGTTACTGTGTTTTAGACTCTTTCAGCTCATTGTTTTGGTTTTATGGCCAAAAACTTAATTGATGGTTCAGTCTGAGCAATCTCATTAACCTGGTTTAAAGCAGCAGCAGGTGTGTTCAGTGAAAAAGCTCTGATAGACCTACTGTAGACTACCTGCCCAGCAGACACACAAAGTTAAAGACTAGTTGGTGAACATAGTGGCGCGTTTAGCAACTGAAGAGCTAGATATATTTCTCAGGAGTTGGTGGAGACCAAAACAGAGCTGAAAGAGACTGGACTGGACTTCACAACTGTTACTTTGTGTCTGCTGGATTTGTGAATAGAGAACCGTCTGCATCACGTTTGCCACAACATCTTTATAAGGTGTTAGACTGCTTGTTCCTCTCAATCCCAAAGTGGTCAAAAAAAACTAAATTAAAAGATTAAAAAGATGCTAAAGCGTAAAGAGATGTCTGTTTGTGAGCATATCTGCTTGATTGACATGTGTCGCAGCTTATCACACGTTGTGGTTTTTGCCACTTGCTTGTCCCCCTTCAGCCCAACCAACACTCCCATCAACTTTGCTCAAATTACGCTATTTCTGCCTCCAGGCAGTGAGATTCATAGAACCGGTCAAAAGTTTGGACACACTTTCTCATTCAAGGGAATAGGAAGGTGTGTCCAAACTTTTGACTGGTACTGTATACCCAAACTACAGGCTTCAAAATACGCCTTTAGAAACCTACAAGTCAGGTATGGATGCTGTGTCTGTGTTCAAGAACATAGAAATCATTTTTATTTAGAAACAAGCTGTATATGATTAGTTATATCTTGACTACAGAAACGGTAGGTGCAAAGGTAACCCTCTACTTGCATGCGCTCAATGTTACAGATAAATTGAGTGCTGACCCCTCCTTTATTCAAATTCATTGGCAGAAAGCTAATGGAGTGTAGCACTGAGGTTAGTACTCTCACACTTTCATGACTTCTCTCTAAAACTCTAAAAAAGCTCTAAAAAAGCAGAACTGAGAAAAACTTGACTTTTTAAACTCATGTGATACAGAGATTAACTATCATAAATGATGCATTCATCTTCCCAATGGTCTGACATAAACAAGCCAAATGACATTAGTCATGCATGCAGACCTCCTGTGTCTCTTATACCATATCAGACAACTTCTGAGATAGCTTTGCACCTATTTAGTGCTTTTGCTCAGGGTGTGATTCATGCATGGTGAAAAGCCAAAGAAGCAGAGAAAAGCACAGCATCAGTGTTCCAAACAGACCTCAACAGAACATGCGTCATAGTACATTAAAAACAAAAACAGAGCAGCTAATAAATGGACCTGGTAAGATTGTTTCATCAACTGCTGCTTCCAAGATCAAGAATGATGTTTGAACCTTGAGCTTCTTCTTTGGTTCTAACAGTCAAATGTGGTGAGATTAGTAGTATTTGCTGTTCTAGTGATTTAGTATTGTATGTCACATTTTCTCAAAAATTGAAGCAGCAGAAGCCTTGGTATTCTGTATGTGATCCCAAGCATAGGTCAATCTCCAAAATGGATCCTACAGTTTCCACAATGCAACCAATTGCATCTTTTTTTATTATTATTTTAACACACATTTTTCTTATAAATGTGTTGTCTCCAAGACCAAGCTGAGATAACCCTGATGACATCACTGTTATTTTCTTGTTATTGTTATTGTTATTGTTGTTATTTTCTCAGACTGTCAAAATTAAAACACGTTGCAAAACTCTTCTCCAGTAAACCACTGATACAATAGTTAGAGAAATATTGATGACCATAAATCCAGAACATCAATATTTCATCAATATTTCTCTCTCTCTCTCTCTCTCTCTATATATATATATATATATATATATATATATATATATATATATATATATAGCTTCTCTCTATATATTCTCTCTATAATTATTGTATCATATAAGGGTAATGATATTTTGTATATAGTCATTTTGAAAAAGGTGTTGATTATGATGATTCGTATATATGGTATTTATAGAGATGTATCTGTCATCTGTCATGATCAATCAGCTAAATGTATATTAGGTAAACAGAAGTGGCCTCAGACACCCTGATGAAGGCAAGAGAGCTGAAATCGTTTCGTGAATAAAACAGTGTACTTCAGAAGAGTTGTGTAATGTGTTTTCATTTTGATGGACCGGCATTTGAAGCTCACACTGGTCTGCACCTCGCTGTGTGTGCATTCTCAAAGGAGAAAATTATTTTCTCAGACTGAAGAGAGCTCCTCCAGAGCCACAGAAAACATTATACAAGTTTCCACAGGCAGAGTATCACTCCTGAATGAACCTTTATGGATAAAATCAGTGGAGTGCCCCTTTAAACAAGCTTTAAAAACATCACAGCAAGAGCAGTGTTAAACAACCAAACAACCACCAGATCTGGGCAGAAGTGAAATCGCAGTTATCCACAGTTCACAGTTTAAAGTAAAGCAGAGAGTAGTTACCTGCAACCATTTCAGTGGCCTATACACAGTTCAGAACCACGACAGCGGTATTTGAGGAAAGATGACTGCTGTTTTCAAGAATCAACTTGAGCTATTTTTCAATGTATTCCAGTAAATGACGCCTCGCCTCGCCTGATTTTCAGTTACATCACAATGAAAACTGCTTTTAACAGCTCACGTCTTATCCTCCACATCGCAGAGCTCAACTAGTTTTCACTGACAGGAGAAATATAGGTCTGTGCTGCTCACAACGCTGCTTGAATGGGAAACGGCACCGAAGCAAACCCACTCTGAGCCAAACACAAAGGACAATATCTGAATGCAGGGCTGAATGTAGAGCGATTAATTAGGATCATGCTGCCTATTGTCCAGGTTTGTCATCTCATAATACAAGTTTGAAATAGGTACGAGTATGCAGTCAATTAAAAAAACATAAAAGCAAGAATTGTATACCAGTTTGAAGTGAAACTAAAGCAGTTGAACAACTTCTTCAAATGTCATGTCTCATCTCATTAATTCAGAGAAAATAGAAGTCTGCTGAGATTTCTTTGTTGTCAGGCCTCATGCAGGGAGGTGTAGTCTAGCAGTGGACCTGTGGTTTATATTATACTGTATAGTCAGTTGAGTGCACTTTTGAGATAAAATGAAACTGGGTCATAGTGACAGTAATGAATAAGATGTAGATGGGAATAGAGCAACATTGACAAAAGATGATACCACAAGTAGAACATATTTAAGATTAATATTTGTTTTTTTTGTAATGTTAATATTGAGCTCCAATAGAGAGAGAGAGAGGGGGGGGGGCTCTCTCTGATATTTCTTTTGATAAGAAGAAAGACAAATGATAAGACCTGCAAATGTCTCCACTTATTACATTTTAAAACTGTTCGAGCAAGCACGCATTATTATCTGTTGGTATCAAGGTAAACGTTATATGCACAAATTCAAATCTGATTGCAGCAAGAGAGGTGATTTACTGACCAGTCCACAGTGGTAAAAGAGAGAAAAACATTCCGGAGCAATACAGTAATTTAGACAGCAATTTCTACCTTCATTGTGGAAGTTATGTCAACCTTGAATGTTCAGTGTATTTTAAAAGTAAGCCATCCATGGATTTCAAATATACCCATGCCACGGATGGTCGTGAAATGCCATTTTTTCTGTTTCCAGTTTAGACTACTTTACACCTTTCCTACAATACCCAGTATTCATTGCTGTATCATGAAATCAGACACATTTGACTTAGCATGTTAATATTTTTGTTCCAGATGTGTGGACTGGAGCAAACTTTAAAACACGCAAACAAAATATTGCATGTAGCCTACCTTTAACAAGAATTTAAGAATAACTAGCCTATTTCTGTAGCATTAGGCAGGTTCAATTGAAATGTAGCCAGCGGAATTTGGCCGATTGCCGAGTGTCTTCTGGCACTGAACCAGTCACAGTTGACCTGCTCATGGACTTGCATTGATGTTTAACTGGCAATGGTCTAGGGCTCATGGTAAATGGGGTTTGTCAAAAGCAGTCAAAACAGAAATATTAAACAAACAACTACTGCTATTACTCCTGTCTTGACAAATTGAATGAACCACACAACATACTGTTGAAAAAAGTTGCTGGTCCAGAGATGGATTTTTAGTAATTTGTGTTACAATTGTCAATGTGATTTTGAATGAGGTTTCTGGAAGTTCCAGGTTTACTTCAGCTCTCTATAGTCACCAAAACAAAAAAATACATTGGGTTAGAGAAATGTAATTATTACTCAACTGCTCTCCTATTTCTGTAAGTGTTGAATTTACTGTGTCCAGGGGTGGTGCTTGGAGGCCTCAGGCAACATTCTGCCCTCAGTGTGCCCAGTAGCTACACCTCTGCTCTTTGAGTAAACTCTCAGGTGTTAAAGCCCAGGCCCTGGCCTTCCCTCTGACTATCTTTCTCTCACAGCCTCTGCAAAAAGAGACTCCACTGGCCTCTGGCTTTCACTCCGTGGACATTTACTATCAAAGGATGTCTCTCCACACACACACACACACACACATACACACACTCATCGGCTTCCTCACTTGTCTGAGGTGTTTCAGGGTTCCATGTCAGCTCACTAACACTGTGACTGACGCTGACTGCAGAGGGCTTGTCTGAGGGGAAGTTGAGAAGGAGGTCAGCAGTGCAAAACCAAATATTGAATTTACTTTATATGTATGATGTCGCAAAAGGCAGCAGGGGATACATCAAGGCCTCATAATAATGACATTTTGAAAATCTCTATTTACCACATGAATGAAAATGAGATGTTGATGCTGCTTTTTCAGCAGCTGCCCCTGTTTGGTGCTCATGATGTTTATTCTGTGAGCAGTATTTAATTGGAATTCAGATGACTTGGCAGTGCACACTGTCAGCTGTTTTCAGAGGACATGTGATAGTTATAAAATGTCATTTGTCTCTGATATATCCCTCTAAAGCCTACTCAGTGTGACATCAACACTGTATCCTTCTAGTGATAAGACCCTGTTGCATCTCCTGTTTTCCCCAGGTATATATGGGCCAGATGAGGGCTGGGCGTCAGCCTACCCAGAATGCAGAGAGAGAAACCAGTCGCCAATCAACATTGTGGACCAGGATACCAAAGTATCCACAGAGTATCAGGAATTGACACTGGAGGGCTTTGATACTGAATCCTCTAATAAGACATCTATGAAGAACACCGGCAAAACAGGTACAGTAAAGACAACACAGGCTTGTACTGCAGATTGAATTTCCCCTGGTCTATAGCTTCCCGATATATGTGGGATAACTCATGGTGATACTCTTATGCTGACTGAAATGTTTGAAATGTTTCAGCTAACTGTTGAAAAAAAAAAAAAACTAAGTATATGGACAGGTGCTGATGTGATTTGTTACGCATTTGAAAAATTTTTGAGGTCCCCAGCATTTCAAACGTTTCACATTCTGTCTATATTCTGCCCCACTAATCTTTCCTTAAAAATAACCTGTGGATGTTAATTGTTCCCAGATAATGAATTTTGTATTTGCTTTTCAAGATACTCAGAGACACTTTACACAAGTGTTACAAACCCCAGGAAGGTTCTTTACAAACATAACTTAACGAGTCGAGGAGTGGCAGAAAAAAAGTTTTTTTAAGAGTTTCTTTAAGCAATAAAAATGTGACCGCAAATTAACACTAACAGAGTGTAGTAACAGGAGACAGGCCAGCCAAAATTAACTAAAGGAGGGGAAGCCACTCCCACAAGCTTCCAGTGACTGCTATCAGGACTACCAAAGTGTTTTTGTTAACCTAAACCAAACCACATGTGGGATGCAGAATGTGATCTCTATCCACCCTGTGACATCTGTGTGGAATAACAACAAACATTTCCTAGACTGTAAATAAAGTTGCCAGTGAACTTTTTCCATGCAGCAATGACATTTTCTTCAAAGTGTATCTGGCATTTTCTTTAGTCTATGAATGTAATTTTTGGGAAACAGGGTTGATTCCTGAGATGTGGGTGTTAATTGGCTTAATGAGTGTGCAGTACCTAACTGTGCTGCGTAGAGTAACAGCAGCCGTATAATCTTATTGGCTGCCGGCTGAGGTAGAGAGGTAGACAGTGCGGAGAGAGAGGGCCTGGCCCGTGCAGCAGGACAGCATAAGTGATAACCCTTTTAACAGTGGGAATGTGGCATCACTGAAAATGAGTCAGACAGGTTAGAAACAAAGAGGTTAGCCAAACTTATTTGGTAAAGAAACAAAGGTAAACAAATAAATGATTAACCATTGAAAAAAAATTCCAACACTTCCTTGTCAACTTTAAACTAAAGTACTATTAAACTAAAGTGTTCATATCTATGTGTGTACCCCCTGGAATTACACCATTATTATTATTATGATTATTAGCAATCTGGTGCACTCGGTTTTTGTTTTACCTCTAAATAAAGTGCTTTAGAAAATTTGTCTGACTACTTGTTTTTCTGCCCCTTTGGACTTCATTGTAACAATTTTGGCAGATAATATCAATTACTTTGGTGAGTACAGTATCATAACTAATAGAAATGATGGTCAAAACCACAAAAATAAGACCCATAATGAAATAAAATGTAATCATCCCTTCAGATTTTCTTCATTAAACATCAAAATAGCAGTCTGGGTCATGTTCCTTAAAGACATTTTGCCAGTTGTGTACCATATAATGGTGTGACAGACCACAGTGCAGAGAGAATGAAAGGCATAAGTGTGACAGCTCTAATAATCCCAACTCATATTGGCAGATGTCTGCATGTCAAACATCTGTTGCATCACTTCCCCACACATGATTATAAAACAAGACAGGTGCAATATGTAGCAAGTCATTTATAATGAAGATTACACATCCCATTTTCATTCAGACATACTGCAGCCATATTAGTACAAGTGCCATGGCAGGTGTCACTGCCTGTAGGATTCAGCACCGGGCCATCTGCATGCGGCTCTCCTGGCATCTCGAGGACCCTCCTTGTCAGCAACAGATATTTTTCACAATTCCAGGTTGTCACTAAGATGGATGATCCTTTCCCCTCAGTCGAGAAATGGAGTTGAAAGGCTTTTGAGAGGCAGAGGCCACAGGTGGTTGGTAGCACTGTTGACAGCAGTGAGAGTGTTGCCCAGAGCACAGCTGTGTGTTTAGCACAATAATGTTTTACATCCCATCATTTGCTCAATCAAGGATTTTGTGAGTTGTATGTGATGAAACATTTGAATATTTTGCCATTTCTTCTATAGGTTTACAGTAGCTTTCCTAAGCAGGTTTTCTTGTGTAAAAGCCTATCTTAATGCCTTAATAACAAGGAGGGGCTGCAACAAATAGAAATACCAGATCCTTTCAAAGACACCATATCTGAACAAATTACATTTGATATATCTAACAAATATTAGGGAATGGACAAAAGTTTAGACACATCTGAGAAAACAGAACTGTAGATTGCCTGCAAGCATTGCTAATAAAGTCAGTTGATCCCCAAAGATCATAATGACCATCAATATCTGCGTGATACCATCAATACCTAAGTGAAAAATTGACCTGCTGGTTGTATTAAAGATAATATAACAAGCTTTTTAAAATACAACACATTGTTAAAGATGAAACCAGTGGTTTCCAACCTTTTTGGCTTTTGACGTCTTACATAAAGCAGTGTGTAATCAGGGTCACATTTCAGATGTCTATGAGTTGTTAACAGCTCCACCAAATAGTGATTTTTTTACCTCTAAACTTCTCACATGGTTTCATTTCAATAAATGTTCAAATGATCCAATATTTCGGCAAAAATCAAAGATTAGAGAAAAAGTCCAAAAACTGAAAACAGATTTGTGTATCAGAACTTTGTTTTTTCTTCTTTCCTCTCCCATTAATCATCTCACGACCTCTCAGATTTATCTGCTGACCCTTTGGAAGGGCCCGACCCCTAGGTTGGGAACCACTGGACTAAACTAACTAACTGTATATAAAGTAGTTGAAACTAGCTCCACCTCCAGCAGCTACAACAGTAATATGCTGCTTACACACTGATGCTTCAGTATTAATAATCTAATGATGTCATATATAATAATATATCAGTCAGAGGGACCAAACCACTACTTTTACTGCAATACTTTAACTACATCAAGCTGATAATAGGACTATTTTTACATTGCTGTATTGGTTCTATTACTTAAGTGAATGATCTGAATACTTCTTCCATCACTGGTTAAATGCATTGTATATAGTGTTTAACATTCTTAATTTTTACTGCACTACAAGAACATCACACTACTTCCTGCCTTGGCACTGACTAAACAAATAACCAGTGCTGTCTTTCTCCAGAAGAGAACAGCTTTGTGTAAATCATTCACATATTTGTATGTAGACTTTTATTAAGCAGCAATGCATTTATTATGGTATAGTTGCAGGCTATAGTCAAGCAGTGCATTGGGACAGTATATCATGGGCTGCTTAAAATAGAAAAAAATGGTAAAGATGTAATGAGTAATGACTGAATATAAAGTAAGAGAGCCAACCCTGATGCTAACATAGCATGAAATACAAATTCTTGTGCAGGCTTTGTGAGATGTGTAAGCGGGTACATACAATTGGAAGCTGTGACAGTTGTAGGATAAAAGTAAGTCCACTCTAAATATGAGATGGAGGAGAACACTAGCTAACTGGTAAACTTATTTCAGGGGACTGTTTCTGATTTTGGTGTTCCAGAGTTCTTTCTTCCACACAAGTTCCTGCATTATGCAATAGGACAATTGCCAGAATATTAGCTGAGCATATATTTAGCTGCACTGCTGGAAAAGGCTCTAAATATAGCAAAATCATAATATGCTTTTTGCTATGTCCAATACTTTCTGCTCAATGTAAGATATTGCAGCTTTTAGGGGACTTTACAATTTTTTGTTTTGCTATGCTGGATATATGCATTTGTATGTGTACATTCTAAGACATTGACACTAAATGTGTGATGCTCACAAGTTTTTTAACCCAGCAGAACCTATCTGTATTTGTCCAGAATCTTTTATACTTAGATTCAAAATATCTAACACACTGTAGGTCACTGTATTACTGCATGTCATTTGATCAAATATAAAATCAAAAATCATGTTTGTGTTCAACAGCATAATGCACAGGGAAAAACAGTGTGACTTCCTCAGATGAAATATAAGCTGTCAGTCATGTCCACCTGCTGCTGAGCTGCATTACAGCACAAACCTGTAACAGTTACACATAGAGCAGCTCCCCACTAACTGCTGTCATGGCCTCTCTTTCACTGTCTCACTGGCTGTCAAGGTAAAGTTTACATCTGCTGGCATGACAGCAGGAACCTCTGCTGCCAGAAGAATATAGTGTATTGATATGGCTTATGATGTATACATTAACAAGAGTAACATATATTGACAAACAAAGAAAGACATTAATCATTTAAATAATATGTACAGTATTCAATTCTAATACATTCACGATCAGTTGACAGGATACGGGTAGGTATTACCCTTCCTGGCATTGACTGTCTGGTCAGATTCATAATGGTTTTTTTTTTACTTTTTCTTTGATCACATAGTTTTTAAAATTGTTTTTAAAAAACAAATTTTTAAAATGCCAGTTTTGCACATTTAAAAAAATTACAGAGATACACTGTATTTTATGTTATTTTTTAAATTTATTTATTTCATTTTATTATTTACTGTTGCTTGTCTTTAAACAACATTTAATATTTGGGAACCCATGTGAAAAAGACATGGGTTCACACAACACAAAAAAAAAAAAAAAGCCCAGTGGACAATTTGGATTGACGATGGAGAAAGGTGATCAACAAAAACAATAGCATTTGTCATCTGTGGACGATGCATATTGTCAGCAAATTTCAAGGAAATCAATTGATTGAAGGCACCTTATTGGTATTTCATGTCATAACCAGCAACTAGATCATATTTCCACCCAGACTATCCAACACCTGTAGTGTTCATCTGTCATTTCGTCAACCATACTGCATGTACCATCTTTTGCTGCCTCATGGATGCTCAGTTGAATAACATGGCAACAGTTGTATTTCCATGGTGAGGCATAGACTGTCACTCTGGATGTGTTGATTTCCCAGCCATGATGGGCTGGTACCATCCTGGGGAAAATACCCTATAATGCTTTCTGTGTATTAAACCTTCCATATAACAGTGCCATTTGTCGTTGCAGCCGGAGCGTTAATTATACTGTTATCCACTCAGGCAAATGTCAACTAACTTTCAAAACAGCTACACAGAGGAAACGGTGAGGAAAATTATAAATGTGGCTCCTGCAGCTGTTTATGAGTTCCTGGGGTACAAGTCATATGATGTCAGAGAGCTGATTTGCATTCAAGCTGAAAGTGAGTGTGAGGAAAAGCAACGATAAAACCCATCAATGTGCAGAGTCAGATCAACAGATGCTTCTGTAATATGCCCTGATTTAACACAACACAAAACAAGTTTAACATGCTCATCTATTTTTCCAGTAAAGTTATCCGAGCTTTTACTGAACATGGTAACACTTATTCCATCACATGACTGACTAAATTCTGCTGACCTTTCATTCATGTTTTTTTCAAGCTAGTTTTGACTAAGTAGATGGATTTTAAGATCCCCTCCAGGCATGTTTTAAGATATATAAAAAGATCCTGCTCTAATAATTTGTGTCTGATATGGTTTTTTTCCACCAAAAAAAAAACCTCAGGAAAATCCAGAATCAATGTGCAATATGTAATTTGCAATATGCAGACAACAAAATTCTTCATTTCTAATCTGCTAGACACAAGATGTCTACTTCACTTAAAAAAGTCCATTCTCAGAGTATGTACACAAATCCTGTTCATAAAGGTATACCTCTTAAACTCAGATTTAAGGTGAGAAACTTTCTCCCTTCAGCAGATAAATGTTAAAACAAACTCATACATACACATACATCATTCTGCACAGTGAAGCTCAAACATCCAAGTCAAGTAATAAAAAGCAAAACACATCATTGAGTGGAGGGGGACCTTACTGTAAGTGTAGAGCCCTGAGAGTTGTCCTTTGAGACTGCAATATTCACTGCACTTGTCAATATGAATGTATTGGATGAAACAAACGATGAACTGTTAGACCCTTATCTATGGAGCCTCGTAGGGATGTGCACAAGTTCGTTTTTCTTGCAATTGCTTTATACTGACCAGGGTAGCCACAACAGCCTGTAACTTCAGTTCCTGGCTTTACAGTGACATGCCAGTGAGTGTTATGAGATGCTGACAAATACCAAATCAATTACTTCATATCAGTATCATAATATAATAATAGGTTATCACATTTCACATTCATTTGTCCTTTACTGTCCAGCTTTGGCTGGTATCAGTTAGTTGTACATATACCATATATGTAATGTAACATCAGTGAAGGCAAAATACATAGTGGCAGTTGTCAGCTCATGGGCAAATCTAAATAAGCTGCCTGTTTTGTTTTGCTTGTGACATGTGGATAAAGATATTCATATTAATGTTAACTGCTACCTGCGCTACAGGCACCTGCTGGACTCAAAAATGTTGGACAGCTCATAGAATGTCCAAAATATAAAGGGTTCGTCCTCTGAGGAGAATGATTGACAGATTGACATTTCATGGCTATATGACCATTAGATTCAGACATTTTGTGTGTAAGTGGAAACTATTAGCACCAGAGAAAAAGTCAGGTGTCATCAAAATCATTAGGATTAATGGGTAATTGTCAGTAAGATATGTGTCTTGCTATGGGAAGACATGTTGGACATACAGACAGACTGATATTACTCTCCATAGTACTATATTAATCTGATACGTCTGCTCTTATTGTGAATGATATAGCAGAAATTTAGTATCAATAATAATATTAATATTACATGTTCTCACATGCCAGTCATTATCACCACAATAGTATAATACACTGTAGTAGGAAGACACAACATTGTGATTTGAAAAACAGAGATAATTACCAACACCATCCCATCAAGTGTTTGAGGTGGTTTCCAGCCTGCTCAGGGCCAGTGGCAATCTTTCCTGCCCTTTCCTTCACCCCACTGTTGTGATACTTTTTCACTGGAAGTCACCTGACAGCACAGATCTGCTCAGCACTGTGGGCAGCATGCTGGAGCTCTTCCTTGGTGGAGTGTGAGGCCACAGAGAGCCAGAGTGTGATGGTACATGATAAACAGACAGACAAACTTGTTGACTGTCTTATGTAGAGTCAATATCAATTTTATCTCTGATTTTTTTTCTCAGTGATCAGTCCAAGATTTATTAGCCTGGGAGACTGTGAGAAACTACTAACCTCTGGCAAAAGTGAAAAAGTAGACCGTATAACTATTCCAAAGCAGTTAAAGGTAAACTTCAGTATTTTTCAACCTGGACCCTATTTTCCCATCGTTTTGTGTCTAGGTGACTAATGAGGATAACAATTTTTGAAATTGGTCCAATATTGAGTGAGAGCGCTGCAGCCGGCAACCGTGAAATGGGCTGCAATGTAATCCGACGGGGCAATTGCGCCCTGTGAATGTACGTTCACTAAAAGTGCTTGTTTTTCCATTGACAGGCTCATATTATCATTATAAGTGTCTGACAACATTATGGAAAGCATCATACAGAGAAATAAAACATTTTTCTTTACCTTTCACTTGATCTGGTCTGTTTGATATTGTGTCTAACCAAGTCTCAATCAAGGAGAAGTCTTGATTTTGACAGCAACTCTCGTGATATTTTAGAACGAGATTTCTCCTTGAAGTAAAATAACAATATCCCAAATATGGCTCAATATGCCTATATGGTTGTCATAGTAATGATTCTGATCACAGTGTGACCATTGAAAGGACATTGACAGGAGAGCTGAAGAACAAAGAGTATCCCTGAGTGCTTGCAAATTCCCTCAGCAGCCTTGTTGCTGTACCCATTTTTGTTTCCAATTTTCACTGACTGATTAAGGTCACAGAGAGTGAGTAAATGTCCTGTCCACCTCCTAGTCGCTGCATTATCAGCGGGTGGCAACACATTGCTGAGGTGCAAGACATCCGTTTGTCTGAGTGCAGGTAACTCAATCAGGCGAGGCCAACACAGTTCGTGTTGTCATCCCCTGTGGGAGTGGACTGGCCAGCTGACCTTCAGGTAGAAGCTCAGCATCGCTGACACCCAGTACTCACAGCAAGCTAAGAGTGAGAGACAGAGACAGAAAGAGAAGACCTCATCATTGCAGTCAAGATGAAAAATTCCCCGACACGTTTGATGCAGAGCGTCCCCAGGCCTTTAGTGACTGAAACCATCTCCTCAAGGAAACTGAGGCTGCTCAGAGAGAGAAAAAAAGATGATGATGATGGCCACCTGCAAAGTAAGAAACACAGCAGAGCATAATTTAAATGGATTCGGGGTGCCGCAGCATGTAGGGAGCCATGTAAAAATGCTAACACAAACAACAGCTGCGAAACAAAATGGCGTGCAGCTTCTGCTCTCCCCCAGCTACATAATGCATGGCTAACAAGACAAATGTCCCTGTGTTTTTTCCATGAATTATGCATGGATTCTGCACTGTTTCTAAACGACAGATGAGCGGTTTATCTGTGGAGGGATCACCTGGTGGAGATGCTGCTGAATGCTGTGATGGAGCTGGGAAAGCAGGCTGGATAACCCCCCTCTTCCTGCAGAGCAAACTTAATTCAGAAACTTCACTGTAGTTTTCTTGTCAGCTGGACTAACTTCTTGACCTTGAATGTGGAATCAACAACATGCTATGGGAGGGAGAAGAAAGAGTTCACAGCTTTTTTAATAGTTTCTAAGCTTTAAGATATAATGCATTATACCTATTCTGAGCCTGCATACCACAGTGTTTCAATTATGCAGACTATTCAATGCTGGCATACAGTACATACCTTATATCAACTTCAGAACCCTCAAGTACTCAACCATCAGTTTACTAGTCTGTACAGTACTATAGTCTGTACAGAAGAATATCTGTAGCTTCTTCAAAGGGAAAATAAAAAGATTGAAAGGCGTGATGTGGTTATAGACCATCGGACTGATCCTGTCTGAAAGAAAAGGAAGGAAAACAAGAAGAAGCTCAGTGTCTAACTTCAAAATGCAGAAATAAGTCAAAGGTTGGCAGTTCATGGTCAGAAACCAAGCAACAGAACAACAGAATATACTGTCATCGTATAAATGCTGAATGTTATACAGTAGCTTGGTATGAAATGGATAAATCAGAGATTGACAAAGGATACAGATGAGTGCTGCACACAGGAGCAACTCCAGAAGCCAACAATATGGTTTTTAATTAGTTTCTGCTCTGCAAATGCACAGAACAGTATCCGCGAGCAGAAAACCATCCTCACTAGAAAGCATTTCTGCTCTGCATGCACAAATGCAGTTCCGCAAGCACGGGGCTGTGACGAGCACAAGCTCGTCCCTCCCTACATGCTCACAACTGCTCAACACTCACTCACTTGTCAAATTGAGTTTTGAGACTTAGGAGGTAGGGATGGAATAGATAGTTATATATAGATAGTTTGCTTCTTTGATTGGTCACTTTGAATACTGACCATGACATTTGATTGGCTGTTTGGTTTGATCTGACACAGGCAGTTGCCTGAGAGAACAAAGGGAAACATAAATAATGATGTTTAGTGGTTGATTCTCTGTTTCTTTTAACCACTTATACTTACAAAAAAGTATTAGACATCGTATCAAAAGCCTTAACTCAAGTCAACTTGACAAGTGAGTGAGTGTTGACCAGTTGCAAGGGCGTAGGGAAGGTCAAGCTTGAGCTCGTCACAGCCCTGTCATTGAGAGGGAGAGGGGAGCAGAAATGCTCTTTTGCGAGGATGCTTTTCTGCTTGCAGATACTGTTCTGTGCACTAGCATCACACGCACACGCCTGATTTTTATGTGTGCAGGTTTTGAAACTAATTACGCCATATAACAAAGACAATTTGCACCATAATAGTTCTGACAAGCTCATCCAAAAATATGCAATTTATGAATATTAGTTGTACAGTGGCTAAAAAATAGGTACGCACATGAAACTTAAAATCTCTGAATGGGGACTCACAGGATGATGCTTTGCCCCTAAATGAATAAACTGAAAACTGAAAACACGCCAACTATAAAAATCTGACATCATCTGGTGCAGAAACTGCTTTAGAATAGAGAAATATTAGTGTAAAAGACAATATTCAATTCACTATTTACTGAGTACAACTCAGCTTGGATTGATTTTGGTTCAACATGGGGTCCATCACCCAAAATCCGTGTAAATCAAACTTCAGATTTGTCAATTTATAGTTATATTTTAAAAAACCTGAGAGAAACAATAATGTCAACTGCAGGCAAACAAACTTTATAGATTAAATACCTTTATTAATAAAATGTTAAATTTTATTAAGCTTAACTAAAACTTCTAGAAGTAGTGATGTGATGCTCTGGTAATATTCTCATTAAAACTATATAAAGCAAAAAAAAACAAACACATTGTTATTGTATACAGTATATTAGGGCATTACATGATATCATACAGACATTTTAAAACTGAAGAATTGTCTCTTCATTATTTTAAATCTTATCTTTTCAATCATTTATAATTCTTTCCCATTGTAAACAGATGTATTCAGTGCATGCTGCATTTACATTCATTTTATCAGTTTGACATCCTGTGATATTGGAACAGGCTTTGTTTTTTTGTGGTAAAATAATGTAAAGATTTTGTAATTCAGTCTTGGTGCTCAACACCAGTGAAGCTGGGCTGCATGAGGGCTATATTTACCCATAACACCCTGCTCTGTGAAAGGTTCACACAGATGTTTATGTAGATTATATCTTCGGAGAAGTATAATTCCAGTTTGAGAAGATGGATAGTGATATATGGGTAATTGTTACATACAGTATATGCTGTACTGTTAAGTACTTACTGCCCTGGATCATTTCTTCAGCCATTTTGGAATTGCTTTAAGGTTGTTTGTGTTTATTTATCTGATTTTATTTGGAAGAGCTCACATCCTTCTAATCCAAATGTTTGTGCATTTCTAAAAGACTACACCAACATTTGGGCAATTTAATTCAGAGGTCACCTGACTCAAAATGTGACAGCACGACTGGCACTGTTTTCAGGTTGACTGTATGGTTTGTCTTCTTTAATGGCAGACTGTTTCATTTTAATGAGACACAACTAACCCTTCCAGGTCTGTGTAGGAGTTTGGTAAAATACACAGCAAATTCTCTGCAGCACCAGTCTAACAGCAGAGTTCTTCTGTTTTGAACTGTGTAGGGCAGGTTTTTGAGGGTTTTTTTGTACGCATCCCGAATCCCTCTATTTGTGGCTTTTGGGAGACAGTCTAAACACAGACAATGACTGTACGACACAATGAGTTCACGGCACAGAAAACTGAAATAAAATGTCTTCCACAGAGTTATATTATTTGGATTCAACAACAACAAATTTTTGGTACACCATAGAACAGGAAAAGTATGTGCTATATGAATAATTTATATACAAAATACATAAATGAACAAGCAAACAAATACAACAAACAAGCTATGTAAGAGTATTTTTTTATCATGTCAAGTTTTCTAATGTGATATTTTGGTTTTTGACCTCCATCAGTCTGTATTAGAGGTGGACGACACTGGCTGATATATTTAATTAAATTTTTTTATATACAGTTTATATCTACACATCAGTAATCTAGTCCTGTTGGGACTAGCTGCAACTCAACTCATTATTGAAAAAAACTGCACAATTATATTGACAAAAATTGAAAGGTATATTGTGCAACACGTTTCTCTGTAACACTGCTAACACTATACCCATTTATTCCTCACAGTATTAAACTAATGACATGTTTTTGAAATAGATGTTATTTTTCAAATTATTTAACTATGTGAATAACAAACAATAAAAATAAAGACATAAAAAATCCAACCCTAACTGAATTAAAAACACAGCTGTGTAGTGACGTCACCGTGTTTGCAGCTCTGAGTAATTATTTTGGTGAGTACAATGTAGCTGATGGCCAAAGCTCTGCGCATACAGGTAGACCCACGTTGTAATGTGAGTTATTTTTAAAGAGGTCTGGTTGAGGTATGCAAGAAAACCTGAGAGTTACTATTTTACCTGCATATTTTCACATTCTATGCTATTCTATGAGTATGTAAAGTGTGCCTCCTAATGTGTTATCAGGTTATGTGACAATTCATGACAGAGTCTTGGCCAAAATCTTGATGAAATGACAAACCAGGTCTTTCTCTCCATTTGATCGAATGGTTCCTCTATAAATGGGACAGAACTGTCTGATGAAGTACAGAAAGGAGGCAGTTGCATTGGTCAACGGAACACAAGAATCCGTTCAGAGGCATTTGTGAATGTGAAAATAAGGCCCTCTCTTAATTCTCACTATACTTCAGAAAGATGTGATGGAATAACAAAGGACCCTGCAAGGGCAATTTGCACTGGCTGAAGAGAACGATTTTGCTTGGCAAATTAGCCCCTCATTTGAGAACTTGCCTTAGAGGCTGATGGAAAATGACAGAAATGGTCTTCTGTGAGCACGTCTTCCTCCAAGCAAATCTAAAAGATAAACACATATCTACCTTTAGCCTGTCTTTAGAATACATCCTTTTGTTCCTTCTGTCTGTGTTTCTTCAGAGCTTACAGAGCTTTCATGCTCTATAACACACATGCTTTGATTGTGTTTTTGTGCTATCATTGAAATCTGCCTTCACATCAGCAAGATACACCAATTTTCATCTGTGCCTGTGAGAGGAATCATTACAATATATGTTGTAAAGATGTAAGTGATGTATGACCACTCATTGTTTCTTGCCCTGTCTCTGTTTTTTCTGTTCTTGTGTCTTTCTTCCAGTGGCCATTATGTTGAAGGATGATTATTTTGTCCGGGGAGCAGGCCTACCAGGGAGGTTTAAGGCAGAGAAAGTGGAGTTTCATTGGGGTCCAAGCAACGGATCTGAGGGCTCTGAACACAGCATCAATGGCCGGCGTTACCCTGTGGAGGTAAGCACAATCTGCCAAGCATTGCCATACCATATCTGAAGGAAACATATTTGAGAGTGATTCAATTTCTTTGTTTTATATCTTTCTGAGACAATTCATAACACTCACGATGAGCCTAGATCCTGCAGCATTCTGACTATACCTCAAGTTGGTCATGGTCAGTAACCGACATGCTCATTTTATTTTGTTTTTGTCTTTGGTGTTTTTTCCAGTAAGTTCCTACAGAGCACTGAAGTCTTAGAGGAGAAAACATGGAAACTTTCAGCAGCTGGCTGTTGCAAAACATAGGTGTAGATTATGTGACATCATCAATCGGTTTCTATAGGGAGCTATGGTGGCCTGATGTTTTGAGTGTCCTTGTTGGTTACTGGAACCAGCATGAATGTGTAAAGAGAACTGGATATAGCATTTGAGGCCGGGCTCCGTTCATTTCTATGAAAGTTACTCAGTGGCGCATTAAGCCAAAAAAGCCACTTCCCGCTGTGAAGAAATTACCTGGATGCATGCATACTAATGCATGTGCACCAGAGACTTCCACCAGCCGGGCCAGCTAACTTCAGGTTTAGCATTCCGCTAACTTGAATAGGGATAAAATGATTTAATCATGCAGCTCTTCTAGACTTTCTAAATGTTATCAGATCGAGTGGATCAAATTCTAATAGTGAAACGAGTCATTTTGTGGGGACTGTGACGCTCAAAAAAATGTATCCACCATTTTACAGCCACTTCTTTTCCCATGATTGTGTGTGGAAAAAATTATTTTTGGGCCCCTGTTGGACCCGGAAGTTGTAATTCCACGGCTTGGCCACAATGTCAAATTGGCTACACAGTTGTTGACAGCGCTGTTCCTGGAGGCATAGGAACCAGAGAATCCAAATTTGGGCAAAGAGGGAGGGACCAGGAGGGAGCAGTGGTGGGAGGAGCCACAATGACTGAGTGTAATAGTCAAGGCAAGCACACCCCTAAGTATACCCATCTTTAAGGTTTAATAGCCTCTTACTGGAACAATATATCTCAAAATTGACAAGAAGGCACACCCATCACAAGAGACTCAAACAAGAAATAAGAAATTAAGTATTTTAAGAGAGATGTTTGGGGGTTTTACTCTTTACTTAATTCAGTCAGTCTTCTTGGAGCCACCCTCTAGAGGCCATTAGAGGAACTGCATCTTAAAACACTTCCACAGTGGCTTCAACCTTCAGTAGTGGTGTTCATCACTTGGATGTGTATAGTGATAAATAACAGGATGATGTGACATCAGTCGGTAATGGAGAGCAACAAGACTGACATTTATTTATGTGGAAAGTATTCCGTTTTGTATGTGTGAACAGGTTTATCTGTACCAAAAAAAGAGATATATCTAAATATATAAAAGTCATAGCACATTTGACACTGTTGTATATACATGCAAATAGATGCACATTGCCAAAATAGAAGAGCTGTCAGCATGTGATGTTGAACTATAGGTTTAACAACTTATCTTAGAAATGTAAAATCATGTAGAATTTGAGAACTGGATTTTTTTTTTTTGCAAAAATGCAAATGCAAAAAGACAAAGACAAAATGTATTATGCCCCTCTAATGTCCAGCAGCTTAGATTAGCACTAGCTAAGCTTTACTTAAATGATATTGGATCATATTTATTGTTTAAAGGTCATTGTGACTACTCAAAATTCAGACTCAGTCTATTAGAATTAAACTGAAATCAGCTCAGGATATTTTGATCTTCTTCTTTAGAATAGTCCCATGGTCTTATTATTAGCATAGACTAATCTATCTGTTACTCTTCTAAATGAGACTTGCACTCACAAGAGTACATAATGCTAGTCTCATACTACACATATTTGTCTCTAGAAATGTAAAATGATTAATTTAAAATAGCGGGTATCCTCACTTTATTCATGCATGCTTAATAAAGAATGTAATTACAGTATGTTGGTAGAGAACACAACAGATAATGCACTTTAAATGTAAATGTTATACATTGAATGTGGATACATTCAAGGAAGTCAACATACAGGTGGCATTACACTAAAATAGACTTGAGTCTAAAGACCTGGTCAACCTCTCAATCTCAATTTTTGGCACTGAGAGACACTTTTAGCATCCAGCTTCAATATCTACCAACTAACCTCAACATGCCAAGTGTGTAAATATGTATGCGTTTGGGGATGTCTGAGAGTGTGTGTATTTACATGTTGTGTATGTGCATCTGTCAATCTCTTGAATGCTGAAATGTCAGCCATTTCTGTGTTCAGACCTCTCCTAGAGCACTGCCTCTTTGCTGTGGCCAGCCAAACAGATGAATATGTATTGTTTGACATTTAGTAGATTAGCACACTGACAGTTCAGCTTGATATTGTAATATTGTCCTTCCACTCCAAACTCCTTTTTTCCTCCCAAACCTTTCCACAAAGTTGCATAAAGGTGCCTTTATGTCAGTCGTTGTGATAGCCCCATATGGAAATGATGCATATGTCCTCACTGCCCAGTTTAGAAATATTGCTTACCTGTCTGCCGGAGAAGAATTCAAAGATTCTGCTGAAAACACAAAACCTTCTATATGAATGCATGACGAAGCTTTCTGGGGCTGCTGTTTTTAAATTGCTATATTTATAATATGCTATCACAATTGATTTAGCAGTGAGACATTAGCAAGGAAAACTTTCTATGTAGCACTTTTATGAAGTTCCAGTGGAAATCAAGCCTATTTTCTCATATTGACTGAGCCTCTCAGTCAACTATACTATTTCTCCAGAGACACACACACACACCTTGTGCCAGATTCAATATTGGCAGTATGGCTCAGCTGAGATGAGTCCTTTAAGGCCACAGCTGATACTGATATTTCTGCAGTGAAGCTCCTGAGAGATGAGATTTTGTGCTGATTTGATCATTTCAAAATAACCAACATGGTTACTATGTTCTGGAGCCTGGTGTGTGCAAACAGATTAATTATAAACCTTTATATTTTCTTTCTTTTGTATTCCATCTTAAAATTAAACTAAACATTGATAACTGAACTGAAGACAAATCGAGGGAATACAATTCTCAATTGTGAAATATAATTATCTTTTTATTTTTATTTTCCTTTCAGATTTATGATGTATCATGTAAATTATAATAGAATCACATTATAGCTTATAACAGCTTTTCAGATGGTATGAATGTATTAATTTAGTATAACTGAACACCATAAAATGCTAAAATTAATACATTAGCAAACTCCAGGTGTCGTGGAAAACCAGGAATTCTTTAATGCAGCTTTCCAGTCATACAATACAGACCTTAAAATGTATTACTGTAGATAGCTTATAGTGATCACGGTTACAGTGATCAACTGCTTATATGGATCAAACAGCTTGGGACAGAATCATTCCTACACAAATGCTGTTTAAATAATTCCTTTATAGTAATCAAGTAGTCTGCTTACAGTGATCATTTTGGGTCTTTTCATACATGACAACATATGGAAAAAATTTATATTTTTAATATCTGAGGGATACCAGCATCCAGAAGTGAAAAATGAAGGTTTGAATTTGAGCTCTGACCCTCTTTCTCAATCGGCCACTTTTCACAATAAATGGGCACAATAATTACAGAAAACCTCTCTTTAAAGATATAACAGTGTTTATTAAACAATAGCAAAGTTAACAAGTTAGCAAATGCTTAGATCAATAAATCACTCCTAAAATCTAATTCTACCTAAACAATAATACAGCTATATACAATGAAAACACATGCAAACAGGACTGTGCATGTGTGTGTGTGTGTGTGTGTGTGTGTGTGTGTTTGTGTGAGTATGGGAGTGTAGATGGGTGTGTGTGTGTCTTTGTGTGTGTGGGACGAGATGTTGACCGTGATCTGGAAGATGATGTTGCGCGAGAATTGGGGTAACTGGCATGATCTCGTAAGATGACGTCACGCGATCTCAAGGACAGCGGGTGTGATCTCGCGAGATGAAGTCACGTGAGAGCCAAATAGCGGATGTGACTGCAGTGTTGGTTAGAACAATAGCAAGATAGTGCCGCCTCGGGGTCAGCGTCTCTGCATTCACCCAATTCAATGTATTAAACACGTGTCTGATGGTAGATAACGAGGGCAGAGCGGTGCTGTATCCCACGTTATCTGACCGTCAGATGTGTAAGAAAAGGTGTGTGTATGTGTGTGCGCGTGTGTGTGGGAAAGGAGGAGAAGAAATGCCGGCTCACGGCGAAATCCTGCAATCGTGAGGGGAGAGCAGCGGTTGTTTGTCCACAGAGAGCGTGCGTATGGACGGCAGTCTGTAATGCACATTGTCTGATTTTTGATCGACAAACAACTTACTTTCTCACTCACGATGGCACAAACACAGCAGCAGTCCTGAGTGGGACAAACACAAAACAGTCTAGCGTGGTGAACACAAACTAAACAGGCAGCAAAATTTAAATACTGCTCAGAGTATAGCAGGAAAAAGGGACTCGGTGGTCCATTAAATCAAACAACAAAATAGCAATTAAGCTTAAAGCTAAAAGCTAACAACACACAATTAATTCTGTCTCTGTCCAGACATAGCCTCTTACGTGATCGCTTCACAAAGCGATTAGGTGTGTGTTTCCTCCGTCTTGGTCCGGTTCGGATACTGACGGGGTCGTCCTCACACTCTGTCGGCGGGGGACTTTGTCAGGGGACAAAGGACAAAGGAAGTCTCATGGTCAGGCTTCAGGTTTTACATGTAGGCCTGCCTTTGTCTGACCCCATGGTTGAGGCCCAACAATATGTTCTTAGCGGCTGCTGCACCATTATTAACTCATGGTAATGTGTAGGTTGTTTTTACTGTATATATCTGTGGTCAGAGAGGAAGCTTTCTGCAGTGTATCAGAATACCTGACAGTGAGTGACTGGAGTATCAGACTGTAGAGCCCTCTCAGCGTGGCCTTTGATGCTGCTTCATACAGCCTTAGCACCAGCAGTTAGATAGGAGTATGGTTTGGTTGCTCTCCAGCCCCTGGTTCAACTTACTGCCTGCCTGCTACATTGTACAATGTTATCTCTGCAGGGCGAGAATGGAAAACTAATATATGGACACATGTATGCCTACACACACACGCACGCAGGCACAGTTGGCACAGTCAATATGGATGTCCATCTCAAACACGTATAATCACAACAGAACAGCAACAGTCTGTGATATATTCTGAGTAACCAGAACAGTATTTCTGTATTTCTCAAATGTGATTCTTCAGTGCTTTGAAATCCCATTCACCTCCATTGTATTTGGTGGAATTCTCAGCGTAACATATTTCTGCCAACTGCAAATAAAACCAAAACCATCTGCATTGTGAGATAGCACCAGGGGTGCTAAATATTTTTAGATTTAGGGGAACTGATCTTTTAAGGAGAAAGTCTAAGAGTTTAAGAGGTTAATGTGCACACTGAGGTCAGTGATGCTCTCAAGAAGCACTTACATGGAACAAAGGTTCACTATCCACTCTGATTTCATCTACCAATTTCTTTTCATTAATAATTGTTAGAGTTTATTTAAAAAATGTTTATGTAATCAACAGTCCACAGAAAAAAAAAACAATTAACAACTAACAAATTCAATTAACTGTGATATAGACAAGAAGGACCAGCAAATGTTTAGTATTTTTAATTGATAATTGACTTGTTGTTGGTTGTGCTTCAGTTATTCTTTACATGCATAACTGGGGGACTGGTGTAACTAAAGTGTATTTTTTTATGCTTCAAGTTGAATTCTTTACCTACTTATGCAAATAGTCCATATTTTCAGTTTGAGTTTAGTAGTAGTAGTTTATTAGAGATTATGAGAACAAGGACATTAGGATGACTCTTATTTTAATATTCAAAGGTCACTTATTTGAATGTGTAACACCACAGAACCTAAAGGAACATGTACTATAGACTGGTGGGTATGAGTTCTCCTAACCCTAGAATAGTGTGTTGGGCTGTGACATTTCTGATTGCCCAGCAGTGCTGTGACTGCACAGATTTCCTATATGACTTAAATGCTGTAAATTCAATATAAGAAAAATTCTAATGTGTTGTTTAATTCCCATATACTATATATCTCAAAACATGATGCGTACACAGAATGAAATATGTCAGCCATGTTTTTATAGATGCCCCATTCCATCAAATTGAAATACTGTATATGTCTTGTGCATGATTTAATACACATTTCCCTAAATTCATGTTCACAGAACTTTATTTTAAATTCTAGTGAAGATTCCAAGGTTTCCACAAATATCAAATCTGTACTTTACATGCATACATTGGTCCAGCAGGGTTGGGGAGGTCAGTCATTGTTAATCATTGTTGGGTGGTAGTACTGCAGTTTACAATTGCAGAAAATGATTGAAAACTGAAGCCCAGTTGTTGAATCAGCTGTGCAATGTCTCTCCCCCTTTTCAATTGACCTGAATTCAGTGTTTGTGTGAAGTGGTTTTCCCTGCTGATCTGAATGCAGAAGCTGAAATTTGTATTGTTAATGAAAACATGACAGACAAAGGCACAGGCATGCTATATATCCAGAATTAAAGAGTTTAGCCGAATCCTTTATGACAAGTTTAGACACCTTTGTCACATTTTTTATTTCATATTTATTTTGTTGCTCAAGGTTAATGTTTCTCCTCCTTCTTGTCCTGTAGATATATCATGTGTTAACATGAAATGTTAGACTTCTGCTTGGATATTGCTGTGTAGGAGATATGATTTCAGCCTCAATTATCACTTCCTGTGTGGAGACAATTTCCCATCAGTGACCATATGACAGTCTGAATGCATTCTAATTACATATTTAGCCACACTAGCAACATGGCTCCAGGTATGCTAGTGCTACTTGGTCAGTTGGTCCACTGCTTTGGTCCAGAGTATCAAGCCTGTAGAGTATCAAGCCTTATGACTATGTTAAACATTTTAACTTAACACCATCAAAGTTTTCAATTATTCTTCAATATTTCAACATCTACTTGATGGAGTGGCACAAAATTTTAGTCACAATCACAAATCAAACTTTGGTGATCCCTGACTTTTCTGAAAACAATTTGATGGATTCCCAAGAAATTTGTCATTTCAATGAGACGTCATTTGTACAAAGTTCACATTTTGTCCTGAGGGTGACACAAGAGGAACACATGCTCTGTCCAGAATGGAAAGAGCTCATTCTCTAAGGAGGTGGATTAAATATGAGCACATTTTCTGACAATCTGACTGTTAGATTTTGATATCTCTTGTGTACATACTGACATACTGGTGGATTTGGGTGAAAGGTCATGAGGTCACCAAATAATAGGATCCATGATCCTCTGGGGATCAGGAATCTCCACAGCAAATTTCACAAAAATCCATTTGTTATTTCCTTTCCCGGACTGTTTTATTTTATATTGTCATTCTCTCTTTTCTGTTTCTTACATTTTTTCTTTAGTGCCCCTTTTACAAATTTTCCAGTCTCCTTTTCTTTTCATTCAGTTTTTTCTTCCCTTTTCCTTTCCTTGCAGTACCTCTCAGCAGCTCTCTGCATTTCAGTAGGCGGTGGTGAGGAGGAGTGTTCTTGTGCTTTCTCTGAGCGCTCCACATGAATGATGTATGATTTACAAGCCTTGCCATTTAGTAATTGTAGCCTAATAGGGCCCTTGAATGGCATGATGAAGTAGGGACCCACTGATCCCCTACCTGCTGTTTTAAACAGTAATGCTCTGGTTAATATGCCAAGCACAGCACTGCCAGGCAACACAGTACACGTCTTCAACTGGAGTGTGTCACCCAGCAACCCAGTCTCACCTCAAAATGTGTAATAGCTATGTTGGTCCACAGCACAAAACATATTAGTTTCATAATAACGGCTCTAAAATTGTGAGATTTCAAGGTTTTTTTTTTTTTTTTTGGCTTATTCTTTTCTATTGGCCTGCATCCACGTCATGTGACTGTCAAGTTTCTGTCTGCTGCTGAATTAATTGATGATTAGGATTACTTGGCCCATTGGCCCAAACTGTGTAACGCCTGGGACACACAGCCTGCATGAGCAGTGCGTGTGTATCACGGAATCTCTTGCTTTTCATTTTGGCGCCCATGTTAACAGATTAGAGCAGCCACACAGCCCGTGTGAGACGCACGGCTGCTGCGGATCTTGCCTATTTTTTCCGCGTGATGCGCATGGTTCTCAGCAGACAGTGAAAATGGTCTGTTGATAGTCATATTGACAAAATTCCAGCAACAATACACCTTTCACTATAGTTTGAATGTCTACATCTGTAGAATATATCACAGACATGAAGTGTCACCACTGCGGGTCAGCCTGTTGGGGCAGGGATCCTCTCTGGCGGGGAATTCCAGCGCAAAGAGTCGATGACATACAGAGCTTCTTTTTTTCAACTCCTGCTCACTTTCTGTGATATTAGGTCAAACCGGGGCTCCTGCCTGTTGTTTCACCAGCTTCCAGACAGAGATTTGGTGCTGTTATTTTCCTTATTTGTTGTCAGTTTCCCGCCTGACAGTTAGTTTGGAGATTTGTTTGTTGGAGTGTGTTTGGCTCGTTTGGGGAACTTGGTGTCATCTGGAGGGATTTTCTTCAGTTGGAGCGGTGACAGCGGGGGTTTAACTGGCGTAATATAAATATAATCAATAAAAAACCCGTCTTGTGTGAGGAGTGTATGTGGCTGACACAGAAGTAGCCCCAACCAGACCCCACCATGCCTGTCAGAAAGAAAGCCACTTCACCTCACATATTATTATTTATTTTTCACAATTGAGCACACGACCTTTATCTGTCTAAACCAAATATACATGAAATTTACAATGAAATGATATGAAACATTCTAATATTGATGGCCATTATCAAAGTCAAACTCTATGTAGAAAAATAGAGCTGCAGTAGCAGCACCGCAGTAGCAGCACCGCAGTAGCAGCACCGCAGTAGCAGCACCGCAGTAGCAGCACCGCAGTAGCAGCACCGCAGTAGCAGCACAGCAGTAGCAGCAGCTGTCTGTGTGGACACCACAGGCGGTGTGGCCCAGGTGTAATGTATTTTAATTCTAAGTCTGTTTAGATTCATTGCTGTAATCTTTCTTTTTAACATCAATTCATTATTGTGGCTGTTGTATTATTATTATTATTTTTTTGGAATATTTATTATAATTTAAAGACCAAAGTAAAGATTACACAGCTCTGATTGCTCAGGTGACTCTCAAACATGGGTCAGTGCTGAACACTTGACCTATTTGAATAGTCAAACAAATCAGGGATGTAGGTGGTGATTCAGAGGACTGGAACCAAGCTAGGTTTATGCACTACTAAAGTGCATTATCAACTGACATGATAAGGGCTCCAAGGTGGATTCTACCTTATTATCTGAAGCCCTTGAAAAGGTTCCCTTTGTCAAAATATAGTTTTAAGACCTTCTTTGTTTCAGTTTTGTGCTTATATGTTGCATATTCCTAAACTACTTTGTGTTTTGTTAAAATACTACACAGCAGACCCTTCCACATGAAATAGTGGGAGGATTGGGGAATCAATAGGAGCCCAGCAACTGGATCTGGTCATGGTCTGGAGACAGCTTGTAAAACAAAACCCAACAAATAAGTAATAAATACCTGCAAACACATTTTTCGTCACAGTTTATTTTCCCATTTGAATTTGGCAGTAGCGTTTCAAATTTGCAATTTGACTCTCATTCGATGCAGCCATTGAATCATTTCCTGTTGATACCAGACTATAAAGTAGCTTATTTTTTCTCTATACTATCATGAGATATACTAACTGCCCAAAATACTGCACAGTCAACATTAGTGCACATCGTATTAGGACACTTTCTGATGGTACATCTAGTCAAGGATATTTGGTAGGCCGCATTGTCAAAATGAGTTTCATTTGACCATTTTCTGATTTCTGAAACATCACATTGTTTTCTGACTGTTTATTTTTCATAGGTTTTCTGAGTAAATAGTTGAACTCCGCACACTCCAGTCCTCACTGTTCAATTTGTTCACAATCTGTTTATAATATCTCATGATTGGTTTTCTTGCCCTGTAAAAACTCCATGAAACTCCAAATTGAACCACTGTATGATTTAAAAAACAACTCTCATTTGGAGGCAAAGCTGTGAGGTTTTCATCCAACAGCAGCAATTTCACACCAAAACCTTCTGACACCTGGCAACAGAAACAACACTGCACTGATAGCCCATGATTAGATTTATGGCAATTTCAGTCTGAATGGCTGAGAAAGTGTTTTCTTTGCTTTTAAGATCAGTAATTGATTTAACCTTAGAAGTATGCAGATGGGTTTTGTACAGTTTTTCAGTGGTTAATTTAATAGCTGGATCACTGCATGAAGAGTAGGGTTAGGGTTTTGATTTGATTTGATTTATTTGACATATCAAATATATAATATCAAAAAAATATATAAAATGTCATACACTGTGACAAATACATATTTATTTAAAATGTTGAGGATAATACAATAAAGTTAAAAGACAACTTATTTCTATTGTGGTCCTCTTTCAAGGCAGACAAAGATAGCAAGACAAGTCACAGATGACTACCATCACATAGGCTGCAATTAAAAAAAAAAACATCCTTATACATATAAAGTTACAAAGAAAGACAAATAACAAAATAAATATATGCATATATAAACACCCTTACTGTACATACATGCATACTTTTATACATACCTTCACACATTCCCACCTATTTACATCCATATATAGTATATATACATATACACATACACCCAGTGGTGGGTTGTTGATTGATTGATGGGTGGAATTCAATGTTCAGTTGTTACCAAGCAAATTTGCAGAACACAGAGGAAAAGAAAGTATCTTAAAATAATTTTAGTTGGCTTTAATTTGGGAAGGTTGATGTGCAGTAAACTACCTCAGCTGTGCACCAAACACATTTGATTAACATAATTGGCAATTCAAAAAATTCAATTCACATTTTAGCCCTATATTTAAATATGTTATTGAATATTTTTAATATCAACAAGAATCAAATGACTGTATATATAAAAGGTGACAAAATCTGAGAAATATCACCCAACTCATTTTTTCAGTTTTATAGGACATTTACTGTTTTAATTCAGGCTCTTATCAACCCATGGTAGGCTACAGACTCTGATAAATCCACTGTACCAACTAAGCAGCAGACAGAGAAAGCTAACAACTAGCTGGTGAAGTAGCCAGATATTTACCTCAGTAGAAGGTGGAGACCAAAACAGAGATGAAAGGAGGGTGAATATTTGACTTACATTCATCAGGTGGACACAAAAATGACTCCAATGAGATGATAATATTGCTCTTTATCTGCTTGATGTGGAAGTGGGTAATAGTTTGCTAGTACATTAGATTAACTTAAAGGTTCTGTATGTAGAATTGTGAAGCAATTTACATGTATTAATTGTTTTTTATTGCCAACAAGTGAACAGATAACATAACTTTAAAAAATTAGACCTTTGCCGACTTTCTTGGTTGTCTGTAACAGCCTGTGGACTGATTTTGATGTGAAGGTCCCAGGCCAGAAAATCCAAAGGATGTGACATTTTTGCACGCTCCCGAGTGCCTTGCCTCTCTCCCGCTAACATCAACAAACGACCAGCATAACAACACAACAACACAACAAAAATGGTGCTATCTGACTAGAAACACCCTGCAGATATTAGTTAATGAGACAGCTAGCTGCCTCCGTCAACCACAACACATTTCACAACAAAACACCCCCACAATGATAACTGACTGACTGGGAGTGAGAGATGCTTTGCTGAAACATGGTGCAAAACACAACGTTAGAGATCTTTTATGTAATTATGAGCAGTGTAAGCAAGGAAAAAGACATCACCTACAATAATCTCACGCGAGCACTGGGATGTTGACTGCAGCTCATTTAACAGCCATAGATGTCACTAATGAGAAGGAATTTCTGATTCCTATATATAGAACCTTTAAACAAGCCAGTGATGGTGGCTGTGTATCTGTCAGCTTGTTTTGCTATTTGTCTGCCCGATTGTGGCCAAAAATTGATTAATGCAGATTAAAGCTCTGAGATCATGGCAGGAACATGGAATTTCACCTAATAAAAATGTATAATGAAAAAGAGAAGTCCATCAATTTATTCAGTTTGTTTGAATGTTAAAAAGAAAACTTTTGAAAAGCACAGCTTAGCCGTTTTGGAGCGGTTTTAGATAGGTTTGGCACACAAAATGATGTGTAGGTACACAATTTGGCATACTTGTGGACAAGAAGTGTGGGCACCAATAAATGTAAATATTTGAAAATTCACATTTTAGTAAGTTCACTGTAAAAAAAAGTGCATTTAAAAAAAGCATTTTCATATTCAAAAGTGCCCCATATTTTCATGGAGATTAATAAATTCAGTAATTTATATTACAATAAAGGGTACAAGTGTCTTCTTCAATTTGAGCCATTAACCATTGTCCTTCCATGTTTAGATGAGTTATCAAGCATTAAATAGAGGTATGTAAAACAGGCAGAAATAGTCCCAACACCTGGTAATGTTGTGCTTCACTTTTGTTGAACTAATTATTGACCTACTGTAAGTTTACAAAAAAGAATAAAAGTCCTCTCAGTCCACCCACTGGAAAACACGTTTTCCAGCTATGTTGATATATTCCATACTTAGGTCACATGATAACAACTGAACCATCTCCGTGAGAATGGAGCAAACCCTATCTTGTGATGAAGGCTATGAGGTTGCTGACAAAGAGAGTTGTTCAACTGATGACCAGAACTATAAACGAGTGTCTTGATAAATAATTAACGGACACCTGCCAGCCAATTAGAAAAAAAGTATTTTCTGTGGATGTTGAATAAGAAGTGTCAGGTTGAGCCAATCTTGATTTTTTAAATATATTCTTTATATTTTGAATCCTCCCTTTTCGCGCAACAGAATCTTTAACTTTTAGTATAGAAAGTTCACAATCTGGACAGTGTGGGTTGGGGGGGGGGGGGTGATTTGTGTAATAAAACAGTTTTAACTTTACTGTCCCAACATGGCAGCTTTTTCAATATGTACTTAAATTACAAGTACTTAAATTCTGATTATGGTAACAACTACATGGAACACACAAACTCAAATCCGTCAATGGGATTTTCATCAATATTCCTTTTAGAATGAAGTTCACTTGAAAGGTTTTGCAAAGGACAGCAGTGTGGTCTTCATTCATTTCACCATAAATATATGAAATCAGTCATGAAATCTGGAACCCTTCACCTGTATCATAGCAGACACTGACCTCACTGATATTTATTAAAATATCGGCCCCAGTGTATCAGTAAATCAGTATATCTGTGCACAGCTGCCTCCCACAATGGTGCCTCCCATGTCCACCCCCCCCCACCCGCCCAAGCAAGAGCAGGTGAGAATGCTATCAGGGCTAGCTGGCCGAGGTGCTAAGCTATCCATTCTGCCTGACTGCCTCTTGCTAAGGCTCACTTTTATCTCCACCCCGTCCCAAGCCTCCCAGACGTGATAAACGAGAGGAGCAAAGGATGAAAAGATGGAGGGGGAAGGGATGAGTGTGTGTGTGGCTCCAGAACTTGCTCTGCCAGCTTTTACCCACCTGCCTAGATAAGAGAGGCACTGTAAATTAACACACGATAGGGGGGCTGAGAGCACGGGCAGGGTGTGTGTGTGTGTGTGTGTGTGTGTGAATTGGAGGGGTTTGTACACTTACTCACACACACATATATACACACACACTTTGCGTTGCCGCAGGTATCACAGATAAAGATGTGTCATTGATGAATGGGATTTTATTTCCCATCAACCTTTGCTGCGTGGGAAATGGAAAGCACATCCCGGCCCCTAAATCATCAGATGAATAATGATAACACCGGGTAGCAGTTTTCATTTCTTTGCACTATTTGTCTGCAAAGCGCCATATGCAAACTGTTTGTTTCTTGCAGCGCCTGTAGTGTTCTTGTGTGTGTGTGTGTGTGTGTGTGTGTGTGTGTGTGTCTGTGAATGCTGAGCTTCCACAAACTATGGTGCAGGTGTTTAAACTCATTTCTGTACCTTGTTTAATCACACCAGAGGGCAGTGAGCTCCTAATTCACCTAACACCAACACAGAGGGTGAATTACAAGGAGGAGAAAATTCAAAAGTACATCCCCTTTCTGAGCCATGTTTATAACACAGATTCTATTTTTGTTACCACTTGTTTCCTTCATAGTCATTTCCTGACTGTGAGTTCCAAGATAAACTGCATCAGAATCAATGTGCTCAGCATGAACACCATCATTCATTTGGACTTGTAAACTGACACCATAAACTTTTATTTGGGATATATTTATTGAACAATCAAAGACACCTCTGAGGTTTTTACAACTGTCATGACTGTGCAACACATGGCTATTCATTAAATCTCCTCAAATCACATCAACAAAAGCATGGCCAGTGATGTGGGATGGGCCATGAGTATATGAATACAGGTGAACAGACATAGGGAAGAGGGTGGAATTTTATTCTTGTAAAGTTGGAATCCATGAGACACAGTTGTGGTGTGGCCCTGCCCAGATTAACCTGATAGGAGGCAGAACAAGCCTTGGGTGCCTGTTAACCACATATTGATATATTATTGATGTGATATTGATTCGTGGCAAACTATCTGGCCCCATGTGTGTTGTATGTCAATTAGTTTGTTGTAATTGTATTAAAGCTGCACTAAGCTGCATTTTTATATGAATAATTGATCAAGTCAGTAATTAGTAATGTAGAAGGTGTCACTTGTAGGGATAAACCTACAGGACTCTGCTCTGCAGAACTTTTTAACATCTTTCAGCTCATTGTTTTGGTTTGAAATGCTGCAATGTTTTGGTTTGGTCTGACTGCCCTTTTTAGCTGACTTTTTAGAAGAAAAGCTCTAGAAACACACACATACATTTTAACACAGGCCCCATCTACAAGACAGGGCCTTAAGATGGCCCTTATTCTATCTAGGTGATTGTATGATAAATTAGCAATTCAACTAATTAATTTCAGAACACTACAGAAAATAACTTGCTCTAGCTCAGAAATCTACAGAGATAATTTTGTGCTGTTGGTGTTTCTTTTGTAGCTACTTGATTTGTTTTGTTTTTCTCAATGCCAACATTTGAAATTGTTTTTCATGTCTTCACATTCATTGCTAAGATTATGAGATTATTTGTTTCTACAATATCCATGCATGATACTATGCTATGGTTAAAGAAAGCCAATGCACTTTTGCTAAAAGTGAAATAGTAGCACAAGTTGAGAGGAGTCATAAAGTCAGCAGACTGACTCAGTAATGACAGTTACACAACAATATCTAGCTAAAGTTTGCGAAAAGAAGTCAACTTTTCCTTTGTAAGAGGAAGATTATGTTATTTTTTTCTTTCACAATTTACATAGTTCTACTTAAGGGTCCGGTAAGGTAAATTAAAGATCATGGTTAGATTTTAAAAAGTCATTCAACATTCATTGTTGGACTGTGTCAAGACACTCCTGCATGAAAGTCAGATATGCTACACACCCATCCACTACCCCGTCCTCCATACCCTATCTTCCCACCTTGCTAAATAAAGGGAATAGAGGACATTGGCATTTTACATTTGTACAGGATGTAAATTGTGGGCAGTGGAATTGTCCAATATGAGTGCAAATCCTTCTGGGCTTCTCAGTATCCCCAGAAATACTCTCAGATGGATACTCTCTTTGTACCAGTAACAGTTATGCAATGACCTGCTTCTGTTCCTGATTGCGGGACTTGGCAACCCAACATGGGACAGAAATTGTGTTCATTCTTGGAGCTCAGTATTAACAGCAGCATATACAGCTGGAGAGTTTACTCTCTTGTCCAACAGCTTGTGGACACAAAGCTATTGTAGACTTTGTGCTACAAAAACTGTCCATGTCTATTACCTATCACTGGCTCTACACTAGCCCAGTCTGGACCAGTTTTTACATCTGCAACTTTTGCATGGATGACTGTATTCAGGTAACATTTCTACTGAACATCTCTGCGGTCTCAGACCTGTGCCTGCAAGAAATGTAATTTAAGCCGCTCCTCCATTTCCTACCATATAAGACAACATTTCAAAAACATGTTTCCAGACAAAAAACTACCTTTATACTTTTCCTCCACCTTCAAGTGTCTCCTGGGACACCTCTATCACCCCAGGATGTAGATCTGAAGCAGGAGGTATTTGGGGGGCTGACAGTGCTGCCTCAACCCCACTCAGAGTGCCCTGGGGGACTGACAGATCTGAGGCAACATGAGCAAATCTTCATGTGAAAACAGATGACACAGTAGACTGCAGTATTGTGCACAGTGTGAGTGTACAGTGAAGTTGCATCTGCATTTCTGGATTCACATAAAGATGTCAACTGAAAATTATCACAGCTTACTCTTCTGGTTGCCATTTTTATTTGGGTCAAAGGAATGAAGATGCACCTTGTGAAACAGATTAAATGATGCATTGGTTGGGCCTTCTGGTGAGGACATGTCTTCAAAAGTGTGCTTTAGTGAAAAACCTACTGAGTCTCAAAAATGTCCTTTTCTGCTTTTGAGCAAATCTGTGCCTTATTTCTGTGACTGGAACATCGTCATCAATGCAGAATTCTCAAATGTAAAAACAACATTACATGAAAAGCATAGACTGGTAAATACAGCTTGATCAGAAATTTGTGTGCATGTCTTAATTGTGTATATTTGTGAAAGGAGTTCTTGCAGGCATTAATGTCTGCGTGTGTGTGCAGAGTGCATTTGTAAATGAAAGGGAAGGTGAAGTGATGCAGGATCACATGAGTGACAGGAGAGAAGGAATATTGAACTGTACTGTTACACTGATAGACAGACAGAGCTGATGAAAAGCAGCATTTGTTCTGTTCTCCTGTAGAGCAACACAAGTAAGTAAATCAGTGTAACTGGATGTTGCAGGCTAACACATGGACGTGCTCTGTACATAACCACATTATGGTGATGGGGGTTGTTTTTCTGTGCTGTTGATCTTATTAGTAATGGTATCCTTGGAGTTTTTCTTGTCTTATTGTTATATCCTGCCTTTATGCTGTTTGTGCTCTCCTCATTTATTGCCTTTTCTTTCTTATTCTCCCTCTCCTTTTTGTTCTCCCTCTTTCTCTCTCTCAGCCAGCTACATTCCATTAAACCTTCAAAGATAACTGATGACTGCCATGCTGCACTCCCTTGTTTTTTTATATTTATTTCTCTTTTATTTATGATTGGCCTTCCCTCTGGATACAGAACACATGCCATTCCTAACATAATGTTATATTTCCTGGTGCCTGTCCTCAATGACACCAAAAAACACAGTCATTCTTTAAAAGCCCAATGCTACCTGGAGGGCAAATAGATGCTGTCCCAGTTGCCAAGCCTGTTTCATACCATTTTTAATAATCTGGCTTGCTGATAGGGTCGGCCCCCTCCACCTTTTTTGTGTTTTTTTTTTTCTTTTTGGGCAAAAGAAATAGTTACCCCCCCTTGCATTTATGAAAAAGTAACACTCATGAAATTGAAAAAGCCGCAGCTGACTCTCTGGGCCATTTCTCATGTAATGCATTTCAATTGGGTTTTTAAGATAGATTGTGCGAGGTCGCAGCGTGCTCTAAACATATCTCATAACCCAGATTGTACAGCCCTGTCCCAGCATCGCCGATCTGTTTTGTAAAGCCGTGGTGGTGAGGGAGATGAAAGGCAGTGTGTGTGTTGCATCAGTGGCCAGCAACACTACATCGTATGACCTTCTTTGATGGACGTCCTCCTTCCAGCTCCGAGAGGGGCCGGGGAATTCAAAACCCCATAGCGTGGCTCAGATCGAGAGAGAGACTGCATCAAACCTTCTTGATGTCCTCGCTCTCTCCTCACAGCAAGGACACGCACTCCATGCAACGCATTCTGTTGTCTGTTTCCACACAAAGCCTTGCTTATGTCGCCTCAGATCTGTCAGTCCCTCAGGGGGGGATCATAGGCCAGCACTCTCAGCTTGGTCATGGCAGCATCGCTATCCCCAGCAACCCGTCTCCCCTCAGCTGAGTACCTCCTGCTTTACATTTCCATCCTTAGGCAACAGAGCTGTCCCAGGAGACACTTGAAGGTGGATAAAAAGAATGAAGTCAGTTCTCAAAGGTTTCTGTCAGGACACATGTTTTTGAATCATTGTATTATGGCTGGAAACAGAGGAGCGACATCCATGACATTTCCTGTGGGCAAAGGTCTGCCTCAGAAATGTTCAGAAAAATTGCAGAGCCTGTGATACTGTATTTCATTAATATTCCTGCTGTAGTGATGCTGCTGAAATACTTTCTTTACTTTAGTTATTGGCATGTGGATTCCATGCATGTCCAATATGGAAGCTGATAAAATTACAAACAGGGGTCACAGCAGTTTGCACCTGTCAGGTCTTCTTCATGGTAACGCACATATATACTCAATATGTGGAGAAAAAAAAAAGTTACAGTAATTGTAAAACTGCAGACCAACTTTTCTTTCAAACTTCAAAAAAGTGACTTTTTTAATTAATTTATTTATTTTTACCTAGGGTGTGTTGTACTTAGTTTTTCAAAGCTAAGTTACTCATTTTTTTTTTGTTCTCTGTGTTCAGAAGTAAGATAGTGCCTGGCCTGACTCTAGCTTCTGTCCACTGAGTCTGTACATTGTTATTGATTTTCTCTGTTTTCTGTCAGGATTTTAATCTGTATCTTTGTTTTAGTGTGAGGGTTACACTCTCCTGCTCTGCCCACTGCTGCTGTGTGTGTTGGCTATTTTGTGTATCATTAGGTTGTTGCAATAACATGTATTAGCTATTTTAATGTCATATTAGCTATGAACTTCAGTCTCTTTTATCACCCCTTCTACATATCACATTAAGGCTGAATTATCTAAAAGCTTTCCTTGTTAGCTGTCTGAAATTAAATTAGGTGAGAAATGGCAGTAAAATATTCCTTATCTGCAGAGATTTCCCCATTACTTGATGAGAAATAGAAAAAATGCTGACTCCCCTTGGGTGAATGTATTCCCTTTACTTTGATAAGAAATGGAAGAAATGTTATCTTTCCTTTGGAGGAAGTATACTTTCTGTTACAGTGAGAAATGGTGAAATGTTGCTTTTATCAAGGTGGATGTACATCCTCTGCTTCAATGAGAAGTAGTAGAAAAGTTGACTTTCCTTGGGAGGAACGGTTCCCTCAAATGTAATGGGACATTCTCTAAGTGGAATTAGTTTAGGAAATAGTGAAAATTCTGCATTTTTAAGGCAATGAGAACATTGGGCATCAGCATTGTTTGTACAAAGTAATAAACTCTGACTAATGCAAAAAAATCACAACTAACAAAGTGCTATCATTAATTTGAAATTACTAATGAGGTCCAAATTAGTTGTATAGGTAACGAGTCACTTACTGTCACTCTAAAGTAGCAGGAGCTTGCTTCAAGATACACGCAAATCTTCGTTCAGTGAATGTATATGATGTTTAGTTTCTGTTATTGAAACCACGCCACATAGTTGCATGTTATTTGAATCATTTTCTTTGCATTGTGTAGTTATCTGAGCTGTTATGTTATTTATTTTATGTAACTGTTTTCAATAAAAAAAACATAGATTTTAGGGCACCCCAGGGATGAATTGAATTTGAAATCCAGATTTTGAAGATTTGTATGTAAAATGTAAAATGAAGCTTTTTGTCTGTTTGTTTTTCTTTTTTAGTGAAAATAGTGACCAAAATCACTCAGTCACCTACAGAGATTACAATACTGCTGACAATCTAGGGCATTACTACAGGCTTGGAGGAAGGCCTGAAGTGCTTGGGTTAGGGTTAGTGTTAGGATTAGGGCTGAAAAGACCAACCTGTTCTCATTCCCAGGTCATCAAATACTGACGCATGCAGAGTCTACTATTTACACAACCCTGGAGATTTTTTGTATTTTTATGATTCTTGGTTTTGGGATTTTCTATCAGCAAGACATAGCTTATTCAGTCAGAATCTGTTTTATCAGCCAATGCATACAAAGAATGCCCAAAAAACGCAACACAGAAGAATAAAAATAGACAAAAGTAAGGTGGTAATAATAATAATAATAATAATAATAATAATAATGATGAAATAAAGTAATATTAAAATTGAATTGAAATTTTAAAATCTATTTACAGAATGGAATAGTAAGTTTTGAAATGGGATATAAAATTTGAAATGAAATATTGACTGTACAAAGGAAATATGGACTGCGCTATGGATAAATAAATGAAGTGTATGGAATATATGAAGGTGACAAGAGCAAAAATGAAATGTGATGTGCATAAATAATTAAATTATGTAACAGTGGAGGTTGAATGTAATGCACAATCTAAAGTCCACTTTGATTGAATATATGAAAGTGACAAGTGCAGGGATGAAATGAGGGATGTGAAATGTAAAGTCCAGTTTGATAACCACGTCTTCATCCCATTTATATGGCCATGGTACAAGATTTGACACACACACACACATACACACACACAGACAGACAGTGTTGGAGTGCTTTATTGAATGACGTGACTCAATATTAATTGAGGAAGACTCAAAGTTGATTTCATATTAAATATACTCAGCCACATATTCTTGGGAATATAAAATTAAATGAGCAACTTCCCATTTGATAATCACAGCCTATAAAACACCTTTTCTTAACACAGATGGTGGTGTTTGGACTCTGGTTGTGTCCGACCAGCAGCAATTTGAAATGGAATGAAGCCCACCGATGGCAGACGACTCAAAAGAGTAGTCGAACGCGCCAAGTCCATCCACAACACAATGCCCCACCTTAGCCTACTGCTATCAAAACTTGACAAAAAAAAATAATTCCTCAGAATCAAAGGAGAAATAATTCAAACTGATAGCCTTAACATTAACCTATCGTATTGTTGAGTTATCAAGAACACTTTCATGTTTTTGTGTTGAGAAATATTAAAGATATAATTAAAAGAAAACTTTAACACGGTTGTTTTTGGGTGACTGACATTACGACCTATTGTGTTGTTTTTCTTGGGAGGACTCGATTATAGCAGCTTTCAAATTATCCCAGTGATATAATTGAACAATGAAACATTCCTGGTGAAAAGGAGTGCAGTCTCTGTGTTGCTTTAATTTCTCTCAGTATCCCCTCGACAGATCTTTTCTACCACAGTGGGCTTTTTGATGCTACCACAAATCTTTCAGATCTGCAGTTTAAAGTTTAAAGATCTAAAATACTTTTAAAAAAGTAATTTACTGAAAACAAAGAAAACAGCTTGAATTAAATTAACACAGGATTTGTATGTGGTTTTGAATGTACATTAATACATGCTACATACAGCTGAAACATGGGATGCTAGTGCTATATAGAGCTTTAACAGCTTTAATCACATGAATATATCCATAATATTGAATATGTATCAATGGATTAGACTCTTGTCTATTCAGTCATTGTAGTCAATTTCTACAGTGTTATAGAAATAATCCAAACACCTGAAAGTTTAAAAATATGTCCATGAGTTTTCAACCGCAACTCAGAGACACTGAAATACAGTTAAAAGCTCAGAAAAGTAAGTACACTCACTGCTTTGACGTAGAAAGGCCCACCCACAAAAGGGGGGTGGGTGTTATCTGCTGTTTTTACATAAATTAAAGAAACACATTTTTATATCACATTTTAATATAGACCTTGCTACCCATGTGAGGTGGAATTAACAGACTGCTGCATGATCAAGAGCACTGAGGCCAAACCAGTAAACTGGGATTTGGGGGACACTGCTGAGCATTCTAACACAATCCAGTGGTGTATCTTTAAAGTTAATGTATGGTTTGCTTACTGTAAAAAAGTTCGCGTCTACATGGTGCTCTTTGTGTTATACATGAACTTGCAGTTTTTTGGGTGTGTTTTCTTGATGGGCAGGTTTTTAGCCTATCACAGTCAGCTTGCTCTTCTAACTTTAGCTTCACACAGGCTAAAGTTGCTAAAGTGTGCCCAAATTTGCATCTCTTGTCTCCAGAAACATGATATAAATATAATATAACAGTATACCCAAATCCAGGCTTCAAAATGCCAAAACCGATAGGTGGCTTTACAGATCCTACGTGTATGTTTTTCTTCAGAATTTGTATGCCACATGCATATGCACTGTCTTTTCCTTCATTCAGTTCCTAGTTGCACCTACAGTATATATGCAGGCCTTTTTAATTTCCTGGCCACTATCTTGGCTTAGACAGGCAGTTTATAAAGACCGAAGGGTCAGGGCCACAGGGTGTACCGTAAGTGACTGATCTTCCTCATCACCTTCAGTCTTGCCATCAGTAACCTCAGGGCTCGTATTGTTGGAGGGAGGACTTGAGTTAGACAGCAGTGTGAAATGAAGTCAGCCCATTGTGCATCTGTTCCTGTTCGTCTTCTCGTGATGGCACTCAATGTTGGAGCAATTTCTGCCTCACAGGAATTCATTTATATGTAAAACACAAAAGCCCAAACGACAGCACTGCCAAACACTACAAACAGCTTTGAAAGTCCCAAAGGTTTTATGCAGTTGACCATTAAAGAGTTAAAGGGTATTTTCTCAACCCTATTTTCCCATCTTTTTGTGTCTAAGTGACTAATGGGGACAACATTTTTTTAAATTGGTCCAGTATTGAGCAAGAACGCTGTAGTCGACATCCACGAAACGGGCTGCAATGTAATCCGACGGGGCAATAGCACCACATCAATGTACGTTCACTAAAAGTGCTTGTTGTGGCCACTGACAGGCTTAGATTGTTATTATAAGTGTCTGACAACATTATGGAAAGGATCATACAGAGAATTTTAGTACCGCCTTAATAGGGCCCCCGCCTCTCTGAATCGATTTGGCTGCCCAGAGTTTTAAAAGCTAGCAGCATGTGTATCTGTGAATGCGTCATATTGTCGCACACTGCCAAGCTAATGATCAGGATGATGTGTTTTTTTTAATCTAGCTAGGAGGTAAAATGGAGAGAAAGTACTAATCTGGTGCATTAAAACGCCAGGAGCCAGAGAGTAAGAAACATTAAATTGCATCCTGTGCTCCTCTTACATCTTACTTCTCATCTTGCTCGTCCTTTCAACACAATCGCGATAATGATGGAACTGATAATCAAGCTAACATTACTGCTAGCACTACTAGCCTGACAGTGGCTAACGACTAGACTATCCAACTATCCTCACTTTGCTGTGTGTTGAGCGGGAAATAAACATTGACAAAGACAGTGGTTGGTAGGTTTGCCACCATGAAGGAGAGGAGGATGAAGATTTTAAGAAGAGTACTGTGATATATACAAAGTTGAAAGATGAAATATGTAACTTCCATAACTTATGCAAGTTCTATTATGTACTGGATCTTGTACTGGGATTGACAAACCCATCAAAGCCTTGAATTAGGTGGATTTTCACCACTTTTGCATTTACAAGTGTTTCAGTCACCTGTTGACTGTGTGTGCTTTTGAGAATGAGCCTGTGCATAAACTGTCTGCTTGTTGCTTGTGAGAATTCATTCATGCATATAGAAACAAGATTAAGTCGTGTATTTGATACATGCAGTGATACTTTTTGACATGAACAAAAACTCTTAAAGAATATACATAGATATATGTGTGAGTCATGTATCTGCAGTATATGTGCATTGTTTCTTTTTGATGAGAACATAAATATGCTGACAGTTTTCTAATTGAATGTAATGTGGTTTGTTGTATTACACCACTATGACACACTCTGAATGTGTTAACTGTTTTGATAAAATTACATGTTATCCTACTTTAGACTTTTTTATAATGACCTGTCTGACTTGGCTTCTGACCACACCACTGCTATTATAAGTGCTTAGTTTCAGACTTAATTTAGCTAACCTTGATAAATGTGTGGGGTCACAGATGACAAAAAGTATAAAACAGAAAAAAGAGCAATTTCTATTAATTTTTTTAGATCCTTCTCTAATTGCACTGCTCTTTTCATGGAAAATACTGGGCGTTTTCACCTTTTCAGGGCGCAACAAAGTTACAAACATCAATAATTAGTCTTTATTAACTTCAATTTTGGTTATGAAGAAATCTGTCAGAATGTTAGATTAATCTGTTGTTTACCTACATGCTTACCGCATCTGCAGCACTGCAGCACCTATCTGTGTCACTGCTTGTGGTGCTGTAGACTGTCCACTTTGTATTTAAATAGGCCTTGTAGTGTTATAGACCGCCTTGTCTATTTTGTGTTTGTTATTCCTGTGTAAGAAAGACATACTAAGGTACTAAGACAGTGCACCTGGCGTGTCGCTGTCTATCGGCAGTGGTGCTGAACTGTTCGTCAATCGATGCACGTAGAGCACTGCATGCTGTCCTCGGTGCTGAAACATTTTAACGCGACTGGCAACCCGTTTTCTTTTTTGTTCTTCAGAACAAGCTTGTCTGACAGTGGCTTCACTGTATGTTTTCTTAGACATAAGCTTGTGTGGGTCAGTAAGTAATAATTTGTCTTAGGACAATAGGATAGGACAGGATATATCAACTATTTACAGTTGTGAATTTTAAAATGACTTTATCAGAGGGGCCCCTTGAGAATGTTCCGCCCCCTCTGTGCTGAGAGTCTAGCTCCGCCCCTGGTTCCTAGTGATAGATAATAGAATCTTGTAACATCATAAAATGTGTGTACATTTAGTTTTCAGGTGGGTTGTTAGCTTTAAATCAGCTCATCCTCCCCTCCCTCAGAAACCACTTAGAACATCTATAATAATGATGCATTAAGGTGTCAGCAGTGCAGGCTGCCTGATTCATCACTGCAGCCTGTTCATGGTGAGAGTCTGTCTCCTGTGCCTTCCCACATATTAATGCTTCATTGAGTACATTACACTACATCACATCTGTGTTTGATGATCATGACACACAACACACACACATACATACACAGAACAACAGAATGTGTAAATATCTTATTGAGGACTTTTTAACTGCATTTTTTTATTATTATTATTATTATTATTATTATTATTATTATTATTATTTTACCCATGAACCACATGAAAAATCCACTTCAGAAAAACTGTTGCAAGCCCAGGCCAGAAAAAGTCAAACTAACAAATCAACTTACTTGTACATTTATTACAGTTAGCCACTTTTGATAATATATTTAGTGTGACAAATGTACAGTAACCTTTGCAGTTGACCACAACTCTAACATGTTATGCAAGATATGCCACATTCCCCACAAGGAACATTTTGGCACTGCCATGTTCAGGAAAAATAAATAATCAAATTACATTTATCCAGCTTATTTTTTACACCAACACTAAACACGATATCTAAAAATTAATTTGCCAGTTTTAACATTTACTTCACTGCAACTGCTAAGGATCAAAAACAAACTTTGGACCTCAGCCTTTAGCCATCTTTACAGTGAGCATACCATTCTCACAGAGCCACTAGCGGGGCAATACACATATACATATATACATATATTAGTCTTGTTTCCATAGAACTCAGCTTGTCAGAGAACACTGTTTGCTGACCCAAAACTCCGCTAATTAAAATATTGCAGCATCTCCTGCAATTTTTGAACATTACCACAAATGATCACAAAAATAACAGAGGTTATTGAAGGTCATTTATACTGGGACACAGTATGCAAAACAAAATTTCACAACATCCTGTTTGGACTGTTTATTGCAGAAATACAGGGCAAATTCTTACATCATTAATAGTAAGAGAAAGACAAAAATGATTTCAACATTCACATTAAAGGAGATTCCCATATGATATGATGTCTGCCTTCCTCCTCCTCCCACTATGCTGTCATCTTACATCTACTCCAAACTCATAAGCGTCATAGTGAAACAGGAAGGTTCTGATTGGTTCTAATTAGCTGGCCGGGTCTCTTCCTTTTTTGTTGTTTTTTCAATGTGTTTGAGTTGTTTGTGATTGTTTGGCTCTGTGGGATGTTGTTACAGACATGACACCTGGAGAGTTCCTGTTCACTCTGGCATTGAGGAGGTATTTTTAACCAAGGTCTTGACCCAGTCATCAGCCTTCCTCCTGCTTATAGTTTGCAGCTTAGTGTATAGCAGGTTTCAGGCTAGCTGGGCGATCATGTATTTTTGGCCTGCAGTAAAGAAGTAAAGTAGAAAAGTGGAACCTGCTTGCTTATGGAGCAACAAAGGGTTATCTCTGGAACTAATTTCCTGCCAAAACTTAACAAACAAGAAAACATGTTTTACAAATGCCCTACAATTAACTAACAAACACAGTGTGGTTTGCACATAAAAAACACCATTAACAAACTAGTGCATTTTGTTTTACAAATACAAAATGTACCTATCAAACAAATACACGTCAAGTCATGTGATATTTTTTTGTCTTTGTAGGATATATTTTTTGTACTTGTAAGACATACTGACATGCTGTATTTGTTTCTGAAGCACGATGTATTAGAAATATGTTGTGTATTTGTTTTGATAGGTACATTTTGTATTTGTAAAATAAAATGCTTTAGTTTGTTAATGGTGTTTTTTATGTGCAAACCACACTGTTTGTTAGTGAATCGTAGGGCATTTGTAAAACAAGTTTTGTTTTTTTGTTAAGTTTTGGCAGGAAATTAGCTCCATACTTCCCCTCTCCTCTCCAAAGTGTTTTTCTGAGTAGAAAATAAATCAGTTTTGGTGCTGAGATGTCTTGCCTCTGGGCTCAACAGCGTCTTTACCTCCCACTCAGGCTTTTGAACTCCAGGAAGGGAGAGGTGCTGTTACAGGCCCCCTAAGGCTGATTGCCGAGAGGGAGGCAGGCTTCCTCTTCCTCCTCTCACTCCCTATTCTTCCCAGTGTAGCATTTACCTTACTCTCCATCTCTTTGTTTGTCTTTCCTCTCACTCCATTGCTACAAATTACAGGTTTTCTTGCCTCCTGTTATTGATAAGGGTTTTTTTCAATATCCTGGTAGATCATAGGAATCACAAGGAGGTAAGAGCAGGGAGACAGAACCCTCAAATATTTGACAGACTTATTATGGTGCCAGCAGGGAATATTGATATGCAAGGAGACTCAGTTCAAAGACATTCCAAAGACAAACATGAGCACAAAGTAGTGCTTCCCACCATTTTCACATGATAGAGTTCACTATGGCAGGAGTCAATTACAGACCTGAGCCGCTAAATGTCTGCCTGTGGCTGGATTAATGAGCAGCGCAGCAGAGTGATTGAAGACTGTTACATTTTTGATGACACATTTATCCAGGGCAACTTATGATACAAGTCCTTATTCTTTAACTCCTGCTGTGGCTCTGTATGCCACCAGTGCTTGAAGGCGCTAACTTAAGAGTTATGAAGTTGCTGCAACAAGAAAATTGATTAAAAAATATCACTTTCAGTGCTATGGAACCATTATCTTTTTGGTTTTCATTATGTTGAATTTGTAAGACATTTACAAATTGTTTTGATAGAAAGTGTGTTTTGTACTCATCTCTTCATGCACTATCTCACCCAAATGAATAGTTTGTCTTGCTTTTTCCATGCAAACTGCTGCATAAATTAGCAAGATAAGCTGTTTGTGATGTTTTAGTACTGGAAGACAAGAAATTGTGTTTCTGCAGGATTTTGGGGGTTGCCTAGTCATGTGACTTTAATTGGTCATTCAGTGTGTCTGTCAACAATCTGTTTATGTAGGTGGAAATAGTCTTTATATGTGAGTTGTCTAGTTTTTGTAGGGTTAAATAATATTAAGGTTTGATCTCAGTTTAACAGAAGCTTGGCCCTCTTCTATATCCCCAAACTTTAGCATCCATCTGGCATCCATATAAGGGCCCAATATCATCTTTATATTCAAAACTCCTCTAAAAAAGGGAGGATTGATTGGCTAACAAGAGCCACAAGAATCTTTAAAAGCACACACCTGTTGATGAGTGCGCCTCAGGAAGCCACAATGCAAACACATTGTTCGTTTACAGATTTGACTACTAATAAATGAAGACTATCTTATCTAGACAAAAAAAAATACAAAAAACTCTAGTTTAATCTGCTGCTGGCTCCCAGTTGGTGTTCCAGTTAATCCAATCGGTGTTGGATGGAGTTGAGGTCAGGGCTCTGTGCAGGCCAATCAAGTTCTTCCACACCATACTGGGAAATCCATTTTTTTTTCTCTTTCTCTTTATGGAGCTGGCTTTGTCTACAGTAGGTCGAGCAAAGGACAGGAAAGAGTCTTCTGCAGAGTTCTTCTGCACGGTTGGTAACATGACTAGCTGTTGTCAAGCAGACAATTGACCAGTCGACAGCAGTACAAATTTGTTGCTGGTGGTCTGAATCCTCTGCCTGTACTGCCTGTCCTAAAGTCTTGGCGGATGCTCCTGTGGTTGTGTTTGCATGCTGTAAGCTTCCGTCTCTGTATAAATATGGAGAGAACGGTGCAGTGGGCCAAATGCTAAATGAGCAGTGACACACATAGGTTTGTGTTGGCAGGGTGAAGACTTAGGGCAGGCCGTAATGCACCGACTGCTTCACAAGTAATATCTGCAATACACTCAATCCAAAGAGAGCAGGAGAGTTAAGGCTTGATTTAAAACAAACAACTGAGTGAATGAGAAAATTATGCCTCTGTGTATTTACACCTATGATGGTACTTATGTCTTTTTGCAGTCAACATAGAAAAATATGTCTTAGACTGCTAGAGATTCATATGTTTCCTTCTTAAAAAGTTTTTTTTTTTTTTTATCTTGGAAAAAAACTTTTTCCCACCCCATATGACTATAGAGTATCTGTCCCAACACGTCCCTAAAAGTACAGTATATGATGATTACACTGAGTGACATTCAAATGTTTCTTATGGCCGTACCATTCCATCAGATTGAAATATTTTACTGTAGATGTCTTCAACTTCATTTTTTTCTCTCCACTGGAAAACCAAATCAAGTTTAGTGAGTTTAAGTCACCACACAATATGAATTTGTAAAGATAGAGCCATCAGAGGGTAAGACAGATTTGTGTTTAAAGAGGCATGAAGAAAAATACGAAACATGAAAATATTCTTATATGCAAGTTTGGATTGATGTGCTTTGCAGGCCCTGGGGCAAATGTGATTTTGTTTTATGGCCCGCAACTTACTGTTTTGGTTCAGTCTCACAGCTCTCATCAACCTTGTCTTCATCAGAAACAGGCAGCTGTTTTAGCTAAAAATCTGATGATCCAATCTGTCACTACCTGCCCAGCACCAGACAGCAGACAGACAAAGTTAGAGACTAGCTGGTGAATGTAGTGGAACATTTAACAGCCAAAGAGCCAGATCTTTTTTTCTCAGAAGACCAAAACAACAAAAAAGAGAGTGAAAACTGGGCTTATATTCATTAGGTGGCCATTTTGTGCTTTAGGGGGCATGTTAACAAACATTTTTTTTTTTTTGAGTCAAAATACCCACACAATAATCCTAGGGCGATCTGGGCCTTTGAGGGTCTTTCAAGAAAGACTTGGCCTAGAAAGCAATATTATGACAAGTTATAGATGATTAAATGTACAAAACTGGTTTTATCCTGCTGCTTGCTCTCAGCTCAGTGTCCTGGAAATGCTCCACAGTAAACGGCCCCAGCTTAATACTGAAACCATCAGTCTGCTTCTGATCTCCTTCTTAATGAGAGATGGACAGAAATTTATGTGGCTGTTAGTCAACATGGCATCCTCAGAGCACACATCACTGTTGTCCAATGAAAACCTTGCTTCTTTGCAATCTCAACAATTCAGGAATGGACTAAAAGAGTTCATATTCTGATATCTGATTTTTGTAACCATTGCAGTTTTTTGTAATGATTTTTTTAGCCAAGTGTTGTGTCACTTTCTCTACTATGAGAACATTTTCTCTTCTTCTCCTCCTATGGAGAAGCTTGGATTCCTTCACCTGTAATATGAAAATCACCTAATTTGAAATGCAGTTCACTACTGTCCAGAATATCTTGCCTCTCCAGTTTCTCAGGAACTAAAGAAAACATGTTCATCTTAACATGTCTGCCATGCAGTTTTGTAGTCCTCTTTTCTATGAATTACATTCATACTTGATGATTCTGCATTAACAATGTATGTCCAACAGCAACATCCAGTGTCACCGCTGTTCAGTGGCATGGGGTTCACCCAGTGCAGTGTAAAGTAAAGGCCATGGAGGCAGCGTCAGTGTGGTGCACTGCCAAATAAGTGTTTGACTTCAAAACTAGTTGGCATTCTCTGTTTAATCTATTATCAATAACCACAATCTGAATTTTGCTTAACAGCAGTTGTTGAATGCTAATGAACTAATAGTTATGAATGTGTTGTATGTTATAGTAAAATTATGAAAACCTTAGATTTTACTAGCAACTACAGTTGTCTCCACATGTGATTCCATGTATCATGTAATCCTATGTGGGATGAGGCCTTTTAATGGAATGAAAAAGGCCTCATCCCAAAATAAATTCATTCATTAGGAGTCAGTGTTGCTAATTTAACATTGTAATGAATTTCTAATGAATTAGATATTAAAGTATGTTATTCTGCAGAGGGACCCAGCAGTCTATTGAAGTGCAACTGAGTGCTCCATGTCACAGCTTGAACTATCACAGATGTCTGTTGCATTCATATCATCAGCAGAGTAAATTCCAATATCTTTATATCATCACTATCCCATTTCATGAGAATACACACATCACCATCATTAGGGAAAATACTGCTGTGTTTAAATTGATTTTAATTGTTGAGCTTCTTTCTCACTGCTACATTTACAAGCACAATCCCCCACTTTCACTTTAATTAATACCAGTCTGGGAGAATGTGTTCCAGTTGAGCTGTCTCTGCTATAAATTCACCAAACAGACTCTATATCAGGCTGCTTGACAACTGTTTACTCTGCAAATAGATCAAAATGCAATGCACAGGGCTCTTTATGCAAGGATTAGCAAGCTGGAGAAAATGCTACACAAGTGATATTGACAGTGTTGATCTTGGCAAGGAAAAAGCCTCCAGAAGTGCTTTTGGCATGAAGGAATGTGTTCCCCGGCACTACAAATTATGTAAACACATGTGCATATGAACACAGTTTCTATGTACGTGCAGACACACACAGGCACAATAATATATTCCTGCTCACACAGACTGTGTGCGCACATTTGCTGTGTGCCTTAATGCGTCATGCCTCCATATCACCATGACAACGAATAGTGCCTGACTGTTTGACCAGTTTTCTGTGTGTGTGTGTGTGTGTGTGTGTGTGTGTGTGTGTGAGAGAGAGAGAGAGAGAGAGAGAGAGAAGAGAGAGAGAGAGTGTTTGTTCTCATTGGTTTTCACTGAGCAACAACACATCATCCAAGTCTATTTCACAGTATTATTGACTTCAGGCTGCATCCTGGTTATCTCTTAAACACAAATAGCAGACTGACAATTCACTTTTTGTTTATCACTTTTACAATAGTCATCTTTGTTTATATAAACTCACTAAATATGGAAGTAGAGTCCATTTAGTTAGTTCAGTTAATAGATTATTAGGATTCATGTAGGGATGCAGTGGAGGTTAAAGGACAAGTCTAGTGATATTCCATATTTTTTTATTGTAAACAAATCTCATGTGCAGAGCCAAACCAATAATTAACTGATCTACTAACAAGTATTGTGTGTGTATCCAAAGCCTGATATATCTCATTCTTCTGTGACATAGAGCTCAATTGTTGTCCAAAAACTATTAAAAACACCTCAATGAGTCCCACTGTTGCACTGGGTGACATGTTCCTTCATTGCCACAAAACCACACTGTAGTTTAACTCAATCCCAAACACACCGTCCTGCTGCTGGATATACTCACTAGAACACCAACTGTGCTCTGTGTTAATGTATGGCTGAAAATAGATGAGAGACAAAGTAAGACAAAGCGTTAGGCTAACATGACTGCTGGTCACCCATCAATGACAGATAGCTAACATTACTAATTTTAAAAGATAAGAATTAGGCTACCAAATGTGTGTTGAGTTATCAGATTCATGACTCGAGTCTGACTTAATGCGACCTCTGGGAAATAGTCCATTACTTCAGGAGCCAATGGGCTTGAGGCTGAGTGCCACAGTCTAAGAATAAGAATAAGAATAAGAAAGTATTAATAGACTAAATAACACACTGTTTTTTCTGGTCTTTCCATGAGACTTGATGATTAAAAACAAAAGTCAAAATCCAAGCGCAGAGGTCAAGCTATACTGACTTTTAGTGCCAGTTTGGATCAAGCTCCCCAAATGCTCTTTATGTTCTTCCCATGGTGTCTTTAATCAGAGCCTCTTGTAAAATCTTGTAAATGCCCACATATTTGAAACTACTCAGGCCCAATTAAAACAGGTTTTCTGTTATGAATACTCTCCAAACGCAAGCTACTGTAACCCTGGTGACATTATCAGGGCTAATTGTTCAGTTGTAGTACTCCTCGGGACTCACAAACTGATGGGTGAAATCCAAAAAGAAAGCTGAGAGAGTGTCAAAAAAAGAAAATAATTCATCCTCTTGGGAGCAAAAAATTTCATTGCAATCTGCTCATCAGATTTTGATATTTCTCATGGACAAGTAGTGACTTTTGGCTGATACAGGCTTTAGAAGAGAGGCTAGGAGGTCAACAAACACATTAGAAATCACCCTCAGGGGTTATGCATATTAATACTCTGAGGTACATGTAGATGGAGATGGAAAGTGGAAAACTATTTTTTCTGAACAGAAATAACTCATCTATTTTCACATTGCAAAGTAGTTTTGATGGTCATAGTTCACTCATATTTACCACCGTATCACATGTTGCATATTTATCAGCACCCTTTGTATTGCTTTTTTTTTTTTTTGCTGAGTCATTCCTTGAATAAATGGAGGCCAGATTTGTTGATTCCAGGTGTTACCAGCTGGTTTAGCCCTCATTACTCTGTAGAAAACACACAGAATACTATAATGTGGAGTTTTTTCTTCTGTTAAGCATTTTCATCAGGTTCAAATGTTATTATACCCAAGCTGTTCTACCTCACATGAAGGCCCAAGCTTCCAGCAGTAGAATATTTGAATTCAGTGGGCAGCGCTGTGGAAATCCAAATAGTGGAAAAAGGTCAGGGGTAATATTTATGTCTCAGTGAACAGTGAGAAGTATATGAGCAGATTCTAACTCCATGTAAAACCGGGCTGCAAGGATTATTGGGCCAGTTCACACTTGATGCTGTATTCATAACACTTCCTTTTTTACTTTCTGTCTTTATTTTCCTTAACTCTGTCTTTTTCAAGTTGCAGCTGCATTTAGTTTTGCTACAAACACTGCAGTGAATGTGTAGTCACCTGTAGAACCAGGGCAGCCTAGGGTAGGGATGCTTGTTGGCCCAGGACTGTAGCCTGGATTTTATTCTGCACATACTGAGGTCAAGAGCCCAAGCAACACCCCCAACAACAGACCTTGCTAAAACCACTCAAAGATAATCAGAGATTCCAGCATTCTTGGGTTACAGATGCTAGTGAAGCAAGTCTACTTGAAATATTGGTTTTCACACCATCAGGAGCAATAATCTGAATCTCTGTTTTGATTGAATTTAAAAAAATTCAAGAGTGTCAATTTTCTGAATACTATTTGCAGGATGGCAACAACAGATTCATCTATCATCTGCATAAACAATGACTTTATGTCTATGTATAAGATATTCTAATTAGACCGATATATCGGTCGGGCATATTAGGAAGCCAAGTATACAGTTGACTTTATGTGTATGATTATATTGCACATGTTTGTCCATTGTTTTATTTCTCTTTGTTATAGTATGTTTTGCTCTAACTTTTTGGGGCTGAATAACTACATGGAAAATTTGCATTAAATATTAAAACTGAATATTTAAATTTTGCCTATGTACAACTTTTTTGAAAGTTATGGGTGATCTGAGTATTATTTCTCAAAATGTAAATGTTCTCAATAATTGTATCAAGAGAGAGAAGATTTTAAAACAATTTTAAAAAGAAAAAGGAGATATATTGTTTCTACAAGAAACACATTTGACACAAAAGGAACATAAGAAGTTGGGCACAATTGCAAATGCTCAAGTTTTTTTCCTCCTCATATAGCTCATCAAGGAGAGGAGTAGCTACTATTATAAAAAAACTCACATACCATTTCAGAAGATAAATAGTATAGTGGTCAAGGAAGGGAGATTTGTTTTGGTGATGGGCAGAATAGAAAACATCTAAATAAATCTTTTAAATATGTATTACCTGCCAGATGAGGGCACTGAATTTATGAACCAAATTACTGTGGTAATTAGTGGTAATTCAAGGAAAAGGAACAATTATTAATGGAGGTGATCTGAATCCTGTCTTAAATCCTAACTTAGACTCAACAGCAGGACTTAAACATAAGTCTGAGAAAAATGCAAACATCTTAAGGAAAGCATGTAGAGAGCTATAAATATATATATACATATATACACACACACATACCCAACAATATCCAGCAACAAACTTTCTCATTCAAGTGAATAGGTAGGTGTGTCCAAACTTTTGACTGGTACTGTATATACATACAGACCCTTTCCAAATAATTAGAATATGGAAAAGTTAACTTATTTCCATAATTCCATTAAAAAGGTTCAACTTTCATAGATTGTAGATTCAGGGCCCACAATTCAAATGATTTCAAGTATTTATTTGTTTATTTTTATTTATTTTTTTGGGCCTCTAGCCCATAAAACCAGGAACAGGAATTCAAAAAATTTTAATACTGTGAAGAAATCAGCCCAAATTTTGCAGGGCATGAATGTTTTAAACTGAGTCACACACTAATCATCTACTAAACTCAAAGCACCTGCACAGGTTTCCCCCTGTGTCATTAAATTGCTTCAGTTTGGTTCAATTGTCTCAGTTCGGTTCAATATGGGGAAGACTGCAGACTTGACAACTGGCCAGAAAATCATCATTGATACCCTCCATAGGATGGGTAAGCCACAAAAGTTCATAACTAAGGAGGCTGGCTGTTCACAGAGTGCTGTGTCCAAGCATAAGAGATCATGGGCTTCAGCGGATTATCAAACAGAGAAGACTCAAGAATGTAGTAGAGATCCAGAAAGAGTGGAATGAGGCGGGAGTCACAGCTTCAAAAACCACCACATTCAGACGCATCCGGGAGATGGGCTACAACTGTCGGGTTCCTCGGGTCAAGCCAACGTAGGAAGCGTCTCAACTGGGCCAAGGAGAAGAAGGACTAGACTGTTGGCCAGTGGTCCAAGGTCCTCTTTTCTGATGAAAGTAAAGTGTGCCTTTCATTCGGGAATCAAGGTCCAAGGGTTTGGAGGAATAGGGGTGAGAAACAGAACCCAAGCTGCTTGAGGTCAAGTGTGAGTCAGTCATGATTTGGGGTGCAATGTCCGGTGCAGGTGTTGGTAAACTCTGCTTTCTTAAATCCAAGGTCACCGCAACAGTCTACCAGAATGTTTTAGAGGACTTCATGATTCCTTCTGCTGAGGATCTGTATGGAGATGCAGATTTCATCTTCCAGCAGGACCTGGCCCCTGCCCAGGCAGCACCAAAACCTGGTTTAATGCCCATGCCATCACAGTGCTCGACTGGCCAGCTAACTCACCAGACCTAAACCCCATTGAGAATCTATGGGGTATTATCAAGAGGAAAATGAGGGGCACCAGACCCAAAAACAAAGAGCTGACAGCAAGCATCAAGGAAATCTGGGCTTCCATAACTCCCACGCAATGCCACAGGCTGATTGCCTCAATGCCACGGCGCATCGAGGTAGTGATTAAGGCAAAGGGATTCCCAACCAAGTATTGAACATTGACATATCGTTTAGAAAGTACCATATTTTGATTTGATGTCATCCTAATTTCTTTCTTTTTTTCTGCAAAAACTGAGGAGTAAATAGTGATTTCTTCACAATATTCAAATTTTTTGAATTCCTGTTTTCATGGGTTTTTTGAGCTGGAAGCCCAAAATATGTGAAAATAAATACTTGAAATCGTTTAAATTGTGGGCCCTGAATCTACAATCTATGAAAGTTTAACTTTTTTAATGCAGTTATGGAAATGAATAAACTTTTCCATGATATTCAAATTTTTTGGAAAGGGTCTGTATCATACTGTAAATGTATACAGGTTATGGGGTAAACAAACTAAAGACTAAAGTGATAACCTTTCAACATGAACTTGAATCCAGCGACTGTGAAAGAGGGTATCAGAATTCTTCCAATTAAGAAATATCAGACATCTTGCAACACATCTTGTGGGCTGACATTTACAGAAAAATTGATCTGATCATTCAAGAATTAACAATTTTTTCATCTGATAGCATTGTGGTGCCCACCAAAGGGAGTGTGATTCAGAACAGCCCAGCAGGGAAATGTCCATTGAGACCACAGCATGGTCCAAGATTACAATGGGTCCAAAAGAGCAGAACAGTAATGAAAGAAGAAGTTTGTGTAAAAGAAAGAAATCACGACAAAAGCTATGGTGAACCGGGAAGGAGTACTGCCTACCATCTGTTTTTGAGAAATGCCACAAATATGCCATACTGATCAAGGAATGACTGAATTACTCTGGCAGATTTAGATAGGGGTGATCTAGATAGCAGTTAAAATCCCCTCTTATAATGGGGTGGTGAAACTTAACATCTGCTAGTCATCATCAAGGTTTGGTTCATTGACAAAGATGATCTTTTTAATCTGATTTACATTATGGTGTCAGGTCGCATAACCTCCTTAAAAATGTGGATATGCATTCCCAACTTTGAGAAATGTATAGCATGTATGTATAGGTATGTGAGCCAATCAGGATCAAGACTTTTGACTTGTACATATATTTACTGTAGCCAATAGTAACTGCAAGTTAAGAAACAAACCCGGACATGGAACAAACAAAAGTGGAGCATATTAATTAGTGGGATGTATTAATAGTCAGCATGGCCTGTTGTAATGTCTATAAAATTTGTGTGACGGTTTAATCTTGTATGTGTTCCCCAACCTGACTTAGTTTTTCTTTCTCTCACAGATGCAGATCTACATGTATAACTCAGACGACTTTGACAGCCTCAGTGCTGCGCTCAGGGAGAAGAGGATCATCGCAGCCATGGCTGTTTTTTTTCAGGTAGGAACCTTTTTTTTTTTTTTTTACCCCAAGCCTGGCTGCGTTTGTGTGTGTTTACTTTTATAAAGAGATGAGGGAGAAGCACTTTTGTCTGCTCTTTCCTTGTAGGATTTGGACTTCATGGTTCATGGTTTACAGAACTGTTCACCCCAAAATGAAACTTTTGTCATTATCTGCTTGTTCAGACAACAAAAACACAGATAGTAAGCTACTACAGCTGTGTCTCATTATCTAACACTACATTACAGGGGAAATCTGGGCCTTGTGGACTCACAGTGCCGCTTTAGGGCTTAGTGTTTTGATGCTCTTTTTTAGAAGCAGACCAATCAGTCCTCATTCAGCTGAAGTCTGTCAGCTGTTAGTGAGTGTAGCTACAGAAACTTGCTGTGTCAAATCTGTGGAGGCTCCACTGGCAATGAGTGAAGACATAATGACATATGCTCCACTTAAAGGGGCCCTGTGGAGTTTTCTTGTAAATAAAAAAACAAAAGTTATGTTTACATTGAACTGCTCCATAGTGCTACTAAAGGTCAGAAACTCTACTGGATACCTGTAAGGATGAGCTGTTCCTAAAGTTTTTGAATTGAGAGCAAAATGAATAGCTGAAGGATTCGATTTTCCCAATCAAACTAAATTTGTTCTTTGTTTGGACAGAAGAACTTTTTTTTTTAAGAAGTTAAAGAAAACTTCTGAAAGTTATCACAGAAATAAAGCCATGTTTATCATATTTGGCATAGTCTAAAGCAGAGCTTTTATAACTGAGAGATGAGCCTCCCCAGTGGCACGGGGGGGAGTGGATGGAGAGATGTGAGGCAAGGATACTGTCTGAGGTGAAAGAGACAGGTGCATGACAGTGTTCTGAAAACAACAGGAAGTTAGTTATAGTTTGGCCACTAGCCTCTTACACAGTGTGTACACATGAAACGTAGCATGAGCAGCATGTTAATGGAGGTTAATATGTCCTGGTCTAAATTCTTTGAACTGTATAAGATCCTCTGATTAATTTTATTTCACTGAAATAATTTAAAACCAATGGAATAACTCTCCATTACTTCCTTCATCAGGAGTTTAGATATTATACATGTAAATATGATCCTTATAATATAGGCTTATCAATTTCATTTGAACTACAGATTCTAGAATATTTTGAACTTGTGATACAAAGTTAGGTAAAGTTTTAAAAAGATGGTAAAATCAGAAGATTAAGGTTAATTTAGGTTGGAGTGAGATTTGAGGTCAGAGTATGTATTGTATGCAAAGTCATGCATACAAAATGCATTGTATGTCCCATCCCCTCCTGAGTTTGCCTTTTGGCTGAGCTAAAACCCTGATTTCCTGTGTTAGAGTGTTGTTGTGGTGTATGGGTACAAGCTTTAAACCCTGTAGATCAAAATCAAAATCCAGACATCAGTAAAGTCCTCTACCTGCCCTCCCTGCCCAGTGTAGTGGTGGGAGTGGACTGGGATCATTGTCAGCTCTATCACTCTCAATTGGCAGGAATAAAAAGTTCATTTGAGGTCATCGATTACCTAAGTGGGCTTTTACTTGGACCATTAACCTCCAGTTAATATTTCCTCCTCTCACTTCAGTCTCTTTCTCTCGCTGGCTTTCTCTTTTTATGCATCTTGTACAGACAAAAATATGCACAATGATGCCCCTATCAGTAGGAAATCATTGTTTGTCTGTGCCTTTCAACTGTTACAAATCACTGTTGAAAAACAAATATGTTTTCAGGATTTTTCCTGGCCTCATAAAACCATTTCTGTGCACGTGTGTGCCTTCTTCTGGCCCTTGTGCAACCCAGTTGTGCATATATATATATATATATATATATATATATGAAAAATATCTTCCAGTACCAATAGTTAGTCTTTGATACCTGTGTTTGTTAATTTCTCTTTGCCTAGACATTACAAGGAGCACAATTTCAATTAGGCTACATAATTTCCAAGTTATATAGCTACCACTAGTGCTGCATTTAGACTTAATGGTTTACATTGTTTACACCTTCACAATCACACTTTTGATTTAAACAGCAAATAGGGGTGATGGTGAATTTGAAATTATCACCAAAAGATGTTCAGCTAATTTGTAAAGACGATGCCAATGTAGGCCTTGCCCTTGAAACTAAAAAAGCATAACAATAGCCAAAATAACATCTGTTGGGTCTGGCGGTAATAGAGCTGTTGTTGTCACTATATGTTTGAGATTACATTAAATGGTTTGATGACACAAGCATGCAGCACGTTCTCATGTGCACCCAGAATGACAGGCACACAGAGAGGGCTGGTAAAAACGGATATGTTTTGACGGTCCCCCGGCCCACCAGGATTTGTTCCAGACAGTATGTCCGATGGCCAGTACACCACTAGTACTAGTACTAGTAGCCAGTACACTCATTTATATGTCAAAGTTCCGCACTGCAGGTTTAAGATCAGTGGGGTCGCTAAAATCATTTTAGGAATCATTATCTGGAGGACCATCTGTCACCAAAAAGTTAGTAAGCAGCTGGCAGGAATAAATAAATATGCAGTTATGACAAAACGGATGAGTAGGCAGATGGAGAAATTGCTTACCTAGAAGCACTCTGAAACGGCAGAATAAGCTAGTTTTATTTTGAAAAGCAGCCAGAGCTGCTACCTTTACCGACAGCTGTCCTGCACACACACTATTACCTCCAGTACAGGACTCATTCTCTATCTGTTCTTTTAGTTCTCTCCCCTCCTCTGATTTATGATATGGCGGTACTCTCACATTTCCTCTGAACCTGAAGATGTTGTACTGCTGCAACCTGCAACTTCAAAGATTGATTTGAACCTGTGCCCTCAATAACTTGGCGCTCGGCAGGTTGCACTTGTGTGTTTGCTCCTATGCAAAGAGCAGTGTGTGTGTGGGTGCAGGCCTCTTCTTTATTCATTCAGATGCCACTCTGTTCCCTGCCCCAATCACATGTTTCAGTTTGTCTTTGGTAACCTGAGAAGATGGGCTCAAACTGTGTGTGTGAGTGTGTGAATATACATGAGCACATCCAATAGTTTATACTGTGTTTTACTGTGAAATGGAAAATACAGCTTGTATGATGCATTGCATGTGTGCCAAATTAAAACATTAGGTAACACAGTAGGTAAATCAAGTGTTTGTGTTGATGGTTTTTGCTTTGTGAGTTGAAATGTAGATTGTGAACCTGTTGCTATGTGGGTATGTCTGTTTGTGCAGATAAACATTACATTTTAACTTTGCGAGCTAGTACGTATGTGTGTGTGCGTGCGTGTGTGGAGTGTGGTCTCCTGGGCCTGCTTGTGTTAATGGTGATGAGTCGTGTTGAGTAAGAAGCTCTCCTCCTGGAATGATGAGCTTAAATGTGTCCTCTGCCAGGCTGGATTAAAAAAACCAAACATGTAACTAATTAGAATGAGAAAATTCCCAAATATTCAAAAATCAAACTGCATTTCTTGTCAATAAATTGTCAATTGTCAATAAATGCAATGTTGATATTAAGAACTACATTTCTCAGTTGGGTTATTCAGTACATTTAGTTACCAGTTTAGTAGGTACACCTTAAACTTACTGAGTGGAATTTGTTGCTGCAGCCTATACAGTCCAGTAAGTCGTGCTCTCTGACATTTGTTGTCAGCGACAGTCATTGCGCTGTAGGTGATTGTAGCTTTGGGTTGTTAGCACACTGTTTACATTTAGGGCCCTCAATTTGAGCTCAGTTAATAATTGCTGAGGCTAAATGTTGAGGAGATACTACCTGCCATCAGAAGCAATTAAGCCATTTAAAGCCATTCACTGTAATATTATTGGTTGTTTCAGGTCATTATGCATAATGTTGCAAATCAATTGGATTTACACCCATGTGATGAAGTACTTTGATTTGTCAGGTTTATTTTATCCATATCACCCACCCCTAGGGCCTGCTGTTACTTCTCACATTGATTGACAGGTTGTTTTATACACTCAGTAACACTTGACAATAAACTAGTCTGAGCCATTCATGTTTTCTGGTGCTGATTACATGAGTCAGTATTGTAAACACAGATAGAATTGTAGAACAGGTTTACATTTCAAATATGACTAGTTTAGAAACACAAATCCATATTTTAAGTCAAACTTTTCTATTATATGTGAATATACTTTACATTTGTGTGGTAAAAAATGATAAAAAAAATGAATTGGGGCTTTAACATTTCCAATTTACTGATCAACACAATAGTGAAAGAATGCAAAGAATTCAGTATGCACTCTACAACAACACACACAAGCATTTTCTAATCTGATTCGCCTATTGGCAGTAATCAGCAGACATCGTTTGTCTGTGCCTTCCAAAACCATTACAAATTACTGCTGAAAAATAATGTTTTATGATGTGATGATGCTGTGGTTAGGGTCAGGGGCTGATCATGGTCATGGTTTTAAAAAAGTAACACTGAAACAAACCAAGATCTCCTGTGTTAAAGTCTGATGTTTTGTTGATCCATCCATCCACTCCAACCTCCCACCTATACAGACTTTGTCACTCTATACAGACCCTTTCCAAAAAATTAGAATATCAAAGTTAACTTATTTCCATAATTCCATTAAAAGGTTCAACTTTCATAGATTATAGATTCAGGGCCCATAATGAAACAAACGATTTCAAGTATTTATTTGTTTATTTTTACATAATTTGGGCTTCCAGCTCATAAAACCCACGAAAACAGGAATTCAAAAAATTAGAATACTGTGAAGAAATCAGCCCAAATTTTGCAGGGCATGAATGTTTTAAACTGAGTCACACACTAATCATCTACTAAACTCAAAGCACCTGCACAGGTTTCCCCCTGTGTCATTAAATTGCTTCAGTTTGGTTCAATTGTCTCAGTTCGGTTCAATATGGGGAAGACTGCAGACTTGACAACTGGCCAGAAAATCATCATTGATACCCTCCATAGGATGGGTAAGCCACAAAAGTTCATAACTAAGGAGGCTGGCTGTTCACAGAGTGCTGTGTCCAAGCATAACAGATCATGGGCTTCAGCGGATTATCAAACAGAGAAGACTCAAGAATGTAGTAGAGATCCAGAAAGAGTGGAATGAGGCGGGAGTCACAGCTTCAAAAACCACCACATTCAGACGCATCCGGGAGATGGGCTACAACTGTCGGGTTCCTCGGGTCAAGCCAACGTAGGAAGCGTCTCAACTGGGCCAAGGAGAAGAAGGACTGGACTGTTGGCCAGTGGTCCAAGGTCCTCTTTTCCGATGAAAGTAAAGTGTGCCTTTCATTCGGGAATCAAGGTCCAAGGGTTTGGAGGAAGACCGGTGAGGAACAGAACCCAAGCTGTTTGAGGTCAAGTGTGAAATATCCACAGTCAGTCATGATTTGGGGTGCAATGTCCGGTGCAGGTGTTGGTAAACTCTGCTTTCTTAAATCCAAGGTCACCACAACAGTCTACCAGAATGTTTTAGAGGACTTCATGATTCCTTCTGCTGAGGATCTGTATGGAGATGCAGATTTCATCTTCCAGCAGGACCTGGCCCCTGCCCATACCGCCAGAAGCACCAAAACCTGGTTTAATGCCCATGCCATCACAGTGCTTGACTAGCCAGCCAACTCACCAGACCTAAACCCCATTGAGAATCTATGGGGTATTATCAAGAGGAAAATGAGGGGCACCAGACCCAAAAACAAAGAAGAGCTGACAGCAAGCATCGAGGCAGTGATTAAGGCAAAGGGATTCCCAACCAAGTATTTAACATTGACATATCGTTTAGAAAGTACCATATTTTGATTGATTTGATGTGATCCTAATTTCTTTCTTTTTTTTCTGCAAAAACTGAGAAGTAAATGGTTTCTTCACAGTATTCTAAACAAACAAATACTTGAAATCGTTTAAATTGTGGGCCCTGAATCTATAATCTATGAAAGTTGAACTTTTTTAATGGAATTATGGAAATGAATAAACTTTTCCATGATATTCAAATTTTTTGGAAAGGGTCTATAATGTCACACGATTTCCTCATTTGCTCCCGTCATAATAACTATGGTCACTAGAGCGCTTCACTTGCATTAACGACTGATCCTGATGTTTTTCTTTGGAGGACAGTCTCCCAATACAACTGCAGAGAAGAATCAGCTCCTCACTAGTGTCAACAAAACCTGAAATGAACTGTTCTGCAAGATTCCACATTGTACAGGGGTTCCAATTTTTGTGGTATTACAAGGTAAAGTATTCTTCTACTGTAATGACATGGACTTTGATACTGTACCTTGGTACCATAAAACATATGCTGTTTACCTGGCCCTTGCCTTATTCATATCATGGTTTTAATCTCATCATCATTTCATCTCTTTCTGTTTAACACAGTCAGCATCTTCCCAGTTTTGTTTTCTTTTCTTCCTAGGAGATTCTCTGTTCATTTGTGAGCTGTTCCCTTCCATCAATGTATTTTTGCAGTGACTACATTGCAGTTGCTTCTGTGTCATGTATTAATTAAATCATCACACTCATATTACAGGACAAATTGGCCCCATCAGCTCAGCTGAGCATGGGAATCATGTTTTTATGATCCAGCATTGCATTGCACTGCTGCTTCTGATTGAAATAGATGACAGTTGTAAACAGCTATCATTGCCCTTTTATTTGCTTATTTACAGCCCTGCATGCCTCCCCTGTAAGCCATACGCTCAGCTAGCAGCAGCAACATGCAAAACAGAGGCCCAGCTGGGATGTAATCACATGAAACATCCATTCTACTTTTTAGTATTTATTCTTTAAGTTAACATGAAAATCCCACTGAGTCTCATTTCACATGATTTTGGGGCATCTGTACCTCATTTAATAGCTATCTTAGACTCTGCTTACCCACAAAAGGGCCTATTAAGACAAGAACAACAGTAGCGGGAAGGAAGATAAATCCAGACACATTTCACAACAGCCCATCCTGATGGCATTGATTGATTTCATGAAGGGTGACTTCCTGCAGTGATTTGTAAAGTAATTTCATTAATCAATACTGTATGTAAGCACTTTGCCTTTTGCAAGGAAATATATGCAAAAATGCATCAGGTCAGATGCCAGAAAAGAGGTGCTGAATCACTGTGTGGGGCATTGTGTCTGTTGGGGCTTAAGATGACCTGAAGGTTTCACAGTGCTTAAAACAAACTAGGTGGTATGACATGTCATTCAACTGTGTCTAAAGGCAAAATAGTTTACACCTGTTCCAAAAGTTCAAACCCTGCCAACTTTTAAACCTTCCCATACCTGGTCAGTTGCTACTAATTATAAAGTGGGCATGATTGTCAGATTTAGCAGGTGGACAGAGGTTCAGACAGCATTAGTTGATAGCCAACAAGCACACAGTTTGAAGAATACTGAAGCCCTTATCATTACACTGTGAGCTGACTGACTTACATAATTCCTACGAATTACATTCATATTTGAATGTTGTCCAGTGCATGACTGACATTCACTGTCAACATGCAATGCCAAAGTAGGGAGTGGTGTGCACTTTATGTAGCAAGAAAGACAATAATGGTGTGGATGGAGTGGTGGATGAGTGTATAGCATGTCAGACTTTCATGCAGCACAGTAGAATTCCATTCCCGTTACAGACCTAACGTTACAAATTTCTTATAGACCTGACAGAAAGGAAGCCACAAATTCAAACAGCTTTTTGCTAAGGCAATCTGCACCTTATTTTATCATGGAAACCAAGTGTCACTACTTGACTCTAGTATTGAAATAAAGTGCACAAGCAATCCATTTGCCTTTTATTAAAAGAAGATGAAAAGTATGAAGACATTCTCAGTAGATTCAGTCTAGGAATGAACACATTCAATTCCTAGCCAACCTTGTGGTTAATTTGAATTAGTTCCATCCTTGGGGGGGGCTATTCTTCACATTAAAGGTAGCAGCGTCAAAGTGGAGGCACTCAGCAGGAGTAAGAACAGCATGATGAAAGATATGGTTTGAAGACATAGGAGACCTCATACTACTTCTTTCTGCTCTAAATCCAATACCCCCAGTATATGCCGACAGTGCTAAACCAGGACTGAGCTGCTTCCAATTCAGCACAGTGCACACCACTTGAGGAGACATTGGCCTCAGCAGTTATGCAGTGAAACAGAATTCATTACAACTTGCCCTCTGTCACTTTTTAGTAATTTGCCTGAAATTTCAGAAGATACCCCAATAACCATCTTCAAATTGCCAAAGTTTTTGTTCTTTGCTGTGATGGGTTGATGAAAGGCAATGTTCCTGTGTGCTTTGTCTTGGCTGTCCCCTCCCTGCATGACCGCTGCCCTACTTATTACACACCATCACTCAGACTGAAGAATCGACTGCCAGTGTCATCGGTCTCCTCCCTCTCACAAAAAAAGAACATCCATTTATGCTGATTTTGAAATTTGATAATTTTTTTCTATTCAGAACAACAAGGGCACAGTAACAGAATTATGTCCATATCTTCTTGGAAGAAATAATTAAGAGTGAATGCAATGACAGCACAGCCCGGTCTGCTTTACATTCCATTCAGATTTAATGCATCAACTCACATTTAAGGTCAAGCTGCTCATACTGTTCACATTGGAATCTTCTTTTAAAACAATGTGTTAATGCCTAGCTAAACTAGCCAAGAGATGTACCGTTCTCTGCAGCTGCCTTAGAGAAATCAATGAAAAGCATTGAAGTTGCTTATAGTATATGAACACACATGATGTTAAATGTGAGTAAGATATAATTTACAGCTTGGCATAGTGATGTTATGCATGATGTTTCACTGTGGTGTTAGTTTGGAGTCCAAAGGGTAACACACTCAGGCGGCAGAATATGCCACTCTCCTAATTCCCAGCATCAACACTTCAGCACTCCAGATTAGCAGCAGTTTTATCACATTTGTTTGGCACATTTCCCCCTATACCCTGACTACTAATTCTGTCTGTATGACGTTGACACGTCAAATGAAGTGATGCTCCACAATGCGGCCGTTGTGTGTTGCACTTAATTCTAAGAATTTTTCCAGTCCCTGTAAAGGGTAACTAAACATTAAAATTGAGTTTGCTCCCTCCCTCGCAGCATGTTTTAAAAATGCAACAGAGGACTGGAGGAGGCGTGTCCTTATAGCTACGTAATGTGTGATGGCTCAGTGTGAATGGATAAAAAGCATGAGTAGCGATGTAGAGTCTCTGCGTCCACGTATGATAGATTTTCACAAAAACTGAATAGATATATAAAATCCTGTAGGTAATGTTCTGCTCTCTTTAAACCAACTGTCTGCTGGAAAGCATTTTCAAACCTCACCTGAGATTCTGTAGTTCTGCCATTCTTTCAGTTTGTTGATTTGACATGACTCAAGAGTTTCATGACAATGGTAATAAAGTTGTTTAATGTTTTTGCAGAAAACATACAAACTCTGCAGAGATCTTATGGGTAACATTATGTGTGCAGTAACATGCCCCTATTGTCTATACCCAGCTCTATGCCTATAGGTGAACAGTGCATTTGTCAACACTTGATTGCCTAATTAATGCAAGCATGAGTGTTGAGAAACATGGTTTACTGCTTGGCACAGTGACAAGCTACAACCAGCATACTGTTCAACAGTCCACAACCCAAAGATAGTCAGTTTACTATCATAGAAAATTAAAGAAACCAGAAAATATTCACATTCAAGAAGGTGAAACCAGGGAATTTTTGAATTTTACTTTAAAAATGACTCAAAACAAGTAATCAGTTATCAAACAGTTGGCATTTAATTTTCTGTTTATCAACTAATTGATTAACTGACTAATCATTGCAGCTCTCTGTCTAATTCTATAATGACCGGAGGGCCTACTTTCTAGTCGAGCTCCAGCAATGATCAAAGATCTACTGCAGAAATTACCAGGTGGCACAGTCTCCTTTAGCATAGATCTGATAGCCCTTTGTGAGCAAACAATTCCAGGAATAATGGAACCACAGAAACTCAGTCAGGAACTAAACTGAAAACTAAAAAGTAAAACATAAAAAGTTGCATTTCCACTGCATTTATTATTTTTATTATTTACCACATTGTTTATCCAGTTGGTTATGCAGGGTTTGGAAATGTAGACTATATTAACTGTACTGAATTAATTAACTAGATCATTTTAACTACAGTATCATGGATACACATTGATTTGATTGATTTATTTTAATGTGCAATGTAAAAAAAAAACCACAAGGTTGCACTGCTGTTGCATTGCTTCTGGTACAATGAGGTATTTATTTTAATCATTTTTAAGTTCTTTAATTTTTGAGTTCTATGCAGTTTTTACCTGTTGGAGGGCCACATAACTGCACATAGAGAAAAGAAAATGGACCAGCCATGCAAAAATAGAGATGGTCATTGTAGCAGCTTTAGTTGATTATAATGAATGCGCTCTGCTGTGGCCATACTGCGACAGACGTATCATGCCACCTCTGTATTGTATTTTGGCCATTACACTTTGTTTGGCCAATCGACAATAAAACATTCAGCCCTGCGAACTCCGTCTCACTAGTTTTGGAATCATCAGAAAGTCTGCAGGGACTTTTTTGGCACCTGAGACCATTGTACATGGGCTAAAATGAGTTCCTTGTTGCTCGCAGGTAAAGTTCCTGAGTTCTTCAAAAGGTTCTTGGTACCTTTGGTTCGCCCTATAAGAAGGGCAAGAAGGCCAGTCTCCTTTAGTCTAGGCCTATAAATGACAAAAAGCAGAGTATCCTGCAGTCTAGATATAAAATATCCAAGAGGCATATTCTCCTTTAGTCTAGATCTACTGTAGAAATGACAAGAACAGTTTCCTTTTGTCTAAATCTATGACAGCCCAGTATCCTTAAGTCTAGGCCAAAAACCCACCAGGGGCCAAAACTATGTGTTTATAACTAAGAATGACCAGGCGGCCTGATCTCTTTTAATGTAGATCCAGATCTCCTTTATTCTAAATCTATGACCAGAAGGCCCAGAATTCTCTAGTCTATAACTGAAAATGGCTATAAAATCAGTCTAGCTGTGAGAATGACCAGAAGGCACAGTATCCTTTTGTCAGTTCTAGAACGAACAAGTAAAGAACAGCAAAATAATGCCAGAGTTTCTTGCCAGACGTTCTCCTCATCTTCCCCCACCTGCTGACGAATTGGTCACTGATGTAATTAGTAACTCTGCACTCCAATGTGTCTTCTTTGAGAGAAGTCCAGCCGTTACTTCCATGACATTGTAGATTCATCAGCAGTTAGTGCTGCCAAAGGCAAGGGAAGGAGATAAGTCACTGTAAGACACAGAAAGAGGTGAAGGAAGTCAAGAGAAAGAGGATACTGTACATAGTGAGCGATCTTGGATGGATGACAGTGGAAGGAAAGGATGGGCAATGAGAGAGAGAAAGTGGTGGAGGAGAGAAATATGAGGACATGTCACATTGTACCATCCTTTTGTTTTTTTCCTGATTTGTCACTGCAGTGGCCTGTCCCTGGAGAGAAAGAGGGAGATAGAGCTGTGGGGAGGAGTGAAGAGAAAGAGTGAGCGATGCAGGATTTGAAGAGGGAGAAAGGGGTAGATAGAGAGAGAGTAGGACATTGTGATGTGAGGCCCGGCGGCTGAGGATCTCGGGGGACAAGCCTGTGGGCTTACAGAGACAAACATTAATAATGAAACGCTAATTCCCTCTGTCCTCCTTTCTTTCTCTCTTCCTCACTGTCTCTCTGTCTGTCATTTTTTCTCTGTGTCTCCATGGCCGCCTTTATTTCTCTTAATCTCCCTACCTTTACACACACTTTTTTCCTCACCCACTTTCTGTTTTACCTTGTACATAAAACAAGGTCTTTATTGCAGTTCCAGTTATCAATGGGGAGCTATTTTGTTTTTCCTTATTTTCAGTTATATAACATTACAATGTCGGATGTTGATGTTAAAAGTGGCCGAAGTGTCAAATAATGAGGTAAACATATGTAGAAGTAATCCCTGTGAGCAAAAAGCACCGGCTTCAGACTGCTCTGAACACTCACTTTCCAACGTCTTTTTCTACTTTCAGTTAGACAGATTTCTTTATATGGTCATCTGCTCCATGCACAGTGTGCAAATTCACTGCTCCGTTCCGCTAACATTATGGAATTTTTCCATTGTTTTGGGGGTAGTCACACCAAGCCATGACTCAAGTCAAGCTGGCATGCTGTGAGTGTTTTTCCATTACACAGTAGGGAAAAGTAAAATAAATAGTTTACCTGTTGGAGGTGTGCTGGTTGTCTGGAGCTCTTCATCAAACACCATCATCACTGTGTCTGTTTCCAAATATCTCCATATCTTGTTATTTAGATCGGTTTTTAGTGCTGCTAACGAAGCTCTGCTAATTCAGTGAGGAACATGTTTCACTGCCTGTAAATTCTTCACAATAAAAGTCTCCCATTATTTAGTAATTTAAAAACTTTTAATATGAAGCAGTAAAGCAGGAAATGTTGGGTTTGCATTGGCTGCAACTTAACACAACTCTGATATGTGCTGCCCCTCGGCAAGCTTCCGGAAAGCTGGCCAATCAGAACAGCATGGGCTCATCAGGAGGGGGGCCTTAAAAAGACAGGAGCTGTCTCTTTGCCTGTTAAGAGATAGAGGCTGAACTGAGGGGCTGCATAAAGGGCCAGTATAAAATAAATAGAGTTTTTTGAACTGTGAATCATGCAAAGCTACTCTAGTCCCAAAATAAAAATATAGACTTGGAAATGAGTTTAATAGGTCCCCTTCGTGTATGTGTGTGTGTGTGTGTGTGCGTGTGTGTGTGTGTGTGTTTGCATTGGTGGGTGGGAATTAGTTAGAAACTGTTTCTGACATTGCCACAATTAATCTTTTTACTTCCCCTAAGTTGCTTTCTCCTCCAGTATATTTGTTTCTTTATTAACTGTACAATCTCAAGTTGTCCATAAGTTGGTGATCACAGAACAATAACAGATGATTCTTTGTTACAGAACATGCACTCCTCATTTGCAGTGTAATTTCCTTTACTTTCAACTTTTTTTGGCTCAAGGTGACACACCACTCTTCAATATCACAGTCAGAGCAGACAGCCTCAGACAAAGACGCCATATCCATATTAACCTGTGATATGCATCTGGATATTTTATCTGGAGGAGGAAATAACATGTTAATGTAGCTGTGAATGCATGCAGAATTCACTCCAAATGGAATACTAACAGATTGGCCAAACCACTGTGGAAGTAGCATTGCTTCAGGAGACTCTCAAGACCACTATGAAGTGTAATATGAGGGGTACGTTTCTACAGTAATGTTAGCCTGGTTAGCGAGACTGCCTCTGTCTGTCTTCTCTTGACCTGGGACGCCCCATGTTTGTTGACAAATCTTCCAGCTCCATCTTGCCTATTTGCATATTGAGGTCCAATCACAATGCCACAATATCCAGATAAGGTATCCAGATACAGATCACATGTTAATGGTGGAAATGGGGTCACGCTTTTGATCAACATGCTCTGCACGGGTATTTTTTAAGTGGGCATGTCTGTAATGGTGCATTTTTTTATGACTGTCCCTTTAAGCCATATTTTTGAAATATTATGCCAACTGGACCAAGTCATTAGTCATTTTTACTTGTGGTTGAGTGATAGTATACAGTATAGGTCAAGTTCATACAAATGCATTTCAAAAGGTCAACTAACATGGTCAGCCAACTTCTCTTTAAACTCCATTTTGCATTTACAGAAGCCATCTTGTGGTCTATATAGATAGTATGTATTTACATACTTTGGGTTGTGTCTGGATGGATCTGAAATGGAACCAGCCTGATTATTCATTGTACTGTATGTTAACTATGTGAATAATGTATGACAGGCAGCTGACCCTGAATCTGCTATAAATTATCCAATTCCATCTCTGCTCAGATCTCGTGAGACAGTCACTGTCACCACTGACAACAACCTCTTTAAACATTGGTGACTATTCTAAAACATTCACTTGGTCTGGTTTAAGTGTCAAACTTAGTTTTTTTATGGTTAAGTTTAAGTTTTGTTTGATATAGTTTATGGCAAAGTAAGTAAAATAAAATCAAATACAGGTCTTAGAGGTCCACTTAATAGATTTCCACTACATCAAAGGTCCAGTAAGGGTGCATTACATGATGATATTTCAGTACAAAAACTCCTGCTGGATATATATATATATATATATATATATATATATATATCTTGATATGTGACTTCAGTTGGTTCACTTTTGTGGATCTTACCTTTGTGCTTTTGAGATAGTTTTGTTCAAAACAGGCATGTTTTGTGTCATAGTGGCATTTTGCTTCCCCACTCTTCATTATGGCCACTATTAATTGGAAATCAATTCTCATTTCTCAGTCCAGTCATCCTTAAATGCATGTTTTTCACTTTCAATCTTACCACTATCAAAGACATTTTACTTTATCATCTGGAGCTCCTACATTCCACAGCAGCCTTGCTAACTGCAGCAACTAGTGGGTGGCGGGTGACATGATATCAATGTGTCAGTCAAAAGCAGTCCAGATCAGGTTGCAGTTCAATTTTGTTCCCCAGTCCATATTAAATTGTTATTCAGTCCAGACGAGACTGGAGTTCGCCTGTTGAGTATGTATAGTTTATGGTATAAAATTGCTGTACCTCTAACCTCTTTACTTACATGCTACGATGCATAATGTATCTTGTAGCCTGCATAACAAAGACTGGCCTGAAGTCAGAGCCCACTGCAGTCAACTCGGTGAACTCAAAGATGTATTGTGAATATTTCTCACAGATTAATTTACAGTGGTGCAAACTCAGGATTTAAATGTAGGCTACAATAGTGGGGCGTTTCCATACATATGTGCTGGCTTGGCTTGACTCAGGCTCGTCTTGAGTTGATGACATTTAAAAGCAGTACCCTGTTCAGTGGTGTTTACTCAAACCCCTAGGAAGTGCGCCGGGCTGTGACTAGTGGTCAAGGGAGCGGCTGTTAAATGGTTGATCTTGGGCACGACTCTGTGCAATTCGACACGTTTAAACTGGTAATACTGGAAATTCAAATCAACGTGGCATGGTTTCACTCAGCATACAAAAGTACCAATGGAAAAATCCTATAGGTTGCCCTGAAAGACAATAATTCTGGAGTATTTGTACATTTGTTTGGTTTTAAATATCTGCTAACACAAAGGACTGTTGCATACAGTCACAACATTACATCACTTTCAGCACTTGTTCCCTTGCACCTCCGCAGATAGAGATAGAATTAGATAGACTGTAAAACAGGACTATGGGTTTAAAGAAGCCAGCAAGGGGAGAGGTAGCTCTGAAGGAGATAACATGTTTGGTTACATTAACAGTTGTTGCTCTTGTCCAAGAAGAACTATTGCTCAGTGAAGGAGGAGGTGCAGTTCTCCTGGGCCAACACCCAAACAGAGGTTAGCAGTGAGCAGCAGGGGCAGTTTAGATTTGGAAGAGGAGCGTCTGTTGTATCTAGCAGCCAGTCCTTGATAAATGTAGCCGCATCCATAATCATCTCTTCATGCATCATGTGTCACATGATCATTCACCACAGTCACATGAGTGAATAAAATAAAAAATAGATGTTTTTTTGTTTTTTTTACCCCCCAATGGCGGGAATTATGTCAAATTGTTCAGCATGTCATCCACAAAAGTGGGCTGCTTTTGAAAAGGGTTTGTTCATGTGCTTGATAAAAGCACAGGAATTGAACAGCCTGTGTTTTGTTCCATGTGCTTTTGGTGTGGTCCAAGCAGACAGACAGTGTAAGCATAAATCCCAGTAATCCTTCACACTAAACTTGACAGTTAAAATCCAAGTAGCCAACAAGTTTGTGTTTCAACATCCAACTGGACATTGTGTGTCTGTGTTCATTAAACCTTTAGGTCAACAAGTGTGTTTCCAAATCCAGGAGAGAAGAGGCTGTGGAGAGTCTAGGGAGGGAGGGGAGGCATGACAGCAGTCTTGGCAAGCTCTTAGCTGCAGCCTGTTGGATATGGAAGCTGGCAGTGGCTTTGTGGTAGTTTGGGTTAGTTTGGATTACACACAATGGAGCTGTTTCTCACTGTCTAAAACATAACACATCTACACTGACAGCTACAAGTAAAAAACTGAATGTTCAGGCTAGTTTGTTACCTTTTTTATATATGATGCTGTTTGACGATTGTATATTTATTATTTCCAGTTTAATGATGTTTTAGGACTAGCTATAATAGCAGTAGTAGTCTTTGTAGTGGTGGTGGCCGGAGTTAAAGTAGTAGCAATAGTAGCAATTTCAGTATGTAAAAGTATATGATATGTACAACTATAAATATTTTAAAACGTATATAGTAGTAGTAGTAGCAGCAGTTAGTCGCAGTAGTTGCAAAAATTGTTACAGTAGTGATAGCATATCTTCTGTGGTCTGGTAGCTGTCACAATGAACTACAAAAATATGTCGACCTCTATGGCTCACAGTCCCAGCATTATTAATTACAAATCACATTCTGTGGTTAGCCATACAGTGGCTTTAGAGATTAGCTCCTCAGGTGAGGAATCAAGTGACATAATACACAAAAGACACAAGGAATGCTTTATATTATGCTTCTTATGCAATGCAATATTTGCTAAGGACGTCAAATGATGATGTGTTTTGCGGTGGTTTGTATTGCCCCCATGTTTTTACCATGTGTTCAGTCCCACAGATACAAAGAGATTATCTATAGAGGCTACAGTATCTCTAACCGCTCAGTCAGTCTGGAGCTTTTGTGCCCAATAATTGGGTGAGTGGGCAGTTTTTTTTGTGCTGCGTATTTTTTTTTAATTGAATTGAGAGTCTAAGGATAGAGGTTTTGTATTGCTGTATAGATTGTAAAGCTACCTGAGGGAAATTTGTGATTTGTGATATCGGGTTATACAAATAAACATTGACTTTTAGACATGACTTTTACTGTGGGAATCACCACCGTAGAGAGCTGAGGTGCCCCAACATGACTCAGGACATTTGCATAAAGTATAACTTGTGCCACATGTTGCCGCTTTGCACCTTCATACCTTCATATCTACCTAGGTTTCCATTAAAAATGACTGACATCCTGCTGCCTCTTGTCTCTTTGTAAGTCTGCACGAGAGGTTAATGTTTTAGCATATCTATTAAATGTTCCAATTTTAAAATACAGAATACTTTAAAAGGTCAGTTCACACAGAATCACCCAAAAACATATTTTCCACTTAGCCATAGTGGTACTCAGCCATGCAGGTAGTCTTGTTTCAATTTGACTAGGTTTCTGCTGCCACACCAATATAATGGAGGTGAATGGAATTTTCTTTGTTTCATTTCTCAAAGCAATGAAAAATTACATTTAATAACTGAACAGCAACATGTTCCAGAAACAATGTCCTGTTTACTCTGAAGAAACCAGACAGAACAGTGACAGTGAAAGCCAATTACAAACTGAAAAACTGATGTGCCTATAGATACAGGAAACAGTTACATGGACTTTTTATGCTTTTTTTTCTGCTTAACATGTAAAAAGCAAGCAGACTACAATACACTGTCCTGGTGTCTCTGCTAACTGTCCATCTTACTTGTCATTCTACAGTGTGATTAATGGCAGTGATTTTCTCCCTATTTTAATAGCAGGCTATTCAAACATATCTTATCCAGCTGCCTTTCTAAAGGTGCTTTCAAGGAGACACTTCTTGCATGCATTTGATTACAAACTATTCTCATGTAAAAATAGGCATGTGTGTCCATGAAACAGGTTTACTTTTTGTAGTCGGAAAGATTTCTTTCCACAGAACACATCACTGTGACTTAAATCACAGCACTATTTCCTCGTGTCTGCTGGTAATTTTTCTGTGCATTTTAACAAATACTTACAGGTGGCAGCATAGAGGTGACAGATCAGAAAACACTCATATGAATCATTTTTGTAGCAGCCATATGGGTCATTGTGGAAGGCACTTGTGTATTTTGCCATTTAGGTATGTATTTTGTGCTTTGGTTTTATTGATTTTCAGCCTCCATCACAACATGCCTTTGAGAGCTTGTTGATTGCTGCTGTTTGTTCCTCCTAATTACACTGCACTTGTTTTCTCAGCATCTCCTGTGTTTTTCGACTTTTTTCGCTCCCCCTCTGCCACTTTTATCACCTTTTTTTCTCCTGATTTCTCACCAATTAGTTTTTTCCTTTCCCTTTATTTCTTTAAATTAAAACACATACAGTGTAGGGTACTGTACTATTGTTTTATCTAAGCATGAGTTGGCCACACAAGCTTTTGTAACCACACATGATCATTCTTTCATGCGTTGACTCAAATTTGAACATTTGCAGACACTTGCACATAGATGTGTGCATTATAAGATTAGTGGACAAGATATGCATGCAGGGAATTTAGTTACTAGAAAAATGCTCAACATATTTACAGCAAACAAAGAAAAAAAATACTGTCTATAAGGGGTGGGGGGCATATATTTGTGGACTTATAAAAGACACAACAGAAAAGTGAAAATAAGAATGATTGAGAAAAAGAATTAAAAAAAAAATCTAAATTCATAATACCTGATTTACATATTACAGAGCATATAAGCACATTTGCTTATATGATATACTGTATATATATATGTGTGTGTGTGTTTTTCTATCCTAAATACATAACATTTTAAATGAAAGATTAATATTTTCTATATTAGTCTGTAAGATTAAATGAAAACAAATAATTTAAATTCAATTTTCCTAACCGTTCGTGTATGCAGTGATGTTTTCTATGCATAATAATGCTGTATAATGATCACTGTATCTTACCGCAGATCTATCTTTTTGTGTTCCGCAGGTGGGAGGGAAGGACAATACCGCTGTCGACCCCATAATCCATGGTCTGAAGGGTGTGGTGCATCATGGTGAGTGGCAGCACCAGTGTCCAGTCATACAGGGGAATGTTAACTATTCATCAATTACAGAGCCATGATTTTAGGAGTTCAGATAAATGGTTTTTGAACCTCCATTAGGCAATATATTTGATTTATCATTGGACCAAATCAAATTATGTATTGTCGCGAAATTTTTGGCCTTTTTAAGCCTCCTTGTTTTGGTCCTCCAGCACACACATTTTCTGTATGGTTGACCATGAGGTCAGGTGGGCGTAAAGTGACAAAATGATTTACCCAGACCAAGAAAGGTCTCTTCCATCAAAGTCAATATAATCTGTGTATAATCAAAGATGACGCAGGATGTCTCTATTGCTTAATGACTAGAGTGCTGCTCAGCCAGAAGATATAAAGGAGACAATTCAACGATCCTCTTGTAACAAATTTCATGAGTTGTGTAGTGACTGAAATGTCCAAATTGAGGAAGGTGGCAATCCAGGACTGTCCTGGATGAGTGCGAGGTTGAGTCTGTCCACAACATATAAGTACAGCTATTTCCAGCAAATAACCTCAGACAAGCCAAATATACATAGCCAACCTACCACCATAAAGCAGAGAAACAATGTCCCAGTTGTGTCCAAATTCAGGTAAAAGGGTGCATTTTGGTGTGGTCAACCTGATATGACATACTCTTGAAATCTTGAAATCTGGACTTTAAAGGATAAGAATCTAATCAGTGCCAAAATTCAATTCCGTGTATTCACTGGGACACATTGCATCCAGTCAAGCCAGTTTATATCAGAGGAACTGCTGCTGTTGGCCCATCGGGGTCCAGTATTGTGAGGACTTCCAATTCATTCAATTTTAAGTTCAGCAAACTATTACAGCAGAACAGTATTCCTGTCCTAAGCCATGATATATTTAAAAAATTAACAAGTCCAGACCTCAGTCCACATCAGCTTTACACACTGATGGGGCATAATACTTGAACTGTAAATTTGCTTTGCTAATTTCCTCACTGCACTCAGGAGGGGTGTGGAATTGGCATGGTAAATTAGCACTTCTAACTAAAGCCTTATCACTCTGAGCTATGGTGGCATTGTAGAGGGAATGTTCATGTTTTTTTTTTGGACTACTACAACCCAGAACTCAAAAGGAAATGGAGACAACATTAAGACAATGGTAAATGGCCATAAATTAATTTCTGGTAAGAATTGATCATTAACATAAACTTCAACTGATCCAATATACTGTAAACATTTGAAATGGGATGAAAAGATGCAAACTGTATACTGGCAGATATATTGAACTAGAGAGTATACTGTACCTATGCATTAGTAATTTTATGTAACACACAAATTAAAGGTCAGTTCCTGTTTATTAAAAGTTGTGGCTTATTTTCATAGTTTTTGCCCTCATTTGTGTGAAAATCAATCAATCAGATGGGGCAATTTACTTACTTACACAAAGTGTAAGCAATCCATCACAGTTTATAAACCCGTTTTCTGGTTCAACTTTGGCCTACCACAGTTACCATAATTAATTTTTCTGTACAATGAGGAATTATTACTGAATTTAAGGTGTGTTCAGTTTGTTTTACCTCAGAATAAAGTGGTTTAGATAATCTGGAAAAACTGGGGGTTTGTTTACTACGTGTCTAATTGTTTGCCCTGCAGTATCTGACTTCAGTGTAGTGATGTCGCTATGTTCAGGAATTACTTTTGTGTGTATAAAATTATACAAGAAATTAACTTTACACACCTGTATACAAACAGGTGTGTAGGAGAATTGTGATGAGTTAAGGTAACAAAAATCAGCTCCTGCACACTGTCGACCCATGGTGAATTTCATGTAAAGATACATATGGGTCCAGCAATCTTCATCAGGCTTCTTCAGGACCTTTTGTCCTCACAGACAGTATTTAAAATAGGACTTGTCACTTGATATGGGAAAATGTCTGACAAAGGTTGCTGCATTGAAATGTTGCTATTCAATAATTTTTTGCATATATGTCATTGTGCAGGACTACAGTGTTATTTAAAAAAAAAAAAGAAAGTATGGTTAAAAACTATACTTGCAACTCACACATGAGAATGCTGGTGTGTTGTTTTGTGGTTGGTGAAATGTTACAGATTTGAGATCTGTGTATAAGCAGGGCTTAAGAGGATGGACCAGTCAAAGAGACTGATCTGTACAGTATAGGATGCATATGACGTGTGTTATTTTAATTAACAAGGTCACTAATTGAAGCCATAAAATGGATTTGATGTTATACACTACAGAGAAATGATGCACAGAAAACTCAACTGTAAGTGGGACCTTAGTGGGATAAATATCATTTTATCAAACTTTAACTGCAGGGTACTATAGCTTTGATTGTACTCCTCATCAAAAAGTCTTTTGTTTTGCATCATTTAGTGCCTCACATTCAGTATATTCACACAATAAATTAGGACTTCTGGGATGATTCAATGTTTTTTTTTTCCCCCCTAATAACCAATGAAAGGGTTTTACATCATTTTTCTTAGCACTGTATGCCCTCACTCAAAAACAGTTGTCTCCTGCACACAGCCCTGAAGTGCACCCCTGTCATGATCAAAACATTTATCCTAAAGCAATGTTCTGTTTTGTCCCCCCCAAAGGGCCCTGCTTGACTTGCAACAACAGAGCGGCTTCAGAGTGAATTTTGAGAGCGTCGGCATACACAAATAAAACTTTGATAAAATCCAACCGCATGATACTTGCACTTTATCTCCAGCTCAGCTGTCTTGGAAAAACTACTCAGCCTCCATAATTCATCTAACACAAAGACCACTCAAGTTCAATCAAGGCCGCGCTCCCATCTCCCCCACAGGGAAGGTGGTTGGCTAATTTGCTCTGTCTCCACCAGTGCTACTCTATGGAGCAGCAGGTGGTTAAATTTTTCACAGCACTCTCTTCTCTTGTTGCCAGGCTTGTCTGGCGGACACGCACTGCAGATCTGACTCCACTGTCTTTGTACCTCATGCCTTGTTGCATTTTACATGAAACCTCGCTGGAACAAATGCCCTCTGACTAGCTAGCCAGCGAGCGGCTCTGCGGCATCCCTGTGAAATCAGCCCGGTAAAAAGCCTGAGTCTGATTTACATAGCGGGCTCATGAAAGGCTTTGGCAGCAAAGAGAGGAGCCCATTGTCTACACAGGGTTTGCAGGGGCTTTGGAGGCAGATGCAAAGACTGATAATGATGTGGTGGGATGATGGGAAGGACGAGAGGTGATAGGAGGAGGAGCACGGTGATAGCTCTCTCATGCTTTTCATTTTAATGTCGGTTGCGGTGAATTCTGTATATTGTCTAGAGACATCATCATCACTACTGCAGAGATCATCATTAGTACAGTGACAAAGTTAAAACAATATCTGGAATATTCACTGGTGTTAGAATAAAAGAGTGGATGAATATCACTAATACCATAGAGGACATAGATATGTAGGACATAGATACATTGACTCTTAAAAACATGAAAGATATGTCATCATGCCTTTATGCAATTTCTGGTCAACAGAATTGCCAGAATATATAATGAACATAATATATATTGCCAGTATCAATATAAGTCTTGTATTGCCGCAAACAATAAAATACACAATTTTTGTCATTACCTTCCAAAACCATTACAGAATATTGTTACAAACCTGTATTTTCTGGTTTTCAACAACTATGCTTATGGTTCACTTGAGTTTAGGCAGCCAAGATTTACAAAATTTACAGAGTTAAACAGTACCTTACCATCCTGCAGTGTTTCATTGCCCCCTCTGGTTGACTCTGTTGCAGCTATAACCACAAAAACAATGGGAAAGCCACACATTCATAACTGTGATGCATTTATTTTAAAAAATACAGATCAATGTTTCAGCAAAGTGCTTTCACCCAATAGTGACGTCACTGTGTACTAACACACTCTGGAGTACACTTCTGCATTATTGCAATAAGGGGAGAAATTAAACAACTGGAGGTCAGCATAAATAACATTTATTAGGCAGGTCAAATTGCTTGGCAGATTAGAGAAAGGTTGTGGTTTGAAGGAATTAACAGTGACTGTTGGTGGGAGACAAGATGTGAACAGTGTCAGTATCACACAGTTTGTTCCAACAACCCTGATCCCATCCCTATGAGATAATAACATCATACTATCGCCACATTTGCTTCAACGACAGTCAATATTCACATGACTACAGAAGGTCACTAAACAGTCTGAAAGACAGTCTCTAATATGCACAGTACAATATTTACTGTATATCACAAGTTGAGCCAGCGTTGTTGAATGAAGCCTCATTTATACTGTGCTGTTTGCCATTGCATTATTGATATCAGGCAGTAATTTTGAGCTTGAGTGGCTGAGGTAAATGTCACATTTTTGTGACAAATGATCCCTCTCCTTGTACTTCATGGGACACTGTGACTATCTTCTTCTTCTCCTTCTTTCTGTTTGAATAGAGTCTATAGAATTTCCATCTCTGTCATCAAACCTCAGCTCAGCATGACCCCTGGTTGTCATGAAGGTTATGATATTGTAACCCTAATTCTATAAGCACTGGTGGGGCCCTCTACTGGACTCTATGGGTAATACTCTCCTCCAATCACACACACACAATCACCTACTGAAATTTGCATATACGTAGCCGGCCAATCAGGATGCACCTACCAATTACATGTGTCTCACGCAGTATTTAAGGCAGCATCTTGCTGCTACTCACATCCTGAAACCACTTCAGTGGACAGAAAGAAAGTCGACCTGTTCCACTGTGGGGGATCTATCTCAAGCTCTGGGTCGCTCTCGATACAGCAGAGTGAGACAAAAACGGTCCCACTGTCAGAGGAAGTCCTTGGCAGTGAACGCAGGGCGGTTGCTACATCATGCTGCTCTCTGCGTGGTCCTGTCCAAGGCACTTGAAGTGGTGGTGATGAGGCCAGGACACAACAGGCAGGAACGAGCTTGCTGGAGCAGCAGCCCCATCCGTGGAGAGGTAAGATCAGTGAGCAGATTCACGTCACTGAAGTAAGAATAATGTGAGCAGCAGCGAGATGCTGCCATATATACTGTGTGAGACACACGTAATCGGTAGGCACATCCTGATTGGTCGGCAACGTACATGCAAATTCAGTGGGCCATTGTGTGCGTGTGATTGGAGGAAAGTATTACCCAGTCCAGTAGAGGGCAGAGCCTGTGTGAGATAGAACGCCATGCATTGTCGATTAACTATGAAAAGTGTTGTCATACAGAACGTTTTGCTGTAAAATCAACAGTAAAGTCTACATTGTGTATACAGAGACACTTGAACATGACCAGGTGTTTTTTTTTTTTATGTCATGTGACTCAAACAAAAAGTTACAAAAATGGAGGAATGTAAAATCAAACAAGGGATTTCACTGCAATCTGGACAGTAGTTGTTGAGACCTAGAAAAATAAATAAACAAGGAAAACACAGTTAGTTAAGCTTGATGTTGAAAGAGAGGACGATGAGTCTGTTCTAAGATAGTATGAGGGCACATGAGATTCATTCTTAGGAGCACACAGAATTTTATCATCTTCATCATCCAAGTTCTTCCGAAACAGCAGGCCTTTCCACAGTTATCCTCATGCTGACATAATGCACAGCACAGCTGGAGTTCAGACATGTTTAAGAGTCAGTACAGTGCACCAAAAATTTGGAAGAGAAGATGTGCCGACCAATCTAAAAACTGAAAGGAAAAAAAAAAATCTCTAAAAGCCTACTTGCTAGTCCAAACTGATGGTCTTTAAAAAAATCTTGGCATAACTAACTACCATCTTTCCAAAACTGGCAAAGTACCCACTAAAATCAAGATAGAGGCTGTGAATAAAATCCTCAAAAATACACCATGAAAAAAAAGGAGGACAGATAAATAGATGTGTCTGGCCCAAATTTCTGGAAAGAAGCTTAACATGCCAGCAGTGTGCAGTGGAGCCACATCAGATTGAATGTGAAAGAGAGTGCTGTGGGATTAAACCCCCATCAGTAAAGGAATGGTAGATATACTGGTACAGTAGCACAGACAGAGAGAGAACGAGGGAAAGAATACAGAATAATTTTAAATACCTATAGAACTGCTACAGGATCAAAACGGTACCTCAAATCAGGGGAAACCACTGTAAGCCATGTACACCCTTTAAAAATTAGTTGCCAATCAGGGTCACAGACTGCAGAGTCAGTGGAGACTTCGAGCAGTGAGTGAGATAGTGATTTAATGGACTTGTAATTTGTGCCGGCGAGCAGGAAGGGCTTCATTTCAGTACCGTGACACCAGAGCAGCGGGAGCACAGACGCTTGAGTAGATAAACAGAAGAAATGACACACTGCTGACATGAAGGGTGTGTAAATACACAGCTGTGTGCCACGCCAAAACAATGGCAACACACCAAAAGCCTTGTTCTCTGTCCCTCTGCACTGTACTGGACATACTCCAAACACAGACTTCTTAGGCCATAATCCTCCAAAATCTGTCGACATGCTCATGTCCCTCTTCTCCAGCTCACTGGACTGGATGTCAGACACTTTTACAGAATCACAGACATGCAGTTTATTACTAAGAGAGATGAAGCCTGCGATGTTTGTCACTTCCTGTCTCAGGTCAGGCATCAAATGAATTCCATTTTGTTTAACTTACATCAAGGAATCCTTGGTTTGGTTTGGTTTGGTTTAAGTAGGTTTAAGTAGGTTGTCAGATTAAAAGTGGATTTACAGTGACACATCTAACATGGCTGTCAGCCAATAATAGTCTTTCAGGGTTTAAAATGAGCACATGCCAACCCAAAAACTATGGGTAGATCTTGAAAAGGGGCCATTTCATTTGACTTCATCATTCAGTCTGACATTGTGTTCATGTTAGGTGTTTTATTATTAACTCAGTGTAATCATAATATGTCAGTTTAAATTGTTTAATTATAACTTTCAGAACTAATTATGAATTAAGTTGACCAAATGTTCAATGGGTCATTTACTTAACTCATCAAATTACGTTACTTAGAAACATTGTTAGCTCATTCATCTATACTTTACATACTATATATATATGAACAAAGTTACATGATGGAGGCTGTAGTTACATGATGTGTTTTGTTACGTGTCTGAGGATTCATCTTTGATCAAAATTACAACAATGCAAACCATGATGAAGATAGATATACACTGTAGACACTTCCTGTACCCCTCTCATGTCAAACACTTAAGTCATAGGGATCATATTGTGGAACATTGGGCCCATCATGACTATTATCAGTACATCATTAACTGTCCTGAGGAATAAGACTTTACATAATAAATTATCAAATAAATAAGATAGAAAGTAGAATCAAAACTAATTTGTAAACTGAGAATTTCTAGTGGGTACAGCACACAGATTTGTGTTACTTTAACTTTGAGTAAAATAACAGAAGTAAAAATCATTTGTTCGAGTTGTGATGATGTAAAATAATCTGTTATTCTTACTTGGAGAATATTAACAGAAGTAAATATTCTACGTTGGATAAACTCGAAGCCCAAACTGAAGCCATGAAGTTAAATTGCCTCAATCAAAATGTTTCTGAAGTTTTAGCCTTAAAATTTTGAGTTTTCTTTACTTTTTCTTTTTCAGTGTGTGGCAGTTGCTAGGAGTAGTTAACTTAACATTTGTCATGCTGATCAAAGAAATATGTTGATTTAAGAGTTGTTATTTCTGCAAGATTAGCACCCCTGCCCCTGTTTTTGATATTTATCATTATTAGTTTGGGCAATGTAAGCCTTTATTAGGCAATATAGCACCAGTAGAGAGATGCCAGGAAATTATGCAAAGAGTGATACACCAAAGGTCTGCAGGTGGACTCAAACCAGGGATGTTGCTGTTCATGGATGGCATCTTAACCCTAAAACCAATTTTAAATTGCTGTAAAATTGCCTGAAGTGCCTTTTAAACTCTGCTCCCTTTCAGTAAAAATTAGTTGTGGCTTGTGATGTTGCAAAATTGGCAGATAATTGCACCTGCAACACCATCTGATGTGGGCTGAAATAACAATTTAGCAGCTGAAAATCATGTTTTTGCTGACTTCCTGTCAATGGTTTAACCTGTCACCTTGCTGCAGTGAGGTAGAAATATACTCAAGGGTCAGAAAACTACTCACCAGCCACTTTATTAGAAACACCTGTGCAATTTAATGCAATCCAATACAACAGCTCTGCCATAAATTCTACATTTACGAAGCTTATACGTTTTCAGTTTTTGTTGACATTGTCAGAAAGGTGATAATTCTACTTTATGTTTATTATTGAGGTCAGAGTGGGTGGTGGTGGTGTACTGAGGTGCATTATATTGAACAGTGTTCCTAATATTTTGACCACTCTATTAACATACATGAGGGGGGCAAAATTACGGAGAACTTTTCAATATAATGCAGTCTAGTGCACCACCAGCCATTACGACCTTAATAATAAACATAAAGTAGAATTATCACCTTTCTGACAATGTCAACAAAAACTGAAAATGTATAAGCTTCATAAATGTAGAATTTATGGCAGAGCTGTTGCATTGGATTGGAACCTTAACAGACCCAAATAGAGACAAACAACACCAACACTGGTAACAGCATGATGAGCCACCAATCAAAGAACAGCCGTGGTCGAAAAGAGCAGTAATACATTTCATTTCATTTTCCTGCACTTCCTTTCTTGCAGTTCACTCTCTATCTTCCTCCGACACCCACTTTTTTCCTGTGATGATTATGACAAACCACATGATGACAGTGGATAGAGAGGCAGCTTGGATTCACTCAGGTAATAACTGTGTTGACACACAGAGACCTGAGAGCTGCATCAATACAATAGGAAACTACTGAACCTGATTAGATGTAGGCCCAATTCAAGTCTCCACTTGGATCTCGGATACTGGGAACAGAGTGAATATGTGAAGACTTCCAGGCCGTACATGATGACATCACTGTTGGGTTTGGTTTCAGGTGTCAGGAGTACACCTCTGACCACACCCAGTAACAGCAGACACAAACCTGGTTATGAGCTCTGTAGAATCAGTCTGTACACTGTATAAGAGAAGACTATATTTTATTGCTCTTGGCGTGTAACACAATTCGTGCACACATAAGAAAAGACATTTGAAATGCCTCAATATCTGGACTATCCCCTTTCACGCAGACTAAGATAACTAGTTTGTCTCATTTACTTGTTTTATAATATATACGAAGGTCAAACAGAAAAATCTCATGAAAGAAAACAAGTCATTCTGCAAAACTGATGCCATGGCTAATACGCTAACACTGAGAGAAATATCGTTCATGACCATAAACCACTCAAATGAATTCAAACATTATTGTCCAAGGCTTTACAACAGGAACACACAATAAAAGAAACAATAAAAACATGACATAAAATCCTAATAAATCCACACAGTAAATCCCAACATTTACCATCTGTTGATAAGACTGGATAGGGAGTCACTGGCTCAGTGTTTTGCAATAAAAATCCACTTATCATTGCAAAATACAAAGTTCTCATCCAGGCATAAAATGGCACCTCATTTCATGTGCAAATGAAGCAATCTAACTGCAGTGCAGATTAATGAGTCCCTGGTTCTTTTATTCTTTAAACTGCCCTCGAACACTCCGGGATTTAGAACAGAAATATCTCAGCTTTTTAAAAAACGTGCGTCACTGTCCCTGTATGACTTTTCCAAGACCCACTTTCTCCACAAAGCAGCACTGTTCAGGAGTTCCAAAATCAAGATAATAGCAGTTATGACTACACTGTATTAATACTCTTTCATCATAGATGCTTCATGATTGTGTGCTCATAACCCAGAGGCAAACACCTAATTCATTCTGACACCAGCATTTATTTTAGGCTGCTAACAGGGGCTGTTTGATATGGAATTACAATCAAAAAAATTTCAACCATGCATGAAAGTGTTATGCCCTCCTAAAAAAGGTCAAATAGAAAAATTATATGTTGTTTTACTAATACTTTTCACACTATTTTTATGTAGTTGGTGTTATCATCAAACTGTTTTTTTAACAGATTATGTCCATGAATTTTTTTCACTGTCTTGTGCTCTTCTCTTTGAGTTGGGAACACAGTATCACAGCTTTCTGACAATGCAGGAATGTTTCAATTACTGATCCTTCATCTAGCATGATAATTGTAAGTATTCTAATTATCAAAACATGCTTATAAATTATTGAGAAAGACCAACCTTCCCTTCTTTCCTTATGATGATTGCAGCCCATCATTATTGTGATCAGTCTTTCAATATTGATTAGAAACCCAGAGACAATCAGGAGAAACTTTTATTTGGAAGAAGAGACAAGCAGTGAGGAGATTTGATTCTTTCAGCACAGGAAGGTGAAACCTTCCACTGCCAACTGAACAACTTTAACACGTCAATTTAAGCATAGAAACACCTTAGTTCAGTGTGTTAGCACACTAACATTTTTTAATTAGCACTGAACACAAAATACAGCTGAGGCTGATGGGAAATTTGTTTTGCATACATTTTGTCATAGTATTGGACAAATTGAAATTTTGACTTGATGATGGCGCTACATGAAAAGCAGGGGGATCACCAGAGTTATTGTGTGATTCATCCTGAGACAGGGGCAGACTGTGGCTTTTGACTCAGACTAACCCACAATAACCCACTTAGACATACACCACCCATACAGCCCATCTAGTAAACCTAGATTAGATTTATTAAATTATTAATTACTAATATATTTCTTTAAATGTTTATGTTATAATTGTTATAGCAGCCACCTAGAAAGACATAAGCACAGCTCTGTCTCTTTCTCTCTTTTTTTTTTTCATTCATCGTGGCAATGGTCCAATTTTTTCAGTGGCCCACCATGAAACCTGCACTGCTCCCATACTCCTGATGGACAGTCCTCCCTTGTCCTGAGGGTAACAGGAATATGTGTACTACATTTCATGGCAATCCATCCAATATTTGTCAAGACATTTCACTCAAAACCTCAAATGTCAACCTACTAGTTGTGCTACAGGAAAAGTCTGGGGACCACCGAAGTCAGCGGGTTTCATCCTGTGGGGACCATGAATGTCAGTACTAAATTTATTAACAATGCATCCGAAGGTTGGTGATACTTTCTGGACCAGTGGTCGACCGACCAACAGACAGACATCACCTTCCAGGGCCATGCTGCTAGCGTGGCTAAAAGGCAAATATTAATTGTAGGTCTGTGACAGTACTGAAACTCTCCTGCGTGAACACCCAGTGCAACACCCAACACCCCCACCTCACACTCCTTACTTTTTGCGTCTCCTCATAAATGGCACACTACTTCCTGCACTGGCACTAATCATATATCAGCATCATAAATCACATATGTCATATGTGGTTGTGTGAAATGGCTCTCAGACTAAAAGATAATTTATTTGCTTTATTAGACCTTTCAAAGATTTTCAAAATTTAGAAATGGCTGGCTGATGCTGGTAAGAGCTGTTTTTCAGTCTTTCAGGGCAAGTTTCCAACCCTGTTGGTAACCTCAGTGGTTATTTTGCTTCATCTCAAGCTGTCAAACCAGGCATAGGCACAACATTTAAAAATTGATTTAAAAAAAACTATGATTGAAAAAAAGTCATCATATTACCAGACATGTTAAATGATATTCTTTTTCTGTAGGAAAAGCAAAACCTCTGGTTGGATACTTACTGGCTGTATCTGTATTTGTCTTCAAAAGACAATCTGCTTTTCTTCAGCTGTCTGCTAATCCAATTTCCTTCCCTTGTATTACATGAGCTTTGGAAACAGGTTGTAACATTTTAACTGCCATGTCCTTAAGTTTCCTTAAGAAAGAACACAAAGTTAACAATAACATACACACTGTCATTTTCACTTGCTCCACTCAGATTCCCTAAATACACTAATGTAAGTACTGCATGGTCCAGTCTCCACCCTGCCCTGTTTGCCAGCTACAATAGCTGTAACGCATTGTCACTCCTTTTATCAATTTCTCAAACATTCTCATCTGGAGGGAAGTGGATGCCACCCGCCTGAACCAATTTCCCTCCCTGGGGTGGCTCTATAGGGTGATGGGAACAACAGTTATGTGTTTCCAGAGGCTAGGCACTCTCTGCTTAAGTGATTTTATGAACATGTAAAAATAAAAATGCAAATGCACTGCTCAGCTGTGGTATGACTCCTTCCTACAGGCATTATGTAGTGCTGGGCTCCTCAGTATCACATGGGAGTGTTTTCACTTGTGATGGAGAAACAGATTTCTGAACCTTTCCAGCTGATAGCAATCACTTCTGGACATTATTCATTATTGTGAAAATTGCTTGAAATTATGTTTTCTGGATACATCTGCTGGCCACAATGTCCAAATGCAAGAAAAAGACTGAGAAGACCTGTATGAAAAAAGTGTTTGAAATGAATATTAGTGTATTAAAGTGGTGTGGTAGTTCACAGTTCTGTGATTATAGGATTGAGGTGATTAAGTTATTAGGAATTTTTGCCAAGGGAAGCAAAAGTACTACAGGATTCAGAGGATTTCATTTTTTGCTACAAACTTCTTTCAGGGCACAAACACCAATCATCATTGATGAAGTGTTATTGCAGTCAGACAGTTGCTGTTCACAAGTGCTGCATTTTACAAGATTGTGCTGAACAACCTGAAAATGCTCCCACACAACAGACCTCACTCTTGTTGCTGCCTTCATTTCTCCCAAATATTGACACTCCCAAAACTTAAATATCCCAAAACTGCACCTGTCTCTCTCCTGTATCAAAACTCACAACATTTGAAAATGTTCATTTACTTTGACTACAGATGGAACATTGAATGGCTGGCCCCAAGTCTGTCTCATTACACAGTATAAAGTCATTGGTCCCATGACATCATGTAATTTTTCAGGATTGAGTACGGGGGCAAATTTTGTTGAACAGAAGGCTAATGTGACTGTACCTTAAGTTATGGCAACTGTTTCAAGTTTGTATTTGCTGCATGTTTGACATAGACTCATCTGGGAGATTGCCCTTACAGCATTGGTCATTTTTTGAATACTTAAAATAACCTATGTTGTTGTCTTCCTGAGAAGAGAGCTCTGGTGATCATGCAAAAAATGAATCTGAGAAGCAAAGTCAGAAGCAGCAAGACATATGGAAATGTAACCAGTAAGGAAGGATGGTTGGCCACACAAAGCATCTGACTTTGATACCACTGACAGTGGTTTGCATCGTGTCTCCTACCAACAGTTACCACTGGTCTCTTTATCTATTTCCCTAACCATCCTAACCATAACCAAGTAAAAATAAAAAGTTATAATACCTAATTTTTTTATGAAATCAAACTCAGTTTATGGTACTTTTTTATGTTTAGTAATCAACATTAAATGTATTTACATTATGTAATTACCTCTTTAATATAGCATTTTACATTGTGAGTCTGCTGTCCCCGTGGATTGAAATTGTTTGACGTACAGTTAAACCAAATCAACCAGGACTGAAATCTTGAGGTTTATATTTTTAAAATTCATTCTTACCCTTGGAAACAGTAGTTTCTCAAGCTCCACTGACTAGCTTTTCCAGAGCTTTCAGTCACATCTTGTAGTCTTTCTCAGCAGATGGAATTTACTCAGTTGACATGGAGCTTGTTTAGTTGTCCTTATGAGGCCAAGTATTCACTTGGGTTAAATTACTCTCTAATTGGTTGTAACAGTTAAATCTGTTTTTGGAAGGCAGTGACAATCAATGTTAATAGGGGCAGCAGATTCTAAAACTCTCATATAGGTTATTTTGAAGCTGGTTTTGTCATTTATTTTGAAGGACATGTTGCACTTTGCAGTCAAATCCAAAGTGGCTTTGAATCTCAAAAGTTTTTGAGATTTAAAGTGCTTCAGATCGCTTTTATGAATTTTACCAACACAGTTGTAAATCATCATTGGCAACAAATATCAGTGAGACACACTTCCATTCCAGAGTCCTTGAATGCCTCCCAATATGTAACTTTGTGCTAAGTGTGTGTTTTTCCCTCAGTGTGATTAAATATCAAGACTTGAGTGACTAACTGAGGAAGCTAATGGATGATTAGATGAGCGGACAGCTGTTCTGATGCCTCACAGGAGGCTCTGAGCTTAAAGTACCCATGTGATTGCAGTCTCATGCTGCTCCTGCTGATGTTAGACTTTCCTGGGCCTGCCCTGCAGTAGCTGCTGCTGCTGCCACAACCACTGGTGCTGGTGGGAGAAATGGGACCCATAGGCCATCACTACACGAGCTGCCTTGCCTTGCTAAAGCTTCATCCTTTTCCTCTTTCAAGCGCAGTTTGCTTGCATGCAACGCTAAGCGTCTACAAGAGCAAGAAAGTTTGTGTTTCATGTGTTCAGACGTTTCCTGAGTTATGTGTTTGAAGTGAGAGATGCCTTTGCACGTGCTTGGTTCCTGAGAGCACTAATTTCGATGCATACATTTTTCTCCCTTCCTCACGTACACCCCACCAACCCCCACCCCGTCACTATCAACACCCCCTCCCCTGTCTTCAACTCTGCTTCTTTCCCTGGCTCGCTCTGTCGTGCGGATTCAACGGAGCTGAAAATACATCTCTGAACTCTGCGTCAGGGAGGCAGTGGGAGACGGGGCTTGTCAGCGGGAGGGTGAGGTGGAAGAGGTGGTGGTGGGGGAGGGGAATGGATCTTCCCCTCCACTCGTCGCCATACACACATCAGCCCTGCATCCCAGACACTTGTACACACTCCCTCGCCCTTTATTTCCATTCCTGTCACCCTCCTTCCTTGCATGTTTTCATTGGAACAGTGGATTGAACACTTTCTCCTCCCCCCTTTCTTCTCATCTCTCATCATCACTCCCCCTTTATTGCTGCTTTCTTATTTTTTTTCTTTTTTCCACCCCTCCTTTCCCACCTTCCCCTTTGCTTCACAATTCACTTCCTCCTTCACCTTCCCTTATCTGGTGACAACTCCTCCCTCCTCCTGTCATGTTCTCTTCTTCCTCTTTTCTTCCTCTGAGGCAGATGAGTGATGAGGTGTTAATAATGAAAATGATGAAAGTACTTTTAATTCATGTCCTATCATGACAGGATTTTGAAGAGTTATTGCACTGCCTATATCCTGAAAATTGCCAATAGTTTATATTTAATTTAAAAGGTGCACAAGGTAACGCAAACGTGTCCCTCAAAAGGCTGTTGGAGGTATTGTTATGAATTTTAAGGATCTTGTTATCAAGACATCATGTACGATGTTATCAGGGAACATTTCCAAGTCAGTGAAGGTCAGCTTTCTCTAGACAAAACATACAACAATGAATCAAATGTGTAACGTGAAAGGGGTATCTTGTAGTGACAAACTGTCCAAGGCATATCATCTGACTCTGCAGTTCCTGTCAGTTCTACAGAACCCTCCCAAGTAAAAAATGAGACCATCAGTGGTTTCAGTAAATACCCCAAAAAGATATTTGTTTATGTTCAAGTGATAAAGCCCACCAGCAAATGTAATTCATTTGAATTTATTATTAGGATCGCCCCTTGAGATATAGCATCTCATTTTCGAGGGGGTCCTACTGACAGTCAACTTTGGTTTTCTTTTAACCATGACCGCTGTTGGTTCCTACACTTAAGAAACCTCATTTCCAGCAGGAACAGGCAGCTGTTTTTAGCTAAAAACAGCTGATAAACCCACTGTACACTCCCTGCCCAGCACCAACCAGCAGACTGGCAAAGTTAGCTGAACTAGCTGGTGAACATAGTGGAGCATTTAGCAGCTAAAGAGCCAGATGATATTTCCCTCAAGAGTTGGTAGAGACCAAATCAGAGCTAAAAGGAGAGTGAATACTGAACTTATATTCACCAGGTGGGCAGAAACACAATTCAAAATGAATGCTAATGTTGTTCATGGCTTGATGTGTAAATAGGTGACTGTTTCCTGATATATTTAAACCTAAATGTATTTTTGGTAAATAGATGAATCAATGTATGGTGGATGGTCCCTATCGCAACTGCAGTTTCCTGATTTAGTCCAACTAAGAGTAACTTATAATATTTCTCATAATATAATATATTTTTGCACACTAGCAGCAAGGATAGGATTAAGGATAGTGATGTCAAACAGTTTGTCAGTTGGTCCATCCAACACTTAGGTTCATGACATGGTAGCAAGAAACTATTGGCCGTACTTTAATGAAGTTTGCTGTGGATGTTGATGATCACCATAAGATGAACACGTACTGAATGAGATGTCCTTTGGTACCAGCATCAGGCCAAATAAACAGATCATGTAACAGAACTTTTACATTCTCTCCACTCTGCCACCAATGTTCACTGCTTCTCTTCTTTTTTTATGTCCACCCATCCACTCCTACTACACAAAACCAACATTTAATAAGCCTACACATCACACACACACACCCAACATTAGCGATGTGCATATTAATGACCATTTTCCCAAATAAATCATAACATACACAACAGTGGCAGCAGCGGCCAGAATTATACCAGTTGGCACGGTGGCCATTATTAGATTTTAAAAACGTACCTTTGATGATTGCATTAACCAAAGATACTTAAAAACAAAATCCTGGAGTTGAAAAAGTCTTGGTTTTCTGCACCGAATTAGCTCTGGTGTAGGTCTTTCTTTGCAGATTAACTCCAACTTTTCATTAAAAATTAATCTTGAAAAAAGGCTTGGATAATCCTCACTAGCCATGGTTACTCCCGGCTTGTTTATCTGTTTTTTTCCCGCTAGCTTGTGATTGTGTCCACTCCATTTCAGTGCGCTGGTGCACTGCTTAACACGTAACGGCGAAGGCTGGGAAAACTGTTTAAACTGTGTTTAAATGGAGTTTAATCTGTCAGCCAATGGCAGCAACCACATAATTGTCAGCTGAAAAACAAACAACAATGTCGGCCTACAGGGCAAAAGCCGTGGTAGCTTTCCCAGCTGACAAATAATTGCCAGCATGGACAGTAATGTTCACAAAATGATTTAATGTAAGCCTGAATGACATTCATCAATTCTCTGTCTTATTAATCTCCCTTGACTTGTTTCTGTTTGTATGGGCCATGTGGTCGTGGTGACATAAACGACAATCTGACATATCTGCCAGCTAAACTGTCAAATGGTGTGCAGACTCTGCCTACTTAGTGCACCACAGGTGTATCGACGCGGTAATGGTGCAGACCCATTCACAGCGCACAGTGGGCTGAACTTGCCATAAACTAAGGACAAAAAAGCCCGCCCATTTAGATAAGGTAAATTTTACTGTCATCTGAATTACTCTGCCCTCTGTAAAATTATAGAAGGACCACCAATCACAGAGCTGAAAGCAGCATTTTCTTCCCAGCAACTGTGGAGGTGCAAAATTCTGATAGGCTGACACAAGAGGCTTCTTTCATTTAACCCTTCACAATCCAACACAAACTGAACAGGCAGGTTTGAATGGTTTATTTCCTCAGAAACGTTTTATGAGTCCCGTCACCATACAGCGGTAAAATACGGATTTTGAAAAGAAAAAAATTATTTAAAATAAATACAAAATGCAACCATTTAAAGTTGTATGTCCCTCCCCTAAGCCAAAATAAAAAACATAAGTCCCTCCACAGTGTGTAAAAAAATTATCTGATGTGCCTCCCTGTTTTGCACCACCCCCCTCCCTCTCATAAATAGTGATAAACAGTCCCTTATACTGTTAATGTCTTTGTCAGATTACTTTAATTGTTTTGTTTGCCAGTTTCTGTGGAATATAGATTACTCACACTAAAAGTGTTATTTAAAAACTAAAAAGTTTCTTGATTGAAGCCTCCTTTATCATTTCATTAAAAAGCCTCAGGCCCCACTGTGTTTCATATCAGTGGTAAATGTTGTTTGGAGCACAGAGCACAGTTAGTAAGTGAATAATTTTACCCTGTCAGCATTTGGGCTTTTAGATGTGATATTGTAGTGTTGCTTGTGTCGTGCATGCCATCCACCACCATGAGAGGTATAATTATAGGTGTTGAATGCAATTATGTCTGTCAATAGAGAGACATTGAACAAGGCAGGCACAATGCAAATGAAATCAATAGCATAAACCTAAAGGCTGTGAAACAGTAGCACTTGGATCTGCTCCAGAAAACCTGGTCACTGTAGTTTGCAGTGAAATAAGTAGTGTTGTGTAGATCATGTTGTATTGATTGGAACACTTTGTCCTGCTCCCTCTCATGTAGAAAAAGAGACTTTCCTCGAGCCATTTGTGCTGAAGGACCTGCTGCCATCCTCGCTGGGAAGTTACTATCGCTACACTGGCTCTCTGACCACTCCACCTTGCAGTAAGGTAGTGGAGTGGATCATCTTCAGCAGACCTATCTATGTCTCCTACAAACAGGTGAGAAACACATACAACACAACCTACAACCACCACAACCTACCTTTTTAGGCCTGTTAAGATAACAGCCCTAAAAAAATGATCATGAAATAACAATCTATTATCTTAGGGACTTAAACATGGTGTATTATTTGTGGATAATAAGCTTCCACACATTATAGTCTAGGAGAAGTCATTCCTGTGAATGCAACAAATACTTCAAATTCCCCAAAACATGATTTGTCATCTCTAAATGATTAGATAATCAAGTCATCATAACAAGAACACAGTTTACCTTACAATAATTAGATTATGTTCAGGAAATAGTGCACTAAACTTCACATTGTTGCATTTTGTATTGCATTTACATACTACCATCTTATATATATAAAAAAATACATAAATGAATCAAATAAAATCTCCATGGACTCACAAGCTTGGTTTTCAGGCTCTGTAACTTAACCCAAACGTAATGAGCTTGCGTGTACTTTGTAATTTCCACTCTCTAGTGTTCACTACAGAATGGAACCCATGAAAAAAAACTTTGTGTTTTCATGTCATGTTTTTTTAATTCAGTTCAATTCAATTCAATTCAATTTTATTTATATAGCGCCAAATCACAACAAACGTTATCTCAGGGCACTTTACACATAGAGCAGGTCGAGACCGTACTCATTTATTTACAGAGACCTAACAATTCCCCCCATGAGCAAGCACTTGGCAACAGCGGCAAGGAAAAACTCCCCTTTAACGGGAAGAAACCTCAAGCAGAGCCGGGCTCTAGGTGGGCGGCCATCTGCCTTGACCGGTTGGGTTTACAGCGAAAGAAGGGGGACGGGGGAAGGGGAGAGGGGGGTGGGGTAGGGAGAGACACAGAGAAGTATAATAACAACAACAACAATAATAACAGTAATGTAAGTAGAGCTATGACTTTATAATAGTAATAGCAATAATATCAGTAGCAGAAATGGAAGGGAGTCCCCACAGCCATGGCCCACTGTTCAGGCACTGGATCTTCCTGTGAGATGAGAGAGCACAGAGACTCCGGGGAAGAAGTCAAGTTAGTAACATGCATTAATGGTACATGAAAGCATTGAAATGGAGAGGAGGAGGAGGAGAGAGGAGAGAGGAGCTCAGTGCATCATGGGAAGTCCCCCGGCAGTCTAGTCCTATAGCAGCATAACTAGGGGCCGGTCCAAGGCGAGCCTGGCCGGCCCTAACTATAAGCTTTTTCAAAAAGGAAAGTTTTAAGCCTACCCTTAAATGTAGAGAGGGTGTCTGCCCCCTGGACTGAATCTGGAAGATGGTTCCACAGGAGAGGAGCCTGATAGCTGAAGGCTCTGCCTCCCATTCTACTTTTAGTTATTCTAGGAACCACAAGTAAGCCTGCATTTTGGGAGCGCAGTGCTCTAGTGGGGTAATAAGGTACTATGAGCTCTTTAAGATATAGTGGCGCCTGACCATTAAGAGCTTTATAAGTAAGGAGAAGTATTTTAAATTCTATTCTGGATTTTACTGGAAGCCAATGTAGCGAAGCTAAAATAGGAGAAATATGATCTCTTTTCCTAGTTTTTGTTAGTACACGTGCAGCTGCATTCTGGACCAGCTGGAGAGTCTTTAGGGTCTTGTTAGGGCAGCCTGACAATAAAGAATTACAATAATCCAACCTAGAAGTAACAAATGCATGGACTAGTTTTTCTGCATCTTTTTGAGGCAGGATGTGCCTGATGTTTGCTATATTACGTAGGTGAAAAAAAGCAGTCCTTGAAATTTGTTTTATATGATGGCTGAAGGACATATCCTGGTCAAAGATAACTCCCAGATTCCTTACGGTGGAGCTGGAGGCCAAGGTAATGCCATCCAGAGTAGCTATGTCATTAGATAATGTGTTTCTAAGGTGTTGAGGGCCAAACACAATAACTTCAGTTTTGTCTGAGTTCAGTAGCAGAAAATTGGCAGTCATCCAGGTCTTTATGTCCTTAAGGCACACTTGAAGTTTAGTTAACTGATTTAATTCATCTGGCTTCATTGATAATATAATTGGGTATCATCAGCGTAGCAATGAAAATTTATGGAGTGTTTCCGAATAATATTACCTAAAGGAATCATATATAAGGTGAACAGTATTGGTCCAAGCACAGAACCTTGTGGAACTCCGTGTCTAACTTTTGCATGGATGGAGGATTCATTGTTAACATGTACAAACTGAAGTCGATCTGAAAAATAGGATTTAAACCAGCTTAATGCAGTTCCTTTAATACCAATTAAATGTTCCAGTCTCTGTAACAGGATGTGATGGTCAATGGTGTCGAATGGAGCACTAAGATCTAACAAGACAAGTACAGAGAGAAGTCCTTTGTCTGATGCAGTTAGGAGGTCATTCGTAACTTTCACCAATGCTGTCTCTGTGCTATGATGCGCTCTAAAACCTGACTGAAAATCCTCGAATAAACTATTGTTATGTAGAAAGTCACATAACTGATTGGCAACTGCTTTCTCGAGGATCTTAGAGAGAAAGGGAAGGTTAGATATAGGTCTATAGTTGGCTAAAACGGCTGAATCCAGTGTAGGCTTCTTAAGAAGAGGTTTAATTACAGCTACTTTAAAGGACTGTGGTACATAGCCTGTTACTAGGACAGATTGATCATATCTAGTAAAGAAGTGCTAACTAAGGGTAAGACTTCCTTAAGCAGCCTAGTTGGGATGGGGTCCAAGAGACAGGATGATGGTTTAGAGGACGAAATCATTGAAATTAATTCACAAAGGTCGATTGGAGAGAAACAGTCTAAATATATATCGGGTTTTGCAGCTGTTTCTAAGGTTCCTGAATTGGAGGGTGAATCAGTGCCTGTTGAGGGCAGGAGGTGATGAATTTTGTCTGTAATAGTTAGAATTTTGTCATTAAAGAAGCTCATAAAGTCATTACTACTGAGAGCTATAGGAATACATGGATCAATAGAGTTATGACTCTTTGTCAGCCTGGCCAAAGTGCTGAAAAGGAACTGAGGGCTGTTTTTATTCTCCTCTATTAATGATGAGTAGTAGGCAGCTCTGGCATTACAGAGGGCCTTCCTATATGTTTTAAGACTATCTTGCCAGACTAAACGAGATTCTTCCAGTTTGGTGGAACGCCAAATCCTTTCAAAATTTCGCGAAGTTTGCTTTAATTTACGGGTTTGGGAGTTATACCATGAGTGTTGTTCGCAGGGAGCCTGCGGTACTATCAACAAGATTATCAGTTTCAGAGGAACTAAAGTTAGCGTAAGACTCCTTTGTAGTATTGGGACATGGCACTGAATTTAGTACTAGTGGGATCGCTTCTTTGAATTTAGCTACAGCACTATCAGAAAGACATCTAGTAAAGATGTTTTTGTCTAATGGCGTGTAGTCTATTAATAGGAATTCAAAAGTTATTAAGTAATGGTCTGATAAAATAGGATTTTGTGGAAAAACTATTAAATGTTCAACTTCAATGCCATAAGTCAGAACAAGGTCGAGGGTGTGGTTAAGACAGCGCGTAGGTTTATTTACACTCTGAGAGAAGCCAATTGAGTCTAATAATGAGATAAACGCAGTGCTAAGACTATCAATATCGACGTCCACATGGATATTAAAGTCACCTACTATAATTACTTTATCTGTACTAAGGACTAAGTTTGATAAAAACTCTGAAAATTCGGATAAAAATTCAGAGTACGGGCCAGGAGGGCGGTACACTATAACAAATAGAATTGGCTGTAAAGTTTTCCAGGTTGGGTGTGAAAGACTAAGAACGAGGCTTTCGAATGAGTTATAATTAAGTTTAGGTCGAGGGTTGATTATTAGGCTTGAGTTGAAAATGGCTGCAACTCCACCTCCTCGGCCGGTGTCTCGAGGAATGTGAGTATTAATATGACTTGGAGGAGTGGATTCGTTTAGGCTAACGTATTCTTCATGACACAGCCAGGTTTCAGTAAGACAAAATAGATCAATATGATAATCTGAGATTAGGTCATTTACTAATACAGCTTTGGAAGACAGAGATCTAATGTTTAAGAGTCCACATGTTGCACTGTAACATTGGTGGTGTTAATTTCTATTAGATTTTTATGAAAGAATCCTCTTCTGTTTACTTTAGAGTTAATTGATTTAAATGATTTGAGAGGTCGGGGGACAGACACAGTTTCTATGTGGTTTTGGGTGGGTAACTGCTCTAATGGAAGCGCAGAGAAGCGTGTAGGACTGCAGCTCTGCCTCCTGGTCTCAACTCTGGGTTGTCATGGTTTTGGTCTAATAAACTCAGCCATATTTCTAGATATGAGAGCTGCTCCATCCAAAGTGGGATGTATGCCGTCTCTCCTAATCAGACCAGGTCTTCCCCAAAAAGTCCGCCAATTGTCTATGAAGCCCACATCGTTTTCTGGACACCACCTCGACAACCAGCGGTTGAATGATGACATGCGGCTATACATGTCATCACTGGTCAGATTTGGCAGGGGCCCAGAGAAAACTACGGAGTCTGACATAGTCTTTGCATATGTACACACCGACTCGAGTGGGGAGAACCTGTTGGAAACGTGAACTGGTTGGAGGTGAACCGCGGGCTTCTGCTTAGGACTATGCTTCCTTCGGGCAGTTACCCAGCCGCGAACCACCGGGGGAGTAGGAGCTATGCTAGGAGCTATGCTAGGTCAGCCCGCACCGGCTACTGGGGGCTGGCTAACATTAGTTAATGATTTGTTTTCCATGGTGCGGAGCCGCGCTTCCAATTCACTAAGCCTCGCCTCCACCACTGCAAATAAACTACATTTATTACATGTACTATTGTCACTAAAGGAGGCGGAGGAATAGCTAAACATATGACACACCGAGCAAGAGAGAGCGGGAGAGTGGGAGGGAGAGAGAGAAGCCATCGTTAACTGCTTAGCTATGTTAGCTGCTAAGCTAAAACAGCAGAGCTTAAACAACTAACTACTATGGGATTAGCAAGAAAAGTCGCTAAAAGAAGGAGAGAGCTAGGAGTGCTTGTGCAGAACTAGCGTACGTTTAAATATACTGCAGGTATTTTATCCACAGTGATGAAGAATAAAGCAAAATTTAGCTGAGCTGAGGGCAGCAAAACATTATCGGTAAACACAGTCAACAACCGGAAGTGACACAATACGCTTACCGTAGCACGTCAGCCCGTCAGCTTATTTTAACATGAGTATTTAAAAAATATATGATTTCATTAAAAACTCCTAAAACTTTAGGAATTAATTTAGTTTTTCGCAAATGTTACTCAAACAGGAGGAAATAGTACATTTGTTGAGGACTATTTCCAGCAGTGGATTGATACACATTTCTAGTGTTCTAGTGAGTATTTCAGGCAGTAGGATAGGGTGTGTGGTGATTGATCCAAAATAAACTACAGTGTGTGTGTTCATGGTAATGAAGGAACATGTTACCCAGTGCAACAGTGTGGAACACTAATGTGTTTTTGTCTTGTTTTTGATGAACAATGGAGCTCTGTGACACAGAGGAATAAGATATATCAGCCTTTGGATACACACAATACTTGTTAGTGGATTAGTTCATTGTTGGTTTTGGTTTTGAAAGTAAGAAATATCACCAGACTTATTCTTTAAGGCACTTCCATATTTGCTCTAATCTCCGCCCTGACATGAGGCATAAGCAGGGAGTCCTCAGGGACCCTTAGCTTCCACCAGGGTCCCCCAAACAAACTGCTATGACAAATAACTAATTTTGGGGAGCTATACCAAATTTTAGGATTCGGGCCTCAAAAGGCTTGGACTGGCTCTGCCAGAGTTAAACTTAACAGCTACAGTAAAGACATATTTGGTGTGTATGCAACCATAGAGTGGTCAGCACTCTAATGGGTAAAATGTCCAAACATTTTCTTTTCAAAGTGACATTAAAAACATCACACTATGTTTTTACGGCATCTGTACCAGCTCCTCCAGGAATTTCTAGGGATTCCTGAGATTTCTGAGAATCTGCAATTTTGTGCAGTCCTCACATTTTTTTTTTTTTTTGTCAAAAAATGATGTGACATCAGGGACTTTCATACTTTTTTAGGAGACACACCTTCCTGATTAGATTGTTCCTGATGGTCTAAATAAAACATTATGCACAAGAGTAAACACATTCATAAGAATATTGTGCATAAATGCATATATATCTATATTGGACTTCAACTTGCAGTACATACCACTTTGTGTCTGTTGTTGTGCTAGCATGATTAAAATAGGGCCACAGGGGAAAAACAATCCTCACCTCCTTTCTTTCCATTTAAAAGCAATGTAAAGAGAGAGCTATGATGGTACTGTGTCAGGACGGTGATGGAAAAAATAATCTGTAGTTGATCCACCACAAAAGCTTCTACAAAAAGAAAAGCCCTTGCTTGAACTGCACAATCACAGGTGAATGTATAGTATTTTTATGGGAAAAAGTTCAAACCTTTTACAACCTTAGTCTTATTTTCATAGTTCAATAAGGGGAGATTAATTGGAAACAATATTAATTGTGATAGCAAGAAAGACTTTGGAGATTGGACTCATCGATGTGAAGCATCTCAATTAAACGTAGGCCCATGCAGACAGGAGATAGGACAGGATCTTTGCAGAGTTTAGACGCTGGTGGTGGTAGAGTAGAACTAGCAGGTGTTGATTGGGAGGTGGTCCCCCAAAACTACATGACAAACAATCTCATTTGTTTGACCCTTGGAGCAAAAGAGGAACAAAGGCAAAATGTGAAAGGAAATATCTTCCTTACTGAACTTTCACCAAGCCTCATATTTAGCTTTCATTCCTACCAAATATTTTGCACACCAACTACTTTGTTGTGAACCTTTGCAAGAGAGGAGTCCAGTAACACAACCAGCAAGACTGCTCATAGAAATAGGTTTTAAACAAAACCCAGTTGTCTTCTGTCCTCAAATCACAGTATATCCACTGAAAAGTCCAACATTTTTTGTTCTCTTGACAAGAATTTCTTAGTTTTAACAACAGAAAGTCCAACTCTTCCTTTGTGATACATAAACCCTGTGGTGGATGTTTGACTCTTGAATTAACAGAAACTACAAATATTTTATTGCAAAGAACATGTTTTCTTTTCATAAGATGAATGGTGACAGCTGTGGACTGCTTTTTTTCAGGAAACTGAATGATTCTAACCCCCAAAACCCTCATTTTGGTGTAAAAACATCTGTATTTCCATCTACATACAATTATAAAATAATAATAATAATAATAATAATAATAATAAAATGCCAACTCCTCACTGAAAATGCTGATAAACTGAGACAATAGTTGCCATTTAAAACAGAACAGCAGCTTCAGCGTCCCCAGTGTTGGTGAATAAGGATTTGTAGATATCTTTAGTTCTTGTCCTCCTTCCCTACTCCAAAGAACACATGGCAGACTCATCCCCTAATGAGACCAAATGAGTTTGCTTAGGAGCAGCAGTGGAGCAAGCCAAATGTGGATGAAGTATTGGCTTCTCCGCCTTGAAGTTAGAAGAGTGGGTCAATGTAAAGCAGGCAGTGGAGAGATGTTACAAAGACTGATGACATGGAGGGAGAATGATGAAGAAGGCAGCAGAGACAGGGAGACAGAAAGCCAAAGAGAAAGGTGATGGTCTTTAGCCTCTTTCAACCAGAAAACAACAGATGAAATCGCAGTAAAAACTCACTGACACCCACACAACCCAGATACTCACAGACCAGTAAGAATTAGGGCTGCAACTAACAATTATTCTAAGTATCAATTAATCTCTCAATTTAATGTTTTTGTTCGAAATGTCAAACAAAAATGCCCACACATTCCCAGAGCCCGAATTGATGTCTTCAAATTGCATATTTAGTCTGTAAAAATAGTCATAAAACGCAGAGATTGGATTTACAATTGATATAAAAAAGATTGGTTGTAAATCAGAACCAGTTAATGTTATAATAATGATGGTTAAGCTATCATCCAAACTGATCAATTTTCTGTTATCCATCTCATTGATAAATCAACTAAATGTAAGGACACAGCTTATGATTGTTGGATAGATTATGATTTGGGCATCAGAACTCATCAGAACAAGTTCAACTGAGCCCATTCCAGTTACAGTCTAGGAGCAGTTAATGTATTTTACATCGATTGATATAATGTGTGAATTTAAGAGTTGTTATTTCTAGAAGTCAGCTTACAACAACCTGTGCAGCTGCATTCATTTCATCCATCCATCAGCAATGTAGCTAGCGAGTTGTGTAGGAAAACAACGTCAACATTCCTCATCCTGTTTACAAATCTCTGATTGGTTGATTTATTTCTCAAACTGGAAGAAAAAGCCAGTGATAAGCCCAGCACCAGATTTGTTTGAAACATTGAACAAATAAAGATGGAGGGCTGTGATTCTGAGGTGAGGAACAAGACTACTCTCTCTGCACAGTATACAGTCCATGTTGTGCTTGTCTTATCCAACAACTCAACAGCATTTTTCCTCAGTTGCATTCCCTTTTCTGTGCAAACAACAGTATACATTTGCAATAAAAGTTTTTGATGGATGTCTGTTTTTGTATATGAGTTGGTGTTATTGAACATTTCCAAGGGCTGTCTACAATGCAACTCCAATCATAGTTTAGTCACCCAGTGTGTGGTCGTCAGTTATTCAGTACGTGCTCATTTGTAGCTGCCAAGACTAAAAAGAGGTGTGTTGGTGAGAAAAGTTGTTATGTGAGGGGTGTCTAGACTTTGTAGATTTTAATAATCTTAAAGTCTGCTCCCAGCTTAAGTGTCTGAGCTATAGCAACAATAACCTTCTGGCAACTATCAATACAGTGCCCACTCAAGCACCATTGACATCAACCCTCTATTGCACACTGTTATTCTGAGGCAACACAAGTTTTTTTTTTTCTGACCTTCAGATATCAGAAAAAATGTTTCCATCCCTTGTTGCCAGACTATAGTTAAGTACAAGACATATCTCAAAGTAGAGATATGGCAAAAATATCATATCATGATTTTTTTTCAGGCAGGATCACGATCCACGATCTTATCTTTTTCATGTTGGTTTTTTTCATGTTGGACTATTTCGCAGTTTCAAGATTCAAAAAACTTTATTGTCTATCACATGGTAGAAATTTGTCTTAGGTTAGGGGCTTACAAATACCATAAAAATATACACCCATGGAAGACTCACATAAAATTATATTAAAACACAAACAATTCACCATAAATAAATAAGAACAGGTGTGCAAAGCTGCATTAAAAAGTAGTGACAGTCTATTTGGCTTTGTTTAAAATGGATATTGCAGTGGGAAACCAAACTAACAGTACAACCAAACTAATTTCACAGCTGAAAAGAAAACAGTTGATGTTGTGTAGAAGCATTAGTGTGTCGTTTCAGAAAACTAGCAGGATGTGCACTGTTAAAAAAAGGCACCAAAGCAATCACACTAGCTTGCGGCATGACAGAAGTTAGTGCTACTAGTTAGCAGGCCTGCTAACTGCTAAACGGTGGCATTTACCTGCAGCCCTGCTGTCAGTTTAACATTATGTGCAGCAGGTGAGCTTCCTAGCAGGACATTTAAACTACTGTATATTTCACAAATGCTACCAAGCCTCAAATCTGTGAGTTAACTGGTTAGCTGGCGACATGACAATGGTGACAGGTGGCAGGCTAACGGCGAGCCCCAACACAAGCACCACTGCTCACTGATTTCATAGCATCTACCATTAAAAACAAACAGTTTGTGCTCCTGATGTGAACAGTGCAGATAGTTTGCTCTGCTTTGAGCTTGTTTTTAAACTTGGGACATCAGACAAACATACAGGTATGACAATTATTCATAATAAAGCTTGAGGGCCATGCATATTACGGGAGTTTCCCGGGAGAAAAAACAAAATGGGAACACAGCAGGAGAGAGGGTGAAAATATGGGAGAAACCTGGGAAAAACAGTTGGCAGGTCTGCCTCCACATGTATTTAGGACTATTTGAGAGAGTAAGAATTTGTTTTACACATTAAGTAAACTTTTTATCCCCCTCAACAATCCAGAAAGAACTACATACAAATAAGACTGTCATGGACACATCAACAAACTGTGCAGTCTTTATTTCTTTGGCATAAATGAATTCAGTAAACAAGGATTATGTAAAAAAAGGCAGGTTGCGGCATTTTGTGTCCATTCCAAGTAACATAATAATGCTAAATAGAACATCATCTCAATTCAGACTTGGTTTAGAGCAGTGAAGGTCAGACCATCTTTGTAACTAGTCACCAAGGATGTTTTGCACCAAAGGCTCAGAGAAATTTTGGCCATGTGAGGACAACTTCCTGCTGGTGAACTGCAACTTTTGGTTTGACATGGAGGTGCAGATGCAGAGGTCCAGATTCAGCTGAGTTTTCAGTGTTCTAATAGACTGACCTTTGTTGGTCAGGTCCTTCAAAGGAGGCAGAGCCTGAATTGGGACACCAAGCTAACATTTATTGTGTTTAGCTTTGCGGAGGCCGATTGTTAGATCACAGGTGTAAAAGGCAGGTTTTCAGGCCACTGGTGAATTACAAAGAAAACAAGACAAACAGAGATGAAGTTACCTAATGTTCTTCATCTTGCTTTATGTTGTCTGCATTATCAGCAGTTTCCAATGGCATTGTAAACTTGTAAGCGAAAAGACAAGCAATCCATGCTGACCAATCAAAGTTCTTGTTGTAGCTACATAGCCACATAGCCTAGACATGTAGTTACATTGTAGAGGAGGTGGACATCAGCTACAGTGTAGCTACCACAGATCATGCATACTGTAGGCTCTGTATGCCATAACCTATCAATACAAAACTATAACTCCAACTCTACAGAAAGACAGAAAGGAAGGGTCTTCTGTTCCCAGAGTTAATCCTTAAGACAACAACCTCTGTTTAAGGGCGGTACATACAGTGTCTCATCCAGACTGCACCTCTGCTTTTAGCTGATTCATTTTGGCTCTTCAAATTAGAGCCATGATGAATTATTCCATGTGATACTATTCCAAAGGCTACCATGTGATGCAGTTTGATACTGATGTTCTCTCCAGAGAAAACATCATGGAGAAAGATAAAAGGAGGAGGTTGGAAAGAGAATTAACACCAATAGAGACTCTAGTTATTGTCTCTCTCTGCCTCTTTGTATTTTATTTCTCTCTCTTTCTACTGGTCTTTTGTTTTGGATGATAGTTGAAGTAGGTCAGCGGGAGTGACAGCCGTTGCTTTGGGCCTGCTTTTAGAGTGGATCGACGCTCAGGCTCTTACACAACAACTCACCTAAAATGCCTTTCAAACAGACATGTGGACTTGCCAACTTGTGGATCTGGCATGTATAGTATGTGTGCAGTACTGCTGAGTCTCCTAGTAGCAATTCCAAGTGGAACGTATTTTTTTTTTTTTTTTTAATCTGGGTTGAACATATTTTGAAAAGTTTTTTTAATGTCTCAGTAACATATAAGTGATGTTTCAACAGCATGGTAATTATTGTATTTCAGTCAGGTTCTAACTACACATTGAAATATAGTCATTGAAATAATGTTGACGCAACAGTTGTATGTACCCTAGAACAGTGTAACTACTAAAAATCCTCCACTCAGTACTTGCCTGTATTTGTGGTCATGGTTCGTTAAAAAACATTAAATGGTCATTTATTGGCCACAATTTTAATTGTAAAGATTAAAACACTCCAACATTAACATGGTCAGAAAAGACTCTAATCTCCATAATCTGAAATATAAAGTATTGCCCATTGCTCCTTGTCTTTGTAAGATATTTGAAATTAACCAGTAGACCCAACAGTACAGTTTAAGCTCTTCACATTCAGTTCCTCAATCCATGCTTACTCACTCTGTTGTCAAGTTTGACACAGTTAAGTAGCTTTCTGTGGTCCTGGAGGTCGACTGCCAGGAATCATTCATGTACAACTGAACTTTGTGCTGGTGACAGGCACAAACTTACTGATGCAGATGTTATAAATGTTAGTGAGGTTTAAGCCATGTAATAGACATATACAGATGATGATGTTTGACATTTTTATGCAATCCACCACTATCAACTATAAAATCTTTCACTTTAACCAAATCCAACCCAGATTTAGCCTATTCTTGTTAAAGTTGTGGCAGACTGGATACAGAAAAGGCTGCTACCCTCCACAAGTCAAATATACAACTCAGTTAACTGACTGCCTGAATCCTCGAGTAAGTCCAGTGCGATGGTGTGCCACAAAGCCCCATCTGGCTCCCCAGCACTCTCTATCAGCACGGAAATCACCCAGAGCTGCACTGTCACTGTGTGACACTCTAGTGACTGGGGTTTTTCTTCAACTGGAGCTCCCCTCATGTTTTCTGTAATGATCTCCACTGTGTGACTGTGACTGTGGCTTTTACCAACGCTGCCATTCTGCCCAAATGACGCAAAAGCTTTAATTATGATGTCCTACACTGCCACACAGCTGCAGAGTTTACACAGCTTTGTAATTACACCCTACAAAGGGTTTTTAACCCGCTACCAAGAGTTTGGGATTTTAATAAACAGACCTTGTTACATCCATAGTGGAACACAGAAGCAAAACAAACTTGGGCGTCATTGTTGGAAGCATCACAAGACTACCCTTTTACCAGACGTGATGTAAGATATGGAGTGGATCACAGTGTACTGTGGAGTTTGCAGAGATTTCCATCCTCAGCTATGTCTCCTGGCACCATGGAACTATTTAAAACACAATCTCTCACCAATAAATCCCTCCTCATACATGACCACATCTTGGACAAAGGGCTCTATTTCATGTGCCTAACTGAAACCTGGCATAAACCAGGGGACTACCCTATGCTTAATAAGGTCTGCCCTTCTGGCTATAGGTACATGGAAAAAGCCTGCAGCTCTGGCCGTGGAGGTGATTTAGCAATCATACACCAGGCTGAACTAAAACTCCTGCCAATGCCTGATCTTTCTTCTGTTGAATGCCTTGCTCTAAAATGTAAACCATAGTCCATGACGGTGCTTCTCATCTACTACCCCCCCAAACCAAACTCATCTTTCCTCCCTGAGATACACAACCTCCTCACCTCACTCTGCTCCATGTCAACCAACATTGTCATTGTTGGTGATATGAACATACATATCGACAACCTCTCATTTTGCAGTGAAGTTCCTGAGTCTGACTGAGTGTCTTGGTCTGAAGCACCATGTAGATGTCCCTACTCACACCAGGCGGCACACACTTGACCTGTCATCACTGACTCTGCTCCCATCAATAACCTACAGGTCTATGATTCCCTACTAAACCTAAGCGTCAGATGCTTTTCCGGAACTGGAAAAGCATTGACCTAGCCAGCATAACTAAGCACATCACCTGCCCAACTTCTGCATCAGTGGATGAACTAGTGGCACTCTACAATACATCTCTGAGCAGTGTCTTTGATCTTCATGCCCCTGTCAAGAGGTCAGTTTTTTATGGTCTGCTCCCTGGTTCATTCACGAACTGCAAATCATAAAAACAGCTGGACGTGTCCTGGAACAATGCTTCAGATGCTCCGGGCTCACTGTCCTGGCCTTCCATGAACATCAAAGGACTTACTCAAAGTCACTTAAAGATGCTCGGTCACAGTTCTACACCAACCTAATTAATAACAATCCTGGCAACCTGAGGCTACAGAAGAGCTATGTAACAGCTTCATTCACCTGTTCAGAGCCAAGGTGAACAACATCCACTCTCTGATGTCCAGCTCTTCCTCTCTGCCTCCTCCTGTCATTAACTCTCTGTCTGGGAGCTCACCATCTCTACTCCATTTTACTGGTGTCAGGCAGAGCCACACTGAGGAAATCCTCAGGAAGATGAAACCCTGTACTTGTGCCCTGGACCCCATTCCCATAGCTCTGCTCAAATTATACATCCCTATTCTCAGCCCCCTGATCACCAAAACATTTAACCTCTCCCTTCAAATTGGTAGTGTTCCATCTGCCCTCAAGGTCACAGTCATCTGCCCCCTCCTCAAGAAGCCAACCCTGGACCCAGAAGTTCTTGCCAGCTACAGACCTATCTCCAACCTCCCTTTCCTGTCCACAGTGTTGGAGAAGGTGGTTGCTTCTGAGCTTCAGGACCACCTTAAACATAACAGCCTATTTGAAAAATTTCAGTCAGGTTTTTGTTCAGCACACAGCACTGAAACAGCTCTGCTTAGGTTTTGAATGACCTGCTGATGGCAGCTGATGCAAGGTCTCCTTCATTCCTGATTCTCCATGACCTGAGTGCTGCATTTGACACTGTGGACCTCTTAGAGCATCTCCACACCACTGACTGGACTGTCAGACTCTGCACTTAAGTGTTTTCAGTCCTTCCGGTAGGACTGAGTACATCTCACTGGGAGGATGCAGGTCTAGATTGCTCCCTGTCACCTGTGGTGTTCCGCAAGGATCAGTTCTCAGCGCCATCCTGTATACCCTCTACATGCTACCCTTTGGACGTGTGATCAGCAGACATGGGATGTCTTTTCATTGCTATGCTGATGATACCCAGCTGTACATCAAAAGTGCCCCAAGCCCTTCTGTAGCCATGTCACGCCTCAGCACCTGTCTTAAGGAGATGAAAGCCTGGATGAGCACAAATTTCCTCCTGTTAAACAGCAGCAAAACTGAAGCTCTCCTTATTGGCACTCCACACCAGATTCAGTCATCCCCCATACCTCATCTCACCCTTGACAGCCAGGGCATCCAACTTTCCTCCTCAGCCACTAATCTGGGTGTTAGGTTTGACCCTTAGCTGATTTTGTATGACCATATAAAACATCTATGCAAAACTTATCTAAACATATCTAAACTCTGCCCCTCTCTAACCCTGTCAGATGAGAAACTTGCCCATGCCTTTATCTCCTCAAGACTGGCCTACTGCAATGCACTCTTCACAGGGATCCCTGGCACCCTCAGATCTACCAACAGCTTGCTCCTCCAGGCCCCCACCACTAAGCTCCGCACCATGGGGGATCGAGCATTCTGCTCTGCTGCACCATGCTTGTGGAACAGCCTTCCTAAACATCTGAGGGCAGCACAGACCCTAGACTTTTTAAAAACAGGCTTAAATTCTAAAATCTTTGTATTCAGGAAGGCTTTTTCATCTTAACTCTTTTACTATTTTCTTTATGTTGTGTATTCTATATTATTAATACTGTAGCACTTTGAGTTACACTATGAATGAAAAGTGCGGTATAAATTAAATGTATTATTATTATTACATCATAGGAACACAACACAAATGTAGGCCTTTTGGATCATTTTTAATCTAAGGAAATGCAAATGCAGTCACTCATTTCTTCCTTTAGAGGAAATAGACTGAGAACAAGCGTTATTTATTGCATCTAAAAGTAAAAAAACAGCTTTAGCTTGAGGCAGTGGTAACTAAAAGTGAAGAAAAACACGGTGGATTCTGTCCCTGTTTCTCTGATGGATCATGTTGTTCCCCAAAGCAACAAATACAAGCTGCCTATAATCTGCCTACACTGTCAGAGAAATCTCGCTCTGCTAATTTCAGCTGTGACCAAGGCTTTATGCTCTGATGGTATAATGATTTCAACTCTGATTGGAGGCTGATGTGGAGGTTGGAGTGGTGGCCTGGTTTTATGCCAGTCATGTCTGTATTTGATGCAGAAGTGGAGGAAGAGCTGAAGGCTGAAGGCTCTCAGGCTTGTGCACTATTGCAGTTCACTGTGTGAGGAGAAATACAGATTGGAGGTAGGCCATAAATAGTCATCACTATTATGGGATGCTATCTTGGAACACAATATATAGTTATCTTTATACATCAACACTGTAGCTGTATTGCAACCACAGGAAGGCCAAGGAACAAAAACTAGACCCAGGTCAACTGACCCCACCTTCAGTTAAAAGCAGCAACAAACCCCTGCCCATTTCTAAAGCTTTACAAAGGCATTATGGGAAATGTAGCCTACTACCTGAAGAAGGAGTGAAACCAAAAAAAAAGGCTAGACAAAAGATAAATAAATAAATCAGCTGTTCACAACAAAGCTACTTCTGGAAAACAGTGAAATCTATCACAAAGGAGTAGGCTAAAGTGCTATGCATGGATCTGTGTTTATTCTTTCATTGTGCAGTGTTACCTCCATCCTCAGTCTTTGTCCACTATAAACCCTGAGGGTTTACTACAGCTCAGTAAACAGTGGAATCAGACTGGGGCTTTGTCTTATTAATCCTTTGCTTTGACGCTTAGATTTGACTTTCATAATCTCAGAAAGTCACCCCTAAAGCTGGTCACTAAAGCTGGAAGGCTGATGTTTTATGGGTGTTTTACATTTGTTTTGCAGCAACTTGGGGTGTTTGGGATTTGGGTTGGCTGCAATCACATTCTGCTCATGAAAAAACACTGGCTGTCTTTCTCCTCTGCTATTATTGTTGCCACACAAGAGGTGGGGCCTAAGGATGGTGATGATTGTCAGTACCATGTATCCCTGCATCACAATTTGTTCCAGATATTTCAACACCTACTACCCACATTGCCTTAACATTTGGCGTGGATATCTATGGTACCCACAGGATTCCGAACAGTGTTTTAATCAGAATAGACATTTTCCAGTATGCTAAACTGCTGCAACTGTGAAGGAATTTTCATGTGCTATATATGAAAAATGCTACTATTTTTATATATTTGCCATGTATGAAATGCTCCTAAGACAAGCAGAGAGGTGACAGATAGCTCTCTTCTTACCGGTCAAGCCAACCTGGCTTTATGATTGTTGCTGTAGAGACAGTGCTAAAGTAAACAATTTTATAGTGATGTTGTGCCTAGGGACAAGGTTGCTTGGGCACTGCCTGAATAACTGAGAGTGGTTCAACTCTTCCTTCAGACTTGATATGGCAATTCACTGTGCCAACACCAGCACTCCAAGATGTAACTGTTGTCTCCTTGATCGATCAAGTTTGTGTTGATAAATAAATCTCTTTGCTTAAAGGTTAAGTCAGCGATTCTAATTCAATACACTTTTTGTCAAATATGGTCAATATCTCCTCATGGTCCGCTAGCTGTCCATTCTGTGTGCACTGAAAAAAATCTGATGTCCATACACAGCACTGGCTCTGTAAATGGGCATGTAAACACAGTGGCTCGGAGCAAGCCACACACCACTATTCCAGCCAATCAGCAGCAGGGGGCTTTCATGCTCGTGCACAGGACAGAGGGAAGTCAGAGCAGCTGTCTATGTGAGGACATGACAGTCTCCAATCTCCAGCACCCACTGAATGGTGGGGGAGAGAGGCCTTGGCCAATTCACTAGTGTTTTCCCACGGAACAGATACGCTTCCATTTTATTAAATGTATCAATCCACACTGAATCTGAGACAAACTCATGGAGACCCACTGTGTTTTTTTACACTCCGGGTCTGTTTCTATCACGTTTAGTGAAGCATAATCTGAGCAGGCAGCTGTCTAAATCACACTGTATATGTGTTTTCAACTTATTAACCGTATCAATGAATCAAAAAATACAAACTGTCAATTTCTTCTCATGGAGTCAACATGCAAACTATTTTGGTTCAGTAAATTTTTGCTGTCAGTCAGCCTGGTAAAGACAGTTTGTCCGGCCGCTGTCCTCTCAGCTCTCCAGGAGCTGCAGCTGACAGACAGCTGCTTCTGTGGACAGAGATGCTGAATGCAGGTCAAATGAGAAGTGGGGAGGCTGCAGAAAGGCGGAGAGTGTGGATGGACTGTTGTGCTCACATGAGACAAAATTTTTTTTCTGCTCCTGATAAAGTGTGAGAGGAACAGAAGTGACTCTACAGCTGACGCATCGCTCTGGATTCCACTATATTTCTCTTTTGGTCGTTGCCTTGTGCAATGCACATCCATGAATTTGGGGGGCGAAGCTTGTGAAGGAGCACGAAGGGAGGGGTGTATTGGTTTGGGTGTTTGGTTCAAATATCAACAATCGTTCTCCAGAATGACTGAATCTACCTTTAAGACATCCATATCTCCTGGAGTTTCTGCATTTACGAGTTAACCAGTTCTCAATATTTTCATTCACATTAACTGCTGTAGGATGTGCTCTCTGTATTTTAAGTGTCATTTCAATCTAAATGTATAAAGACAAAATTACCATGAAACACTCTCAATCAGTTTGGACTATTCATGAGCTTTCCTACAGTGCCAGGTTCTCAAGGTGGGCCCCGAACAAATTGTTAGTAAATTTTCTTCTTGCATAGTTGACCTCTGGAGGATTTGTGTTTGTTCTAAACCAACACCCAATTTACTGAATGCTTAGATTTTAGATGTTGCTAGCAAGCAGTGTATGTATGTATCTGTGTATGGAGTCCTGTAAGCCATGGGATTACCACAAAGGTTTTGCTTAAGTTAAATCATATTCCACTCAGGACCTGTCTTTGCCTCTGTTCACACCACCTAGAATGAATTCACGTGTTCACATCCACTTATGTCATCCATCAACCTTTTATACAACAACATCCCCTTTAAAGTTCACTCTGAGTTCAGTCTGAGTGCACCTTTAGAGTAGCAAATGTATCTGTATATGTTGGTTTTTAACATTTTTAGATTTTGGGGTTTAATGAGCATTTCGGTCTCGAATGATGCTTTCCCACTTGCAGATACAACACAGTAGGCAGTCTGGCCTCTCATGAATCTGTAGTTCTATGTGTGTGTTGCGTTGAGCACATAAAATATATACTCTGCTCCAACTGGACAGTTGTTTTCTCACATAGCCGCCGTACTAATTAACAAACAATGTCCGCAATTTGTTTCCACGTCAACGTTCTTTTAACGGTCACGGTAGTTCCTAGTAATAGGTCTACTCATCATAGAGAAACCAGAAACCGGGACAATCATCTTTTCCTCCATTTTGTTTAAAGTTATTTCACATAATGGAGTGGAGTAGTAAAGAACCCTGTGCTTCTGTTTCCACAGGAAGCAAAATGACCGCATTTGGCTGTCGATGGTACATGAAGTTGAGCATTTTCTCAACTTTCCCCTGCAGTGTAGCTGGGCACTTTTTGAATCTCTTATTGTAAGTCTAACTTACAATAACAAGTCAAAGGTGATCCCTTCAAAATACCCAGGCTCCACATAAACACCTTATGTTGATGTGGTTTAGTTTCAGTTTTTTTATTTTGGGAACCTGGTTGTTGTACAGCACAAAGAGAGTCAAAGTAAGAATTGGTTGTCCTAAGACATTCCCTCACAGAGACATTTACTTTCATGAAACTAAATCTGCCTCTCACTACCCAATTCCTTTTCCAACACTCCCTTGTACACAAGCTGTTTGTCTGTGCGCATTTCTTCCAAACACATTGTACAGAGTATCCATCTGCCAACACAGACAGAAAGATGACACTTCAATCACACAGTGCAAATCCATGTCTGGTTGCGCATCTTGCCACACAGCATGCGTTTGACAAATGGAAAAATGCAGGAAGAGGCCAACTTCAACATCAACCCCAAGCAGTACAACACATTCATAGCTTGATAGCATGGCAGCTGAATTCAGATTAAAATAAGTTGTGAAACTGAAATGATACTGGACAGATACTCTGCAATACTATTGATTAATGAACTTGAGGTTAATGAACTCGAGGCTGGACTGGCTGATATGGTCGCCATCACCTAGTCCAGCCAGGTGTGACTGAGTCTTCTGTCCCCAGAGGACTAAATGTAAGCTGGCTCTGACCCATACTTAGCTGCTAGATTTCACTAGGTTTTAGGGGTGTGGAGTTGGGCCAATTGCAGCTGAGAATCAGCTCCTTTTACCAGCACTTGAGGTAGCTTTGGACCACTGCTTGGATACTTTGGATAATTCTGATGTGTCATTCGTCACTCGTCTTGCATGAGACTGACAACTAGATTTGCTGGATCTAGACCACTGATGGGCCAAGCCTTTTTGGCTACCTAAGCAAGAGCTCTTTCAGATGCAGCTTATACAAATATTGTAACAACATCTCTAGTGAGAAATCTTTATTTCAATGTGTTCAACAAAACAGCAACTTGGCCAACTCCAACACTACATTTGTAGTACCATTTGGAGTGCATCTGTGGTTGCTTTTTGTCAGCCACACAAAACACAGCCTGAAAGACAGACTGGCAGAACATGAATATGCAATCAGAACTCCAAAACCCCAATTACCCCCTGGGACAGCACTTCAGAGATGCAAGCCACAAGGACCCATACTTACTAAAAGTTAATGTTATTGAAGTAATCCCCAAACAGGTATGGGGATGAGGTGGGTGGGAGGTTGGTGTTTGACTGACTAAAACATCTCCTCTCATGGAAGACCTTTTGGACTGAATCCCTCGGGGCCACTTCTCCCACAGGTCTGGATGAGGAAGTTGACCCTTCCTCTTTCCTGTAATTGGATTTTGTGGTACAAAGCCTGAGTATGTGAATTTGTTGGAGCCTTTCTGAATTATCTGAACATGCCAAAATCTATCTGATTAGATTGTTAAATTTGGGTATGTTCATTGTCTCCTGACTGAGTAAGGAAACCCATACATCCTTTACCCCAGCAACGCCCTCCAGCTCGTCCTGGGGGATCCCAAGGCGTTCCCAGCCCAGAAGAGATATGTAGTCCCTCCAGCATGTTCTGGGTCTGCCCCAGGGTCTCCTACCAGTCGGACATGCCTGGAACACCTCCAGAGGGAGGCGTTCAGGAGGCATCCTAACCAGGTGCCCAAACCACCCCATCCTTTCAATGCAAAGGAGCAGCGGCTCTACTCTGAGCTCCCCCCGGATGTCTTCTGTAACTAGTTGAATATAATTGCCTCTTTGCACCAATATCTTTGTTATATCCTTTGGTCCATTCACTGTTGATATGTCATTTCATTAGCATTGTATTGAACTACATTCAATCACATGCACTGGATCCCTGTCATGTTTCTGGTTTCCAAAAATGGGAGAGGTATTTCTTTGGAAACCCTGATAAATTTCCTTTTAAGCTGAAACAAGTTGTTTTAGCCATATTTCAATAAAGGTGTTTTGAATTACTTTTAGATTCAGAGTGCCTCAGATTGTTCTCTTCTCTTTTTCTTTTCTTCTGCCTCCACAAGCTGATTAACTTTTTGTCACATTCCGCTCAAGTGGACTTAACACATGCACTTTATAGATTATAGGAATAGCTCAACATTGTAGGAAATGATCTTATTCAGAGTTAGATGAGAAACTAGATGCAAAGATAGATACCATATGTCTGTCCATATGGAGCTGCAGCAATGAGCCTAGCTTAGCATGAAGACTGGAAGCAGGGAAAACAGCTAGCCTGTGTAAAGTTTAAAAATACACCTACCAGCACATCTAAAGCTTGCTAATTAATGTCTTGTTTGTTTCATCCATACACAAACAGAAATGCAAAAATGACAATTTGTGGTTATAAGGAACATCAGGTACTAGAACTATTTCTTGGAAAACTACAGCAGTGACTTCCCGGAGTTCGTCAAGAAATAGTTGCACTTCATAACTTCCCTAAAACCATGAATTGTCATTTTTATAGTCATTTTTACACTTCTGCTTTGTATTCTTCCAATCTTTATGCTAAACTAAACTGATCAACTCCTGGCTCCAGCTCCATACTCAACACACAGACATGAGAGTGGTATTAATTATTATTAATATTAATATTAATCAATTAAGTTTAAAAAAAACACATTATGAACATTTTGAATCTCCCTGCTGCTGGGGAATATCATTTTGTTTATTGTTTAGAGGTGTTTTTTATACTTTCTATACCATTCAAAAAAGCTACATGATTTTGTATATTTTGTATTCGTCACTGATGAATGGATATATTGTATACTGTGTTCTTCATAAATTGGGATTATTAGTTATATATATGTTATATTTCCTAATATCTAATATTCTTTGAATAATGTTTTCAATGTAAAGCCTTGTTTTTGCTTTTGTAGTGACCCAGTTTTCTCATGGGGATCATTAAAATTTCATATTTTCTCATCTTGTATTTCAATTAGATGCCTGCATTGCATTCTCATTTTGTGTATTTTGTGTGGTGAGTAAAAGTGACTTCTGACTGCTGGATTTTTTATGCAAAATTCACCAACTCGAAATCACCACAGAATGAAAGTTCTTTTTGGCACAAATTCTTCTTGTCTTCACTCTTCTTTCTCCATTTTATGTGTCTCTGCCATGCTTGCTTGCCCTGCCGGCACCAGTTGGAGGCTTTCTACTCAATCTTCACTACGGAGCAGCAGGACCACGTTAAGTCAGTGGACTATCTGCGCAGCAACTTCAGGCCCATCCAGAGCTTGGACAACCGCCACGTCTTCAAGTCGGCAGTCAAAGACGCCTGGCTACCTGACCTATCTGATAACAGCAGTGGGCCATATGGCACGGAGGCTTCCAAAGGTAGGGCTGTTGAGACTTTAAGTTTCAAATACAAGTATATTTTTACTTTTTCCCTGTCACCATAAATGTCCTAATTCACAATGAAACCAGTGTCTATATGGGATCTCCTACACTTGAAACAAACTCAAAACTACATCGACTACAAACTGTTGCTTTGTTACTGTCATATTTGGGCCTTCATCCACTCTCTTGGTATTTAGTGCTATGTCTTTTTTCATCAAACTGATCAATGTAGTATCATTAAAATTTCCCCTTTCTCCTTCCTAAACTTGTCCAGTATTCTCACATTATTCCTCGTCACATTTCTTAATGTTAATAAATGAGGGACATTCAGTGTTGCTTAGATGTGCAGAAGAAAACGATTGTCTTCTCTTTGTGTGTGTGTTTGGTCTGCGGTGGCTCTCTGTCATTTCACCAGCGAGCTGGGTAACTCCCCTAGCATAAGGCAGTGGGAGGCACACCAGCCGTCGTCCCACTCCTGCCTCATTACCACTCAAACAACACCACACGTTATGCAGTATGTGTGCGTATGTGTGTGTGTGAGTGTGCACATGTTTCTCTGAGCATTTGTATGTGCTCGTGTGTGGCCTAGCATCTGTGCTGTGTCAACTGTCCTAGCAGGGTTTGTCCCTTCCCTTCCTTCATACACACTTCCATATGGTTGAGTAGGAGAGAGGATCATCACCTAGATGTACACATACACATACATACACAAACCCACTCACATGCATGCTCTGTATAGGTGTGTGTGTGTGTGTGTGTGTGTGTGTGTTGTCCTGGCACAGTGTGCTCCATGCTCGTGCTGTATGTCCTTGAGCGCTGCAGTGGGACATGTTTGCTGTAAGCAGATGTATAAGGCTGGCACAGGAGGAGGAGGAGTGACGGCTGTGAAAAAGGCAGAGAGGAGAATTCGAGCTGAAAAAACAACAGACATACAGACCACATGCCACCTACACACCCTCTGCAACATGCTACTGTAGCTGTAGCTGAGTGGGTTGTGCATGTGTGTCCACCTGGCCTATAATCCCCCTCCACCTCCACACCTAACAACATACAAACACACAACACACAAGTGCTGTTGTAGAATGAAAACCTATATATGATCTGCAGCAGCTGAATTACATGAGTCATTTTCTCTCCAGTCCCTCCTCCTTTTGCTAATTTATTCCATTTTATCATGGCTCAGCCTGAACACTTTCTCCTGCTTGTGATTGTTTCCCATCAGCCATGATGGTCCATTTACCTCTGGGTCCCTGGATGACTGGCAGCCTCATATTTAGTCGGTGGGAATGACAGATTGATACGTGTATATAGAAAACAGAAAAAGTATAGTGTTTGAATGTTGTTAAAGTGACATGCTGACATTTTGGGAAATTAGTTTGTCTTGTATGCTGAAGCAAATGAGAGGACCAGTATCATCTCTGTGTGTCCAGTACAGAGATAACTCTGTAATGTGTTTAGCTCAACACATTGACTGAAAGCAGAGGGAACTGCTAGCTTAGTTCAATCAAAAATAAAAAGGAACAATTTTCAATAGCCTTCAAAGCTTTTTCACATATCTTGTTAGCTAGTAAGCTTAAAGGTCCAGTGTGTAGAATTTAGTGAGATCTAGCGGAACAGACTTGGCAGAAATGGAATATAATATTCATAAGTATGTTTTAATTAGTGTATAATCACCTGAAAATAAGAATTGTTGTGTTTTTGTTACCTTAAAATGAGCCCTTTATATCTACATCGGGAGCGGGTCCCCTTCTACGGAGCCCACCATGTTGCACTGTCATGTTTCTACAGTAGCCCAGAATGGACAAACCAAATACTGGCTCTAGAGAGGGCCTTTTTTGCGTTTTTCGTGAGTTTTGCGGCCACCTCCTACACGCTTGGAAGAGTTGGGGGTATTCAGTTTGTTGCAATCTGCAACCTCACTGCTAGATGCCACTAAATCCTACACACTGGTCCTTTAATTATGTGCAGCAATACATTTGTAAAAACAAGACAGTGGTTGTTTCCTAATCAACAATAATGGTAGCTTGTTAGAACAACAGAGAGCCAAAGTCCTGATTTCTTTATTTCGTTTTACTATCTATCTACCTAAATGAGTACAGCATTGCGGTTAAAGTTTGAACCATTCATGATATAATATACAAAAACCTACAGCTCATGAATTTCTACTACCTGGACACTACGCGACATACTCATCGTAAATGTCTCACTTATCCATGATATCCACCAACGCTTTATTCTTATGTCTTTTTTTTTTTAAACTGTGATCTCTGCTGCCAAAAGTGTCTAAAATCCAGCCCTCTATGACCATATATGACATAGTTACACAAAAGACTTTGGCTTATGGGAAATTTTGTCCATTAGGCCTGTGTTGGTGTGTAAGTGTTGGTCTGTTCCTTTTAGAATAGCCTATAATAATCCAGTCAAATTCAAGGTTAAAAGGTGCAAGGTGCAGTGTTCACATAAGGCTGGTTTAAGACAAGATGCAGCTCTAATCAAAACAAAACCAAACTCCTCAGTACTCACAAAAGGAAGCAAATGAATTTCAGTGTGAGGGTGTGAGGCTTTTTGACTTATTCATGAAAGAGACTGAGAGTGCCTTTCCTTCCTGTTTACAAATATTCTCTTACCCTTGACTCTCAAGAGCAACCCTTTTGCAAGCAGATGAGTAGCTTGGAAAAGCAAAAGCAATGATGAACTCTGCCTCTTCCCAGATCTCTGAATTACAGACCAGCTTTCCAGTACATGCCAAGTACACACCATGAGCTGAGGAATCAAAAAAAAGCTGAATTTTGTAGATGTTTTACACTACTATTACCATATATGTAAAACACTGTAATGACACATGGCCAGTGTAAGAGTGCATCCTTTGCATTGATGCACAATAATATGTTAGCAGCATTAAGTGCAGCAATATACACATTACCTTGTCTGATAAGGATCGTTATGAAATAACTTGCCACAAGTAGGCCTATTTGTATGTTTCTAGTATTTCAAGTGCTGATAGTGAACTAACAAGTTAGTAAAGTAAGATAAATTAAATAAATAAAGTACACATCATAAATTATGTAAGTCATGTTGCACAAGCTCTAATGGAGCCAAAAATAATCAGAGTTGGAAGACAAGTTGTGTTTATTGATCTTAGACAACATGTCAGCTAACACTGCTAATAATAAAAGTTTGACTTCATGCTTGCAGTTACACTTTATGGCACATTACATTTATACTGTTTATGAGAGGTGATACAATGCATCAGTGAGCATTACGTGTTCTTCTCAACATGACCATAAAACCTTGTGGATGCCTTCTAAAGCCTGTGCACTCATACCATAATGTACAGTGAATATGATCATAGAAACTGATGCATGCTTTTCTATCCTATTGTATTTGATGTGATTATTTAGATTCCAAGCACATATACAGATATGTCTTACTGATATACAATGCATATATACATGAATGAGCTGTTTCCTGTTTACTGCAGAACCTTTATTTTTGATTGCAAGTAGAAAACCACTGTTTCTTTTCCCTCTCCCTGTTCCTCTTCTGAAAGACAACTTAATTCTAGTTGGCATATTGTTTTACCTTCAGTTGTGTTCAGCTATTAAAGTGGATGTCCCCTGTACAAGGCATTCTAGTAATCTCTGCTGTACAGCATAATCAAATCCAAATGCATGGAATTTGAAATTGGAAATTATTATTAAATTGACACTATAATTCAACATTTTGGGGAATATGCTTTCTTACCGATACCACTCTCATGCCTGTATGGTAAATATGAAATCATTTATGGGGAATTATGTGTGGGACTATTTTTTTGGCCAGGACCAGTGTCTTCCTGGAGTGCTTCCAGTGAAGACTGGCTAGGAAACAGTACCGTACATAACCCCCCTGTAAAACCTTTACACTTCTGTTTGTATTTATCTAACTCTGATAAGAAAGCAAATAAGTGCATATCTAAATATGCTGAACTGTTTCTTTAAAGGACAGGCTCACAACTTTTCAAGTCTGTCTGTATTCAAAAGTTTATCTGAAGCTAATATGAAGCTCAAGTCCAAATGAGTCAAATCAAGTAGATATCTTTCAACCTTACAGTCTTTTTAGTGCCAAAGTCCCTCTTTTTGTTACTATACTTCCACCACAGCTCAACAGGAAACACTGTCAGAGGAAACACAAAGAGGGAATTTGATGCTAAAAAGACAAAATGTGGCAGATATCCACTTGATATGACTAACTCAGACTGCTGAAGCCTCATATAAGCTTCACATCAACTTTTAAATGCATGTTTGCACTAAATGACTGTGTGGACACACTGTGGATTTTGGCCCCCATCACTTGCATTGAAAGCACATTTGAAGGGGATCTTTTAATAGCCAGTATGAACAGGAGGAATGATTACAGCGAGGAAAACCTCTTTCACTGTTCATATGGACACCTGACTGCTGTTTTAAGACACTGACAACCTGTCCTTTAAGTTTGCTACATGCCTTGAATCATAAATATATAGCCAAACAGTGGCAAACATATATCTGGTATACATCAATATAACATACTTTTTTGTGTGACATAAATGCAAGAAGTACTGCCATTGCTACATAGACTGCGGCCGCCGTATGAACCAAAACACATGCATGGTCTTAAACTTTTGCTGCTTTCAGTTGGCTGGCTCCCCTGTAGTTCCAACACTGATCTGACTATTTCAATCGCAGATCAACAAAAATAAAAATATATACTGTATTTTCTATGTTTTTTTTTTTTTACTAATGGAAATCTACACCACTCAGTAATATCACAGATATTCTGTTTCTGTTTGTTTCAGTGATTTGCAGCAACAATATCTTGCTTATGAATGAGTGAAAGATTCATATGTAAGTTGGGTTTTAAGCATTTAAGGTTAAAATTGCCCTCAGAACCTATAATCTGAATGTACTTCTTTTTTACATCTTTGCACACATTTTGTCTATTTTGTTTTAGGTCAAGGTTAAGATGTCCAAAATCTGAATGAGGTCCCTGCATAATATCTAGCGGTGCGCCAACAACAGTTTTACAAAACGATACAAGTACTATATCAAGTAGTTTGAGCAATGCAAGGGCCAATGCAAGTGCTACTCAATATACAGTCCTTCATGCCATTTAGTGGTTGCCTGTTATGAAACAATGACACACAGTGTCATAGATACACAGCACAGTTGAACTATTGCAGAGAGTTGAAAAGTGAAATATAAGCTGAACACATCACAGCATTTTCATTTTTTCACATCAGCAGACATTTTCTTGCTACATAAAAGTGGCAGTTAGTGTGCGCAAAAACTTGTGCTATTATCATGCATTTTGATGGCACTAGTAAAAAACTGACATGTCAACTAAATATCATTTGGTAATGTACTGTAATGTCTTCTTCAATGTGTGCAGCCATCACTGATGACTAGTTTTCTTGGACTGAGCTCACTGTTCAAGAATAAATCAGTCTTTTCTAGAACCTGGCTCTTATTTTCATAGCTTTGGCTTTCAGTCCTATTGTTTCAAATGACGTTACTCAAAAACTAAACAACAAACAAACTAAAGCGTCATTGGATGACTGTCGTGCACAGTGCCTAAAAGTAGCCTGTGGAGTTTCTGAGCTCTAGTAGCACTATGGAGTAATTTCTGCGAATGTGTCCTCATGTACATGCACAAGACAAACAAAACAAGGATGTATGCATGTGGATGGTGTGATACACAGTCTGGCCATTGGTTCCACTGATCTACAACAAACACAGAAATGCACCAGCAAAGGCAGAGAAGGAGAGGACTGCAACATAGATATAAACAATGCATGATTTAAAATAAATCGATTTTGCAGATGTTTTATGAGGAAGAAATGCATTCAACACTTTTGTTTGTTTACAAGAAAACTCCACAGGGCCCATTTATTAATAGTAGTTAAAATTAAGAGTTGTACAGAGTCTCTGTACATCTCTGATGTAAAAAAATTAAGTCATTCCCAACTGTGCTTTAAAATTACAAAGGTAGTAAAAATGTAGACACCTACAGTAAGAGTTTTGGCTGCTCATGAACTCAACTAACACACACAACTAAGAGTGTAAAACAGGATTTACTACAGATACTATTGGTGCATATCTAACAGCAGCAAAGCCTGTAATATTCTGAGTTCTCACCTGATCCCTCCCAGGACCTTGTAGTCCAATCCACAATAAAGACCCTGTCATCGATCAACTGTGGTCACCATGCTGCAGGGCCAAAGATGTCCTTTCCTCCTCCAAATGGCCTCTCAGAGAGAGAGAGTTTACCTGTGTCAGACACCCCCTCTACCCATGTTCTGTTCTGTGTGACTGGGCCCTAGCCCCCATCACTCACTGCCATCCAGACCTCTCCCCAGTGTATGTGTGTGTGTGTGTGCATGCGTGTGTGATGGCCCGCTTATCTTTGATGAAAGCCGTAAGAGGATCTCTTCATCACCCTGCCACATGGGGCTACAAACCCTTTCAGTTGCGTTACACACAGGGAATATGGGGAATTGCTCTTTTTAAGAAGCCCATTCTGAGTTTTAGCCACTCTGCATTACAAGACACACACATTTGAGCCAACCCCTGAAAGGGAGGTACAAGGATCATAAGAGTGACAATAGCTTTATCCAAAGATTTATCCAGATGGAGAAAAATTTCATGGTTCAACCCATACTTAGGTTGAGGAAGACAAAGAAAGAAGCAGGGAAAATGCAACTAATAACTACAGAGATGTCTTAATTATTTAAATGTTGGAATGCCTTTTTTAAATGTTGTATTTTGTTTAGTGAAAAATCCAATGTTTTTGGAGCAGTTTAGGGGCAGCATTGGAGATATTTGCTAGTTTTTTTAAAAAATATAAGTTATATTTGAAAAACTGGTGCTTGTCTTATACTGGGAGCTAGACAATTACATTTCTACAATAGTAGATGTGTTTTTAAAAAAAAAACATATGGCTCAACAAAATGACTATATGGTTGTTTAAATTTAGCATTTTGTTCATGTATTTGTTCATGTTGGCTATGTATAATGAAATATACATATATAGATATAAGAAATATACATATATAGAAATGTAACTGTTCCTTTAAAAAGCGGAAATGAAAATACTCATGAATATAACAATTTGGAACGCTCACAGCACACATATTGGACTGTGTAATCACAGTTCTACACACCTCTGGTTACCATAAATTTTTGCTGTGCTCTTCAAACTCATCTGAAAACTTAAATTCAGATTGTGAATATTCATGCTTAGAGAACTGCAGTGATAGTACTAACATTTTAACTCGTTACACACACATACGCACAAACACAGGGCATGCCTGACTGGACCCAGGTTGATATAATCAGTTAAATACGCTTCCCCTGCATAGAGGTCATTCACTGCTTGACTTCCAAATGATGTCTGTGTATGTACATGTGTGTGTTCTACTTTGTCAGTGTGTGTTCGCACGCACGTGTGTGTGTGTGTGTGTGTGTGTGTGTGTGCGCGCGCGTGTGCATGTGCATGTTTGCATACATGCGTGTGTGTGACTAATGGCTTTAGTAATGCTAAGCCACATGGGGCTCGACTGCAGGTTATGAATAGAAAAACTCCACTGCAGCTCTTTATGAGCAAGCTAATCAATTTGGTTCCACCAGGCACGTGAGCCGTATTCTCAATCAACCCATGTTCATCATTGAATTACTTTATGCATTTGCATAATATGATACAGTGTTTGGAATAATCATTATGTGCATTGTTGGCTAGTAATACACTACTCCCTCTTTCCCAGCAGTGAGTCTTCTTCATCTTCTTCTTTCGGCTGTTCCCGTTAGGATTAGGATTTAGGATTTTATTAGGATCCCCATTAGCTGATGCAGAACATCAGCTACTCTTCTGGGGTCCACACAAAACATAAAAGCATGACAACAGAAACAGATAAGACACTTACAGACAAAACAACCAAATGATATTAAAATCAGAAAAGTATAACTAACATTATTCTTTCTCGCAAACATATTACTATACAGTTCCTATTCATACCCACTTGTATACAGGTGTTGCTTCAATGTTTGTTTGTTTTTAAGCTAGCTTTGTTGTATGCTTTAGCAATCTGAGCAGGGAGTGAGTTCCATGCAACCATGGCTCAATACAATACTGTGTGTTACTTTGAATGTGTTCTAGATTTAGGAACTGTGTAGCGACCTCTGGTGGCATGTCTGGTAGGGTAGGTATATAAGGTATGTAAGGTAGGTAAGAGCTGAAATTAGGAATTTTCAATACATTAATGTTTCCGACAAAAACAAGGAGTGATGCTGTCAGCCTCCCCCCAGGAGAGATTGACATGTGGTGTTAGAAAAGCAGAGCACCTCTTTATAACAGATATATTCCTCCCCATCTTTACAACAAGAGAATCTATATGCCTCTTTGATATGTTTCAGACTAGTTTATTACTCGTAACCCAATCTAGTACTGTCTGCAACTCTTTGTTGAGGGTTGCAGTGATTTCATTAACTGTGGGTGCATACATGTATATTGTTGTATCATCAGCATACATTATATTCTTATTAAGATCATTAGTAAAAACAGAAAAAAGCAAAGGGCCAAGTGAATTTCCTTGTGGAATTGCACACTATGCATTTCTACCATCTGAAAAGCTTCCATTTAAGAAAAACTCTTTGTGTTCTATTTGATAGATAGCTTTCTATCCATGATAAGGCAGATGGACCAAAACCATAACACAAGTTTTTCAATAATGATTTGTGATCAACCACATCAAAGGCAGCACTGAAATTTAACAGTACTGCTCCCACGATATTCTTTGTATCCATTTCTTTCAGCCAATCATCTGTCATTTGTGTAAGCACTGTGCTTACTGTGCAGGAACGACCTTTCCTATAAGTGTGCTGGTAGTCACTTGTCAAATTGTTAACAGAGAAATAGCATTGTATCTGTTCAAATACAATTATTTTCTAAGAGTTTGCTAAGAACAGGTGACAAACTGATTGGTCAGCTGTTAGAGCCAGTAAAGACAGCATGAGCATTCTTGGGAAGTGGAATGACTTTAGCTTCTCTCCAAGTTTGGGGACAAACATTACTCTCAAGGCTCAAATTAAAGATAAGGCAAATAGGAGCAGCAATATGGTCTGCTACCATCCTCAGTAGCTTTCCATCTAAGTTGTCAGTAACAGGTGGTACTCAATTTGGTTTCTTGTTTTTTTTACCTCTTCTATACTCACTTTACACAGTTCAAAAATACATTTCTTGTCTTTCATTATTTGGTCTTTTATACATAAACATGATGGCTCACAACTTGATTTTGGTATTTTCCTGCTTTAGTTTACACACTTTTCCAATAAAATTATCATTAAAATAATTGGCAATGTCTAATGGTTTAGTGATGAAAGACCTATCTGATTCAATGAAAGATGGAGTTGAGTTACTCTTTCTGCCTATGATATCATTTAAGGTACTCCAGACCTTTGTTCAATCATGCTTTATATTATTTATCTTAGTTTCATAATACATTTTCCTCTTCTTTCTGTTCAGTTTAGTCACATTGTTCCTTATTTTACAGTATGTCTGCCATTCAGATGTACAACCAGACTTAATTGCCACTACTTGCTTTATCTCCTTCAACCATGCATTTTTTCAACTCCAATCAACAGTGCACTAACAGTTCTAACAGTCAGTTTCCTGACAGGTGCATGCTTATCAATAAGTGGAAGCAACAATTTCATAAATACATCAAGTGTAGCATCTGGGTCCCTCTCTTTACTCCCATCAGACCAACAAATATTTTTAACCTCATCCACATACACGTCACAGCAAAATCCCTTGTATGTTTTCCTAAACACTATTTTAGGGCCGGCCTTTCCTAAGTATAGCTACTAGATTATGATTGCTAAATCCAATGGGAATGTCGAATGTACGCAATGTTCCCTTTACCTCTTTCAGCTTTCATGGCTGGGATGGATTCATATGGCCTCAGTATGGTCCTCATTGAGGAAGACGTTAGTTCCTTTCAGTTTATGGCCTCTTTCCAGAACTGCCATCTTGTTCTTGAATCATAGGAATTTCATCATTGGCCTGGGTCTGTCACCTTAGTTGGTTCCCTTCCTGTGGGCGCACTCCACCTCGATCCTCTTTTCATGCATCTGTAACTTTACAGTTAGCATCTCATGGACCTTGTCCTTGGATTTCTCCCAGCTCTCAGGAATGCTTTCTGCAATTATATTATTCTGTTTGGATTGACCCTCAAGGTAGTCTGCTTTCCCAGTCATTGATAAGACTGATTCACACATGGTATTGATGTCTGTGCATGCATCTTTGCACTTTATAGTTAACTCCTTGCAAGTCTCTTTTAGGTCTTCCGCTTCTTTTGGGAGACCTGCAAACTGATCTTTAGGTCCTGGACCTATATGATCGTATAATCCATTCTTTTGTTAGGAGAATCGACCAATATTTGAACGAAGCCCTTGAAGTTGTTTTCTTGCTGCATTAGTAACTGCAGGTAGACATCTTGTTGCTTTAAAAGATCTCACACCTGTGATAGACTGACGTAGTCCTCTCCTTTCTGTTTGGGTGTCATGGTTGGAGGTTGGTTAACGCTGCACCACGTAGTTCCAGCTGGGACAGGTAGCAGGGCAGATGTAATCAACAACAAGCAGCAGAGTTTTGTATAAACAGCCAGCAGCTAACCACATCGCAGTCTGTGTTCAAGCTGTTAGTCTGCCTAGCTTGAAGCAATAGTGCTAGCTAGCAGCGCCAATCAAGATCCCAAGACATAAAGTTGCAGTTCCAGCAACGCAGGCTGACTGCGTCATGGTAGCGAAAATCAACTGGATGATTATTAAACAGAAATACTTTCTCTGAAATTTTATAAACTTTTTTCAAAACAGCAAACGGCTCTCTCGTGGAGGTGATGTGACATCTTCCTGTCTTCTGCATCGTCCTCTGTCACGCCAACCGCCTTCCCTCACCATATCCATTAACCTCCTCTTTGGCCTTCCTCTTTTACTCTTGTCTGGCAGCTCCATCTTCAGCATCCTCCTCCCAATATAATCAGCATCTCTTCTCCACATGTCCAAACCATCTCAATCTTGCCTCACTTTTTCTCCAAATCGTCCAACCTGAGCTATTCCTCTAAAACACTCATTCCTAATCCTGTCCATCCTCATCACTCCCAATATCTTAGCATCTTCAACTCTGCCATCTCCAGCTCCACCTCCTGTCTTTTTGTCAGTGCCACTGGCTCCAAACCATACAACACAGCTGGTCTCACTACCCTCTTGTAAACCTTCCCTTTCACTCTTGCTGGTACTCTGTCGCACATCACTCCTGACACATTTTTTTCCACCCACTGCACCCTGCCTATACTCTCTTCTTCACCTCTCTTCCACACTCCCATTTTGAATGGTTGACCCCAAGTATTTCAACTCATCCACCTTCGCTACCTCTACTCCTTGCATCCTCACAATTCCACTGTCCTCCCTCCCATTCATATATTCCACCTTGCTCCTACTGACTTTCATTCCTCTTCCCTCCAGTACATACCTGCATCTCTCAAGGCTCTCCTCAACCTACTCCCTACTCTTACTACAGATCACAATGTCATCCACAAACATCATAGTCCACAGAGACTCCTGCCTGATCTCATCCGTCAACCTGTCCATCACTATCGCAAACAAGAAAGGGCTCAGAGCCAATCCTTGATGTAATCCCACCTCCACCTTGAACCCATCCATCACTCCAACTGCACACCTCACCTCTGTCACACTGACCTCATACATATCCTGCACCACTCTTACATACTTCTCTGCCACTCCCAACTTCTTCATACAATACCACACCTCCTCTCTCAGCACCCTGTCATATGCTTTCTCTAGATCCACAAATATACAATGCAACTCCTTCTGACCTTCTCTATTCTTCTCCATCAACATTCTCAAAGCAAACCGTAGTGCTCTTTCCTGGCATGAAACCACACTGCTGCTCACTAATCATCACTTTATACCTCTGTAGTTATTACAGCTCTGCACATCACCCTTATTCTTGTAAATCGTTACCAGTACACTTCTTCTCCACTCCTCAGGCATCCTCTCACCAAGATTGTGCTAAACAATCTAGCTAAGAAATCCACTGCCATCTCTCCCAAACATCTCCATGCCTCCACAGGTATGTCATCTGGACCAACTGCCTTTCCACTCTTCATCCTCTTCATAGCTGCACTCACTTCATCTTTGCTAATCCACCGCACTTCCTGATTCAGCACATTTCCATCTCTCACATGTCCCTCTGTCTTGCCAATCGGTACAAGTCCTTTTCTCCTTCCTTAGTGTCCAACCTCTAATACAACTCTCCATACGTTTTTCTTTAGCCTTCACCACCTCTCCCTTCGCTTTCTCCTTGTACTCCTGTCTACTTTCTTCATCTCTCTGGCTATCCCACTTCTTCTTTGCCAGTCTCTTCCTTTGTATACTTTCCTGTACTTCCTCATTCCACCACCAAGTCTCCTTATCTTCCTTCCTCTGCCCAGATGACACACCAAGTACCTTCCTAGCTGTCTCCCTCACCACTTCTGCAGTAGTTACCCAGCCATCCAGTAATTCTTCACTACCACCTCCCTGAATTCCAGACAATTCCTTTTTCAACTTCCACCAATTGATCCTTGGCTCTGCCTTCACTCTCTTCCTCTTCTTGGTCTCCAAAGTCATCCTACACCATCCGATGCTGCCTAGCTACGTTCTCCCCTGCCACAACCTTGCTGTCTCCAGTCTCAGATTGCACCTCCTGCATAAGACATAGTCCACCTGTGTGTACCTTCCTCCACTCTTATACATCACCCTGTGCTCATCTCTCTTCTTGAAATACATTTTCACCGCAGCCAAATCCACCACCATCTGTCCTTCCACATTCCTCTTCTTGACACCATACCTACCCCTCAACTCCTCATCACCTCTGTTCCCTTCACCAACATGCCCATTGAAGTCCACTCCAACCACCATTCTCTGCTCCTTGGGTACACTCGCCACCACTTCATCCAACTCACTCCAGAATTCTTATTTTTCCTCCATCTCACACCCAACTTGTGGGTCATATGCACTGACAACATTCATTATCACACCTTCATTTTCCAGCTTCATACTCATCACTCTGTCCGACACTCTCTTTACCTTCAACACACTCTTGACATACTCTTCCTTCAGGATTACCCCTGCCCCATTTCTCCTCCGATCCACACCATGGTAGAACAGTTTGAACCCACCTCCAATACTCCTGGCCTTACTCCCCTTCCGACTGGTCTCTTGCACATATCTACCTTCCTTCTCTCCATCATATCAGCCATCTCTCTCCCTTTACCAGTCATAGTGCCGACATTAAAAGTTCCGACTCTCACCTCCACACTCATACCCTTCTTCCTTACCCCCTGCCTCCGGATAGCTTCTCCTTTCTCTTTCTCCTTCATCCAACGGTAGCATATTTTCCACCGGCACCCTGCTGGTCAACAGTACCGGAGATGGCCGTTGGTAACCCGGGCCTCGACTGATTTGGTATGATTATATAATTTTTGATTTGGCATAGGTTTTATGACGGATGCCCTTCCTGAGGTAACCCTCCCCATTTGTCCGGGCTTGGGACTGGCACTAAGAATGCACTGGCTTGTGCATTCCCAGTGGTTAGTGTAAGTAGTGCAACAAATTTCTGCTCAACACACAGTTACACTACTGAACGTAATGCTGGTTGAATTAAGTTTCCTGTCAGCATAATGAGAACATGCTGTTAATTAACATATCTATTAAGTCACAAAAATCTTCATACTGAATGTATGAGTGAAATGTTCACAGACAACGTATTTCTTTGTTTTTGAGCCAAAATGTCCAATCTTGCAGTAGAATATTCTCTGTTGGTAAATACAGTATTATTTCATTTGGCAGCATTTGGTTAAGGTTAGGGAAAGATTGTGGTTTTGGTTTAATACTGAAAAAAGTCTGCAATGATTTGAGGAACAATATGTTTATTGACATTTAAGTAAAACCACGATCTGTCACTAACCTTAACCAAAGTGCTTTTGTTGCCTAAACCTAACCACAACCTAACACACCCTCCCTCACCCAGACCTCCTCCCCACCAGCTTCAGTGATATATAAGTGCAGCTTAATTAATTTGAAAAATGTTGCCTTTGAACATGATCCTGGCAGTGATTATGTTTGCTAACTCAACGTAAATAGGAAAACAATTTAGTAGTATATAAACCTAATTTCTAGGGTCAGGGTTGCAGGGTTCTTTGTAGACCGGTAAAATTCTTCCAAACTGAGAAAACCATTTTCCTTATGGAGATCATGTTGAAACAGGAAAGGCTCTTACCCAAATTGTTGATACAAAGTCGAAAGCACACTGTGATCAAAAATATTCAGTATAATTGTATGCTGTAGCATTTAGATTTCCCTTCATTGAACCAAATGGTGGGGGCACACACTGCGATTGTTTAGTTGATGGTGAATATGATTTGGGGTGTGACAACTGATGGCAACAAGTGGAACTGAGTCTATTTCAGTCTGGGTCTGTTGGTGATGATGATGTGTGGTGTTGATGGATTCTATTTGCTTAGTCTCTGCCCTTCATTCTCATTGTGATTATTTTAACCAAGTTTAACAATTGGAATTGGGACAACGAAAACAGCTAACAAACAGCAAACTGCAATTTGTTATGAGTGCGAGTAGTTGCATGAGAGTGCTGTTTTAGTGCATGAACAAATGAGAATTTTTGTTGTCATGGGAATTCAGCAGTTGCCTGTTGACATGTCTGCAGTCATACTTATACTTATTGTCCAGTATGTCGTCTTCTGTGGTTACTATGTGCTCCTTTCTGGGTCATAAGACTAAAAAATCTTTGTATGTTATGAATGGGTGTTGGGTATTTGCTGGCTTCAGTGACAGTGGAAAATAACTCCAGGTAGAGTTGGGTCCAGAGTCCAAGGTACACAAAAGTATGTGGGCAGGGGTGTTCGATGTATAAAATCAAATACTCTCTCTCTTCTATTTGAGCAGAAAACTAGAGACATCTAGTGGTCAGCAGCAGCCAGTGCAGGGCTGGTCCTATCAGCATGAATGGAGGGTTATTATGCAAGTGTGTGTGTCATTAAATTCAGAAAAAAAACATACAATGTTTATGTGTTGGGCTTCATATCTCTCACTGCCAGATATTTGAAGGGAGGTTGGCTGCAATTTGCCTGAAGGCAACTCTATATGAACTTGTGTTATTAGAGCCTGTAGACAAAACCTCTCTGTGCGTGTGTGTGTGTGTGTGTGTGTGTGTGTGTGTGTGTGTGTGTGTGTGTGATGGCTATGTGTAGAACAGTCATGTGTGTGTCTGTGGTATAGGCACTGTATGTGTGGAAAGTCCAGTCATTCATACTGTACATAGACTTGTGTATACTGAATAGCGTTGTGGTGTGTGTATGTGGGTTTGTGTGTGTCTGTCTGTGCATGCGTGCGTGTATGCGTGTGTGTATGTGTGTGTGTCTGGATGACTAACAGTGTCTCACAGCAATATTAATAACACATCATGAATACAACTCACGTTCACATAACACTCACTCTCTCTCTCTCTCTTTCTCTCTGAGTGTATTTGAAAGATAAGCAGAGCCGATGTATTCACTCATTGAATTATCTCTTTTTGTCTCTCCCTCCTTTCTTTGTCTGACTGTCTTTTTTCTCTCCTCCCTTCATTTCACTGGTTTCTTCAATCCTTCCCTCCCTCATCTTCCTCCTGCATCCTTCCATTTTATATTTTATATATTACCTCCCTCCTTCACTTTCCTCCTCTATCCTTTTATTTTACATTTCTTTCTTACCACTTTCCTTTCTTTCCTACTTTTTCCTCCTCTTGTACCACTTCTCCTGTCCTTCCCCATTTCCCCTCTCTATATCCCCTCTTTCTCTTGTTTTTTATCTCTACTTCCCCCTACGTACTGTATCCTTATCCCTTGTTTTATTTCTTCCTTCCTTTCATATCCATCCTTCCATCTTTGCTCTCCATCATTCACACTTTCTTCATCTGACTTTCCTCCATTCTTCATTTTAATCCTCCATCCTTCCATTTTACATTCTTTCCTTTCCTCCTTCCCTTCCATCCTTCCCTCCTTTCTTTCTCTTCCTCCTCCTCCCAGTGTGCAGCAGTGCTCCCATCAACATGAAGGTGCAGCATGTGAACGGCAGCGCTCTGGTGGTCCGCTGGGCTCATCCAGAGGTCACCTACCACCCGCCCATCCTCCACTTCCTGGTGTCCTACAGCTGGACGGCCCATGACGACAGCTATGAGGAGACACACCTCACCGATGCCAAACACAAACTGGTGAGACTGGCCAGGACTGAACCTGTGGTGGGAAGGTTAGACTGATATAGGGAGCTGATACTGAATCTTATGATGATGAGCCAAATATATGACATACTCTAACAAATAAGAAACTGTAGGTTACAATTTTAACAAAAAAGCAGGGTTGGATGTGGCTTGGAGGTGAGATTGCTGGTCACATTGCCAGGCTGCAGTGATAACAAAGAGAATATGCGTGTGAATATGGAGTGTACTTGTGAGTTACCTTATTTTTGCATAAGGCTGCTGAAATGTGCGGACTGAGGCCAACATTGATTTATGTCGTACTCAGGTGCTGAGAGACTCTGAAATGTGAGATATGAGAGTTTGTGTTGATGAGCTGTGATGTGGGGAAATCAAACCCAGAAGACAAACAATTAGCAAACAAATGCAAATTAATATAAATGTGACAATTCCATACATTCAGATTCTGCTATAATTCTGTGCTATACTTCATTATTCTAATAGCTGATCAGAGAACAGTGACTTCAAAGCATCAGTATCAACCATGTTTCCTAAAGGCTTTCACCAGGCAAATGTTCATACTGAATAAATCTCCAAAATATTCACTGACAATGAATGTCAGTGATTTTCCAACAATATTCAATCCTGACAACTTAAAACTGATTGTTTTGTTTTTAATGGTAATGTAAGAACAGGGAAAGCAATGCTGGCCTGAAGCAAACGTGTTGTTTTTATCAATATTTAGTCAAAACCACTATCTTCCCCTATCCTTAAGTGCTTTAGTAGCCTAAACCAGATCAGCGTGAGTCCATGAAAATAATAATAAAAAAAAACACCTTGCACAATTCTTTAAAAAAAAAAAAACAGGTCTTTTTAAGAGAACAATAGGAACTTTAGTTAAAGGATGGATATGTTAAGGTCAACTATTCAGAGATGGAAAAGATTTGAGTAAATTGTGATTTTTTAAATATAGTTTGAAAAATCAGGTTGACAGAATATGGAATAAAATTTATACAACTTTTCCACTGAATATGAATTAATGGGTTAAAGGAATAATTGTATTTATTGTATTTGTAGAAGTACTATTAGTATTATTAGTAGTTACCAAAGTACCAAAGAGATTGATTTTTATATTTTGGAAAAGCTATTTTTTTAATTATTATGTTAATGTTGTTGTGAATCTATGGTAGTTCACAAGTCACATGACAAAGCGATGGACTGTCTGTAAGGAAACCAGCCTCTGTCACAACCTCAGACACCACCCTGGCAAGATAGCCAAAAACATTTGGTGTACTGAGGAGGAGCTGTGCAATGTGTTTTAATTAGTGGTCTGAACCTACCAACACATGGGATGAAGGATGTGAACCCTGCTGTCTGGTGTCAAAGTCCTCAGCTTTGTACATCCCACATCCTACACACCTACATATATACCTCCGTCCTATGACTTCTGCACAGTATAAGAACATGACACTTCGTAGATTAGACCGTCATTTCATTGCAAGCAAACAAGATCCAGGCAGCAGTTATATTTTCTCCAAATTGTATTTAGCAAATCAAATCAGCAGGATAAACACATACAGTATGCTATAGGAGATGGAGTTGCAATCACAATAGTAGTGTCAGTTACCAAAAAAATCAAACAAGATTAACATCTGTGAATAATCCTAGTTTCCACACAGAAAGGCTGACACAGAGCTTACATCCCCTCCAGCCAAACAGCCAAGCAAAGATGCCTTTGGAATAGAACAGTGTATATACAGTGTGTGTATATATATATATGTATATATATATAGTACCAGTCAAAAGTTTGGACACACCCTCCCACTCCCTTCAATGAGAAAGTGTGTCCAAACTTTTGACTGGTACTGTATATATAGTATATGGGAAGACATTAACAAGCACATCAGCAGAGGTGCTTAAGCATGTCAAACGTAACACATACACATGCATTACTTTCCCTTTTACACCTGGCAGTATTCTATAGTATAAAATACTATTAGGAAGTCAACAGTATGGACAAGATTTGCTCAACATCAAATATGTGTGCATATATAATGAGCTCACGCTTTAAATCCTCCTTTGAATGAGCTTCTAAACACTTATCTCTCCTCTCATTCCACGCACAGACACGCACACACTTTTGCAGTCTTTCCCTGATGTGTGTCTTTGGCCTGGTTTGTGTGGAAAAAAAGAAAGAGCTCTGTTCAGACTTTTCTGACTTGTAGCTGTTGATAGCCATGTTTGTACTGCCATATATTCCACTGAGATACAGAAGAACAATAAATGCTTTCAATTCTTCCTGGCACGCAGCTCAGATGTCATGTCCACAGCTCGGTGTGCCTCATCACACCACTGTGTTTTAGGATTTGTTAGGAATTTTATGTGGGAAGTTAGTTTCAGTGGAGTTTATTTCAGCCAAGTCAGTCCATGGCCTTTCTTACACTGAAATGAAGCAGCAACCACCACGGATAAATAATGAATGAAGAATTGTTAATAATGAATAATGAAGCCAGTGCTAATATGTTTCATACTGCAGTTCCTGTAAGAGCTAATATGTTGGCTTCAAGAAAGTGAAGTGAATTGAAAAAAAAAAACATCTTGTTGAAAGACTGATTTATTTTGAATTATTTGAAAGAATGAGTGGTCTCAAATAAATACCAGTGGGAATAATGAATCAGAATCAGAATCATGTCATACTCATCACCCTGTTGCTTTATTTTACTCTTTTAACAAGAATACTGCCTCTCTGAGGCAGGATAGCCTATCTTAACGCAACATTCACATTCCTAATAAATTTAATTTGTACATTGAAAGAATTATGGATAGCTCTAAATCGAGGTGGGTTATATGGATAAAATCTCTATCACCATATTGTAATTTTATATAGCAATATAGAGATATAGTGCAACTAGTGTGCCTAATATTGCCTGCTAATCCTAGCTGACAGAGAATTTATATTAGTATGTGGTAGTATTAATAGTGCGGTAAAGTGACTGTAGTTGATGGAACTAACTATAGCGTGGAACTATTATTGTTATTGCACATCCTACGCAAAGCGGGTATGGATACTGTCACATTTCTCCAAGTTAGTTATGAAGTTAAGTTAGTTATAAAATTATGAAAAAGGTTTGCATCTTTATCCCCCACAAGCTACAAAATAACGACAATATGATGCACTTAAGAAATACAACAAAATTAAGAATTAACTAAATTAATCTGAGTTTCTAGCATCAACTATAGTTAGCAGTGATGTTGTCATTGTGTTATTAATGTCAGACATTAAAGTAACACCTAATGTACGATTACAGGTACAGTAAGCATACATATTTCCCTTCTTTGTATTTTATGTATTATGTTTGAATGTTAACTGTTTACTAAATGTCATTATATATTTAGGCAAATAGCTAAGTTCAAGTGAAGGGATGAAGGAATGTTAACTGTTAATCTTTTATAAACCAGTGTGTCTAATACGCCTTATCTAAAACTTATGTGTTGCTTTTTAGAATTGTGGCTTAAATGCATGATGTCTTCCAAGCCTCAGTATTATGATATGATATGTGAATTATATTAAAGTAATTTGTTGACACATATTAATAGTATCTCAGCCATACAATATTAGCATCTTCTTATTGCCTGTTATTACTGAAGCAATTATGCCTTCTATGAGAGGTGGTAAGAGACGAATATGGAGGTGAGAGAGGCGGCCATGCAGCCACAGGAAGTGCATCTTTGTCAGCAGTATTAAGCTGAGCTTCTGCAGGTGAGGATGTCAGTCAGAAGGCTACAGTAGGTAAGAGTTGGGCTGGTTAACATGTGAGGAGAATTTACTGAAATACACTTCATTTCTTTGCATGTATCATTAACTGTCATCAACTGTCATGTAACAGTGTTTGAACCAACCTCGGTCATTGGTTTGTTTTAAATATACACATTTTAATATCGCTTTAACAGTGTCACAAAGGTCATTCCAGGCATATATTTAGTTTAATTATTTGCAAAAATCGCCTTTTATGAAGTTGTGCCCCTGCCCCTCTAACATCCTCTGTACGTCACTGGTGCTCCATATGTCTAATTGTACCTGTTATTCACTCCTTCCTTTTTAAACCTTTTAGTCTTCTTTTGCCTCCTGCCTCCTTCCCTCTCATCCTTCCTTGCTCCTTGAAAACACACCACCCCAGCCTGCAGCCTGTTATTTAGTAACTTGATGAATGGACTATGATTTAACCTTATCACTGTGATACACTGGACATTTGAACATATTTTTAATTGTCTACTATATTTCCATCATGTGTACAGATAACACTAATCTGTCAGATGATCTGTCCAGATGAATTCCTGCCTTGAACATAGCCAAAGTGAACTTGGTCAATTGTAAATTATTGCGGGAATATAAACACACAGTTAAATGCAGTAGCACTGGGAGGGAGCATGTGTGTTTGTGTGTGTTATTTCAGAAATACAGAGAATTTTATGTCATCAAACAATATGACTGCGAGGGCCTTGGAAAATCGAATAACTTGTTTTGGAACAAAACTGTTTTGACACATACAAAATCAGCACTGATTGCATCATTATAAATATGGGTTTTTTTGTTTAACAAAGGCACATGCATTTGTTGCCCTGGGGTAAATACAACTTACTATGACAAAGGGGGTCAGCAGAGGTTTTAATAAAGTAGTTATTAATTTGTTTAGGAACAAAAGTTTTTGAACACACCAAGTACACACCAAGCTATGTACATCCTCCTTTAATTCAATTACAAATGTCTCATCAGGAGCCAAAATGAGCTATGAGAGAAGGCTGTGGAGCAGACAGGAGGGTTCATTCCCTTACATTGTGGTCTGCTGGTCAGCTAGCAGAATACTAATGCTAAGCTGGAGGGGATGCAGGGGCTGCCAGCGCTGTGCAAAAAGCATGACCTTGGGGCCAGTGGCTCTGTGGGAAAACAGAAAGGCCTGCAAAAAAAGAGATGAGAGTGCCCCCTGGCTGTGGAAACAGAATCTGTTGCGATGAAAGATTGAGAGAGGTGGGAAGCATTTATCCTCCATCATTAACTCAAGAGACTATCCCTCCCTCTGAATCCAGTTCACTGTCCCCTCACCCTCTTTCCTCTTCCTCTCCATGCCCCCCACCCCCCACGCCCCCCATACACACCCCTTTGTCTGTCAGCCGCTTGATTCTGCTCTTACTCCTCATGTCCTCCCTTGACGCCTCTATCTAGGTCACAACAAGGACTTACATGGCTTTAGGACCCCCAAATCCCACACACATGTCCCCTTTGTCACAATTAATGGAGAATCCCCATGTAATAAAACACTGTGGACTGGACTATTTTACAGTCCATACCACTTGTGAAGAATGAAAGAAGGGGGAGTGAATAAGGGAAACAGGTTCCTAACTGGATTCAACAGGGCAGAACTGTCATGAGTCAGGAGTGGGGGCTGGGGATATACATAGAAAAAACACAATGATGTAGCATATGAATGGAGATATTAGTGTAATGGGATAAAAGCTCATCATAATTATCTTTTTACACAGCAGCTATCTGGAGTCAATGGAAAGAGGCTCGAAGAGGCTCATCTGTAACATAACCTATAGCGGGCAAATAAGGGTATCTTGTGTATCGATACATGTAGAAATAAAAAGTATGATATTGTGGTTTTAAGAGCAGTTAGCATGAGAGCTATTTCTTGAGTACCAACAGTGCAGTGACAGTGTGCACACAGGATCTCAGAAGTCCTGTCCTGTGGGGAAACCCTGTCCTCCAAGTTAAAGGGGACATATCATCTATCCGGGGCTCTACTGGAATATCTCTGCATGATGTACAGTCCAAAAAACTCATTTATCTCATACTGGCTCTCAGGCCGTTTTTAGCTCCTGTCTCTTTAAGCCACCCCCCCCCCCCCCCCCCCCCCCCCCCCCCCCCAGATGAGCCCACTCTGTTCTGTCTGATTGGCCAGCTCTTGGAGCTGCCTGTCAGCAGACATCTGCCAATTTCAAAGGCTACATCAAAAAACCATGAAACTATCAATAGTAGTATGGATTTCACTACTAAAATACATCCATACATGTTTGAGCCAGAATCTGAACAACAGAGAAAGATGTTTTTAAAGGAACACTGCCCAAATTACTTTTATGAACATATTTGCAAAATGTCGACTAAACACATCTTCACATTTGTTTTACTCCCATATCTGCTCTTGCAAAACGATATCTGCCTGTAGCAATTAAAACAGGACTGATGTTTTTGTCTTGGTTAAAAATTGCAAAAGTCAAAAGTAACTTCAAGCACAAGACTTAAATCTTAAATGTTGGTTTGACCCTTTAAAGGGCTCCTTCAGCAATTTAGCTTGGCACATCTATTCATTTGGGGGACTCGCAAAAGAGATGTTTTTAAAAAATGGTCAAATTTGAAGCAGCAGAAGGTGAGATATCTCAAGTATGGGTCAATCTCAAAAAATAAATCCTACATTTCCCATGATGCAACTCCATAGCATCTTTCTTTTGACCCTGCCTGCCTGGTAAACATCTGTTTTCTTCAAGTCTTCACACCCTGCGTTTGTAACACAGGCTCTCTGTCATAAATTTCTCCAAGTACAAGCAAAAATAACCCTGATGACATCACCATGACATCCACCACTAAGCATCTGATTTGCTTGTTCTGAAGTTGAAGATGAAGTAAGATTAGAGCTCCCCATTAACAGAAGTTCACTTGTACACATGTTTTGTGAACAGATCCAGGCCAGAATGTTTGTAACTTACATTACAAGCCTCTTCATATTTGCAGTTGTTTAAATGTAAAGTTGAAAGAGCCCTGTGTCTCAAAATTACTGTCTGTAATATTACTGCAGCAGTTGTGTGACTGTTATTGTACGAGTGTATAAATAGAGTAACAGTGCAGAACAGTTCTGTAAATGAGAGTGATGTGATTGCAGACTTCTGTGGCATCCTGCTTGTTTATCAGTTTCTGTTGATGCCACTGTACATTCAAGCTCTAAGATGTTTACATGAACCCTTTAGATTTACTCAATCTTTGCCACCCATCTGTATGAGATCAGGCATCAGATGGAAGTGTGAATTCTCCACAGCGTTAGTGTGAACAGCAACACCCACATCTGACAGAGCACTGCCTTCTTATGAAAGCTATCAGTTGCACGTCAGATTTTTTGTACAGTCCCATGGTGCAATTGTGGTGATGATATCTCGTTCCTACTGAATACAGAAGGTAATTCACAGCTAAGATGTGAAAACTTATATTTAACCCAATTCAATTGTGTGCTTGTTTTAATAGAAGGTACTACATGTATCATTTAATTATCAGTGTATCATCAGTACCACATCAGTGGTAATGTTTAACTGATGTCAGTGTAAATAATGTAACCAAATGGCACTGTCACTGACATTATTATCAGTCTTTAGCAGCCTCCACTCTGCATTTTACATTAACCAACTATATCTGAATGCAGGCCTTCTTTGAAGTCTGCATTTAAGACTGTACACCTCATAACAGCTTGACAAGGCCGTTCCATTCCAAAGGCTACAAGAGATGAGGGTGAAAAATACAGTGTCAAACTCCTTTAGATTTAGTCTCTGTGAGGCTCTGGGTGGGAATTGACAATGATGTTGAATTCTCTGTAGACTGTCTCATTTGGGAGGAGGTGCAGTTTCGGCATAATAGGCGTCACTTCTCTCAGGGACAAACTTTTATAAGTCTTTCGAAGGAGGTGCAGCCTGAACTGGTACACAGATGCTGTGGTTAACCATGTAGGATTTTGTGGGAAATCTGCGAGATTTCCTCATGACATAGATGTTCTGACAGGATACAGTAAATGTTGTACCTTTTTTTTTTTTTTAAAGTGGCTAATGTGTGTGGAGACTTGTGTGTTTTGGCATGTTTCAAATAACTGCAATGTTATAGGTTTTTGTTTATGGAAAATACAATAATCACAGTGACATTTGATGCAGTCTATGTGTTGCTTTCAGCTGATTCACTTCACTGTCCCTAGATCAGATCTCTATTTATAATTTCATTGTTTGATTCTGCACAAGTATAGTTCAATAATAGATATGTGACATAATGGTGCAGCTAACATACTTGATATAGTGAGGAAGTTTGACAGTGGTAATAGTTAAGTTTCTCCCTCTGGTTTGACTGAACTGATTTTACCTCTTAAAATCATAAAAGAGAGTATGATATTGTCCAATGACCTACTGTATCTTTGCACTTTGTGACTGCGTGATTCAGAAGATCTGCAGTGATAAAACAGCTTATGAAATGTCTGGCTAATAGATGTGCCAGACTTGATTAAAAAAGGAGAGTTTAGTCATGTAATGAAATTGTCAGTGAATGAACAAAGTCTGATAGTCTAATATACCACTAACTGGAATTCGCTCTCACTGGTTTTAGGATTCCACCCCAGTATGTGAAATAGATAGCAGAGATGACTGCATGTACATAATATCTTTATTATTCTGCTGATACATGGCAGCATGAGCTTCATTAGGAGAGCAACAGACTACACTGGCTGACTGACATACTGCAGCAGGTTGGTGTTCTGGTGTGGATTTTTTGACTGTACTGAACTATGTAAGATGTGAAGTACATCTGTTTTGATTTGTAATGAAAGCAGGCACATTGGACACCACTTGAATGGACATTTAGAGTAGATTGATACTTTAAGTTTCCCTATTTAGAATTTATAATCAGTATATAAACATTTAATTAAAGGATTATAAGATACTATAGTGTTGTAAGAAGTTTATTTCATTCATTCATTAATGTATATGTCAACAACAATAAATTCTCCTGTGGAGGCTGCTGTATAAACAGATAATATGCCTGAAGAAACCTGTCTCTGCCAGAGTCGAGCTTACTGATTTTGTTTTTGTTTCTGTTTGTGTGTGTGTGTGTGTGTGTGTATTGTCCAGGAGGCTGTCATTTCTCCCGTCTCCCCGGATGTGCTGTACCTGTTTCGCGTTCAGGCTGTCTGCACGAATGACATGCGCAGTGACTTCAGCCAAAGCATGCTCTTCAGAGGTAACACACAAACACACACACACACACACACACCTCTTAGACCTCAAGTGTTCATGGACTGCTACCATATTATCTCTAATGTCATCATAACTGTCAATATTAGCATCAGTCGGTATCTCTTTCTTGTACACAGTCCTCTCTCTGGCTTCTCTCCAAATGCAAACAGTATAATCTGACAGTTATTGCTCATTTGATCATAATATCACAAATTTGTTCATATTCAGGTTATTTATGCAAATTCTAGCCACAGGCTAAAGGAAAAATAACAGAGGAAAGGCAATAGGCAGTTGGAATAGAGTGAGATATATGCATTTCATCAAACTGCATTTGCTTTATTGGCTGCTCCATTAAGTATTTAGTGCCTTGCATTTACATTATGTCATGTTTTGATTAATGTATATACAATGCACTCATGGATGCCTTGTAGACGCCACTTCAAGTGAAGTGTTGCCTGATTGTCTCTCCTGTGTTTAACTGTGGATTATCCTTTTTTTCCCTGTGTTTCAGCAAACACCACCAGGATCTTTGAAGGGACAAGGATCGTGAAAACTGGAATGGTAAGGGATGCAGAGGTGAATCACTACTATTGTCTTTTCACTTTGTATCCAGCAGAGAGCAGTGTCTGTATTAGGATCTTCTCCCCCATGTGGAAAGGAATGTCCAATTGGGAATTTAAATCAGGTTTAGGAAGTAGATTAGGAAGTAGTAGCTCACATGTAACAGGATAACATCATTGCACCAATTCAATTCTAAAATATAATGGTAATTTTGACATTTTTTATTTTGTAGGAAAAATACAGATTCCATGGCAGTTTTTTGCTAGACAATGGAACAAACATTCCTTAAAATACCTTAAGATTATCTTAAGTATATCGTAATTTCTGCACACACCTAAACGATGCCTTAATTTGTCTAATATTATGTCTTAATCTTCCTTTACTTAGGCTAAAGGCTACCTAAAGTGGTTATACCACATAATCATTGATGTAAGAGGAGAGAGTGAGGAACAAAGCCAACATCATGGATTTTGGTCTGTTAAAGATCAGATTTGGTTCTTTTTCAATGCATTTCATATGAGTCTGAAAATTATAAAATGGTTTAAAGGTTTAAAATCACATGATTCTATTACCTAACTAAGTGGTTCCCAGCCTTTTGAACTTGTGACACCTTAAGGCTTCAGTATGCCCCAAAGGAACAGTTTATAAACTGTCCTTAGCACTTACCTCTGATCTGTTAATGATCAAATTTGGTTGTTTTATTTCTTGAAATGAATCTTAAAATTATAAAGTGGTTGTAAGGTTTGAAATTTCAGGATCTGCCCATTTTCACACCTCCACATACACTTTGCAAAGTTATCACATTGTCAGTTTTGGAAAGTTACAGAAATGTTTTACAATCTGACAAGCACTTTGATTGAAACATACTTAAAAAAAAAAAAAAACGTCAGTTACATCAGAGTGAGTATTCCCTCACCACGTGACCTGTCAGATTTATTTTGGGCCCTCCTGGGAGGCCCTGACCTAGATCCAAAACACATCCATTGAAAAGCTTGAAAATGCCTTAATCACTGCTTAATCTATGAACCAACCTACTAATTGACTACTACTAATTTATCTCATGTAACATAACTTACTGTACAAGGACTGGACCCTTAAATATACCTTGAGGGGTTAAACTCCTTAATTATCAAGCTGACTGAGGAGAAAAAGCAACAAATGACTTCAAATTCTAATTGTTTCTTTATCAGCCAACGGTGTCTCCAGCCTCCTCAGCCGACATGGCTCCCATCTCCTCTGGCTCATCCACCTGGACCTCCTCAGGCATCCCCTTCTCCTTTGTCTCCATGGCGACAGGCATCGGTCCTTCCTCCAGCGGTAGTCAGGCAACAGTGGCATCTGTGGTGACCAGCACTTTACTGGCCGGCTTGGGCTTCAGTGGCGGTGTCATCTCCTCCTTCCCCAGCTCAGTTTGGCCAAGCAGAGCACCAACACATAATCCCATCTCCTCACGCCCGACCAGCGAACCCACCGAGCCCACCAAAGATGCCACCACCTCTGCCTCTACTGTCACGACGGCCGCAGCCAAAGATAATGGAGAGGCTGGGGCTGAGGATAGAGAGAACAGCAAGGGTCAAGGAGCGGATGGAGAAAGGGAAGGAGAGGATAAGGATGAAGAGGAGGAAGAAGAGGAGAAAGATGAGAAGAAGGAGAGGAAGGGATCAAGGGGTGTGGGTGAGGCAGGGAGGAAGGACAACAGTACGGTGGTGAATGAGCCGCCCAGTGAGACACCTGACTCCACTGCAAAGGAGAAAGAACAGACTGAACCAGATCCAACTAACATGCCACCTGGCGTAGAGCACCAGTTGACGGTGTACACCCACAATCCACTTGACTCTAACCCCACTACCACAGAGGCAGCCAATGAAACAGCAGCATTCCCTGCCCTGGAGGACCCCACAGCAACACTCAGACCCAGGACAGGGGGGGACAAGAAACACTGGCCTTTCTCCATCCATACTGGTGAGTCAGCTAATGCGCTACAGCCTCACTTAAACATTGACAGTAGCTTTGATTCTTTTAGAGTAAGAACAATAGAGGTGGGAATTTGGTGAATTAAAGAGCTGCAGAATTATCAAACAATTTGATTGTGTGGTGACATCGGCTACAGTTTTCTTTCCTTTCCAAATGACCTCACTCTATTTGAGGAATCCAAAGTATCTTCCTACATGAAAACAAAAGAAAGTAATTCGATAAGGATCACAGTGAGCATTCAGTAAGTCCTCAGAATTCCTTGTTTCTCAGAAAGATGTTTTGTTTTCCAACAAGGTAGACTATTAGAAAGAATCACTAGAAATAAAATCATCCATTTATATTGTTTATTATCTATGGCTCAAGGCCCCCCTCCTGACGGGCTTCTTAACATGAGGCTACACTGACAAAACAGTCTCTCTAAATGTTGGATGAATTGAAATCATGTATGGCCTTCCTGATTTTATGCACCTCAAACATGGTAAAGCAGGGACACCTGGAGTCTTTTTTGTGCAAATAAATAAGTAGTAAGTAATAATATTACTGATGTGACAGAGAGTAACTAACTCTCTTTTTCTTCACACAGCAATGTTTTCAAGTGTTCCCAAGAGTAAAATGATGTTCAAATTTCACTATTGCTGCTATGTTATTTCTATGGAGATGTAGAAGAGGCTGCTTTAATCACAATTCCCCTCTCTCCACTCGTATCTCCCAGAGATCTGAGATAAATGGTTATGCAGTTATTTTTATATTAAGATAAAAAAGAAAAGGTGGAAAAAATGGAATTGAATGCATAAGTTGTGTATGTATATGACACTTAGGAAATGCTAGCCAGAGTGAGTCCAAATTGAATCTTGTAGTTTCATTCATTAAAACTGAGACTAAAGCTTAAGTTAACATACATCATTTGGAAGCCACATTCAAGCCAAAGGACCGGCACCTTGACTGAATAATACTTTGTCAGTTGCTACTCCACTTTGTACTTTTCTACTGTTTTCAGTGTGTTTTGAAAGTTTGTCTACAAAAGATAGTACATTTGGGGGATTAGCTATGACTTAGTTTCAAGTAAAATGACAATGATGTACAATATTTATCTAATAAAGGTCAACTGCACATAGTGTATCTGTTTAAGAGTTGTTGTGACTAATGTTTTGGAGCATGATAAAATAGAGTTGAATAATGGAGAGATGAATGTGTTGTGGTAGGGCATATAGGTCTTTATATCCAAAGGTCTTAATGTGATAAGTGGTGATGAATGGCAGTGATGTAAAGTGGATGGATTTCAGTGATGCATGCTGAAGTTAAATGTTAACAGAGTTACAAAAGGAGCTGAGAGCAGACCTAATGCTTTGCGTTTCCCCTCCCTGCTCTCCCTCCTCTCCTCCCCCTAGCCGAGACTTTCAGCAGGGCACTGCATTAGCCAAGCAAACACCAAGGGACATCAATTCAATTTCAAGTGCCTTGAAACACTGTCTAAGCGTAAGACCCAACATTATTATGAACAAAATCAGTCTTCTGATATTTCCCAGAAATGGCTTTCTCAATCTCTTTGTCAAAGCATATTTAGCAAATTGTATTCTGTTTGAGCTTCTGGGACTCAAGGGCAAAAGCTTAAAAGTTGTTGCACAACTTTGTAAAAGTGGTAACTGTACAATATACACTCAGCTCAGAGCTTCTGTTGTGGAAGTGTTTTTATACTGAGTGCATGCTGTCTGTATTTCAAGCACCCATCTTCAGCCTGCAAGCTACAAACAACTACCAATCCCAGTTGACAAGGCAGCGCTTAACTCATCTCTTAACAACTGTGTCTGGCTCCATTTTGGAAGCTTCTTCTTTGGAAGTCTACAGTATCTGAGTGTAATAACTAAATATAGTTAATAAAAACAAGATATCTTCAGAAATTACAGTTACCTTCATATTAATTACATGATATGGTACATTTGTTTCCAAATGTAAACACCTTTAACTCAGTGAACTACCAACTTAAGCCCTATAGCTATTAGCTAATACAAGCCCTATAGACATTATAAGCCCTATAGCTATTGCAACACATTGAGTTGTGGTTTAAGAAGAGTTAGCTCAGTTACGTTAACAAACTGCTAGTTAGCTGGCTAATTTAGCAAAGATGTTGACTTTTAGTCAGCAGGCACATTTTGCAAAGATGTCAACATGTAACTGTTAGCCATAATGCTACTAGATACAGTACCAAAAATGTAAACTAGAAGTGTTAAGATAACCTGGCTTTGTTTCAGCATTTTAGCCATCATTCCTATTGCTTAGAAGAACGTTTTACTCAGTGTCATGGCTGACATCTGGGGACACCATGAATTTGCCAGATGCAGCTTTACAACAGACTGCAACAGGACTAATGTTAGCAATATGAGCCAGATGACCAGATAGTTTAAATGGAAACACCAATTTAAATGATCTAAATCACTTATTTGATAAGAATGAAAGTGAATGCCCCCAAAATGTTTTATTATAATTTTAACCACATGCACTGAAAACTACTCCAAGTTTAAAAAAGCTAGCAGGAGGTTCTCAGGATTTCTTGTTCCATTTCTATATTTGTGCTTTAGGTATATGGTTACCATGGCAACATAACTAACTACAGTTAGTGTTGTTCAGTACAATTTTGTGTGTACATTTATCCCTCTACATTTATCTGACAGGTGTGGTCACAAGTAAACTTTTACATAAGAAAACATATCATCAGCTTATTAAAGATGATGCATTGCTATACCAGACTACCCAACAGAAGTCAAAATTAGTTCTGCTTTGACCAGAAACAGGGGACATTCTGATATTTTGACTCCTACTCATATAGTATTTCTATTTTACATCAGTATAGAATATGAATATTTTTCCTACCACTGATGGTTAAACTATGAGCTATAACCATAAGGTTGTAAGTAATGGACAGTTCTGGAAAGTCTTGGAAAAAGACATGCAGTTGTACCAGGGCCAAGCAGTGAGGACCCTGATTATGGAGCCTGTGGAGCTGGGACATCAGAGTTACAGTAGTAGAATCAGGAACAGAAAAACCTCTCCCTGAATTTCCCTCCTCCAATCTTTCTCAATCTGTCCTCCTTTATTTCCTGCTCATGCATCCTTTCCTTTCTCCACTGATCAAACTTGTATCTTTTTCTCCTTACTTTTTGTTTTCTTCACTCTATCCATCTCTTCTTATTGTCCATCTCCTCTTGTCTTCTGCCCACCCCCCTCCTCTCTCTCCCTCCAACACCGCCCCCTCATCCTCTCTGCCTCTCTCTGTCTTCTTGCTCTGATCTGAGTGCTGGCCTACTTTCAGACATGGCGAGAGATGAGGCTTGGAGGCTAGACTCTGCTGCAGGGAAGAAAAAAAAGCCTCTGCTCCATTTATAGTTACATGTGTGTGTATGGTGTGTGTTGGGAGTGTTAGTGCCTGTATATATCTCACTGCACATTACTGAATGACTGTATGTGTGTGTGTGTGTGTGTATGTGTGTGTGTGTGTGTGTGTGTGTGTGTGTGTGTTTGCGTGCTGCTGGCAGAGGTTTATTTATTTATTTATTTTTGGCAGACCACTGTAATCGTAAGAGAAAAGCAGAAGGAAAAGAGAAGGGAACAGAGGCAGGCAGCATCTCAGAGTTAGTGGCAATGAGAGCCAGCTGTGGTGCAGTGCAGGGGCCCAGCCTGATGTAGTGTTCGGCTCCAGGCAAAGCTACAGATTGAAGGCCATGGGGGCCGGCGTCAGCTCCAGCAACGTCACGGCTGCAGCAGCTGAACTGGGTAGGTGGTGGTGGTTGTGGTGGTGGTGATTAAGGGACATGAATTTAACAAATTATCAAATTATCAAGAGCTGTGTGTTGTTTTGATGCAGTTACCTGGCTGCACTCCATCATGCAGTGTGCAGAGTGTGCAGAGCTCAGGGCAGGGAGGACATCAGCTGGGAGCTGACACTGCAGTCTGATGTGATCTGTATTCATTTAGATTTATTTAATGCTTCCTATTTGTTACAGCACCCTCATTTTTTCAGCTAGATAAAGTTAAAGAAAAAATACATTTTTGGGAAATAAGCTTGTGTGTTGTCTCACCCAGCATGAGATATTGATCAGTTTCATCTCTGATATCCCGTACAGAGATACAGTGGGTTAAGCATGTGTTTAGCCTAGCTTAGCTTGTGCCCCAATTCCACACTATACAAAACTTCTAATAAAGTATAAGCCGTGTACTGAATAACAACATGAACAGAAAATGAAACAAAACATGTTTCAACAGATGCCAATGAAACTGAAACTTTGGAATTCTTGTGCCAGTCTAAAAACTGGAATTTTAACAAGGAGAAAGCAGTAGAAAATGCCAGGCATTATCTGATTTCATCTTCTTAAAGTTAAGATTCACTATTTGTTTTTGACATATGAAACAATCAGTCAATGTAATATCTTTAGGTTCTGGACTGTTGGTCAGACAAAACAAGCAAATTGAGGGCATCACTGTGGGTTCTAGGAAATTGTGAATGCTGTTTTTTTTTTTTTTTTTTTTTGGGTTTGTTTGTTTGTTTGTTTTTTACACTTTATAGACCAAATGATCAATTGAATATTCAAGGAAAAAACTGGCAGATTAATTGATCATGAAAATTATCTTCCAATTTTCCAAAGACTTCATGATTTGTTTGAATTATCTCACCATTATCCACAGTTTGTTTATTTTTTCCCAGCTGTGAGAAGATCTTTTTCCATTGTATTGTATTAATTTTGTAATTGTAATTGTATTGTAGGACAGTGTACAGCAGCAGAAATAACAACTCTTAAATCAACATATTTCTTTAGGTCTCTGTGTCAACTGAATATGATGGTACTGATTGATTAGAACCAAATTCAGGCAATTCCATCTGATTATCAGGCTAATTTGAACACACTGCCTACTTAAAACTTGGTTTGAGTCAGTATAAAATATGCTGGGACACAAGCTGGGGATAATTGCTAGCCTAGAATCAAACATGAAAAAAAAAAATCATCTCTCAACAACTCTACGGCTGTCAAGGAGACATTTCCTAAAATGTAAGACTATTCCTTTAAAGAAGATAGCCTATGGGACATAATTTGTGCTATGTTCATGTGCTGACATTTAACTGTATCTTAGGAACAATGCTCTATTTAGCAGTGTGTATAGCTGCTCTTTGCAATTTTTCATGTTTTATGGACTTAATTCTCCAGTAATCTATTAATCAACTATGGTTTGTTTCAGTGGCCAACAATTAATAACTTTTGTGTCAGAGAACTTTGACAGGTCATGGCACATAAGCGTAAGAATCAGAAAGAGGCACTGTGTGTTTTGTAGTGAAGACATGATCTTCTGTGAAGATTGCATATGCACATGTCAGAATCTTGTCTTAGTCTGAGGAAGCAGAAATTATCATCACTGTCCATCTGCTGAATTTAATTTGAGAATGATCATAGAATGAATTCACTGGATCTCATTTAGGGGGGGCGGGACGCTCTTCTTGATCCAGGCTGATAAGGTGGTTGTATTTTCACATTAAAAACTTCTTTTGACTTTGATTTCCTGTCTTTTCAGTGAAATTGATTCTCCAATGAGAGATAACTGGTAAAGGCTTTCATGTATTTGCCTTTTTATATGAAGGCAAATGTGAGAAAGCCTGAACCATTGATCATGTATGATTTAGATGAAGATGCTAATTATGAAGACAAATTATGAAGTCATCTGCTTGCTTTTTCCCCATCTACTCTTTTTCTACTGCTTCATTAATTTCATTTTACTCTAATCTCCATTTTCATTCATATTAATATTTAGCTTTTTAACCCCTTCTGTACGAACTGGAAACCATGTCTTTATTCTGACCTTTTCTCAATCATATCCTCATCCTGTCTGTCTCCCTGTTCTCTGTTTGTGTATTTCTGTCCCTCATTAATTTCTTCATCCCTGTCTTCCAGACCGTCCCAGTGCAGTGACCAACCTGACACACCAGGCGAGGCCTGGGTCTGGGGCAGGGCTGGGTCGTGTGGAATGGCTGGTACCTTTGGTGGTGGTCTCAGCTCTGACCTTCCTCTGTCTTGTCCTGCTGCTGGCTGTGCTCGTCTACTGGAGGTGAGTAGAACAGCACCAACACCTAGGAACTACTTTCACATTGGTGGCAGCCTGAAGGTGGGAAAGGTGGATGATGACTGGAAGGTTGCATGTCTGATGCTACATGAGTTATGGTTGAAGTTGACAAGGGGAAAATACATCATTGCATTACATCTTTCCTAGCAAGCTCTGTTCCATTAGCATCTGTAACTACTGTTGCAAATCAGTAGTATATAAACTTAAAGGGGCCATATTATGTTTCTTGTGATTTTCTGTAATTTATATACTGTTATTATGTCAGATATCTATGTTAAACATGGTAAATTTTCCAAAACTTGAGGTTAACGTATATGTAGAAATGCTCCATGCAAAAGCCAGGGCTTCAACCTGCTCTGAACGCTCCATTTGCAATTTTTTTTTTTACCTTGCAGACGAGTTGGCGTTGGCTTATCACGTATGCCCAGAAATGTCCGCTCCATAGCTTTGGTTGCTAAGGAGTTTCCATGTGTTGTTTGCATTGTCCACTCTCATATTTTGGATCAGATTTCAGCTCGAATATGTATGGATGTATTTGAGAAGTTGACATTTGACAAGTGAAATCCTACACGCAGTAGAAGTACAGTAGCCCTTGTAGTGTGATGACAACAAATTGGAGGTACGTGGATGTCTGCACAGAGCCTATGCGTACACCCTCTAATGACGAAATTTATGTCATGTGGACCCTAGCGAACCCTCACTTAGGCCTACATGCAGACGTGGAAAGCATAATTTGGTCTTAAGGAGGGCCCCCAAAGAAAATCTTGCTTAGGGCCCCCTGTTGTCTATAGCTGCCCTGTCTTATATGATGAGAAATCCCCAGTGTGGGATTTCTCATCATATCATCATTCTACCATTTTCAACTTTTCAGAAAGAGCAATGACAGAAATACTAATTTGCGAAATCCATTCAGTTGCAGAAGCTATAGTGGAAAGGAAATAAGCTAGAAGAGAGGGCAGGGTTGCTTGATTGATTTCAATCAAACTTGCAATCAATTTGTTTATATTTATTTATAGTTGACTGTGTATGTAGGAAGCCATGTTAAAATATCCCTTTTGTTTTATTTTTTGTAGTCAGATGTGAAAAATCCTGAGTTCTGACCCATTGAAAGGAGGGTCAGAACCGGCTCTGGCTGAATGAACGGCCAGACCCATCAGTAGAAAGTTGGACCATTTTACAGTTTTACTGTGTGTGACCATGTAGTGTATGTCCACCACTACTGGAATCCATACTGTAGCTAGTTTCTTTTTCAGTTGCCACTTGGTAGACTCACTGATGCCCATACCTGCATAAACACTCATTAATCTCTTTGACTCTTGATTTACGCTTTAAATGTACCCTCTTGGCAGTAAGTTTCTAGTTCCTACACTGTATAAAAATATCACATACAGTAGATATTTTGCATCTGAGATGTCCCACTCCACCAAATGGGGATATTCTAGATATACTGTGTATCATTTTATACACATTTCCCCAAAAGTCTACCTGACAGATTTTGCATCTCCACTCAAATTTAAAATAAGGGTCTGTGGATTTGAACAATGCTTGTCCTCACAACATGGATTTGTAATAAGGCGATGTTAAGACATTAATAGTGATGATGTAGAAAAGTAAATCAGAATCTGACGCAGGCCTCGTCTTAAGCAGAAGAGTCGTGTTTATTAGGCTGCAGCAGTGAAAACCACATATACTACAATGAAGAGGAGTTCACCACCAACACGACTGTTTCACACTGAATTTATAGGTGATACATGAATGATGTAAGAGAGGGGGACAATTCATCAGTATAATTAGAGTCACAGGGAGGTTTTTAGCACAGGTTCAAGGGAAGGACAAGGCAGATCTGGGAGTAGATCTTAGAACAGTGTATTATAGTACAAAGCAGTTGGCATATGAACAAGATGATTTATAGCCACATAAGTTTATAAAGAAGAGAATTACATATTCGCTCCAGTTTAACTACAGTTTCCTTCACAGTTACAGGCCATCATGTTTTGAAGCATTAGCTGAGTGCTGATATTTTTTTATTTTTAAAAACATCTCACTGATGACATCATGGTACATCACCAAACTCTGAGTTCACAATTTGTGAAGATTGTTAGATTTTCCAGGTAAATCTCCATCTCTACCATCTTTTCAGTGGGATTTGTGAATGCAACATTATTCTTCGGTGGGGCATCCTCCCTCTAAATAAGCTGATTTATTACTTTCTTCATTTTTCCAACACTGTAAACACTTACTGCACAGCTTCAAGGCATGGAGAGTCACCTGTAGTTGTGAAGGGGATTTGTCCTCTGAGTGATGGTGTCAGGGGATGCTAAATCTTTGCTGTTTGTTGTTGTGTGAATTAAAGCTCAGTGAAATGATACAAAATAGAAAAAGCATTACCTGAAATCACCAGGGTGGCCTACTTTGGGAAAAACAAGTTTTCAAGAGAATATTTAGTAAAATTAATAGGCTATTATTCAAATCACACCCAAGAATGAGCTAAATTTATCTTTTCAGAAACAATTTCTATTTAAGGCAGAGACAAAACCAAGACTAGATATGATAAGAGCATCTCACAGAGCAGTTTTCTATGAAAGTTTTTATCTTGCTTTTTAGGACTGATTGAAAAAAATAATAACTGATGTAACAATATTTGATACAGAAGTTAAATTTGTCTGTGATTCACCTGAGTCAAGTCAAGTCAAGTCAATTTTATTTATATAGCGTTTAAATCACAGCAGAAGTTATCTCAGGGCACTTTTCACATAGAGCAGGTCTAGACTGTACCCTTTAATTTACAAAGACCCAACATTCCACCATGAGCAAGCACTTGGCGACAGCAGCAAGGAAAAACTCCCCTTTAATGGAAAGAAACCTCAAGCAGAACCGGGCTCTAGATGGGCGGCCATCTGCCTTGACTGGTTGGGTTGGGAGTAAAAAAGGGGGGCACAGAAACAACAATAATAACAATAACAACAATAATACTAATAGACCTGAGCTAACTCAATGCTTATCAGATGGATTTGTATGCTACACTAAATTTGTCATTCAGTTTTATCAACAACAAAGAAGAAGGTTTGCAGAAGTTTGTGATTTCAAAGTCAGAACAAATAATAATCCAGACTCTGACTCTACAATGTCCTGTCCAACTTCTCAGACATGAAATCTGCAGACTGCCATGAGCATCATGTGGAGATTGGGCACCACAACTTTTGACATGTTAACAAATTAATTAAAAGCACACTGAATTAAAATTTGTATGATAAGACTCCAAACCTTTACCATAGAGGTGGAGCACCAGAAAATGCTCATATGAATTGATTTTGTCAATGATTACATGGGTTGTTTTGAACTCATATGATGACAACATAAATAAAAATATTCGTTATAGTGGAAAGCTAATAGCAAGAGCATATTCACAGGCCTGTTAGAGTAAATTTCACAGCTAAAATTAATTCTGGATTTTTAGGCCAGCACAACAACAAATATAATCTGGATTGCAGGATTTATGATGAAGGCAGCCCGTCCTCAGAAGAAAGACTACAATTTAGGTCTAAAATTCAGCTGGCAAAAATGACCTATAGTTACGTTTACCCCATCTAGCGGCCATAGTAATTATGACCCAGGGAAGTGACACAGTTCAGATGACGTCGATATAAGGTGACAATTTGCCTTATAAGGAGGAGGGGGGTTGGGTGGATGGCTAGATAGTTAGATGGCAAAAAGTGGGCTTTGCTGCAGGAGACCACTGTTAGCTTCCCATTTCCAACCGCAAGTCGGGACATTTTTTTTAAAAACCAACGATTGTCGTGGTGTTTACTGTTGCCATGAACTTTAAGGAAGTAGAAACCATGCTTCAAGTGATCATTTTAACCCAAACCGTGATCTTTCCCTAACCCTAACCAAGTGGTTTTTGTGCCTAAACCTAATCAGATCTTAACCACAGCCTTGTCACACCATAAAACATCTTTTTTTTTTTAACAGTGATTTGTAAATGTTTTGGAAAGCAGCATATTACACTCCTTGTGGGCTGTTCTGAAAACATTCCTATGGGTCGTTCTGGAGTGCAGGTACAATCGACCTATGTGGTCGTTTAATTATGAGGATGTGTTGGCTGAATGTGCTCTGCTATTCTAAGTCATATTTCTTGTTAAGAAACCTGAACAAAAACTAAAACAAACAAAAAAAAGGTTTTCCTTCTGGCTGAGGTGGAAAAATTGACTTATTGGTAGAAAGATGGTTAGATAAAGGTTAATGGACACAGATTTTACAAAATTATGATGACATAGCAGGACCTGCTTCCAACTGTTGTTCTTCTTGTTTTCTCTCTGGAAGTGTGGGCACTCCACCAGCACTGAAGAGTTACTGCTGATTCTGTAATCTTCTTATGTCCTCTTCAGTATATTCACATAACTCTAGTTAATGGAAACACACACTTTTCACATTTTCTTTTGGTGACTTGTAAATTTACTTAAATTTGAGTTGCATCTGGATGGTGTAGGAGTATTAGTACTTTATTAATTAATTACCTCATTATTGTGGGCACCACCTCCCACAGATTTAGCCTTATTAGTGTGGGGAGGTAACACTAACACTATTACTCAATTTTACTAGTCTCATCTGAAAGTTAGTGAACTCTTTTCCCAGTCAGTGACCTGTCTGCTACTCTTCAGAAGAATGCAAACAACAACTTCTTGATTAAGACATTTATTATATAGCTAAATGCCTGAAGGGTAGATGATACACATAGAATAATACACAAAATAATAATGAGACCTATTCCTATTCCTATTAGGAACTCAAAATCCTTGGAAATAGTGACTCAAAGTGGTTAGAGTGGCTAACGCATAGTGATGGGGAGTTATTCAGTTAAGTTATTTAAGTTATTCAGCATCAACCTCTGATCACAAAGTCATTGTGCACCTACTGCTTTGTTGGAGATTTAATCTTGATATTAATGTCATTGGTTTGATTATAGATTTTTTGACGGACTGGTCACAATGTGTGACAGTTAATGGTGTCCTTTCAAACAAGCTTCACTCATCCACTGGTTCACCTCAAGGTGTTCTGTCTCCCCTCCTTTATATTCTTTACATAAACAGCTGTCAAAGTAAATACCAGAGCAGACACATTATAAAGTTTGCCAACAATTCTGTTATACTTAGCCCCCTGGAAGGAGAGGAACTAAGTCACGGGCCAGTAGTTGATGACTTTGTGTCATGGTGTAAGTAGTCTTTTCTTGAGTTGAATGTGGCTAAAACCAAGAACATGATCACTGACTTTATGAAGCTGGCACCCAACACAAAACTGACAGATATTGAGGGGAATGAAAATGACCTGGTTGAAAATCATAAGTATGTGGGTACCGTGTTTGACAACAAGTTGAGCTTGTATCCAAATGTAGATGCAATTTCTAAAATGTCCAACAACATCTGTACTTCTTGAGAAAAATGAACTATTTTAATGTGTGCACTACAATGATGGCTCTGTTCTATAAAAGTTTCATTGAGTCTGTTCTGTCTTTCTGTATTGTGGCCTGGTTTGGGAACCTGAATCTGGCCAATAAAAATAGGCTTGGCCAGCTTGTTATTGGTTATTGGGGTGTGTCAGCTGCAGCTCTCTGACCTCTACTATAGGCAGGTCCTAAGGACAGCCCAGGCCATATTAGACTGTCTTGATCACAGCCTGTAGAGGAGTTTGAGCCCCTACATCAGGTTGTAGATAAAGAGTTCCTGTTCAGAGGACAAAAAGATATGATGTCTCCTTTGTTTACACAGCAATTAGTTGCCTGAATTTGCACATGAGATCTCTGCACCTAAGCACTTTATGTATTTGGCATTCAGCTGCTTTTGCACTGTCTTCATTTTGAAGTGATCTCACATTTGTACTGTTTGTCCCTGTGATCTGTCTAGATTGTTGCATTATGTGATTTTATTTTTTATGATGAATGTGTTCTTTTCATACACTTGGCTGCAGCCAAATTTCCCCCTGGTGGGATAATAAAGTTGACTTGACTTGACTTGAGATGGTGAAGTAATCAATTCTGATAAGAGTCATGGTATTAAACTTGGTGACTGACATATGTCTAATGAAATAATTGTTTTATTTTCCTCTCTTCACACTGGACCACTAACTGCTCCAGCTGGTGGGCGGTGCTGTTTCCTCCATGATCATGATGGACTGCTTTTTTTCTCTCTAACATAGCTTGCCACAGAAACACTGCAGTTGATTGGATAGACATACTGCAAGTTGGGCGGTGCTTGGATTTGGCTCGTCCATTTTCAAGCAGGAAAAAATGGTGGCCTGGTCAAAAACTTTCTCATATTACAGCTAAACAGTACACTAAAATATGTTTCTGAAAACATTTGAGGCAAGAAATAGGCAATGCTGCAGTAACAGAATCTTGATTCATATTTGATCAGCACTGCCTAGTTTGACAGTTTGATCTGAGTTTCGTAAGCCAGGTGCATTGCGCTGGACAGGGTCATTTGCATCAAGTTGAGGTTGAGTTGTGTTTATGCAAATACAGATACAGCAAACAGTCCGCCGCATCTCCTGGTCTCCATAGAAAATGTATAGAATCCGTTGACTTGACATATGTCATCACACCCAGTCTGCATGCTGCATAACAAACACACACACACACACGCACACATTAAAGTATATACAAACAAATTAAGGAAAGGGCTAGATCCTATTATAGCTGAAACTCAAACAGGATTTATGAAGTGCCATATTAGTTTATAATATAAGTCTCATCTTAGTCTAAGGCACTTATTTGTGTTTTGGACTTTTTATAAGGCCTTTTACACAATCAAGCATAAATTTCTTTTACCATCCCTCAAGGTATTTGGTTTTGGTAATAACTTCGTTGACATTTGTCAGTATGTTTTACAAAGATATTAATAGTTCAGTTATAATTTATTTTAATACCTCTAAAAGATTTCAAATTTATAGAGGGGTCTTTTTTATTTATTTTGGTCAATTAATATTGTAAATGATAGAAATTTTGAAGGAAGTTCGATTTTTGGTAGAGAGTTAAAAATTTCCCAACTGGCAGATTTTAAAGACAAGAACCATTTCTGTAATTCTATTAATTTGATTAAGTAATTCTCCAATGCTTCAGGTCTAAGATTGAATATGTCCAAGTTTGAAATTTTGTCTCTGCATGATTGTGATGATTCTGTAATTGAAAATATCCTGATAAAGTATTTGGGAATATTTATGACTAAAAATGTTATAGATAGACAACAACTAAATTTCTCAAACAGACTAAAAAAGACTAAGACTATTTTTAATATTTGGCCTCAAGGGGATTTGTCTATCCTAGGTAGAGTTCTCCTTTCAAAAGATTCAAAAGATGTAAATGATTCAACAGCCACAGAAGAAATTGAATTTTTCTAGATTTTATTTGGAAGAATAAATCACATAAGCTTAAGAAATTTGTACTTTCCAATAGTAAAGTAGAAGGAGGTCTTGATTTCCTGGGTTTTTGTTAATACTAACCTCTAAGGTTAACTGGTGAGAAAGTCTAAAAATCCTGATTCAATTTGATATTTCATTCCAATCACATTTTCAACAAAATTAGAGGTCTTTATTTTCTTTTCCAAAATTCTATCAGCAAGCCCCTCTAGCTTGGAAGCTTTCTTTTGTCCATAATTTCTTACCTCACAAAACTTTTCTCTGGAACAACTGTCATACTTACTTACATACATACTTATCAGAATTAAATCCTTATTCTTTCCTAAATGGTTCCAAAGAGATATAAAATCATGTTATCAATCTTTCTGATGAATTTGGCAATATATGTCTTTACACAGCTTTCCAATTCCTTTCAGAGAATTTAACTCTTTAACTTGTGCTAGTCCAAATGGATTAATTCAACTTGTTTCTAATGTTGGATGGAACTGAATTATATTTGAATTATAATTCAATATAATTCGAATATATAATTCGAATATATTCGCCAAACTCTTCAAAGAAAGAATAAAACTGTACCTAGAGGCAAGTTTTTCTCAAATTGAGAACATAAACTGGAGAAGGACTTGGCTCTTACTTTTATAAGTACTGTATTTCAAACAAGGCTAAGAAAGTACATTTCAGAATTACACAAAATATATCCTGCTAATTATCTTTTTTGCTAAGTTACAGACATTGATATTTCTTGTACCTTTTGTAAACATAATATAGAAACATGTTTCTCAACTAATTCTTGATTGTGAAACATGAATTGATTGTATATTATCCTTTTGTTAATAAAAAAAAATAACATCCACGCACGCCTGCACACACACACACACACACAAACACAGAGGCCTGGCAGCAGGTGCTGGGGGTGTGTTTTGGGTATTTAAATCCTATTGTTGGAGCAAAGCTCAGGTCATAACCCCATGTTCCCACACAGACTCCACCCTCACTGCAGTCCTATTGGCTCCTTCAGCACCCTTTGGTGCTGCCCACATTACCCAAAACTGTTGCTCTGCTGTGTTCAGGTCCCATGGGAGAGAAAGTAAACATGAGTATCATACCAGGAAAACTGTTTGCCTCAGTTTTTCCCTGTAAATACTGTAAGAAAGAATATTTCATCTCAGGTGATCTGGGAACTTTATGTTATGTGTTCAAGTCATTCTGCACATGCAATGCACACATTGCAATTTGTGCATTTATAAGGAAATATTTAGCAAGCAAAGTAGCATATATTAGCATGAATATACAGTACAGGCCAAAAGTTTGGACACACCTTCTCATTCAATGCGTTTTCTTTATTTTCATGACTATTTACATTGTAGATTCTCACTGAAGGCATCAAAACTATGAATGAACACATGTGGAGTTATGTACTTAACAAAAAAAGGTGAAATAACTGAAAACATGTTTTATATTCTAGTTTCTTCAAAATAGCCAACCCTTTGCTCTGATTACTGCTTTGCACACTCTTGGCATTCTCTCGATGAGCTTCAAGAGGTAGTCACCTGAAATGGTTTTCACTTCATAGGTGTGCCTTATCAGGGGTAATTAGTGGAATTTCTTGCTTTATCAATGGGGTTGGGACCAACAGTTGTGTTGTGCAGAAGTCAGGTTACTACACAGCCGACAGCCCTATTGGACAACTGTTAAAATTCATATTATGGCAAGAACCAATCAGCTAACTAAAGAAAAACGATGTGGCCATCATTACTTTAAGAAATGAAGGTCAGTCAGTCCGGAAAATTTCAAAAACTTTAAATGTGTCCCCAAGTGGAGTGCGCAAAAACCATCAAGTGCTACAACGAAACTGGCACACATGAGGGGCCGACCCAGGAAAGGAAGACCAAGAGTCACCTCTGCTTCTGAGGACAAGTTCATCCGAGTCACCAGCCTCAGAAATCGCAAGTTAACAGCAGCTCAGATCAGAGACCAGATGAATGCCACACAGAGTTCTAGCAGCAGACCCATCTCTAGAACAACTGTTAAGAGGAGACTGCCGTGAATCAGGCCTTCATGGTCAAATAGCTGCTAGGAAACCACTGCTAAGGAGAGGCAACAAGCAGAAGAGATTTGTTTGGGCCAAGAAACACAAGGAATGGACATTAGACCAGTGGAAATCTGTGCTTTGGTCTGATGAGTCCAAATTTGAGATCTTTGGTTCCAACCGCTGTGTCTTTGTGAGACGCAGAAAAGGTGAACGGATGGATTCCACATGCTTGGTTCCCACTGTGAAGCATGGGAGGAGGAGGAGGTGTGATGGTTGTGGGGGTGTTTTGCTGGTGGCACTGTTGGGGATTTATTCAAAATTGAAGGCACACTGAACCAGCATGGCTACCATAGCATCCTGCAGTGACATGCCATCCCATCCAGTTTGCGTTTAGTTGGACGATCATTATTTTTCAACAGGGACAATGACCCCAAACACACCTCCAGGCTGAGTAAGGGCTATTTGACCAAGGAGGAGAGTGTGGAGTGCTGCGGCAGATGACCTGGCCTCCACAGTCACCGGACCTGAACCCAATCGAGATGGTTTGGGGCGAGCTGGACCACAGAGTGAAGGCAAAGGGGCCAACAAGTGCTAAACACCTCTGGGAACTCCTTCAAGACTGTTGGAAAACCAATTCAGGTGACTACCTCTTGAAGCTCATCGAGAGAATGCCAGGAGGTGTGCAACGCAAGTAATCAGAGCAAAGGGTGGCTATTTTGAAGAAACTAGCAATATAAAACATGTTTTCAGTTATTTCACCTTTTTTGTTAGTAACATAACTCCACATGTGTTCATTCATAGTTTTGATTCCTTCAGTGAGAATCTACAATGTAAATAGTCATGAAATAAAGAAAACGCATTGAATGAGAAGGTGTGTCCAAACTTTTGGCCTGTACTGTATGTATATCTGAAGGTTTTTTTGAAGTTCTTATAGGTTAGTAGCTTGGTAGGTGTGAATGACTTTTTTTCTATGACATCCTATGCCAGTTGCATTAGGGATCCAATTTTTACACAACTGTACCTTAAGTCAGTGGTTCCCAACCTGGGGATCAATGGATTAATCTGAGGGGTCGTGAGATGGTAGGACAGGGTAGGGAAAACAGAAAAAACACAAAATTGTTGGTTTTTTTTTTCAAGCTTTCATTTAATTTTTGCTTTATTTATTGTGAATTACTGCATTTTATCTCCTCAAGCCTCTAAACATAATTAAAATAAAACTAAATAAGTACTCTTTTTAAGGCCCAACCATTACTGGATTTTTAGGGCTGATATGTACATAAACACACATTTTTTGCAATGATCCCTCAAATGTGGTTATCAAACACTTGTGACAAACATATGTAATGGAAGCATGATATTTTACAGTTTTAACAATAAACTTTATTGTATAAAATGACATCAGTGGCACTGAAACAGTAAACTTCACCTGGAATTTAATAATTATAAATGACTATAAATAAAAAATATATATGTACGTATATATTAAACTTGAATTCAAAAAAGGATCAAATATAAGGATCAATATATATATATAATATATAGTGTGCATATCGGACAACATATACATCAATACCAATATATCTGTGATAGGCCAATATCGACCGATGTCACATGTGACAAGGGATCCCAGGTAGACTTTGTTTTATTCAAGCCAAAAAGTTTGGGAACCTCTGCCTTAAGTCATGTCTTTGGGGAAATCTGCTTACATTTCTAATACTTAATCCTCAAATCTATTCTAGGCACCCAGGAACTTTTCTGTTCCCCAAACATCTTAAGCAAGAAGGAGAAACACTTGAGGGACTTTGAACAGTGATTTGGCTTTAAAAAAAACTGCAAAGGCCAAGCGCTCAATCAGTTTCATATGCAGTAATTCCAGCAAATAGTCACAGAAAAGAAAACCTTCTACAGGAACTCCTAGGAAAAAGCAATTCAAAATGTTATTTAGCCAAAATTTTAAACCATAATTCCCAGCTAAATAATGGCTTTTTAAATTTTTGGGAGGGTATTTTTTTCTTTATTGAACCATTGTTAGTATAGAAATAGGAAACAAGGGAGGAGAGAAAGAAGACATGCAACAAGATCTCTGGCTGGAATTAAAGTGGGGATGTTGGGACTATGTGGTGTGCATCTGAACCACTCACTCACCAGGACACACCCTATATAAATGCTTTCAATGTAAACGTCTTTCCATGCTTCTGCCTAAGAGTGCCTGAAGATTTTTCTTTTCTGTGACAAATTAAAAAATGTGTTTAATCAAGTGTTAGCAGAAGGCGAAACCTTTGTGGATAGACTATCTTGGTCCTTCACTGCTGTCTCTTTATTTTGTGATTAAACTCAGTATTATGTTGGCACTGATATTGACAAAATGTGCCACAAGTGTGAAAAGAACAAAGTGGACAGAAAAACTGAACTATGGCTTGGTGTCTTTGTGGTTTGTAAATAATTTATTTGAACCACAGCATGATTGTGTCAAGTTTGTCCCATGTGACTTGAATGCATCATGACACCAGTTGTCTCACACCAGGAAGTGGCTTGGATTGACTTGTGGGTGTGAGTGTGGTTTGTGTTAGTGTCACAGAGAGGGAACTAACCCCCCCTCCATGCCTTGTTAGGAAAACCCTCCTCCCTCCGTCTTCCCTCCTTCTGTCCCTCTGTCTCTGTGCACTCAGTCTCAATTCATGTCAGCAGCAGCATGCGGCAGCTCGTTATGCTCTATCTCCACTGCTTGTTCACCAGGATGAACGCTCTTTGCTCTCTGCTCTGTATCAAATACAGGTAGGACGGTTCTGGACACACACACACACACACACACACACACACACATACTCGTTGATTCAGGGGGTGTTGAGTAAATGTTGTTGTGACTGGAAGTTGTAGTAGTAGATTGGGACACAAGCACACTAAGTGCTAGTCTACACACAGACATTAAGTTTCATTTAGTGGTTGAGTCTAACACAAGCCATGTGTCAGTCTTTCATTTCAACAGCTTTTCAAGGAATGAAGTGTAGGTTTTAAAATGCACACAGTAAATTCAAGTTCTATTCTATCAACTGCTGTTATATGAAAATTCTCAAGAAGGCACCGGATAATAAGTTTAAAAGACACCAGTATGCTTCTGTATTCATGGAAAATCAGAACATTTCAGAGTTTCACCACTAATATGGAATTTATGTTACTGTCATGAATGACACTGTGTCCCTTGGTTCACACACACAATGTAGTGTCCATTATCCAACATGTCTTCATACTTAAATGGCAAAACAGAGGTTAGTTATTGCCTCCTTAAATGACACATATTACATTTTCTGATCTGGTGCCCCCTATCAGTAGTACAACATGCCCAACAAGTTCTCATACCTAAACAACAAAATAAAACATTTTGGCAGTGCCATATGACCATTGGCAAAAAAGATTCATACCTATATGAGCAATTCTTCTTTCTTTCATTTCTCTATCTCTAAGGTTTCTCTAATACTACTTGTTTGAGGGTGAAGGGGAAAGACTGGAGTCATGGTTAAAAGAAACCAACAATGAACTGTTGGGTGGGAGACAGGATGGTAACCGAGGTCTGTGCAATTTCAGCATGACACTACTTCCAGCTTTGTCATTTTCACACAAGAGGTTATGTGTCAAGAAAGTCAGGAAACATAGTCCACAGGTCGTTTTAAGGCATCTGACCAAATGATGAAAGCCTCACTTTTTGTCATCTTGTCTTTATCTTTGTGCCACCTTTTATACCTATAGCCAAGATAAAAACTTTCTTGGATTTCCATTCAAGCTTTGAATGTACCAATTGAACATCAGTCATATTAATCATGTTGACACCACATTTTGGGGAAGATGGCACAATCCATGGCACAAATTTTTCTTTTTAAAACTGCCTCATAGTTGGATAGAAATGTAGCTAGTCTACCTCTCTTGTACTGCACTGTGAATTTACTTTTGAGTGTCTTTGAGAGAGGAGACAGTGACATCTCTTCTGCTTCTTCTGCTGTATTTTATCTCCAACTTGTCTCTAAATGCCTGATGCAGATCTCCATTTCAAAGCGGGTTTGATGTAAAACATCACACCTGTGAATAGTCATAAGTCACCGTCACAGACTAAAAACATGACAGGAGACCTACTGATGTGTCTGCTCCTGAACGACAGCTTCTACATATATGTGACTTCAAACACACCTTGAATGAACCACGTTCCGTGCGTGCGTGCGTGCGGTATGTCAGCTACAGTACATAATGCTTTGAAATTAAGAACTGACTTTACTGGAAAACCAGCAGGTAAATGGTTACATTGTTCATGAGAAGTCTCAGCTCTGACAAGCTGAAAGGACTGCAGTGTGTGTTTGTGATAAATGTGTAATTGTGTGTGTGTGTGTGCGTGCATGTGTGTGTGTCGTGTGTGGAGTTCAAAGTCCACCTCTGCCATCTGTATGTACTTTAAGGGAGAGGAGGACTCTCAGCTGCTGACTGCCGTGATGAATTCTGTATTCTGCCTCTCTCTCTCTCCATGCGTGTGCATGCGCGCACACACACACACACACACAGTTGTGTTTCCATAACCTCAGAGGACATTACAGTGACTTACATTAATTTCCTGGAGACTTATGCTAATTCTAACCTTACCTTAAAGTTATGGGGACTTGTTTTTGTCCCCCAAAATGGAGGTGAATCCCTACAATGTCACTGTATAAACAGATTTATGTCCCCACAACATGAGGAATACAAGTACACGCACACACACATACACACACACACACTGACTCTCTCTCTCTCTCTCTCACAAAGATGAACTGCATTCAGAGTGGATAAAAAATCTTTGTCATGTCTAGCCGCCTTACTGGAAGGATGTGGCCGATGAAGGTGTGTCCCCCAGGGGACTGATGCCCAGGCAGAAACTGCTCCTCCCAAAATAAGATCAAAACTAATAGTTTGATCTTACAGTGAACTGAGTGTATGCTGGTTTACAGTATTCACATCCTGCAGTATGTTTTTCTTTGGTCCACTTTATATGATGGGTTTACCAGTGAATGATGACTACCTGAACTATGATGTACATTACCGCAGAAACCCAGGACTAATATCCGGCAGCGGCACCTCCAGCTTTGTGCACCTCCTGCTTTGGGAAGCAGGTGAGGCATCCAGTCCTTGTTGCTGCACCTGCAACTTTTACTAGTTGGTCAAGGAGCCTGTGTGACGGGTGTAGAATCTGGTGGAGGGAATGAACGTCATGAATATTTCATCATCCTGCTGTAGGTCTTCCTCAAAAGAAGCTGCTGGTGACTTTATGTGAATTGGACAAATGAATACCCTCCCAGAACAACAGTGGAGGTTAGCAGTTAGCAATGACAAAGAACACACAATGCAGGGGAACTGGATGTTCAAAATTGGGGGAGAAAATTGAGGAAAATATGAAAATAAAAAGGATAAATATGACATAGTTGACATTCCCCAATTAATACTCTTTACTCAAATGTAATTAAAAAAATGCTGTTAAAATCTAATATCTTTTTATTTTTCTATGTCCCTCTATTTTGTCTCTTCTATTTTTCTATGTTTCTATGTCCCTCTCAGGCGTTGTTTCCAGAC